>OY728142.1:439687938-440937938 GCA_963277665.1 Viscum album
TGTGTTTTCCCTTATTTTACCGTATTCACTGTAACCGTTTTATCATGTAATTTAAAATTTTACGATTAATATTATTAATATAAAATTCATAAAGGCAAAAAAATTATCCACTTATAAATTTATAGAACTAATCTGAATTATTTCCTCTAACATTTTGATTTATTGATTTTATATCATTTAATAAATTGTTATTTATTATATGATACCAATTATGTCAATATTGAAACAATTCATTACTCTAGTATTAAAAAATATAATAAAAAATAGATATATATGAGAAAACTATATTAAATAATCCCTTATATGTAAAATTAATCCATAAGACATTGAAATGACCTGAATTATATCAAATTTTATTTATTTTTATATTTTTATATCATTTATTGATTATTCCATTAATGAAACGATTATCGCATCATCATTGTGTCATAATTTAATTTAGTTATTACATTAAAATAAATTATAAATAAATTACCATGTTTTAGTTAAACGTTTTATCATTGAAAATAATATTTAAAGTCTAACATATCACTAATATATCCCTATATTATAAATATTTCACTTGTTAGAAGAATAAATTTGATAAAATTGTCTTTTTGTTGAATAAAATAATATTAATATCCTAAATTCATCCAAAAGTATTAAAAATGTTGTATTTGGCCTAGGGATTATTTTTAGTCTAAAATAACTTATAAAATTAATTAAGGACATAGTTTAGTGTAATTTATAATATTATTTTTACAATTAATTACATGATTTACCTTTATCTGTAGTAATAAATATAATTACAAACATTTCAATTAATTTTTTTTAAATTATGTCAACCCCCATTATATTATAAATATAATAATAATTATGATATTTTATGTGTATTTTTCAATAATGAAAAACACATAAGTGGCTAAAATTTATTTTAAATTAACCTCATTGACAAACTGAGAAAATTGATATTTAATGTAAAACAATTCAATAGATCAAAATGTTCTAATATCAAATATAAAATTGAAATTGATTCCAGTGACCTAAATTATATTAAATGATAAATAATTTATTCAAATATACTTTAAAATAATTTTATACATAAATTATATATATAAATAAATTTGATGAAAAACATGTTTTGAACTAAAAAATGTATTATTAACCTATTCCTAAAAATATTAATGTTCTAATAAAAATACCAAAAATAAAACCAAAATATGTTTTTATACTCCAAATATAATTAATAATATTACTTTCCTAAAATATAATTTACTAATGTTAAAATAATTATATTTGAAATAGGTGTACCGTTAAATGGTGAAAAACTACCATTTTTAAGTAATACTTCTAATATGTTTTAAATTGTATTTATCCTTTGAACATTTTTAGAAGACATATAAGATGAATTTTAAACAATATATTGAATATTATATACATATATCATTAATAGAACCAAATAATAGTTATTTTATTATTATATAAACACACTTCTTCACACTTTACTAGTTTTGTAGAAAAACATTTTCTTTTTATTTTTGAAAGAAATATTTTTTGGCATTTCTCAAGTAGAATACCCCTCCCTTATTCTCAATATATGAAAGGAGATTTATGATTTCACCTCATATGAACCATAAATTCGATCCATGATTATAAGTATATAGGGATATTACTATATTCATCTTATTTATACGTAATGATAAAAAATAAAGAAATATATGTTATATTAAATGGCTGATATAGTGACATGATGATTGTAAGTATTAATTAAATAAAATTGATTGCTATTACCAAGAAGATAAATATAGGATAATTTATCATAATCCATTTCATGTAGTTTCCCATATGAAACTTTCAAGCAATAATAGTATTGGAAGATGACTTGATCTTGATTTATAGGATTTCCAATCAAGAAATTAGTTTTCTAATATGGTATATGAGAAAGTATTCAATTTTTTAAATGGTATTACCCATATCTTTTTTTCAATGGGGATTATGACGATTAAGGTGGGTTTTAGTTTAGTATTATTGTGATATCATCACTTAGTGTATTAATAGAAACAATCGTATTCTGGTTTAAAGACCATTTCACTATGATATTAGGAGGGGGAATTCTATATTTGGTTTAATTTCAAATTACTAGATCAGAAGGGGTTAGGGCCTATTATTATTTAATTATTCTATGGATTCCTAAAATTTTAAAAGAATTAATACCCCCCCCCCACGAAGGAGATTCACTTTTGAAATTTAATCCATAAAAATTTAAAAATAATTACATAATTAATGTAAAAAATCACCAATATGGGAAGATGGGGTCAGAATAGATTCATGAATAGATGACACCATGAAAAAGTGACATGTATCCCATTTAACCTCATGTTTTGGTTGTATGAAATAAAATTTTAATTTGAACTAATTTTTGAAATAACTCAACTGTATCGGTAGGAGGTAATGGGGAAGAAATTATTGTACCAAATGGAAAAACTATGAAACAAATATCTAGTAATAATTCGGAAGGACCTTATAGAACATCGTTATATGAGGGATAATAAATCCTAAGATATTTTATGATAAACGAAATATCTCTATAAGGAATATCATCAATTTGTGAGGATCTATATTTATAT
Source organism: Viscum album (assembly GCA_963277665.1). NCBI lineage: Eukaryota > Viridiplantae > Streptophyta > Magnoliopsida > Santalales > Viscaceae > Viscum > Viscum album. Next base: position 439,690,545 of record OY728142.1, read on the forward strand.
TATAGGAGTCTTGATTTGGGATCTACATAGACTGAGGATACCCCTTCTTATTGTGAACTTATTTAGAATCCTTATAATTTATTTCATAAGATGTTTGGGTATCCCTCTAGGGTTCTGGATTGTCTTTGGGAGACCACTATGTTCCCCTTAAAGAAGAATACATAATTCAATACATTAAATGATGGATATTAAAATAATTTTTTAAAGACAAGACTGAGTGTACATGAATGTGGTTGAGAGAGAAATAACTTATAGGATTAAAATGGATAATATTATTCAAAATTAGATATAAGAACACACTTGAAGAATGATTCATTTAGGGAGAGATAATGATAGATTCTTTTCAACAACTATCTATTATTGAATGGTTCATTACATTTTAAAATAATAATTTTTCAAGACAAAATATTAAAATAATTGACTCTCAATTAATATTGAGTATCGACGATCTATGAAAGCGTTTAGGATGTCATGAATGATGAATCCAACATACCACTATAGAATATTAAATAACACAGAACACATAAAATGACCAATGATTATGAGGAAATATTATAATTTTACTTGTATGAGAATCCTTTTAAAATAATCTAATGAATATAATCTCCTATATTAGGTTAATATGAAAAAAATCTCACTTATAAGGGAGATTTTATCACGAACAACCATATTTGAGTATTCGATTAATTATGTAATGATTTTGAGGGAGGGTAGATCCAAAAAAATATAGTTATATGGAATCAATAATAGAACATTTATATAATTCCTACATAGTTTGTGATGTAGTATTATATTGATAAATTTTATGTATTTAATAGGTTTCTTTACAAAAAATACTAATATAATTTTCTTGAAACTAATGGAAAAATCATATAAATGTTTTATAAAAACTGTGAAAGCAATAACTTTTTGATCATTTATTTTTCCCAATGAATTTTTTAAATTAATATAAACATAATAGACCTTTTTAAAATGATTATATTATTATTACATTACTTTTATGTTTCTATAAATTTCAAATTATATGAATATTTATTAAAATTAAATTAAGAGTTTTTTCTGAAATAAAATACTATTAAATTATTTCAAAATCATAAAAGTCATTCATGAGGAGAAATATGTTGAGAAATAGTCCAAACAATCATCCACTGGTCATCTTTGATAAATTTTTTATATTATATGAATATTATAACACTTTAATATTAAAAAGTCAATATCCATGGTTAAGATTAAAATTGGGTGACCAAGGGTTTAAAATAAATGCTAAGAATTAAAATGGTAGAAAAGCCTATATAAATTTCAATAGTTGATAATATTTATACCATTCCCTATCATTATTTTAACATATGGCCATTTGGAATCGTTTTTCACGAAAAAGAAGAATTTATATTTTAATCATTTTTAGTAATTGTCTGTTTTTATTTTCCCTCCATGATAAATGGACAACACTTCTCTATTTTCTTTTACACTACTTTGATCCATATATATAGAACTAAACCAATAAAATTAACTTTTAAAATTAAATATATATAAATTTTATGTAATTATATTCGTGAAATACCATTTCAAGGGTACTTAAGAAGGTATCTAATGGAATCCTTCCAAAGAAGATGAGGATAGAGAACTTTCAAATCAAGTTGAACAAGAGGGATGCAATTTATGTTTTAATCCCATTTCTTATTGGGATTTCTTATGATTATTCATATGATCATGGAATTTGATGACCTATATCTTATAAATGACAAGAATGTTATTATCCTTTATTACTTTCTGGATATTACATGTATATCATTCTGTTTCCTCTTATTATGTATTCAAAATACTAAAACATTATTTTTAATGAAAAATAACATTATTTTTTATTTATATGATAACATGTTTTCATATATGTTATTGTTTTATAAAAAATTTCAATTTTTTTACAATTATCCATTTATTTTTAATGAAATTTTTACACATGATTTACTTTTTATTAAATATATTTAAAGCAATATTCTTTACAATTTAAGAAATAATAAATTATTTAATTTAAAAAAAAAAGTGAAATGGATAATTATTATAACATATAAATCATGGATAAAACATTACACTATTACGAATTCATAATGATTTTTAAATTCAATTATTTTTTTCAAAAATTATTTTCAAATAAAATGAATTTTTAAATTTTTTTAATTTTTTATATTCTATTATGTGATTAAAAAATAAAATTTTTATTTTCCTCTAAATATATTTTAGTAATCTTTTAAATGAATTTTTTATATGATATCATAATTTTATGTTACATATTCTTCTATAAGGGTTTTATCCAATTATACAATCATTATTCATTATCTAGAAGGTTTATATTTATGGTGATGAAATATTAATGAAAATCATTTTCATTACAAAATATATGTTTCGTTGAATGTTTTTATAATATTTTATCTGGATTATAATTGGATTCTTAATTATGAGATGGGTAGGAATTGAATTATAGAGGCCTACAACTCATTGGTAATTATTTATTTTCTATAATCTTAATGTAAATATAATAGGTTATCTGAAGCCAGGAATAGGGTGCATGGGAGGTTATCCCAATTCTGAAAGAGGGTACATGGGAGGTTATCTCATGCTCAAAGTATGAATATGGATGTTTTTCCAAAGACAAAGATGTAATAAATATCTTAGTAGGTATCCTTGACCTAATATTTCCATTATTATTATTATGCAACACTTTATGACACTCCTTTACGAATATATCAAATGTCAGTCATGTTCTCATGAATCATGTTCTTTTATCACGTTATGATAATTGTTTATGAACATACAATATTTATTCCATGGATCATGATATAATCAAGGTTTTATTGGGTTTTATTTTCAAAGGTTAATCCCACATTCCCAAATAGTTTCCTAGGATTTTCATACATATATATTACATCTTTTTAGATGAATATTTATTACATTAAAGTAATAAATCCAGAATATTGTAAAGGTATAGTGAACATCGAAACATCAACCAAGAAACAACAGATCCATAAGAAATATATTTCGTCTCCCATTATGTTTTTCATAACTAGCACCACATTATACAATCTATATGTAATAAATTTATTCAAAACCCATGTAATGGAAACAACAGAAAGGGTCATTTACGATGCCTAATAAGGGTAAACAAGGCAGACATGTCATAATAACATGAACATAACTTGATGAGAACATGATAATAACAATTTAAAACAATAGCCAACCTATCATGGATAAAAACAATGATTCATGGAATAAATATTAGTATTTTATAAGAGATGAATCATAATATAATTGAATTACATGGGAAATGTAATCATAAAATTAAAATATTACATTGGATTGTAGAATATACCTAATAATATTAAATCATTTCCATAATATTCATGGATCACGTCTATGGATGCCATAGTGGAATGGGTTAACTCTCCCAGACCATCATTATATTCAAGGTTCACTTAGAATTTATTCATAATAGAAAAATTCCTATAATAATCCAGTTTCACTCCCCATTCAAGTCTTATATACCCCATCAGACAAAAATCAGTACCCATTGCATTGGAGGGAGATATATGTCCCATCTATAACATAAATAATATATTACATATTTGTTACAAAGTTTCATAAAAAATTCATAATATCATAACATATGAAATTAATTGGTTTTAATAAGAAATTAATAAAAACATAATCACTAGAAAAGAGAAAGGATTGAAAATAATTTCAATATTGTATTCATAGCATAAACCATGAAACTAATTATGTTTTATAAGTATTTTATCGTGGTATTAACCATATAAGATAAAGGCATATCATAAACATCTTTCATTATAGACATACCAAATTTTGAGAAATCATAAGAATGTATTACTTGAATCGTACCCCCATAATTTGTATTTTTCATCAATGGTTGTCATCTGACATGGGAAATGATTTTGAATAATGGCATGAAATTTATCTTGTGGAAAATGACATTTTTCATTAAAACAACATTTTTAAAACAAACATAATTCTTAAAAAAATCTTTTAAAATTAGTTATTATTTTCTAGAGGATTCATCAAATAAATTATTTATCATGATAGTTGATAATAAATTTCTTGTTATACACATGAAAACAAAGATTCATTGAACATTTTCAGTAAATGAAAAATAAGGATTATTTTAAATCATAATGATGATTACAATTAAAACATTTTGTTTAAAATCAATCCTGGTTAATAATATATCTGAAAATTTTTGGATAATTATAGACACCTTTTCTAAAACACTTTTAGAATGTAAAATTTTATATGAAAAACATCTTTTCAACATAAGATATAAATACAAACTACTTTTATTCAAAATAATCTCTAGAACACAACAATACATAAATATACAAAAATGAATGGAAAACATGTACCTTCTAGACATAAAGAAATGAGAAGATATTTGATGATATTGTAGGGATATGTATCATAATATTTTATCATTATAAAATAATATCATATATAATCAAGGTAAATTGTGAGATTGGAACATAAAATTCTTACAATTTTGTAAAAGTTGATATGAAAACCCAATGAATGAATAAAATCAAATGCAATTTAAAATATAATTTGAATAAATAAATAAATGACATTAAATGAAAATAGTGATGTATATACATATCATAAAATATGATGGGTGTATAATATACCCTCTGTCCAATTGATTAAAAATTTATAAAAATATAACTTACCTTATCTCTCAATATCCACCATACATTTTCCAAAAAACAATACAGTAAATAAAAATTTCTGATATATCTATTAAATAATCATGTCTGTAAATATATACCCTACTATATATGATTTACTTATGAAATTTTATTACTATTTTACTAATAATTGTATTTTATTGTCATGTTTTGGGAATTATTTTGTTTTTTATATATGTTTTGATTTTTTATTTATGGTCAATCTTTTTATTACAAGATAAAATCATATCCACAAGATTAACCATTATATTATTATAATATCATTTTATTATATATTATTTTAGGTTAATCCATAAAACTTAGTTCTAGAAAATTAAATACACTAGTAATCGAGAAGGTAGGTCATACACACACAAGTGCATTGTTTTCATTTTCTTGAAAGATTGATTTAAGTATGGGAGAGTAATGCATTGCCATAATTTAATAAATTATATTTCAAATATATAACATATTTAAATTATATATTCTCATATTACCTTCTATGTAAGGAATGAATGAATCAAATTACTTCGTGAGGTGGTAGTTTTCCGTACACACAAGGGACATTATCATATGCCTATAGATTGGAATGTATATTAATATATGTGATATAAGTCCAAACAAGAATGAAAATATCATTATTAATATATATAAATATTTAATCCAATATTATATACAACTGTGAGAGGTGTTGATGTAATATGAATAACAATGGTTCATGATGTGTTAGTTAATCATATAGTCAAATGATGATTTCTTATCACATTTGATGGAAGAGTAGATGGTAGTAATTCATACAATTAAAATTTAGACAAATATTTATATGGAAGATAGTTAAGCTATTATGAAATAAATATTTAACAGTAATTGAAAGAGTTAGGGGAAGAAATAAATTAAATGCTTTGTTAGAGAAATTACGTCTTCTTTTTAAATTTTCATTAGTTTTAAATAAAAAGAAACTATTGAGTAGTTTTTTGACCAATATGAGGTTTATAGAATGGGTTTTGAGAATAAAGAAGTTATTTGGGTATGTATTTCCAATACCAATGGTTTTATATCAGTAAATATTAGTTGATTAGGTGTCACCATTTAAATGTGAGATGAGAGGCCCATATTTAATTTAGGAAAAAAATCACATGCATGCTTTTCAAATGGAAAAAAGATACAATATGTATAATTATCAATAATAGAAGAGATAATATTTATATTTTGACATCGAATTATTTTTTGAAAATATTTATTTCATTTTAAACCCTTTCATTTTTATTTTAACCCCCACCCCACAGTAACCCCCTTTTTACCTTTATCACGATAAATAATTTTTACTGATTTACAATTCATAATGGTCAAAACATTTGTTTTAATTATTAATTTATATAAAATATTCTAATTAAAAATATTTTATCAAATTAAAGAATTCAATTCATAGAATTTGAAATATTTATCTTAATATTAAGGTCATTGATGTGATGAGAAAGTAGTTTTCCCAAGAAAAAATGTCCAAATTATTAAATACATTTTTCTCAATATTAAATATGATATTTACTCCTATAACATAAATTAGATGATCAAATAAATAATTAAAATAATTCTACTTCCAACCACTATTTAAAACTAAAAATAAAATAGTTAATTTGTAAAATGAAAATGTGGTTTTCAATAAAAACTAGAATTTTTTATGATTTACTAAAAAATAATATTTTTAGTGAAATACCAAAAATTAATCCAAAGATCATTTTGGAATACTGATTTCATGAATTATGTATATTTTCTCAAAAACCATTTTAAAAAACATTTAAAAAATATTTTTATTATTTTTCAAAAAAACATATATTTTTTCATAAAATAGTATTTTTTGAAACATATAAAGACATTACTGAAATTTTTTGTTTTTATAAATATTTAATCATTTAAAAAAAATTATACTTAATATTTAAAAGCGAGTTATTTCAATTCTTACCTAAAATTTTATATAATAGACTATAATACTCACATTTAAAGAAATATTAAAAATATATCACGAATTTTTATAATTCGGTGTCACCTATAACGAACGATACAGTAAGTATTGAATTTATCATAAGTTATAAAATAAATGATTTTATGGTGTAACAAAATTAATCAAATAAATTAAAATTAACAAAAACAAATAAATACTTACGATTCTATATTCTACACCACATAATATTATTTTCACCCTAACAATTCATCTCTCATATAATGATAAATAAGAATAGTTCTGGAACTTTGTATTCTCATTTCCCCACATATATTCGTCAAATATGATGTTTTAGCAGAAAAAATTAACCATGTGAGTTGTATTTTTCTTATAAATTTATTTGTATTATCCATAACATATGTTGGGTCTTCCACATTCAGGATAAAATGCTTTTTTAGTATAACCTCTTAGTTCAGTATAAGTAAAGATTCAGGTATGTATTTCATTAATTAGGATATATGAAACACATCCTGAATAAGAAGCATGTTTTATGGAATATCAAACTAATATAAAACAATAATTAAATGATCAATAATTTCAATGTGACTGATATAAATGGGGTTTAGTTTTCACATAAATGTAAATTTCACTACTTTCATAGATTTAGAGACTCCTAAAAATGACTTGTCACAACATCATATTCTTAATCAGGCCAAAATTTATCAATATAAACATTCCAGAAACTTATATCTACATTGATTAATTAGTTAATGTATCTAACCTTATCTATATTTTTTTATCTATCTAAGATCCCAAAATTTTTCATTCTCTAAGTATAGTACAACATGATTGATCTGTACACTTCTTTCCATAGACTTCTCCCTTACGAGTCATCTTAATTCTTAAGTGAATGATACTATTTTATGAAAACACAAATAAAGGAAGGTTTTATTCCAAAAAATCATTAGCATTTATAGGACAATATCTTATCCCCAACCCTTGTATTTGAACTGTTATATCAGATTTTACATCTATCTATGAATGATTATCTATTCTAAAATTCCACATTGTATAAAGTGCATGGTGAAAACATCGCCAAAAATCACGGTAAACCTTATATACTTATTAAATAACATTAAATCTGGTACTCCATGTAACATAATCACTACATTAATGTATATTAAAGAATTCTATTCTAGAGAGAAGTATTATCTGATGGAAATGAAGAGTTTTGACTTTGTAAGTTTTTTTACTTGAGTCCGTATGTAATTATTCCCTTTTGATGTTTTGGTATGTTTGATAAAAATTCAATGGTGATGTTTTCCTAATTCCATTCTAGTATGGGTTATGGATGCAACAACCCCTTATAAATTATTCAATATTCCTTAACTATCTGAAATACCATGCTTCAAGATATGAACTCTCTAATATCACACTTTCTTCCTTCCCACCGGAAATACAAATTCAAATATCTATAAATAATATCACATCATGCGTTAATTGATAATGTGAAAATATGATATTCCTCTGATAAAGAATTATTCAAATATGGTATGGAAGGAAGAGATACACTTTTCATCATCATCATCATTCTATAATGATCAAGTTTAAAGGCATGAACATTTTTAAACATCTTTTATAGCTTAAAATCTTTTTTCAAAGCCTCTTTAATATTTTCATGGAGAGATGGTTGAACATTCAATTGAGTTTGATAATATACCTACACTTCTTTTCGGATTTCCAAATCCTCCATATTCAATTATTGATGTATTGGAACATTTTTTATCTTATTTATTGATAATATTCAAATATCATTTTCACTTATGATAATAACAATTTTGTTTGCTTTCTATGGTTTTTAATGTATTGAGAAATTAGAATAATTTACAAGCTCTAACAATATTATCTAGTAAATATTAAATGGCTTATGTATGAATATATACATTAAAATTGTGTGATCAGTATATATATAAAAAATTTCATTGTAAACATATTTCCATTATATCCATAATGAAAAAAATACGGCAGTTAACTCCAAACCACTATTCGGGTAATTTTTCTCATGAACCTTCAATTTTCATGAGGGATTTGATAGAACCATGTCATTTTTCATATAATAACATCTCAATACTTTCTTGTATTCACTAATACAGATTACATAAAAATATTTACAAATGTTTGATTAGTGAACATGAGTTCTTATTAATTCACTTTTCAATTCCATTACAATTTTCTCATACTCATTTGTCTAGAGAAACATGGATCTATTCCAATTTAAATTGAACAGTGGATTATATAGTCATGAGTAATTCTCTACAAACCATTGATAATATCTAGCTAAACCAATAAATATATGGATCTCTGTCTCCCTAGATGGTATGGGAAAAAAGTCAATTGCCTTCATATTTTATGTGTCTATCAATATACTCTATGTTGAGATTATATGACACAAAAATGTTTTTTTTTCATAAAATTTCACAAATTGTAAAAATTTTATATAATTTCTCCTTTATTATGGTACTTAGTAGAATTCTCATGTTATCTTCAATATCCTCCATTCTATTTGAGTTGATAAGAATATCATATACAACGACTTGCACAGACTGATGAAGGTTATCCCCAAAGAATCTATTCACTAAATCTATAACGACTGTTTGGGGATTTGTAAAACTAAATGGAATCCCAATTTATTAATTAATTACATAACATTTATAGAATTTTATATTGGTGATAACCACCTCCTGATCCTCAATTGATAACATCCATAATTATTTTCAATCATTGATAATTTTTTATCTTTACATAGATGATCCAAATGGTCATGGATATAGGGTAGAGGATACATGGTATTGATCATGATCTTGGTCAGGTCCGGATAATCTATGAAAGGTCATGTCAAAACAACTCTCATTTTGAAAAAAATATAAATGGAATTCTAAAGTGACAAAATTTTATGAAATAATTCATTATAATGGTTCATATATAGATTCATATTCATTAATTAAAACTCAATCAGGTACTTTTTATAGGGGACATTAAAAATAATATGGAAATAGTTATGAGTTTTTTCTGAACTCAACGCCAAAATTTGGATGAAGGATAACAATATATGTTGGGAAAAAAACCAAAAAATCCCAAAAAATGATGTATGCTCAATTTTGAGTATCTCTCCTACCATCTAAGATAAAATCCACTCTTTAATTGGAATAAATCAATGTTCCATTGATATTATATCGATTGGATGTCCATATTTTTCATCACACTAATAGACAATAATATGTTGGGTTAAAATATCAAATAATTATTCCCTTCCTCGGCAATCACTAAGTGAAATGTAGACTATACCATTGATTTGGAATCATTGGTATAGGTTAAACCAACAGTTTGGTGAACTATTGGCCTATCTTCAATCGGTATAGAACTATACAAAAAGTTTTGAGAAATTTCTACTATATTTATATATTTATTATATAGAAAACCATTGTTATAATTCTATACCAATGGTTTTAAGATTCATTGGTATAGGTAATCTAAAATCAATCATCTTGGCTATATTTGATCATAGAACCTCTGCCTTATATCTTAAATTCCTAACCAATAAAATGATTTAAATTTTGTGAACATGATATGATAAATATATATGTATATTAAAAAGAAATTTAAATATTTATGTATACAATTTTTTTGGTAAAATTATATATAAAAAATAAGAAGACAAATTCAAATGTTTATGGAAACTGTTAGTATATACATATACCAATGTTTTTCCAAAAAACATTAGTATATGTATTTAGTGTTTTGGGACCTATAATAATAGTTTTTTCAATAGCATTGGTATAAGGACATATTATATAATATATACTAATGATTTAGAATAAACATTGTGTATATCTTAGACCTATATCATTGGATTTTGCCAAACCATTGGTATATGGTATTATTATGGATGTTATAACAATGGTATTGTATATAACATTGGTATAAATGTGACATTTCCCAGAAGTTATTCCAAAACCATTGGTATCATTTATTTCTATGGAATCTATACCAATGGTTATAGATAAAGAAATTGTATAGATATGACCAATATCAATGGTTTTCCTAATACTGTTTCTATAACATATCTCTATGATACCTATAATAATCATTTTGGCCAAACTGTTAGTGTATGTACCCTAGGAAAATGGTTTTTGAAAACCATTGTTATTGGTTTTTTCGTATAAGTCAAATTTCTATAACAAATTTGAGGTGGGATTTATTTAGATAAATCAAATCCATTACTATGATAACATAAAATTAAATCAAATAAAGAATGAAAATAATTCTAGGAATAACAATCTCTTAAAATTCTACCAAAAAAGAATCATAGACATGATGTATGATCATCATACCATTTTGGCTCTTCACTAGTAATTTTAAATCAAATCATTTGGTTTTCAACATGATACCCATAGAAAATAATTCAGTTGAAATTAAATGGCTATATCTGGATACAAATAAGACATTACCATTTTTATAGTAGATAGTACGTGTACCTTTTGCAATTTCATTATCACACCCCTCATCCGAAAAACATATCTCAACAGATTTCACATTGTCTCATAGAATAAGAGGCTGATGACACCAATCATCATCATTAACCTTTTAATATGTGTACTAATTAGCATAATTCCGTTACAACATTCATTTGAATTAAAACAGAATTGGTGGTGTAATGTGTGTATCATTCTCACTATTTTTATTATTAGATTCTTTTTCCCCATATTATTGAATTTCAATTTTTAAAATATTATACATTCCCCTCATAAAATTATTACTAGTACAGTAAATAATTTTTCCACTATGTTACATAACATACATTGAGGATAAAGGAAATATAATCTTCTTTCAAAATGTTTTTTCAATTTTCATTTGAATTCAATTTTTCATGTATTATCAAATCCATAATATTTATATATATAAAACTTCCATTTTCACCTTCACATAACATTTAATAATATCTTCATATCTTCTGAAGTCTATTATATCTAACAAACATTGTAGAATTTTTTTGTTCTATTGATTAATCAATCGACCTTAATTTTTGATTGGATGATAGTACAAGAAGTGTACCTAGAAAACCATGTAATATTTTATTCATTTGTACCAACAGATTCCTTATAATTTTTCATTATCTCATAGAACTCCTCCATCTTCATATGAATAATATGGGGAATTTACCTTTTAAAATCAATGATCATAAAACATCCCTATCCATGGAAATAAATTCATTATGTTCCTTCGAATTCTCGAATGAAGTACATAATGGATCAGCTTCACCTTCAAATTAAATGATAGAAAATATGAGTTTTTATTGATTTAAAAAATAGAAAATAGATAATATCATTTCATTGGTACGGATTTATTTTTCAAAAATTATTATATTTTTAGATCCGTTAATGGTAGGTAGATGATTCTTTACGAGTTACTCAATTTTATTTTGTTCCTTACTTTTTTATTGGTATGTTCATCATGATATATGGACTGAGAATATTTTTTGAGAATAGAAGAAAGATTTGTAATTACAGAAAACATAACTATTTGTTTATCATATGATCAATAATTTCATTTTCCATCCCAAAAATTTATAACATGTTTCCTTCTAGTTGAAACCATTGAATATGTCCAAATGTATTTTTTTAATTAACAATGACCATAGTGAGGAACCACATAATACTGAAAAATCACTTACAGAATTAAAAATTAATGACACTGTATTTTTAATTGATGAAACATTATGGTTTCATTTTTTCATTAATGGGAATCATTTAATTAATTAATTCATGTTTATTCATAGAGTTTATGAACATCAAAATCATAATCCTCATGGGTGTCAAACTATGTCAAAAGTAAGGATATTTTTTAGGCACCAGGTGACGATAGAGTATAGCTCAATATGAACTTATTGGAGATATTACCCCTAGTTACATCTTTGAAAAATAAAAATAAACTTTTACTATTTAGAGATGGAAGAAATTTCTTGAAACTCACTCATTTAATCATTTATCAAAATTCAAGGACATTTTACAATACTTGATTCATCCTTAAACATATCTTATACATTTACCTTGTTATCTAACAAAATGTTTCTCATCATTTTCACCAATGGTTAACTAAACTTATCTATTGATTCCAAATATATTGAACCATGATTTTCATGCATATATATTTCATTATTTTTTATGAATATTCATTATAATGAACAAAAAAACACATGAGGATCATAAAACAATAGTGCCTTTGGATTCATATACACATAAATAAATGGTCCATAATTTTGATATTTCATCTCTGACTATGTGTTTAAGAAAAGACCATATCTTAGATATATAAAACATAATAAATTTCTTTATAATGTATGGAATATAATCATAAGATATGGTGAGATCTGATGCCCATTATGTTTAAATAGGGGGGATACATAATCAAAACATTAATATAAGGGTATGATTAATTAAAAATAATATCTGAAAACCATACCCAACATATCAATGTTCATAATAATGATTCATGGTATAAATATGATTATTTCATTGGAAATGAATCATTAGGGAATAAAAGGGCATGAGACATGAGAGAATCAAAATTTCTTAATACATAAAAGTTTTGCAGACACATATCTATGGGTAATCATTTCAACATTAATAAAGGATATATTAAAAGGATATCATTATAGAATGAGTTCACTCCACAAGGAATTATAGTAGTAAAAGTTCACTCTTGTCACAATTCATCCCCCAAGGCCCGTGTCGTGACTACCCCAAGACCGCCATCCATAGGGTTGGGGTTGGCGACAGACATAGGAAAGGTGTATCCCTCAAACAGGAAGGCATTTCCTTTAAACCTACAAACACACATACCATGAATATGAATAGATGCAAACCATGTAATAGTATTGCAATAATTAAAGTGTGTATTGATGGTAAAGGGTCCAAAATTCAAGCCTAATAGAAATATACAACTACAACAGAAAATAGAAAACATAAAACAAAATACAACTCCTAAGATCATCCACCAATGATCCTACTTAAAGGTTAGGTACAACATGTCTCCACAGATCTCCATGTAAACCAGTCACCTCTATGTATATCCTAGCTTTGGTTCCAATAGTCTCAACTGAGCTGCTCGTTGTCTACACAAGAACAACCAATGTGCAGCTGAAGCCCATGCATGGGTGAGTATAACAATACCTAGTAGGAAACACGAGACCCCCAAATGACTCACTTAATTCCACAAAGGAAACCCGTGAATAATAATCTCAATATACATGAACAATGAAAAAGACTCGGCTCAAAATAGGTATAATTTAAGTACAAAAGTATAGATTATTAGTCACAAATCTAGATTATCATATTCTATTAAGGGTTCTACTATTAATCCACGCAGGATCGCTCAGTACTGATCCACATTGAATTACCAGGTGTTAATCCACACAAGATCTCTAGGTGATGATCCACACAGGATCGCTATGTGCAGATCCACACAAAATTTCTAGTTTCTAGTCCTCACAATATCATTAGGTTATGGTTTACACAAGACCATGATGTGTTGATACACACATGATTTCTATTAATTTTTCACTTCCTAGCCAACCACTGGATTCCCATACATAATACACTTTATTCTGGGAGGATTCTCTCCTCATGACTTCAGTAGTAAATCAACCAGAGCGAAATCCATAGAATATGTAACCCAATGATTTCTCATGTCATAAGGGTCCCAAACCAATGGACGGCGCATCAACTGGATGCCTTGTCTAAGAGTTATAGGCATTTTAGTGGAGAGGACCTGGTTGGATTCAAGTATGATCATACCCATCTGTATTCAAACTTCTCAAAATACTCATGTAAAGTATCTCAAAAGGATCGTCTCATCCCATGGATTCCAATTCCATAGAAATTTCTTCAAATGGAAATATGTTTGGTAAGATACAGCCTTTTAAGTGTATCTGGGAAAAAATGGTATAGTTCTGGTTCGACCTAGTCTGACTGACCTGGACCGAATCGGCTCGACCCAAACCAACTAGGTTGTGGACTGGCCCGGACTGAATTGGTTGGGATCTTGAGGGCTTGGCCTGCTGGTCTGCAGATTGGCCCATCCCACTGGTTGGGTGTGATCCGTGTGAGGGGTCCCGCAGCCCCACTTTCTCAAATGGCTGAAAGAGTTGTTCAAATTTTCGACCGACAGCGCCACATGGAATCGCCTTGCTGTCTGCAGAAACTGCTTGGAGTGGTTCCCCTCACCTTCAACCACATCTTCAATTCTGTAGCCTCCACCCATGGAACATGATGACATGACACCCATCCACCAACACAATCTCCTAAGAACCGGCCTAGCTTTCAGTCCACCACGGCTCCATGCGACGCCTCCCCCTTTTGCGGCTGGCGAGCGCTGGCCACAACCTTCACCCACTAATGCCATTGCCCCACCAGTGGTTCTTCCATGGGGATCTGACGATGATCTAGAGCTCCATTTTCACTCCTATCTGCGCCTATGGTCCTCTTGGGATTCCACCGTCACAGTATGACCCTCTGATTCACATTTTTGTCAATTTCAAAATTCTCTTTAGACAAACAAGACCAAAATGAAAGATGGAGGGTCTAAGATTTTTTTCATTTAGCTCGTGCCCTCTGAGTTAGAATCATATAAAAGGGGTTGTTTTAAAAAATAAACAGAGAAAAAAATAAAACACCATTCAAAAACCCCACAACATCAAGAAATTACGTACAAAGCATAGATCAACTCATTTTGGTTGATCCCTATTCGTCAGGTTTTATAGAATTAGGAAATGAAAAATAATTCAATTGATATAAAGAAAAAAATATTCTACCTCGTACATGGAGGTGAGGATGCAGTCCATGATGAAGCCATGTTAAATACCCCAACCATAGCTCCATTTAATTAGAGGGGATGTGTGAGTAACACATCGAATGAATTAATGAGGTTCATTAATGACTTTTTAATTAATGAACCTCATAATTCTCAATGATGTCGTTACACAACTGATGATTCAAGACATTAAATGGATTGACAAACAATTTTCCCAACCACAGCCGCTCAATAAGTGGTAATAAAATTAAAAAAAATATATGTTATTTTATTATTTCGTTAAATGTCTAAATACCAACATTCCACCGGACATTCTAATGTCAATGTTAGCCTCCCTTAAGAGAGCCACAGTACTGCGGATTCAATGGTGCTCTCTGATTTTTAATCTAATCAAAATTTCAAAAGATGGAAAATTTCACCCGCAAGTTTACTGAACGTACCATAAACGAAGTTCAAAAATCCATTTTTGGCACACCTGGCATCAAAATGAAGTGCCTTCTATTTTCAAAGATTCATAATAATCTCAAATAATTATAAAAAATTATACAGAATATGTAGGTCCTCAAAACTCAAAATATTTTAATTGCACACAAAGTTCCATACTAAAGTGGGTTAACTTCTAGTTCTATTCTTTTCTATCTCAGGAGGTAAATATCTTCACCCTAGACATTAGAGGGAGATATTTTTCCCACAAATCATACAATGAAAATATTTTTTATGTATCAAAAAAATCATAAAAGATTCATTATATCGTAACCCATGAAATAAAATGGGATTATAAAATTTTTATAATATCATATCATATGGAATGGAGATAAGTTCCATAATCATTATTTTATTTCATAATAGTATAACATGTGAATAGAAGATGATTTAATAATCATTTTATCATGGTATAACCTGTGGAAGGGAAATGTGTCTCATAAACATCTTATTACCATTAATATAAACCATAAAAATAAATAATAATAACATTATAATTGGATAAAATTCACATAAAATCATTACTAACATAAAAGGTGGTCATATTATATATAAAAATATTTCAATAGATAACAAAGAACATTTATTTGGGAAAATAATATTCCTCTTTGAAAAACAGTTTGAAAAAATAATATATTTCAAAACTAATCGTCTTTGAAAATAAAATTTTAATACTTTTATATATTATTAAAATAAATTATTTGTAATGATGGTGGATATTTCCATTCATTTCATACATGTATTAATGAGAACTCATTTCACATTTTTTGTAAAATCATAAAAATCATAGTTTGTGAAAAAACAAGACCTTTCAAATAAAAATTTATATAAAATTGAAATATAGTTAAAATTTTAATTAATGAATCATTTGGATAAATTTTATATCTTGTTTGAGAACTCATTTATAAATTAATGTTTTTGAAGAAAAAAAGGTTTTCGACAGAAAAGATAAATAAGAACAGTTTAAAAAAAATTATTTTGAAATATTGAGTATATTAAGTGTAGAAAATGAAGGGAAAGAATGTGTTCTAATAAAATAAATACTGTATAATAAAATTCATTAATTTATTTATAAATGTTTTATTATATTTTTTAATAAAAAATATAATCATAATAGATCATTATAAAGGATGAGATTATAACATAAAATCAATTCCAATTTGATAACATTGAATTGAAATACAAATGAACTAGTTACAATAAATAAAACGTAATGTTCCCAGAGAATAAATAAATTCATGATATTTCATGGAAAATTGATTCTATATAAACCTCATAAAATAAAATAGATGCATAACATAACATATTTATCAAGGTAGGTAATGTGAGACAGAAATCCATAACTAAAAGTATCGGCATCATTCATACGTGTTCAATAATCTTGTATAATAAATATTTTTATTATAAATATATTAAAAAACATTTATATATATAATACCATATATGATTTACATCTAACCATTTATTTCCCATTTATTAACTATTCCACAATAAAGGCACGTTTCAAAAATAATTCCTTTTTCATGTATGTTTCTATTTGGAAATTTTAGTCCTTTTAAAATTATCATTGTTAAATTAAAAGAAAAAATAAAATTTCATATTAATAAAATAAATATTCATTATATATGTATTTATAGTAATCCGTTAGATTTATATATGAAAATTAAATACAAAAATAATGGAGAATATAGGTCGTATATATGCAAGAATGTGGTTTCTATTTTATAGAAATCCTGAAACAAATATTGATAAGTAAACTATTTTCAATATAGAATTGTTGTTTCTTCATATATATAACATATATTCATTAAACCCATCCTTACAACCTTCAAAGTAAATCAATTACTAATTATATACTTTCATGAGATGGTAGTTTGTCAAACCCCTAAGAAACATTATAATATTCCAACATAATGGAATGTATGATGGTATACGACATACAACAAATAAATAATTATAATAATTTCATAATAATAATGTATAATAATTTAATTTTTCATTATATTTAGTCATGAGAGGTGGTAATGGGAAACTAATTACATCGATTCGTGAGGTCGTAGTGTGTTATACACATAAATTATGACTCTGTATCACATTGTTGGAAGATGATAAGGTTGTATATCAATACCTTAACAAAAAAATATCATTATATTTTACATACATAAGATATTATATCATAATCTCTTAATAATATTTCAAGGATTTGGATTTCGAAAAAACATATATCACTCAGTTTGGGATGTTACCCATTCTTCGAATTTATTTCGTATTCATTAAACTATCTCTTATGTATGTTTTGGGACCAAAATAAGGCATTTAGGATCAGGGGAGGAAATTAATGAAGTTATTTAAGTATGTCATGGAAAAAAATAGTTATATTAGTGTTATGATGATAGGGTATGTGGTGGCCATTTATAAGTGAGGCGAGTGGAAGAATTGTATTTTTTTCAAAATAAAAAATTGTATCCACCCATTTATCATGGAATATTTATCCGAAATGCACACTTATCGATAATATAAGATATATTTTAGAAATATTTTTTTTCCAATGTGTTTTTGAAATTATTGTTTCATTTTTAACCCATATCCTTTAAGTTTAACCCCCTTAGTGAACCAATATTTACCTTCACTACAATTTTTTTAAAGTTTTTACTATTGATTATGGTCTAAAATAATGTTTAAAGTATTATATAATATACAAGTATATTATTTCACATATATAATCAATTTAAAAAACTCCATTTACATAATTGGATAAATTTAATTTAAAATTAAACCCACACACTCGATGAGAAATCATTTTTCCATTGGGGAAATGTTTAAAAGTTTAATAACATTTAATATCAAAATTAAATATGAAAATTATTAAAATGACATATATGTAAAAAAATAGATATATACAATAATTAATTTTCCTTTTAAAATATTTTTTAAACCAAAATTATACTTATAATTTTTGCGAAAGATAATGTAGTTTTCATTAAAACCGAATTTTTTTATTATTCACTAAAAAATTTCCTTTTTTAGTGAAATCTAAAAAATGATGTCTACGATATTAATTATATGATATCATTAAAAATGAATTTTATTTCAAGAATAAATTTTCTAAAATGGTCAAAATTTAATTTTATTATTTTTCACAAAGATAAATAAATAATTTTTTTGAGAAAATATTATTTTTTAAACCCATAAATAATTTTTAAAAAAATTAACCATTTCGATATCAATATGTTTTATTTTCATTTAAATTTTATAAATCCCATTTAAAAAGTACTTACTATTATTTTTACATTTGTGTTTAATGGATAAGATATAACAGTCTCATTTGAATAAAAATAGTAATCATATATCGTGGTTTGTTAAAATTTTGTGCCACATGTAATGCAAGCTAAACATGATGTTTTATATAACACACTCTAATGAAGAAACACATTATTTTTTATTGAATTTTTTTACAAAAAAGATATATCATTAAAAAAATCCATAATAACTCTCGGTGTTTTATATCATACACTTTATGCTCAAGTTAAGTTTAAATTATCATTTATAAATCCCTTCTTTACCTTTACTGAGAATATGAGGACACACTTTATTATGTTATTCTTTCCATTTTTTTAATAAAATTTTTATTTATTATTTTAATAATAAGGGGGTTACATTGGAGAACTAAGTGGGAGATGGTATTAATCTATTATGAACCTCTTATTTATGTATCTATAGTTCCAAATACCCACAACATTTATTGATATCCCTGTAATTATAATTTTATGTAATGATTATTTATCATATATGATGTAATATTTATGCATTGAATGTTTGGGTCACAATAGTTAGTATCAATTTATTCTTCAGTTACCGTTATACGCTAATATATAAATATTTTAGTGATAACTATTGGAATAATACAATTTATGTGATAACATTCTAACATATGGTAAATAAAGGAGTATGAATTTCTAAGTAAAACAACCCATTATGCATTCAATAAGTAGTTTGGGGTCTGGAATAGATTCAAATATGATTAATAACCCTAAACAAATTCTATTATATCTCAACCATCATTCTGTTTCATAGTGAGTTCACCATTACTGTGCACCTAGTATGAAACTCCTAGTTGATTTGTTTTATATAATTCAATTTTTCATTATAAAACATTATGATTGATTTGAATAGAGGCCACCAATGGATTAATTAGGTTAAACATAAAGTTTCATAGAATAAAATGGATGTGTCTTTATTTAGATGACGTATAATGGGTTTTCTATGATTATATGGTTTTCTATGTTCATTATTGTTGATTAACATAATATTATTTTTTGTCAGTGGATGGATCATGATGGAACCACATTAAATATGAATTTGATGGAAAATAAAATGATCATCATTGTGAGATGCAAAAATTTTTGGGAGTTGAAATGGAATATTTTGTTTCTATTCTAACACAGCATTTATAATCCATAAAATATAATGAGATTCCAAATTTGTAATGATGGTAATAACATTCATTTTATTCAATCATGAGTAAAAATAAACCTTATATTAAAATTTATAGTGATCCAATATTTCATAACCAATAGATCATTAAATTTGAAAATATATTTCCTATTATATAGTCTTCATAAAATAAAAAATTTATTTTAGGAATTATTTATTTGTAAATTGAAACATATAATTGTAGGACTATTACCAGTAACATGATAGAATTGGAACATATATACTATATGGAGTCATACATGTTTTGAAGGTTATTGTTCAGAAAGTACATTCCTTTGATTCATTTTATTTAAATATAGACTGAGTTCCATGGGAAAATATAGATCGTTGGTGAGTCAATTCGGTAATATTTGGAAATTTTTTCATGACTAGCAATGTTAACATATAATATTATCAATTAACATGAATGTATAGTTTGTTTGATTTTGAAGTTGTACAACACTAAGTATCAAAATGGGTTTAACCATAATTGCATTTGTTTTCTATGAATTAAACATTTAATGTGTTATCATATTATAAATAGATTTTTGAGTTACCCATATCTCTCATGGTTTTTATAATAAATTAAATAGGTAATTAAAAGTGAATTATAATAATAAATACCATTAAGGGAAGAAGATGATCATTTTGTTATGCCTGAAGTGTGAAATGATACATGTTGGAAGTATTATTAAGAGGAAATGTAATTGATTTGTGTTTGGGAAGGATGTTTATTGATAAATAAAATACAGACATGATGTGAATAATTTGTCCAATGATGGAGGAAAATCCCCCAATAATACACCACAAACACTCAAGTGTTTCAAATGAATGGAATACCAAAAGTAGGCTAACTAGTGTTTGAAACTAAATCATAATGATTAAAATTGATATAAGGAACCTCATATGCCCAGAGTAAATGTGAAATATCAAGTCATTACTATTAATATTAAGGGATATGAGAATGATGTAGTAAATGGGTAATCATATATCAATTATTGAACTAAAAATATCCTATTGTAATCTATATATACACACTCTTTTATACCAGATGAATTATATAAAGGTGTCACAACCCCAAATAAATTATAATATTTTGAATTAGTATGGAATACACTTAATGATGTGAGGCTCACATCTCAAGTATATGATTCTTATTTGGTAGGGGTTTGTGGGAATTTTATTCCACAAAATCCCATAATTATCCATCTTTTTTAATTTTTTGTTATATTAAGAATGGATTTTTTGTCTTATAAATAATACAACATATATTTTGTATTTATGGATGTTAGGTTTCATATCTTAGGTAATAAATTAGAGTCCATTAGTGAGATTAAAAAAATATAAACATTGATGGAAATTGAATCAATTACATGGGACATTATTATTATTTAAATGGGCTGTTTATATTAGATGTTTAGTGAGGATCAAAACATCAATGATATTACTATTTTGTTTTTTATTTTTTTATTTATTTCTATGAATGCTTCCAACTCTTCCATAAAATCTGGAGGTTGTGATTTCAATAGAACTCATATGTGGTGTTATAATTTGTTTCAAATAATCTGTATAGAATATCCCTGATTTTGTTGTAGGAATTAATGAAAAAACTCTAAGATAATATAGATAAAGGATTAATTCATCCATGTTTATAATCATGTGGTTCACTTATTAATAATATTAAAAGTAGATATGTATTTACATAAGTATATATTTATTATTAGTAAAATAAAAGATCACTAGAATGAACATTTATCCACTATCCGATTTGGAATACATGTTTAATCAACAACATGGAGAACTCTGCATTTCTAAAATTAGACATCATTAAATATATCACCAATTTTAGTTCACATGGGAGGATATATATAAAATATCATTCAATACAAGGTATAGAATCTTTTAATATCAAGTGATTCCATTTATTCATACTTATACCCCCATTATCATATTGAATTTATAAAATAGAGTATTTAGATTTTAAATTGATCGATTTCAAGTATAATTGATAAATTATATTCTTATATACTACAAAATTTTGTAATAAAAGAAATATCACATGAGGATCGTAATGAATACCCATACGAAAAATGAAGATACATGACCAAAATACAATGTGTGAATTTAGGAAATAAAATTCCTCCTTTTCGGTTATATAATCTCAAGAGCGGATATATTAGTGGATCCATATATGTATTAAGTTGTTAAAAAAATCCAATCCAACCACTTTAACTGAGATCAATAGTTTAAATAGTTTTTCTATATATTATCAATTATTCTGGGAGAAATGGTCAAGGTTATCATATCCAATCACCATGTTAACATAGATGTGAGTTGAGATGCTTTTCATAGATGAATGAGATGGACATTTCATGGAAGTGATGAGAAATTAATCCACTCACATATGATTACATTACCCTATAATAGGAAAGGGTTTATAGTATGTACTGATTCATCCAAGAAGGGAATAGTATGGATACTCAAATAGAATGATATGGTGATAGCTTATATATCATTTAAATTGACGATTAAGGATAATAAGTACCCAAATCATGATTTAGAGTTAGTTGTGAAATTTTTGGAAATATATAGTGGAATTATACTCATATATAATAGTGTGATATATAAACTAATCAAAAATGTTTAAGTAATATATTCTCTAAAAAAGTGATGAAAATATTTTAGAGAAGAAGGTTGGTGTAAATTAGAGACTATTACTTCTCAATACATTATCACCCTAAGAAACATAACAAGGTAGATAATGATTTTTTTCTAAAGAATTGTTATATATTATCTATTAATTATAGTATAATAGATACAATATTTCTAAATTTCTAATATTTGGATCGAGAAATATTTACAGAATGTGATAAATTTTCTCTCTCTCAAATGGTTGTTCTTGAAATGTATACATGTTTTCCATAAATACATGTATAAGAAAAAGTGGATCTTCAAAATTAGGTTATAAATGTTCTTGAGTTCAACAATGATAATGATGGAATGATCAGGTTTAGGATCCCTGTATGTGTTCCATTCCTGCAATATATGAAGAATGAGTAGTTATATAAGGCTTACAGTTCATCATTCTCAATTAATCCTAGAATTATGAAGATGTATATAGATTTTAGAGAGTATATCATTCAGGAAAACACGAAGACATATGTTTTATAGTATTTATAATTGTGATTAATATGAGAAAATAAAAAAGTCTCCGATATATAATTATAATTGTATGTTATAATCATTACCAATACTGTAATTAAATAGAAATACATCACTATTGATTTTATCATCATACTACTTAAAACATCTAATGTCCATAATTATATATAAGTTGAAGTTAATCACTGTGAATATTCAATACTTTTCATTAATATTAGAGAATATTTTTATATTGATCACATATCCATATTATAAACTAATGAAGTGGTAAGGTTTCATGGAGTACCAAATTCAATTATATCTTATCTGGATGTATGTTTTATGATAATGTTTTTAAAAACTATTCAACATGCTCTGGATATTGATTTCACTTTTAGTACTGCTTATCATTATATAAATAAAGTCTATTTGGGAGAACCATTCAAAACTTATAATATCTACTTATATATTATTAATGTTTATTTCAAAGGTAGTTTGGATCAATACCCTCCCCTATTCGGGATTTTTACAGTAACATATTTCACATGAGCATTAATATGGCTCTTTATAAATCCCTATTTGGAAAAAAATCATATCAATGTAATGTGTTTGGATGAATTTGGAGTTATAAATCTATTTAGATATAATATACAAAATAAATTGGTAGATAAATTATAATCCATTCATCGTCCTATAATTACATCTCAATTACAACCTGAAATATGTGTTCACAATCAACGATGAAATCAATAATTTTATGTTATTTAGGTGGTATTCTTAAAAATTTATCAATGAAAAATAGTTAGATTACTCAAAAACAATGAATAGTAGATCACTTTATATATTTAAAACATTGATATTATTTATTGAGTAATGATGGTATCTTATCTATTGTCCCTTCCAACGAACCTCTCTCAAGTTCATATTATGTTGCTTATATATTTCTTGAGGAAGTATATACCTAATAAATCACATGTACTAAACTCATAGGTCATACCAAAGGATAATGAACAATATAATGAATAAAATTAGGTAGATGTATTGGATCATAGATTTAAATTTATATGGAATATGACCTCTCACCTTATTAATGTACTCTGGGGGAATCAGAAATTTAGAGAAGCTATATGGGATGATGCAGATGGGATGAAATATAAAAATACTCATTTTTTTAATGGAGTGATGGAATTTTGGGTGTGATGTTCAATTATTAGTGGAATAATATGACACCCTTCTATTTTATGGCATAGTTTTGTATAGTTAAATTTCATTTCATTCAATGATCTCTATTCATGCAACGCTATAATTAATCAAACATCGATATACTATTCAAATATTATAAATCAAATTGATAATTATCACCTAGTTATTCTATTGTAAATTATGAATATAATTTAATATGTAATGGAATTTTTTTTACACATCTGTGAATTTAGTTCATTAGTTATAAATTGATTAGAAATGAAATTAAAAATACTTTTAATTTAAAAGATATTTTTTACAAAAAAAACAATATTCATCTATGTAGTTTGTTTTACCTTAATAAATAAATATAATCAATATTTAATAAATTTTTTAGTTAAATTTATATATTTCAAATTAAATAAAAACTTTCCACATTCATATAATTTATTTTTTTTTGCATTAGAAAAAAATAAATCTAGTTTAATGCATAAATATGTAAATGCTAAAATGGATTTCATCTCATTTTGTGAACATATTTAAAAATAAATTTCACCCACTTAAATAATTGAACATGGAAAAATGGATTCCATATTTGGTTTCATCCATTATAAAATTATAAAATATGGCCCTTCTGTTTTTATTCATTATAAATATTAATTGGAGTAAATATTTTATTCCTGGATTAGGGTTAAATTGATAAAATAGGTTAAAAATGAGATAAAGTATCAAAATTGAAAGTAGAAAATTCCACAATATTATTTTATGGAATAAATTACACTATATAATCAAAATATATAATAAATTCCACTATGGATCCATTTTACAATGATAACGTAATTTATATTTTTTTACTTTAAGAAAATTCCTAATTTTCAACCTGTTGAATTTAACATCATTATATATTTAAAGAAAGATAAAAAGATGATTTTTTTGGTTCTAAATAATTATTTTAAATATTAAATAGTTAATTGATCATGTTAATTTATTTTCAAAATTTAGTGATGAAATAATTATGTTCAATTCTTAAGCAACGATGACATTGAGTTTGTGCATACAGAATAAAAAACATGAAAATGTTTAAAAAAAGTATAAATGTAATATTGTATATGTATGATTTAGTGGGACAAAAATGTGATAGAATAATATCATATGTAATATATATGTGATATTTTAATATTTTAATTCAATTGTTTTCATATTTTTTTCAAAAGTAATATATTATGAATTTTTCTTGAAATTCATCAGTAGCATTCTATAAAAAATATTTTATTTAATTATTTAGAAATCATAAATTATATTTCAAGAGGAGAATTAGGATAAATAATGGTCATTAATTTCATAACATTTTCATTTCTAATCCATTTATTACCTTATAAATAAAATTTTAATCATTTAGTATAAATAAATATCATTACCACAATTAGGTATAAATTTTTTTAACCATGGCATTAAACCAAAAGACAAGGATTTTTAATACAACAATAACTATCCAAATAACATTGGAATATTTTTTTAGACACTAGAATATTTTTCATTTAACCTTTTTCCATTTGAAATTATTTTCCTTGAGAATGACTTATTTATATATTAGTCTTTTAATAATCCCTACTGTCCCTTTTCCCTCGTTTATAAATGGAAACCAAATCACTTTTTATACTCCAAAATGATCCGTCTATATCATCCAACATATTCGAAATTATCAACTATATATACCTTTCCATTAAATAACGGTGGTGATCTTCTATAATGACTATTATAAGGGCCCTTAATAGGGGATCAAAAGGATCACAACTAATGAAGATGATATTATATTGGTTTCATTTAAAGTCAATCGTTACATTAGATATTTATGCTACAATATCATTTTTATTAGGATTGTGTATGATTATGTTTTTTATGGTCAAATTTTATAACCCGTATATAATGAATCCCATTATTTTTCTTGTATTATATTTTTTTGAATACTACTTTTTTCCTTTTATTTTTCATTATTTATGAACTCAAGATGTTGAAATATTTTTTTTAATAATAAGTAACATTGATTTAAAAACAGATTGAATATCATTTTTTATCAATTTACATGTATTTTGAAACCATTTTCATTCATTTATTTATTTTTATCTTAGGATATTTTAAATTAATTTTTACCGATGTTTTACCTTCATCAAAATTGTTTAAAAGAAATCTTATTATTGTTTCAAAAAAATGGTAGTTTTGAGACTTAGAAAAATGTGAATGGATTATTTGTTTTAAATTGCCCATTTTAATACAAAATTCATTATTTCGTGGTCAATCAATGATATGTAGATTCATTTATATGTTTCCAATGTTATGTTAAAATAATAAAATTTCATTAATATTATATATATTTTTTTATTTTAATAAGCTGTTTGAAAATGAAAGTGTATTTTCCTTAATATATATTATAAAGATCATTTCAAAAAAAATAAATTTATGATAACATTATTTAATGTTAGTTATTCAAAATTGGGAATATGATCCATTGGAAAACTCATTATTTTTTTCTTATTACAGTTTATGGTTGTGATGATGAAATATCGATGAAACCCATTTTCATTTCCATGGGATAAGTTATAGAGAATGTTTTTATGATATTTCTAGAAAAATATAATCCGATTTATGATTACATAACAGATAAAAAATGAATTTTGTTTCAATATAATTCATTGAATTCTACTTAATGTTCTTCAAGATCAAATAGTATAAAAGGGATACCCCAATATCAGACATGGATACCTAGGTGGTATCCCAGTAATGAAAAAGGGTACACATATAGTTATCCCACACATGAAATAGTATATATTGGTGGTTATACCAATCCAAATTTAGTTACATGATTGGTTATACGAAGCCAAACACATTATGAATGTTTTGGTCGGTATCCCCAGTATATTATTTTTTTCATTATAATAAAACAACATAGTATTCCTTTATTTTATGATGGGAACATATGTTAATGTTATATTCTCATGGATCATGGTCTTTAAACCTTATGATTACTGTCATATAAACATCATTTTTTTATTCTACAAATCATGTTATGATCTATGAAAATTTGAGACTAATATTTCAATGTTTATAACTTTTTGTCATATAATACAATCACGTATTAGGTTTGAATTATTATTGATTTGTCTATTTTTTTTGTTACAGAGCATTTGAGCTCACCCTTTATTATGTTTTACTTTCACTAAGATATGAATAAACGTTTATGTATGATATATCTATGAATGGTGATATTTTTAAATAACTATTTGGGATATGATATAGATATATTTTTAAACATTTTTTTATGTATCAGTGTTTCCAAATACCCTAAAACACTACGGTTCTAGTGTGGTTATTTTTTTTATGTAAGGAATATTCATTTAATAAGATGTAATATTTATGTTTGAAAAATATGGTTCACTGAATTCAAATATTAATAAATTTAACTCAATAATAGTTATAGGTCTAGAAAACCATCACCAATATCATAAATTGTATTCCTATATTAGCATCATATTAATTGTGTGATGGGTCATTTTTGAGGGTGCAAAGTGAAGCATTGAAAAAACCACCACATTGATGTACCTATTTGGGGATGTAGATAATAATGTTAACAATGGAACATGAGGGTGAGGGTGAGATAGACCCTTATCCACATCCACTACATTCACCAATAAGAATGCTTATGGATCTAGGGGAGGTGTATATATGGAGGAAAAAGAGAGTAATTATAATAGCCCAATATTTTACTATATATTTTTTCATTAAAATAATATTTTATCAATTACTTGATCCACATAAAACACCCAAAAAACAAATAATGTCTATTTTAAGGTAGCTATATAATTTGATAGTATATACAATGTTAGTGGCATTATGAATATTAATATATATAGAAAAAAAGATCACTATCAATATCTACTCTACTAATTTATCTATGAAACTAATGAAATTTCACATATACAATTTATTTCCTTAAAATAATAAATATTTTTAATTTATTAAATGATTAACTATAGTTTAATTAATAATTTATAAGAAATGTGAAAATCAATATATAACATAAAAAGTTCCATTTTCCAAGAAAAAAATATTTCTTTAGAATAATTGTAATTTAAAAGTGATTATATTTCATGATAAAAGTTTGGAAAAAGTAATATTATAATTTGATTTATCATGTAACTATTTACATAAGATGAATTTTATGGATTTTTCAGAAACAAGTTATTTTTAAGTAAATAATGAAAATAAAATTTTTATTAATGTCGTATCGTCTATACAATTGTCATATTATACAAATAAATTAATATTTATTGAATAATTTCCTTATAAATTTATATACTATAAATTATAATAATTTTTTTTATAATAAAAATGTTGAATTTATAAACCCATTTTCAATAATTGGAAAGTTTATGTAGGGGATTAAATGAAAAAATATATTGATTATATTATTTGATTATATTATATCATTATGAAATTGAATTTTTTATTAAATTTATTTTTATGTACATTATATAGGTATTATTATTATTATTTGAAATATTTTTGAATCATTTTTTTGAAAACATTATACTTATCATGAATGAATTTTCTCAAAAATAATCTTTTAAAAAAAAGGTTTTTCTCGTTATAGACTCTTGTGATAATATTAACTTTCCCTTCCAATAAAAGTTAATTTTATTTAATTAATCATGATTTTTTAAAATTAATCTTAATATTATTTTATATGATAAATTTTATTTTTTTACTGTGAAATTTGATTATTAAGATTAATTTTAATTACTATAATAAAGTCGAAATAATGTTTTCAAAATTATTGTTTTACCAATGTCAACAAATTTATATCAAATAAATTAAAATAAATAAATAAATATTTAGTATAATATTTTTTTCTAAAAATTCTAAATAAATTTAAGAAAACTAATTTATTTTTTAATAAATATTAAATAAGAATTGTATTATTTAATGCTTAAAATATTTTGTTTCTTCTAAAACAATTCTTATAAAAAGTATTATTCTTATTAAAAAAACATATTTGTAATTAGAAATTTCATTTTTTTATATAGATGTTTTTAGGTCATTCCCACTAGAATATGGTTGTATTATTTATTTTATATATTTAATAAAATTAAAAATCAATTATTTTAAAACTAGTTATGTAGTTTAAAAGTGTAATAGAGAAATATGAAAACATAATGTTCAAAAATAATTTAAAATGATTTAAACCTGTGTGGAATGAATTTTATGAGTCATTATAGACCCATAGACACCCAAATGTCCATTATTTCAAATATTTGGGCATTTGGACCTTGTAATATTGTTATAAAATTAGGAATATATAAAGATTTATTAAAAAAATTCTCTTTTTCATGTATATTAAAATGGGGTCAGTTTTATTTGTCTAAAAAAGTATATTTCCAAAAAAATATCTATTAAAAAATTCCATTTCACTCTCCTTATAACCATATCCCATATCCATGATCCCTTTACCAGTCATCAATAGACAAGTCCTTGTTTCCCAAGGAACTTTCTATGGAATGATCTAGTCTCCATCATAAGTTTAATCTCCTATATATTTTTTTATTCATAATAATACTCTTAAAAATATCACACACACATATATATATGTAATTAAATCAATATAAATTTTATGATTATAGTTCTGTATATTAATATAATAACAACTACTTATTCTTATTCATCTCTAGAAAAATCAAGTGTCATTAGTTCCTTTAATGAACTAAAATATCCAAAAGTGACGCCTTATATTTCTTGTCACCTATATTCATGGATGATAACAATATAAAATGGATAAATAAATAAAAAATAATAATTATGATTCATTAATGACAATTTAATATCCACCTCAACCCCCAATCATGTGTTGAGATACATGAATGGTAATCGTGGGTGCGTACTTACTACCACCTCTACATAGAAATGTTTTTTCCACCTATATTTAAACAAATTACATAAAAGTAATAAAACATTGAAAGAATTTATATAAATAAACCAAAATAATTAAACTTCATTTATAATGACAACATTAAAAATAAAACACCACCTCAACCATACTCACTGATGATTTTAAGCTTGTTCATGTTTTAGCGAGCTTAACCACCAAAATGAAAGATGATATAAGAATATATTATGACTGAATGTTATTAAATGAGAAATAATATTATTATAATATAATAGAAAAATAATTATATTTATATGGTTTCAGATATATTATACCAACTAAATAACTTATTATAAAAGTATCCTTTTATCTCTAAAATCGCCAAAATATACTAACACTAATTCCATTTTACTGCATGTTAACTAAAAACCTTATATAAAGAAATAATAAAATTATCATATATATAAAATATATTAATGGAACATAATTTTTTATCAATAATGACATTTTTATTAAATGGTGATTACTGACATAAAATTTACTAAAGAAGCTCAAAATAGTTAAAGTTATTAAAACTCAAGGATGATAATATGCTCTAACAAATTAATTTTTGGAAAAAATTATTATTATAATTACTTTAGAAGGGTGATATTTATTATAAATTTTTATAAAATATGATATTATGTTTTTTATATAGTATATTATATTGAATTTCACTAATAAAACTAAGCCTTTTTTTTCTTACTCATTTTCTTTTCATTGATTTATAATGGTTATTCTTGTACCCCAATACCTTTGGATTAATTATTCTATCCTATTATTATAGAATATTTTATTTACACATTTATTTTAAATTTATTTTCATTTAATTTTATTAATTTAATTCCAATGTGTTTTTACTACAAAAAATTTTATATTTGTAAGTGTTTCTCTGACTCAAATTTCCATCTCTTAGGACACGTTTATACTATTCCCCAAGATTAATTTTCAATTGTTTAAATATTCCCCTAATTTTATTTTTTATCAATATTCTATTATATTTCAAGATATGAAATGTTATTTTTACTTTTATACCACACATGGGGTGTTGGTTGAAATGATATAATGGTATAAAGGGGTTTTGTCGACTCAACTCTTTTACATTGGTCATAATCAATCTTCGTTGACAATAAAAATTAATGAATATTATAAAATATCATATAAAAATTATATTTTATATTTACACCATCATTTATGTGGTAATAATTATCTAAACCAAATCAATTTTCATTGATGAGTCTATTATTTCATTAAAATTAAATTTTTTATGAATAATATGAATTTATTTTAATGTATTTTCTTTCCATATCCATGATCATATATCCCAAGAATTTTACCCTTTTCCATGTGGAAAATTAAAATATTTTAATATTTAATTATCATTTTTTCCATTTATTAATTTTAAAATAATATGTTTTTACATATTCCTAATGATTTTTCTTTTAAACAAGGTTATTTTAAAATGTTCAGGGCTTACCTGTCTATTTTTAAGTATATTTTTTATCATAGAATCTAAATTATTTTTTGATAAAATTAAATAATTTTCCCATCCATATATTATGATATATTATTTACATTTTAAGATGTTATCAATTTATTTTCACTTCCCATTTTTGAAAACAATATTTCCTTCTCAAGTATCAATTTTTATTTAATATTCAATAGGTAATAGTTTTGAAATTAATTTCACATACATTTTTTGAAAAGATTATATCACTACCAATTTTCCATTATTAATGATAAATTTTAAAGTAATATGTTTTCAAAGTATTTTCACTTATCCCTTTGGAAAACATTATAACATTTCAAGTAGTCATTATTAAATATTATATTAAAATTATTGCTTGAAATTTATTTCTTCTTATACCTATTCAAACATTATGTATCATTAGTAATCATATACTTGGATCTCATTATTATTAGTTTTTCGAATTATTTATATTTTAAATCTAAAAAATGTGATTATAAATTAATTTTTATTTTCTATATTATAAAAATGTTAAAAATGTACTGTGAAAACTATTGTACTGTAATTTATAATTTTCCTCCATGGTTTTCCTCACATGACATGATGGGTTTTTTTTTATTTTATATGATATTATATTTTGAATATTTTTAGTAATGATATTTTTATAGCCAGTGATTTTCTAAATTCATTTTTTGTGTAGTTTTATGAAACCACTTTTTTTAATGGGTAATTTATTTTTTTGATGATGGTTACTTTTTATAGGAACACATATGTATTGAATATGACAAGTGGATTCTTATTTCTCTTTCCAATTCATTGTTTTTTATCTCAATATAACAATTTATTCCTCATATTATCTTTCATATTTGTTAAGTAACATTTTGTTATGTAAATTTCCCTTTATTAAGCATTTTCACTCACACCATTCTTGTGTTTATAATGTAGTAGTTATGAAAATGATTATATAATGTGAGATTTATTGAAAGGGTCTAGACAATATATAATTTGAATAAAATTTTCCATGTATTGTAAAATAACATTTTTGCATAGATTATCTCAAAGATATAATCCCTTTTAGTTTAAGAATTTTTAACATATTTGTGGGATGTATTGTTAAGATCATGTGATTATTAAATTATTTATATTAATTTAACTTTGGATTATAATAATTGGTATAAGTGAAATATTTATATATTTGGGTATTATATTAGTTTTTTATATTTGTTCAGTTTTTTTTTGTATTATATTAATGAACATTACTAAACGCATTACAATTGAGTTTATGTATCAGATTATATCATTGACTTTTTGTTATGTATTGAGTAGTCTATTTTCATAGAAATACATTCATGTAAGGATACATTTAGTGGATGTGGGATTGAAATGGATTCAACTAGGGGTAATGTGTCACAACCCATCCTGGTGGGTCATGTGATGCAGCTCTCCTAGTTCACCACCAATAGGATAGGGGCTTGTGATAGCATTGGGTAGTTATGTCACTGACATAGAAGGAATCTCTTATATACATATACACCCAAACACATCTCGATTCCTACAAAATGATTAAATGTATAAACGACTATGTAACCATTTCATTGACACATATATATCACACTACCATAGTATGATGAGAAGTAGGGTAATGTAAACATGGTAACATAAAATGAAACCCCATAGAGTCAGTAACCACATGTCTAACCTATAAGTAAAGGTCATAGGACTATGGTATGAAAGACATAGGAACACACCTTGAACTTTTCAGTATCAAAAAGAACTGTCTGGTCTTGGTATTCCAAGCACTTGTTCAAAAGGACAATAATTTTCATAAGTCATGACACGTATAGGAAAATCTTGTCTATGCATGAGTATAATAATAAAAACTAAGAAACCCAAAAATCACAATGTAATATAGTAAAAGAAATCATAGTTAGAACTATAATGGTATATTCCTACAGTACATATAACCATAATATCTAAATAAACTCAATCCAAGACAAAAAGTCTATAGGTACTCCACAACCATAGTATAACAACCTTAGGAGTTTAGTTCAAAGATTCTACGAATAACTCATCAGGGATAACACACTATGTAGTTCAAAGTGTAAGAACCCATTATTTCACTCAGGTATATATCTTTTAATTTTTAGTCTATTGATTTAATTTGTACCAAATATGGATCTCTAGTGAGTTAGCAAAGGTTATTAGAGTGTTATAGGCTTTTTGGAGCACATAACACCTATTTTTGGGATAATTGGACACGTCCCATGGTTCACACATTGTTAGAGCACGGATTTCCAAACCGTGTAGATTTGTTTTTCAGTATAGAGGCATCTCGTACAGTTGGCCCATAGTTGTTCTTCCAAATCATGTAGACATTTTTTTCCCAGGTACCCATTCATTTCTTGAACATAGTTTGATCAAACCATGTAATGGATGTTATTTCGGGTAGAACCACCTCACACAGTTTGCACACCTTTTAAAAAACAATGCAGAAAACCATGCGTTGGGAAAAGATTTGGGGTAATAGGTTCAAATTTCACTTAATGATCTATTTACCCCATCTTCCTCTCTAATTAGAGAACCATCATGATTATGCTTTTATCCTTTCATTTTATAGTTTTTTATGGAAAAAAGATAGGGATCAATATACATTCCTTCATCTGGGGTCCATTCGAGATTTCGTTCATCATTTTGGATGTGTAATTGTACGTACTCGAGTCATCTTTATCTATTCTTCTTCTCTCTTTCTCTGGACCTAGATATTGTCATGTTATCTTTTTTCACATTTTTTTTGATTAACCCTGATTCGAGGCATGTCAAGGGCTGTCACTAGAAGAGGATAATCATACAACCCTAAGGAGGGTGGCATATAACTCATCCTGAATGTTCTTTGATTTTGGAATATTCACATGGGGCCCACCAATTTCATTGGAAGCTATTTCGTAAATTTACATTCCATGATAATACTTTTTAGAATCATGTTGTTATTCCCATTCCAAATATATGATTAGTTGTTAGAATTAAAACACACAACTCAATGTGCCTTATGTCTATGGTTATTCTATATTTGGATTTTTAGTTTTCTGGGACATTTAAGCCATATTTCGGCTCTTCCTTCAATTGAACTTCTTAATGGTGGCCCTTATAAAATAAATGGATTGTAATAAAAGAGAATTTCATAATGGAATGTAACATTTATGATCCCAACATGACCAACCTAGGTTATGTGCTTCAAATTGATTATTAATAGTGATATGTGAAAAGAAAAGTAGACTAAGTATATAAATTTTCCTTGATAAATGAGAACAAATAAATGTTAAGTATCTGTATCTCCCATTTCCATATTGATGGAAGGTATCATAGTGATCCTTTATAACTGAATAAAATATAATGGTTATTTAAGACCTAATTAAATGGTTGCAATTGTACATGGACTATCCACACTAATGGAAGTCAAGGTTTGATCATAATGAATGATTATATGATTACAATGTCTAATAAGAATGAACTGACTCTAGATCTCCTTGTATTATTAGAGAATAATCTTTTTGGACATAAGAACCCCATTCGGATTCAATGATGCTATTTTGTATGGTTGACACTGACCTATACTCTAGTTCCTATCTATTCCTTGAATGCTTGATATACTACCCTAGGATACATTACATTATTATAGGATACCTCATATACACTCCTTGGATCCAGCATTTTCTAGTAGGTTCCATGGTGAAATCCAATAGGGCCATGTCATTTCATAGTTCCATTTACCTTTGGAAGATCAAATTAGATTTAGTAGTTGCCTTATTGTGTAAGACTTGGATTACGCTCCTTGTATTACAATCATACCCTTTAGCTAAACTCGGATACTACTGAGTTAGCATTCCATGAGATCTAAATTACCTTTTCTATTTCATAGGAACTCCCTCATTATATAACATATTTTATGTTCCCCTATTACATATTGGGACCTTCAATACTTATAAAATCATGAGGTGATGCCAGTGCTGGCTATGCCTCACATGCCCTATTTAAATTAATTTGGAATTACATAATTAATGAACTGGTTACATGTTCAGACACCAGTTGAGGTATGAATCATGTACTTGTTTATTTTGTTATATTGTACCATTTTTGTTACTTTATATATGCATTCGTGGACATGAGCGTATTCTATTATATGGGTCATATGTTATATAATCCTTTTGTGTTGTCCCATTGACATTTATCTCACACCCTCTTTTGGTACCGTTTGGTTCTCGGAGTTGATTAAATGACTGCAGCTATTGACAAAGAGAAGCATACTACTTCAAACACTTGATTTAATTCCAGTAGGATGGAGCTTGATAGTGGATGACTATATTAGATTTCGTTAACCATAGAGTAGTCTTTGTTTTATTTTACTTTTGGGACATGTTATGCATATAGTCTTGTATACATATTTTCCAATTTTCTTGTAACATGACATTGAATCATCATTGATCTATTTGATACAGTTATTTTTATTCTCATTAATCTATTGTATGAGTTGCTTCTGATAGTTATTTATATTTCATACACTTTTTATTATTTAATTATATTCATTCAACTATGCTATATTCTGCTAATGAGGGAATAGTCTTCTCACAGAAACACCCTAGGCCCTCTCTGTAAGTAAGTAGCCTCTAGCATTCAAGGAGATTCACTTGAGGCCATGCGGCCCACCATACTCGGGGCACCTGTTAAGTGGAAACCGGCTCTATGATATCACAAAGTGGTATCATAGGTGGTTTCCTTTTTTGGTTTACTATTTGGAGACAATATATTACAGAATAATAAATGCATGGGACATTGTCATATGTCATTATTGGGAATCTTGAAACCTTGTTCGGGGTAAAAACATTGTTTTCAAAATTATAATTATTATTCTCCATTTTCCTATTACAGTTGATATTATTTTACCATTGGGTGATGCACATTTTGTGTGGTGTAGTTTATTATTACTCTATTTGAGGATATACTTTCGTCCTTGACCTAATGATATGAGGGAAATGAGAATTTTTACATGCATCATTATATAAACCTTTAATTCACATTTGATGAATATTTTAATGCCTTATAAGAGAATTTCACTACATTGAATTGCTTGATATTCCAGTGATTGTTGAGTGATGTTAAGATAGTTTGATTGTACTTGTATTACAATGTCTTTAATTGAGTGATTGCCTGACTCAATTCATGAGGTTTATTGTCCTTCTTGGGATGAGATGAGTAATTTACGGAATCAACCTATTATATTATAAATAAATTGGTGTCGTTTTTGTTGATTGGTGTATGGGAATAGATTTACCAGAAATTGATATCTATTATAAGGTGAATAATGAAATTAGAAATGAATTGGTTACACATCTCTCTCATGGCTTATCATGTTTATGAAATTTAAAGGAGTGAACCAGGAAATTAACTGCAAAAAAAAATAAACTCATACTTGAACACATACCTGTACCTAGTCATATAAGAAGGTAGTTTTGGTAGTATACCATTGGTAGTGATTTTCATTACATTCATCTTCATCTATTGATTCAATCTATTTTCTTCTATTCCTGTTCTGAGGTGCTTTCATGGCATTTTTAGACAAATTTTTCCACGACATCTTTGTGTCGTTCCCAGAAAGGTGGTGACGATCATGCTCCAGACATGGTGGGCCTAATGCGCCAGTCGTACCACTTGGTGTTCTACTTGAGGCACCGCCTTTTGTACCTAATCCGAGCACCAATTTTCATGTTTGTGATAGTTTCCTATGTCTGAGGTAGTCTACGCATGGTTCTATATGGGTTACACCTATGATGGATTATTTTATCCACATGTTCCAACAGCAGAATCCTTCAATATTTTTAAGAGGTAGTGGTTCCCGGGATGTTGAGTCATGGCTAGAAGAAATGATCTCTATCTTTATTCACATGGAAATGTCTCAATAGTGGAGAGTCAAGAATTCTATATACATGCTTCAAGATTCGAACAAGCATTAGTGGCACGTGGTTACCGAGGTTGGTGGTCATCAGTGCATGTTATGGGTTTATAACCAAAAACATTCTATGATCAGTTCATTCCATTGGCACTAAGAGATGATAGATCAAGTCTGATTATGAAGCTCGAGAAATGTTCTATTTTACTTATATAATAATCATCATGTTTCACTAATTTACAATCCATCAGAACACTTATATTTGGTTTTGAGATTTCATATGCTAGATGTTTGGAGGATGGGATCTAGTACAACATCTGAACTCAAGTGAATGACTTTCACATGCTTACCTTTTCTACAATAGTTGATCAGGATGTTATCATGGATTGTAACATGAGGTACCACTTGAGTACCAGGTTTAAAGGAACAATGTTGTGTTAAGAAAGTAGTTTGTCTGGTGGCACAAAACGTTCCCTTAATGTTTATCCTCATGAAAGTGGCTCCCTAAGTATCCAGTTTGGTCGCTCAATAGTGTGTCTTCGGTGTAAAAGACTTGAGAAAAAGAATAACTAATGTGAAAGAGACCATCTGCAGTGTCGGGCTTGGGGCCATTTGCGTCATCTTCTTCATTTCTGTAGAACATTTCCACTAGCTTCAAGTATAAGGGGATCATAATCCACTCCAAATTATTGAGAGAGTTATTTTGTGCCACATCCGGTAAGGAGTTGGAATACAACCAATAGGGTTTGGACGATGAGGAAGTTGTGGTTGTGGTAGTCCAACCCCAAATCACCAGTAGTTCCAGTAGTGCAATCATGATCTGGGTAGTCTATCTATTGCATATGGCCATTGATCACGTCAGTTTCAAGATTTATTGCTAATACCCAAGGAGAAGGCTATGATACCCTCTACAGCATGAGGTACTAATCAAGTAGCCTTCACCATTGTCTCTTAATTGTTAGATATAAGTGCTTAAAACTATTTTTTCTATATCTATTATCAAATAAATAATAATAGAAATATAGTATCACTATGGTGTAATGACCTTAAATACACCTTTTTTAATACGAATGAGGGTCATATACCAGTGCAGGGATAGTCTCCTTGATGTACGTAGATACCTTTTCAGGTGGAATCTTTTTTTCTTTAGATGATCGGATTCAATGACTTTATTACGATGGACATGTTTTTCCAATAACAGGCAATGTAGACTATTATAACCACATGGTCTCATTTACTTCACAAGAAGTCAGTAGTTATATTTTAAATGGTGAGTGGATGTTCATACTAGGAGAGTTGGAATGAAGCATCACGATTTACATGATGTGAACTTTCAGATTGTAAATATTTTGATATAGGATCATGCTTTTCTTCAAACTGATTTCCATCCAATGGTTTAATGTTTCAGGGTAGTCTTTCACAAGGACTTTTCTTGATAAACTCTTATTATAGTGGTTTATTTTACAATATATGTTGATCTAATAGTGGCTCTGGTGCCCATTCCTCCATACAGGATGGAACCTACTGATCCACAGTAGCTCAAGTGGATGATAGAGGACCTATAGGCTAAAATCTGCATACGACATACTACATCTTTTTGTGTTCTACGATTATTTTCTCCAAGAAGTGGGAAGGAAACTTATATCTATTCATTGATTACAAAAGTTTAAACTAGCTTACGACCATGAATATGTATCCCCTTCATCGAATAGAATTTCTCATTAACCATCTCTCAGAAGAAATGGTTTTCTATAAGATCGAACTATGATTTTTCTATTATGAAATGTGATTCAGACCATCAGACATGCCTCATTCATATTTTTGTAGGAGTTATGGTTTGTATATGTACCTTGTTATGTTTTTCTATCTTATGAATGAACCTTCCATTATCATGGGTATGATGAGTATGTTTTTCGACCACTATTTGGACTCTCTTGTCTTAGTCATTACAGATGAAGTCTTTGTGTATTCTCTCACTCTTAGAGACCATGCCAGAAATCTAGATATTGTTCAGAGTACACTGAGAGACCATCTGCATTATTGTATGTTTTCTTGAGTTCCATTTATGGATTAAAATGGTCCTTTTATTATGTCATATTATTTCAGAATCAGGTGTACCTGTTGACCCTAAAAGGGTTAGTGCTGTTGTTTCATAGGAATATCTGAAGAACGAGATTTATATCAAGTGATTCTTAGGGATCACTATATATTTTAGCATTTTTCATTACAATTCTCAACTCTTACATCACCTCTGACTGGACTTACAAAAAAGGTTGTCATGTTCACAAGGTCAAAAGCAAGTGATAAGTCTATTTAGGAGTTGAAAAAAAGGCATGTAATGACAACTATTATAATCCTTCCCAAACCAGTAATAGGTTATATCACCTTCTCTGATGCATTATAAATTTTCCACAGAGCGGTGCTGATCCATGAAGTTAAATTCATTGTGTACGGATCTCTGTAGTTGAGGCCTCAGTATAGAATTACCAGACACATGAACATAAGCTTGCAGTAGTTTTCCATGCCTTACGTTGTGGGAGACATTAGCTGTTGGGTTAGAACATTGTGGAGTACACCGACCACAAGTGTCTCTACTATATATGTTCTCAGAATGGATTCAACCTCATACAACATAGATGGGGTCGAATATCTATAATCCTTTGATTTTGATATTTCTTATACGACTAGAAATGACAATTTTATCGCTAATGCACTTTGTCGAAAAACACAAATGTTGGCTGTATAAGAATCTAGTTAAGAATGGATGTTGAATCTCCTTTTTTTGAACATCATATAGAGTTTCAGGAAACTCTCCAGTAGTCTTACCTCTATGCCTTAACAGTTACCTCTTCCCTCCTTGAGAAAGTTAAGATTAGGCAGTTTTCAAATCGCAGAGGTTTGATTCTCCACGAGATTATATCAAGAGATTACCCACCATCAGATTGCCCTGTGGATAGAGACGATGTAATACATATATGTGGAATTATCTAGTTTCTATATGATATGACAGAGGAGTTGATGAAAGAGTTCCACACTTCCTAGTGGGATGTTAATCTAGGAATATCGAAGATATATTGAGATTTGTCACGCTAGTATTAGTGGTTGTTAATGAAGTGTCAGATTGCATCCTTCATCACTAGGTGTTCCACTCGTCAGAAGGTGAAGGCGGATCACCAAAAACCTGATGGCTTGTTACAGGTTCTTCCTATCTTGGAATAAAAATGCGAATATGTGTCTATGGATGTCATGATCGACATACCTAGGTCGCCAAGGGGTACTAATGCAATCTGGATAGTCATTGACTGGTGGAAAAAATCATCCCACTTCATTTCTGTTTAGGATAACTTCTCAGTAGACAAGTTGGGAAGACTTTAGGTCTTTGAGATTGTATGACTACATAGGGTTCCACAATCTATACTTTGAAATAGGGATTCTCGATTCAGTTCACAATTCTAGAAAGGATTGCAGAAAGCAATGTGAACTCAAGTGTAGATAAGAAAAGCTTTTCACCATCATCTTGATGGAAAATAAAAATAGAAAATGCATATACTAGAGTATGTTCTCTGAGCTTGAATCCTTGATATTAGTGATTCATGGGAGAAGCATATCCCTCTTTTTTAATTCTCTTATAATAATAGTTTTCATGTGAAAATTCAGATTGATTCTTTTGAGGCCTTAACTGGTAGGACATCAAATTCACTATTATGCTGGCTAGAGGTAGTTGAGGTAGCCATAATAGGTGCTAATATCATTTTGGAGTCTTCATAACAGGTTCAAGTATTCATGAATTGTATGACTACTGATCATTATAGACAAAACTCTTATGCAGATCACCGTCAATGACCTCTAGAGTTTGATTTTAGGGATCATTTTTTATTCAGGTATGACCCATGCTTGGGAATATATGATTAAAGAAGAATGGAATGTTGTTTCCTTATTACGTTGGGTTGTTAGGTATTCAATAGAGAGTCGGGTCAGTAGCCTATCGATAGTTACTACCTTTGAGGTATTGTTCCATTCATGAAGTCTTTTATATCACACAGATTCTCCAATATCAGTCCAACCCATCTTATACCATTGACACCAAGGAAGTTGAGTTAGATGATGGTGCTTCCTTTGATGACTATCCATCATGAATTATTGACCGAAGCACGAAGGCTCTACGAGGATGGTCACTCCCTCTTTTAAAGGTGCTATTCGAGCACAAACATGTACAATATGAGGCTTGGTAGTAGGAATCTTATGTAAATTCTCATTGTCTATCATTATTCTTAGATAGTTATTCCATACCCTTGGATGGAGAACATTGGGGAATGTTTTTAAGGGGGGAATACTGTAGGAACCCATTT
The DNA here is from genome assembly GCA_963277665.1 of Viscum album. Lineage (NCBI taxonomy): Eukaryota > Viridiplantae > Streptophyta > Magnoliopsida > Santalales > Viscaceae > Viscum > Viscum album. Next base: position 439,733,069 of record OY728142.1, read on the forward strand.
TTCCCACATGTATGGATACATTAATTTTATGTCTAAATCATTACTTTGGACGTAATATGATTCCAATAGTGTTTTCAATGGTTTTGATAGTGGTTGGTGCTTGTTTGGAGCTCGAAACACCTATTTTTGGAAAAATAGGACATATCACATGATTTGTTGATGGTTAGTGTATGGTTTTCCAAACCAGGCAGATTATTGTTTTTTAGAAAGATCCACCTCACACGTTTTTCACACATCCATGGGGCCTAAACGTGTGAATTCCCCCTTTTTCCAGGTACCCAGCACGGGTTGCACATGGTTTGAGCAAACCATACATAGGATAAAATTCAAGGTTAAATGTCCAAATTATCCTTAATGATGTATTTACCCTCCCACCTCCTTCTTAATATGATAACCAATAGGATTAAGACCTTTTCCACTCATTTTGGAGATTTTTACAGGCCAAATGGATAAAGTGTTCTCTTTCATCTGGGATCCATTCGAGCTTCTAGTAACCACATAGGATGCACATCGGTACGTACTTGATGCATCTTTAGTCATTCTTCTTCTCCATTCCTATAGACCTAGATATCATCATGTGAGATGTTTTTCACCTTTTTTATGTCTACTTTGAACTCATGAAAATCTTGGGTCGAGACCAAATGAGGAGAGTCGTTAAAACATATGGATGGTGTCATATAACTCCTCCCTATGATCGTTAATTTTATAATATTCATATGGGTCCAACATATTTATTTAGAAGTCTTTTCATAAATTTTCATTCCATTATAATACATGTTATAATCATATGGTATCTCTATTTTCAAATATGTGATTAGTTATTAGTTGTTACACACACAAATCAAACTTTTCCTTGTCAAAGAATACTCCAATTTTGGGTTTGAGTATTTTTCCATGTTTCATCCACTGTTTGAGTGTACCTTATCTTTTCCTTCATAAAGGTGAGACCTTATATAATAAAAGGATTTATATTATTTAGAATTTTATTATGTTATGTTACATGTATGATCACAACTTTACCTACCTAAGGTAAGTGATTCCAATTGATTATTAAATATGAAATGAAAAGTAGTAAAAGTATAAAACTTGTCCTTAATATATGAGATTGAATAAATGTTACATGCCTATAGCACCCCTTTCCATATTGATAGAAGGTAGATGAGTGAACCACTATAATTGAATAGGCATTAATGGTTAATTAATACATGATTAAATGGTTAAAACGATTATTGTCCTTCCACACGAATGAATGAAAATGCTACAACCTAATGAATGATTACAAGATTAAAATATCAAATAGGAATTGATTGAATTGGCCTTTCCTTGGATTCTGAGATAAGAATACCTTAGTATTCGAGAACATCATTCTGATTTAAGGATGCAGTTCTCTTAGGTTGACAAAAACCTTGATTTCGGTTCATGTCTATTCCACATATTCTCAGTATACTATTATAGGGTCCTTCACATTATTACAGGATACATTGGATACACTCCATGGATCCAACATTTTCTAGTATGTTCCATGGTGAAATACCATAGGGACATATCCTTGATTAGCCTCATTTTACCTTGGTCTATCACATTAGACTCAGTAGCTGTCTTATTGTGTAACTCAATCGATTACACAACATGGATTACACTATTACACATTATCTAGTCTTAGTTACTAATGAGTTATCATTCTGTGAGATCTATGTTACCTTGTTTATCACCATAGAACTCCCTCCCTGAATATCATTTTTTGGTTTCCTTTTTATGACATTAGACCTTCATTATATATAATATCATGAGGGGATGACATTGACATATATTCGTCACATGACCTATTAACACTAAATTGTAATTACATAATTAATGTACTGATTACAAATTCAGAAACCAGTTGAGGGATTACGTAGGTACTTTAGTATATTGTTGTAATGTACTATTTTATTTACCCTATATATGTTTTCTTGTACAATTCTATATTCCATTCCTGGGTCATATGTTATAGACACCATTCGTAGTGGCCCGTTGAGCTTAATCTCACACCCACTCTAGGTTGCGTGTTGTACGGGGAGAATATTACATGAGTACAGGTATTTACAAAGGGAAGCATAATTCTTCAAAAACATGATTGCTTGTTGATAGGATGGATCTTGATAGCTGATGACCGAGTTGGATCTAAGGATTCTTGGAGTGGTGTTTTTTTATTTTACATTGTTGAAAAATTTATACTTATTGTATGGTATCAATGTTTTCTAGTTTTCTAGTTACATGAAATGACATCACAATTTTTCAATTGATATAATAATTTTTATTCTCATTTATCTATTACATCAGTTTCTTCCACTGTTTATTTATATTTCTTCCACTATTTATTATTTAACAATATTCCTTCCACTGTGCCATATTCTGCTAATGAGATAATAGTTTTCCCATTGTCAAACCAAAGTCCCTCACTACAAGTTAGAGGCATCTGGCATTTAGGGAGACATTCTTGAGGCCATATTTCCCACCAAGCATTGGGCACCCATTAAGTGGAATTTGGGTCCAGGAGGTCATAGATAGCACAAAAATAGTACATTTCAGAAGTTATTTTTTCCACGTTTCACCATGATAAATACACAATGATAGTGCAAATATAATATAATACCCTGATGATGATCACAAATAAGGCCATGGGGTGATACCAATTTCGCAATCTAGATTATCCCATTATATAGAGGATTGACACATATGTATTATTTTTCACATCGATACAAATAACTCCACCTAAGGCATGATGATATACAATGGATTCCACACCAGGCCTCACAAGGGATTCCAAAAAACCTTTCTTTAAAGTATTTCTAAAGGTATTGTAGTCATAAGAATAGGAAATTATTCTCACCAACCTTCCTTGAAATGATAAAGTGGTAAAACCCTAAAAATCATGTTAAAGATGTGGAGGAAAAGGTAGTTAGTCAATGTATAAATGGGTACATGAAATACAGTAGTGGAACATACCTTTTCCATTGACCCTAAGAACCACCCATGTTGAATGTCCGATGTCATTCAACTCATGTTGTATAGAATAGTAAAAAACATGTGAATGGGTTATATGTTGTGTTCCTACATCTGAGGTTCACCCTGGTGCTCCGGCCATGTTCCAATACAAGTCATCATCCCATGTATCTATCCTTGTGACTAGTATATAGGTTAGATCATGTATATGTTCAAGGACATGCTGTGTTGGGGATTTCACAACGTGTTGGAAACCTGTGTTATCCACCAGTGTATGTGTACTTCTCCATCTAAATGCTAAATAACTCAAGGGGGCCACAGTCCATTAAATCAAAGACTATAGGATGTGTATATTGGGTTTCCCTAGAACCCATATACTTCCTACCTCTCACAAAAACCAATCTTCCTACTTCTGTTTTGGTGGTTGGTTTTCCATCAGACACCATATCTGAGGTCTTTTGGTCATACCATCACCCAATCAGTATGATTCGGGCCTTCAATCAGCTCAGAAAACAAGATCATAAATTTTATTCATTAAATTTGATAATGAAAAAATGGAACACAATGTAATTAGATCAACAACCATAACCATCATTGCACCTCCTTCAAGTTGTACTGATTCCAGATCTATTATTTCAAATCATTTCACCATGAATAATACATGTGATGATCGATAATTCAAGAAAAGTCAAACCATGTGGATGAATTATAAATACCACAAAGAATGTGAATCACTTGAGAAAATCAAAAAACCAATTGAGATGTAAAATCATTGATTGATGTACATGTTGATCTTGAATCATCCCCATTTAAAAAATAAAATTATTTAATAAATTTTAAGATCAAACTCTATATAAACACCGAAAATTAACTCATCCACATAATGATCGATCAATTCAATAATCTGTTCATTGATTAGTCCTTGTTCATCATTGAAATTAATAACATGGAAAAGAATATAAAAATAAAATACCCCACCTCTGTTCAAATTGGTCGCTGATGAAGAAAGTGATATGTGTCGTCATCGTTGGAAGTATCCGTCAAAACCGGTGTGTTTGGTTCATTGATCCATGATTCCGTCATCATTTGGTAGGAAGGATTCTACAGATCTCCCTCCAATGACCCTCTAGAAGATTCCAGGGTTTTGAGTATAGATTTAAAATATTTACATACTACTTATTTAATAAATAACTATTGTGTTGATAATTGAAATAAAATAATTTTATTCACCTTTTCACTGGCTATTAATTTTCAATAAATGGCATGCACCGTCGAATGTTAGGTCGCTCCTAATGTTTAACTTCCATTCTGAACATGATGGTTCTCTTGTTTATTTTATCCAAAACCCTGTTTATATTTCAATACACTTTTTAAAGAAAACATTATGCACTTGATATTTATTATTATAAATCATTTATTCATGACACATCAGGTGTCGAAATAAATTGATTCCTCAATGTCTGGTCTCAAAATTAATCAATATAATATATAAAAATACTACACATAATATTCAAGACATTACATTCTCCATGACATAGTGATTTATATTCCTGAAAATATTGAATAATGTATACCCAAAAAGATATAGGTATTGGTCATGAATCCGAGCCTCCCACTCCCAAGTGCTATCCTAGAGATTCTCATACTTCCACCAAACACACACCATTGTAATCGATTATCTATTAAGTATCCTCTCATTCCATCTTTAATCTCCATTGGGTAATCAGAAAATGTCTCCCCATCAATGATGTCTAGCTCTCCAAGTTTGATAAAGTGCAATGGGTCATGCACATACCTCCCCAACTGCGATACATGGATGACATCGTGTAGCTGGTATAACTGTGGAGGTAGAAATAAATGGTATGATACATTTTTAAATTAACATAGTATTTGAAAAGAATCGTTGAACCTAAAATATAACATTCCATGATGAAAAAATATCTGTAATCCTTTTTAAGGAGAAACCTGTAAGAACACATGGTCTCATTCCTCAAACTCTAATGGCCTTCATTTCCAGTCAGAAGAGTACTTATGAAGGCTCATTGAATTTATCATGTACTACTAGATAATAAGAACCTTATATATATATAACCCCTAAATAATTTTGTGTCCAGGAGTGTTGACTCTCTTGGGTATTTCTAGAAAAGTGTAGACTTGCAGGGTCACCTGTAAAAAGATTCAAATTGTGTTATACCAATAGTGGAGTTATACATTTTATTGTATGATAACTCTACATGTTTTAGTTGATCTAAAAAATGTAGACAAAGTTTATCATTAAGGTTTTTCTATTTACATAAAGTACCATAATTTCACACTTTTTCTAGTCATCAGTCTATGGGTGAAATGATATGCTTATGCATAATTGGTTCCCAAACAAATCCTTCAATCCCTTACCCAATCAGGATGTGAAGCAAGTATCAAAATCCTAAAAATTATTCTATGGAACTTCATGGAGTCAAAATATATCTTGAATGTAGAGGTTTCCACATATTTATACTAAACAGAGGTATCATATATCTTGGAACTGGGTTAACAGGGTGAGTCAGTCAGAAATCACCCAGATGGCATCATGTACCTTGTACATATGTGGTAAGACTATCATGAAGTCCCTTGAATCCTCATCCCAATTCCATTCTCAAACCTCAAGTGGTTTAGCTAATCCCACTAGAACCTAGTGCACTTCCTTTACTTGTTGACAAGTATGGCATCGAAATAAAAACTATTCAACTCGTTTCATCATCCAGGGCCACCAACAAAACATTTAGAGGTCTTGGTACATAATTGAAACAAAGTGATGTACCAGAAAGGGTGTAACACCACAAGTTTCTAAAAATAAATATTGAATAAATAAATTACTTAGTCTCTACAAAACAACACTTTGTTATAACCTAGACAATTAACATAATTTTGTCACTTTTATGATTTGAATTTTGGAAAACTCACATATACAGTTATGTTATGTAACATATTTACAGTCTGATAGGATAAACTTATATTTTTGGTGAATATTAATATGACCCTTAGTAATAAAAATGTACCATTTTGAATGGTAATTAAAAGTAAATCAGTCAGAAAAATAGAATCTTAACGCATGAATTTATAAATACAATTTAGACATCTTATGTGTGAAAAAAAGATCATAGTATAATTAGGGGTATTTTTGTATGTTATAAATGTTGTAATTATAATTTTATTAATAGTTTACTAATTTAAATTTGAAATTTATTTTCATAAATTTAATCATAAATTGTTTTCTATTTGGGTTATTGTTATAAGATTATTTTATGGGGCCTTGATTAATTTTTTCATGGTGTTATAAAAAGAGTTATAGTTTTAAAGTTGTTTTTTTCAAATAAATTGTGATTTTGTATATAATTTATATTTAAAATACAAATAAAATTATTTCTAAAACATGAATTTCATTTCTGAATTCTACATTTTGAAAAATTGTCGGGGTGAAATTTTGGGATTTTTTAAATACTGGCATTTTAGGTGAAATGTAAAATTTTATAATTTATGATAAATGATAAATACAGGATTTATTGATTCATAAGTGATTTTAGGATGAATTAATACCAGCTGTTTTGAACTCAGATGAATTTATTTTTATTTTTGGTATTCTGAATCCAAAACTATTTCTTGTCTTGAGAAAAATAATTAAATAATGAATTAAATTTTCAAAATTCACTCATGTCCTCCAATATAAAAACTAACACTCACTCGTTCTTCTCTTAAATCCACTCAAGCCTTGTTCCATGACTAAATTATTCCCAAATATCCTAGAAAATCTCCTCCCAGACATCCAACAACACTTGGTATCCTCAAAAGACAAAATCTTGTCCCCTAATGATACTCTCAAAAAGGATTAATTAAACAGGTAAATTCCTCTTTTCAATTCATTTACTTTTTTTAGGTTCATTTGTTTTCTTTTATGTCCTCACATTTCAACATCCAAAATTAATGAAAACTATAGAACCTTAAATTTATAATAATTTTCTTATAATTATGTAATAATTTCTTTATCATATCTCATTTATCCTTATTTTATTCTAGTATTGAAAAACACCATCCGTGAAGTGCTAATTTACCACATTCAAGGATGATGGGTTTTCAATTACTATTACCATATTAAATTTTGTTCTTAAGACCATTATAAGGGTTGAACCACCAAATAATACATTTATTTTGTCTCATATATGGTTCTGTAGTATTTTTTTACACATGGTTTTGATTTATGAATCATAATGAGTTTTTTGTGTTCCAAAACTGCCAATTAACCCAAATGATTATCATTAAATAATTTATAAAACTATTCATCTTCAATAAAAGTATCCAAATGAAATTTTCAAACATGTAACCTTATTTATGGTCACTAATATCATATAAGTTCAATTATATACAACCATCCTCATTTTACCATATTCTTCCTTCATCTATATAAGTATACTGATTTGGAAACAAACGAACATGAATAATGAAATAGATCATCATAACCCATAAAAATTGTCATGAATGAATTAAATAAGATAATAATAAATAAATTGCCTTAATTGGTGGTAATTTAATTAAAAATTAATGAACCTATATTATATTACTCAGTTCATTAATATCAAGTGGAGAACACCTTCAGACTTACAATCACTATTTTCTCCCTCTCACATTCATTTTTGTGTGATATTCTGTATTCAGTACTCTTACTTATGTATGGTATATATATATTGCACATTAATTTTTCATATCATGAATATATTTTTTCTCATTATATTCAATATATCAATTGATTATTATTAATTCTGGGGAATATAATTCAATTGATTACAAATTTGTAATTATATTCTACCCGAACCTCCAATTTCATTTGGGTTACTCTTGTTATCTATTCACCTAAATGAAATTATTATTTATTCTTAAATAGTCCTCATAAATTATTTGATAATGTTATATATATGTTTTCAAATCATCTTGATCATTTATTTTATAGTGAGTTACATATTTTAAATAAATCTTTCAAAAATCCTTCGAAAATACAAGCCTGATACAATGAACTTCTTCAATTGATACATATTTTGATGTTCACAATATAATACGATTTATTCCATATTTAACATTCTAAAATCACTAAATCTATCATGAAAAATAATTTTTGGATAATTTTAGGTTTTAGTAAAGAAAATATTCATTTGTGCTTTAAAATCCTTTAATATTTTCCTTAAACCACAGTAAAATATTTTATTTCTAAATCATCGTTAAATATTCTTTTTAAATTATTTCACCTAGATAAGACATTATTTAAGAATAAAATATAATTTAAATGACCTTACCTATTATTTTCTATGATGTACAATTTTAGAATCTGATTTCATGACAAATGTAAATGATTTTCCAAAATAACTCTTCTTTCTAAATGACCTTCCCTTTTAGTGTTTATGTTTTATGAATTAAGAATGTTATTTACATTTCATATGTTAGTTTCAATATGAATATGTGTGTTATTTATGTGTATCCCAATTCACTTGTGGAATTAATGAGATTTAGTAAGTGATAGGTGGGGCCTACTATAACCCTGCTATACATAGGCAGGTCTCATTAGACAAACTATTATATTTTCGTTATGCCTTAACAAAATGGATATTTATGGTCCTAGGAAGAGGCCTTGATGGTTCTGTTATGATTTCATGCATTATGAATTCTCTTATTATGAAACATGATATTGATTGTTTTTTAGTTATTCAAGTAGAATGATACCCCCTTTTATGCTTTTTATGGAATTATTTATTCAACATTTATTCTGGCCATAATGTGTTCATGTTTATTTTTTTAGGAATTTGTTTTACGTTTTTCACCATGCATAATGTTTATGTTAATGATATCTTCTATTGTATTTCTTACCCTTACTAAGCATCTGAGCTCAAATCTTTCGTAGGTTTCATTTAACAAGGACATGAAGAGTTGTATTATTTATGAAATATTGAAATAACCTCAGGGTTATTGATTTTTTCAAAGGAGTTAATATATTTTTTAATTTCAAGTTGTAATGGCAAACTTATGTCTGTATATTATTTCAAAAACTAACAAACTACTCGGTCCATTGGGATATGAATTTCATTTAAGCATGAAAATTTAATTAAATAGTGAACCGACTCTGGGAAACTCAGGTGAGAGAATTATTGTTGGTATCAAAGGATGTTTAGTATAAAACATGGAAACTAGATTAACAAAAAAATGTTTTGAGAAAAAAGCCCAAATATAGTCTTTGATGATAAGTCTACATGAACATCATAGAACTTTGGTAAGTAATATATTATGTGTATCATTCTAGAAAATACATCTATATTGGGATTATACAAGTGGATGTAGTATCAGAACAGATGTACCTAGGACAAAGAACTCCAATAAAGAGTTTATGGCTTGACCTAGGGTATCCTAGTCATGATAACTGGACATATTGCGCACCTGGATTATCCTATCAATGTATATTCATAAGATAATTCACATTTTCTTAACCCACCATTGTGAATGATTTATTCCCCTATTGTAACCATTGTATGCAGTTCTAGGATTTATGAATCATTAATTTATGATATGTTTAGAGTTATAGAGAATTCATTATTTTATGAGATAATATATTATATGAAATTCATAAGAAATGAATTCTTAAATATGGAATGTGAAAATAACCAATAAACATGACAGAAATAGTAAGAAGGATCATATCTCTTATGATATCAAGCAATCTATTCAATGGAAAATAGTATCCCATGTATCATTAACATATGAATAAATAGTTTCATGTGTTAAATAAATATGTAAATAATTCTATGAGTCCTATGTATTTGAATGGAGGTAAGAAAATAAGAGGATAGATGAGAAAAATATGGATAATGGGAAGAATGGAATGAAGGGTTTTCCCACGTGTGATAACTATGTAAAGAATCACCCTGGTAAATGATTGAATTTAATAGTAGTTTTTTATACATGTGGAGAAAAAGGACACCAATTTCTTGATTTCAAGGGAAATAAAAAGGTTTCCATTGTACTATGATTCAACTTCAAGGAGATGGGATACTATGGGAATCATTGTCCCAAGTGTCAAAGAAATATGCCCCACATGATGTTACTGGATTATCAGAAAGATAAGATACTAATACTAATGAAGTGGAATGATTAATATTCCTCAGCAAGATTCATTTTATTTGAATATATTTCCTGTAATGTACTGTTTATAATAATCATACAATATATGAGGATTGTACTAAAGTACTATATCATTATTTTTTTATGTATAGTGATGATTTGTACAAAGGATAAGTTACTCTGTAGAAATTTAATATCTTGAGAATGAATATAGTTGATGGAATGAAAAAACTAAATATATATTTAATGATTAAAATAATTATGAATAAATGGTTCCATTGGATAAGTACTAACTATCTCAAAACGGATTATTGACTTTAAAAAATTGGTCTATGATATCATTGATGTAGTTTAAAACATTTTTTGATATAAGGAATATATCCAACAACATTTCTGAGGATGAATTCATCTTCCCAATAATGTTTTGTGGTAATATGAGTTATTTCCATATTTCAATAGGAAACATGATGATGTTATTCACATGTTCGGAATATGAGAATTTAGGAATTATTCATGTTTATTAAAGGAAAATAAAGTAACATATGCATTGATAAGGATGGATCGTGGAGTTATAAACAAATGAGGATTGCCAAGGACCCCGTGTACAAGGATATAAAAAGGATTGATTTGTGATTGATTCTAATGTTTTGGGTCATGATATTTTGGAATGTTAAAAGAATATAATAAATGGATTATGTTGATCATTTTATGAGGTTTTAGTGATTAATGACACCACAAGATGCAACCTGTGCTAAGAGATGAAGTACAGATAGGTGAAGGCACAATCAAATGATAAGATTGTGTTTATTAAATAGAAAAATATATTCATACTCTTACTGATATAATAATTCACCAACATTGGAAAATTGTCTTAAATAAAAATGTTTTCATGTTATTATATATATATTCCATTATATCAGTAGATTTTTTCATTAAATTATTTTATTATTTTTGTGTAATGATCTTTCATATGAGCATGTTCTCTATCCAATTCCTTGAAAACATGATGGTTTGATTATAATTCATTGATATGTTTTCCCATTGGAATGTGTAGTTTTGTAGAAACTATGGAATTTCCCTTTCCTCTTATTAAGAGGATATTTTAACCATATTCATTATGTAGGATTACCATAAGGGAATTATCATGTATCAACCACTATGTATCATAGTTCAATTTCAATTTTCTAGAGTGAAATTTTTTTAAGGAGGGTAGAATGTAACACACTATGATTTTGAAAATAAATATTGAATGAATAAAATAGTGAGTATCTATAAAAACACTTTACTATAACATAGACAATAAACATAAATTTTCCACTTCTATTATTTGAATTTTGAAAAACTCACATACATGGTTGTGTTTAATATGATATTTATAGTATGATAGGATCAAACTACATTCTTGTTGATTAGTAAATTGACCCTTATGAATAATAATATACCCCTATGAATAGAAACATACCCCTATGAATAGTAATGAATAATAAATCATCCAAACAATAGAAACATCACCCATGAATGTATAAATATACTTTAGACATCTTATAAGTGAAAAATGATCATAGTGTAATTATTTGTATTTTTGTATGTTATAAATATTTTAACTATAAATTTATGATTAATTTAAAAATTTAAATTTCAAATTTATCTTAATAAAATGTATTCATAATTTTTTTATTTTCTTATGGTTGTAAGATAATTTTATGATACCTTGATTAATTTTTCACGGTGTTATAAAATGAGTTAGAATTTAAATGTTGTTTTTTTAAATGCCATTTGATTTTATTTAAAAATAAAATTACAAATATTAAAAAAATAATTTCAAAAAATGGATTTCTTTTATAAAATATACTCATTTAAATAATTTTGGGCTGAACTTTTGGGATTTTTGTAAAATACATGAATTTTTGGTGAATAATAAAATACAATAATTTATGATAAATGATAAATACATGATTTATTGAGTCATATGTGATGTAATGATAATTTAAGACCATTTGGTTTCACCTCACATGAAATTATTAATAATTATGGTTATATGAATCAAATACACTTTCTAGTCTTGAGATAAATAATTATGTAAAAAATTAAAAATTAAAAATTCACTCCTCTCCTACACCATAAAATCTCCCACATACTCCCTCTTTTCATTACTCCTATAAATCATTGGTCCTTCTTTAAATTCCCCCCAAATATCCTCCCAATCTCCTACTCTATGTCCATAAGGCCTTCGTCTCCTAAAAAGATAATATCCTATCCCGTAAAGAGGCTCCCAAGGAAGATTAATTCAATAGTAAAAATCTATCTTTTCAATTCTTTTACTTTTTTTAATGTTCTGTTGTTTTGTTTTCTATCCTCAAGTATACTCATCAAAATTTTATGAAAACTCCATTACCATACATGTATTTGAATTTTTGTTATGATTATGTAATAATTTTTTATTATCTCTCCTTTATCATTCTTTTATTAAAGTAGTGAAAAACACCATCTGAGATGTGTTATTTTACCACATTCAAGGATGATGGGTTTTCAATTTCTATTACCATATTCAATTCTGGTCCTGAAACCATTATTATGGTTACTACTAACTATAATATGTGTATTGTGTCAAATCTATGTTTATGGATTTATTTACACGTGTTTTCTATTTATAAATCTAAAAGATTTATTTATATTCAAATACCGCCAATTAACACAAACAATAATCATTAAATAATTTATATAATGATTAATCTTCACTCCAAGAAACCAAATGAAGTTTACAACCATGTATCCTTCCGGATGATCAATAATAGCATCTAAATTAATTTTTCACAACCATCCTCATTTAACACGACTCTCCTTTCATGTATATATGTATACTAATCGTAAAAAAAAGAACCCGAACAATGAAATTGATCCTCTTAACCCCTACAAAGTCCATGAGATAACATAATAAGGTTATAATAAATAAACTATATGAAGTTTTGGTTTTTTATTTATTAATTAATGAACCAAATTTTATTATTCAGGTCATTAAGATAAAGTGGAGAACACCTTCAGACTTAAGATAAGGGGTTTCATCATATAACTTCCATTTTTCTGAGTTATTCAATATTAACTACAATTACTTCTGTATAGTGTATATATACTTCCCATTTATGTTCCATATCGTGAATATATTTATTTTCCTGATATGTAATTTATCATTTTATGATTATTAATTTTGGTGCATAATTTTCCATTGATTACAATGTTATAAGTATTTTCTACCCAACCCTCCTTTTTTCTTTTAGGATGCTCTTATTCTATATTTACCTTAATTGAATTATTATTTATTATTATATAGTCAACATAAATTCTATGTGAATGTTCATTTATATGTGTATCAATCATAATCCTTCTTTATTTTTTGGGATGTTACATGTTTTATAATAATTAAAAAATTATTCTGAAATGCTAGCTCGATTCGAGGAACTTATTAAACTCTTACATTTTTTTAGTTCAATCTATAATCAATATTATGCCATATTTATCTTTCAAAAATCACAATGTATAACCTGAAAAATCTATTTTGGTTCATTTATAGTTTAATGAAATCAAACATTCTTTTGCGCATTAAAATATAGTAATATTTTTAGTAAACAATGGTAAAATATTTTAATTTTACTGCATATTTAAAAACACTTTTTACGGGATCTCACCTCAATAAGACTTTATTTAATAATCAGATATATTTTTAACGAATATCCATTTTTTTATGAGATAGTCATGTTTATAATAAAATTTCATTAAAAATAAAAATGATTTTGCAAAAGAACACTTTTTTCAAAAGTAAAAGGATTTGTCTTATCTCACATTAACTTTTATGTGATATATGACTTTTTCACCACATATTTATTTCTTGTAGTGTATGTAGTTACCTATTGTATAACATAAAAAGAGTCTACTTATTCTCATGATATTCTAGCTTATTATGATTTTTAATGATTCAAGCGTATATGGAACACATTTTAATATTGAAGGATTATTTCCGTAAGGATTTTTCAATGGTATCATTTAAAAGTATCTTCATCTAAGTCAACATCTAAAGGAAAATTAATTTTTCTTATTAGAATAAAACCCTTTTATGGGATGAGGGGGAACTCAACATGACAATAATAAAATAAAACAATCCAAAAACCATATTCCAATATTAACAGACAAAACAACACATTCAAGACTATAAAGAAAATCTCCATCCAAGCATCGAAAATTATAAGACCAGCTCTGGAACAGCCCCCTGTAGAAGGACTGGTTGCAAGACCCTCAAACAGAGAACCACATGACCAAAAAGAAACAAACATCACAAAAAATCACCAAAATCCTTCACATGAGTCAGTTTCCCTATAATCGAACACATCCCGAATAGATCTACCACACTCTATGTGACTCTCACCACCACCGTATCCATTGAAGAAAACCGAAGACTATCCTAGAATCTGGTGTTCCTCCATCATTACCTATGAATAAATGGACCAACACCACACCAAGAGAGCATCATCGATGATGTAGTTTAGGACACCCAGGACAATTAACGCCTCTCTAGGCATGAATCCCCTTAGAACAAAACCACATACATGCCCACACTAGAGTGTGAGATGACTAAGCCATAAGAAAGTAGAGGACCAGCAAGAAGGGGTAGATCTGAAATGGAAATGTCGAACCTCATACCAACAGATCATCAGAAATGACACGATCCAAAACATTTAAGCCATCAACTGTAAATTCACCCAAATATGAAGATAAATCACGAATAACAGATCCAAATCCAAAATATGAATATCTACCAAAACCAAAACACGAACAAACATACATCCATTAATAACATAATAGATCATCGCATGATCATCATCACAAAAATAGAATTATGCACATCATTTAACCTCATAAGAAATTCATCACTGCAAAATAACACACATAAACAGCATTGATGTCTACGGATCTCATTACATCTCGTCCACACCGTCACTGCAACATAGAGCATATCAAATTGTGAACCCAGAAACAACTGATCTCTGAGATATCTGGTTTAATTATTTCACAACTATATAAACAACCTCAGTGATGTTGACTAAAAAAAGATATCATAAATTGATGGAGATCTACATCAACAATCCCACGCTCCACCCTCTAAAACCATAGCCACAGATCTAAGATGATGAACTTGGAAGATGCACTAGAGGCTGAATCGAGCTGAAATTGATGAGGGAGTGGTGGAAAACTAGTAGGGACCATGGGAATGTCCATATCGATGTTGTGATGATATGTAACTGTGAAATCGTAGAAGAAACCAGAAAACAAAATATTTCGGGATCGATTACACTCGAAATAAATATTCTCTCGCATGTTTCGTCCGAATATTTGTTTGATAGATCATAAAGACAAGTGAGCCACCAACGCTAAGCCATATCAGAGCATAGAACCATTGAGTGAAGCAGAACGCCAATGTCTGTACCTCACTGCCATTACCACCTCCTAAAGAGAGCCACTTGCCGGACTATAATCCACCCTCCCAAAGCGAGCCAAATGTGCCACTATGGATAGAAGAAGTCCCTTCAGGGATTATTCAATGGAATAGAACTCCTGGATGAGAAGAATATGAGGAGTAGAAACCCTAGTCAAACATCGAAAGAGGTCTAACCTAGGGCGTCGAATGTTGTGCAACCCCTTCAATAATTATTGGTATGAAGATTACATATAATCCAACATCATTTGTTGAATCTTGTACTTAATTAAGGTTTATTTGCCTATGATATCATCCACTATATTTAATTGAAGGTTTTTTGATTATTTTGACTATGAATGTGCTATCTTGAAACTATTCACCATATTACTCTAATTGGTTAGTCATTATGTTTAATGATTGGAGAATGATTTTTACATTTCATCTGTTAGATTGAATATGAATGTATATGTTGTATATATTTATCCCAATTTGTATGAGTAATTAATTGGACTTAGTATGTTATTAGTGGGGCCTACTATAACCCATCGATGAATCAGTAGGTTTCATGAGACAAACTATTGTCTTGGCATGAGTCCTTTCCAAAATGGATGTTTTTAGTCCTGGAACGAGTCCTTGGCAGTATGGTTATGATGTCCCAGATTATGCAATCCCTCACTATATAACTATCAGTTGATAGTTCTTGTGGTTATCCTACTACTATAATACCATTTTTTATGATTTATTATGGCATTATTTCATCAGAACTTATTCCTGCCATAATGTGATTATGTTTATTTTTTAAGACTTGTGTTTTTAGTTATTCACAATGCCTAATTTTTATGTTTATGATATCATATATTGTATTGATTACCCTAACTAGTAATTTGATATCACCTCTTTATTATGGTTCATTTTTCTAGGACATGAATAGTTATATTATGAACGTCATGTTAAAATAACCTAGGATTTATGGATATTGTCAATGGAGACTCTAAATTGTTTTTTTATTTGAAGTTGTAATGTTGAACTTATGTATATATATTGTTTCTAATGCTATTAATATACTCGGTCCCTTAGGATATGAATTTCTTATGAGCATGTCAATATAATTAAATAATGAACTGGATATGGGAAACTAGGATCGGGGCATTACAAAGGGAGATATGTGAAACTATCTTAGAACCACCTCTCTCAACGTCACTGGTACCATAGTGCATCCTATGAAAAGAACTGTGTGCTCCCCAGCTTTAGAAAATTCATCAAGAGTGTTTCCTATGGATATCTGAGCTTGTAGGGTCTCCTAGTTGTATCTTCATTATGTGCCTCCGAAACACACTATAAGTGTTGATGGGTGACGAACATCTTCTGGAGGTAAGTTGCTCCATCTCCATCGACATATGATAACTTCTACGAGGACAACTTTTGTGATGACTCATTCAGAACAATGATCTTTATATCCTACTAAGAGAATCTACACCCATGCTCTCCTTCCAATGAGTATTAACAATTTTTAAGTCATAATCTAGGAGGAACTCTATCCATCACCTCAATCTAATGTTAAGTTCATTTTCCGGGAATATATATTTAAGAATCTTTTGATAAGAGTAGATGATAAACCGATTGCCTATTAGGTTGTGTTGTCGTGTCTTCTAAGTGAAGACTACCATTGATAACTCAATACCATGGGTCACGTAGTTATTCCCATATGGGTATAGTTTGGGTGAAACAATGTTAATCACCGCTGACCTCTACATCAGAACATAACCATTACCAGTTCATGTTGCATTGTAGAACATTGTGTACTCGAAACCTTCCTCTTGCAATATCATGATGAGGCGCTCTTCAAAATCTTCATGAAATATTTCAAAGACTTATAGCACCTTTATTTACTCATGGAAGGCTGACCCCTTTGAGTTAATTTTGTCATGGGTGAAGATATCATAGAGTAACTATGTATGAATATTTAATAATACCATTCCAATACAAGGAATATTTGTACATCAGTCACACTCTTATGTGTCTCCCAGGATAAAACTACCTCGACCACACATGGGTCCACTGCCACTCCATTTTCTGAGATAACATGTCCCAAAAATTGGGCTGCCTAAATCTAGAACTAGTACTTATATATCTTCCTACAATGATAGTTCTCATAGACTATGTCCATAACCATCCTTAGGTGTCTCGCGTGCTCCTCATCAGATGATGAGTACACAAGGATATTTTCCCTGAAGACCCCATGAACCTGTCTATTTCAAGCTGAAATTTCTAGTTCATGAGTCCCATGAACAATTCTAGGGAACATGGTAAGCCAAAAGGATTCACCACGTAATCATAATGACCATAGTGACATCATAATTCTATCTTCCATGTAACCTCATTCTATACTCACAACTGGTGAAACCATGATCCTAAGTAAAACTTTGAGAAGCATCATTCCACATATAAACTAATCAATGATTTCATTAATGTTGCGTAGTGGATAATTGTTCTTCATGGTCTCTTAGTTTATGTTCTAGTAGACCACACACAACCTCATGATCATATCAACCTTCATGGAAACCAAACCTGGGCCTAAAAATGGTGAAACACTAGGTCTCATGAAGGTTTTCCTCTACGAGTCCTATATCTACACCTTCATCATTTGGAGCTCTAGTGGAGACATATGATATGATTTCATAAATATTTTTTCCAACTATTGGTGTAGGTCAGTGAAAAGTTCCACCTCCCAGTAAGGAGGTTAACCTATGAAAAATTCAGGAAAAACATCCTCACAAACCAACACCACTATTGGAAACTAGGAACACACAACATCCACTAATCAAAGAGTTATTCTAGAAAACTCGTGAGAAATACGCTTCACCCTCATATTCATGAATCCATCCTATGATTCCTGTGTTTTCTTTTTCTAGAAAATGAAAGCTCGGTTCCTTCATAGTTTCCACAACACACCATTTACCTAAAACATTTAATATGGGCATGAGATATAGAGAACCATTACATACCATTAATGATTCCGTATAGCCATGATGCTCAAACCAATAGATTTTAATTGAAATTATCACCTCTAAGAGTTAGGATACATTGTCCATACATGTGAACGATCTCTGAGCCTTATCCATTATGAGTCTCCAATTAAAATGGTCTAGTTAATGGTCCATCCATAATCTCTAGCTATCAAAAAAAATATGTCGAATGAATATAATTGATATTACTTGTGTCAATATATATTACAGCTAATATAGAAATGACTGATATCAGACCTCAAATCATTCTTGGAACTCTAGTACAAATAGCTTAACCGCCTGTTGATATCCCATCCCATGTCATCCACCTCCCTTATCCACGCATGGAACACCTGGAGAGGTGGTGGTAACAAGAAAATAATATACCTCCTCCCACTACTCATCCATATCATCTTCCATGTCTACCTCCATATGGTTCCTCCAACTCCTATCGTTTTATCTGCCTCAGGGTTCCATTAACAATCTCTCTTTAAGTAGTATGTTGGGTCAGACAATCTCAAGAAATATTTACCTTGTCATTACATGAATAAAACTGTATCTCTGTAGGATAACTGGACCCACCCTATTTGCCTTAAATTGTAGATCATATATCCTAGTACCTACTCATAAAACATGTCCCATGTATAGGACCATGATACTTATGTAGGCTTCATGCTGCCATGGTCTCTGCTACTACATTTCCACAAATAACTAACAGTAGTTTTATCTGCTCATCCAAGAATATTTCCACCACCAAAGTCCATTGAGGCATGAAAACACATGTAGGAAAGAACATATGCATAGCACATGCTTGGATGTCTCTCTAAAGACATCAATTGAAGGTCTGATCACTAAAATACTATTTTTGAACCATATCTATTGATTACCCAACAAGGATGGTAAATATTGATGAATAATAATCTAGTGACATTATTTCATTTTTAAATCTCATAAGATCCAAGATACATAGAAATATTAGCATAGCTAGTACGAAATACTATATAAAGGGGTTCATGAAATATATCCATACAATATTTCCCACATCATATGTCTGGATAGACAGAATCCACCATGATTCCACTGTGCTATGATGAATGCCTTCCGCCAAGACCACCATCTGATCACCTAGTGTCCTAATTTGAAAAAAAAATTAGATCCCTGCATCAAACCAATCCTCAAAGACACGTGGGTTGGACTCGACTCATTACATTAGGATTTTATTCAACAAAAACACATGAAACATGCACAACATAATCATTGTATCTGCTTGTATGATGGGTTCAATGTGCTAATATAGATGTTTTGTTATGGTTGGTGCACCACTTGGTGGTATCATATTTGAAAAATAATCAATGAATCAATGCCTCATCACTGAGGATGGAATCATTAAAATCTTGTATATGAATCATAGTTGGTATGAATTATAATGGAATCTCGAATATAAAAATTATTTACCATGGTCAATGATTATATCTTGGGAGCTAACTCGATATGGAAATAGAAACCAAGAACCATTCTTATATGATACATGTACCATTTTTTTCCATCAACCAATATTATAATCTACCAAGACAAAAACATGAGATTGGGATCCTATTGTATGGTTACATCATCCACATCAAAAAAACTACTGTCCCAAGCCATAAATCATCACTTGAATCACATTAAACTATTTCCCAAACCAATTTAACATACTCATATTCCTAAACAAGAATTCTACCTTCTGATACATCTATTTCATGAACAGTCCTAGTGGGCACTATGTAACATCCCCAAATGATAAAGGGTTAAATGACTAAATGATATGACTCATGTCAACAAGGTGCACCTTCCTTTTCGGGAGCCTGTCTGATTAGAACTCCATAGTTAAGCGTGCTTGGCCAGGAGTAGTGACCAGGATGAGTGACCTCGTGGGAAGTTTCTCAGGATGTGTGTGAGTGAGGACAAAGAACACTGAAAAAGGACATGTGTTGGCCTGTGGGGATTGTCATTAGTCAGATGACCCGTTCGGGCACGTGGGTGGACCCTAGGGTGGGCCCCACGTGTCTGTGGGGCAACTGGTGGTACCTGGTAGGCCAGGACCCGACGGCCATGTTAAGGCGGGGTGGTTGTGCTGTCACCGGTACCCGGTTGTCACATTTGGTATCAGAGGAGGAACCCAGCCTTAAGTGCGCGGTGCACTGCCTGGGTTGAGATGTAGGGCCCACAACGAGGGCGTTGTGCTCTAAATGGGGGGTGATTTTAACATCCCCAAATGATAAAGGGTTAAATGACTAAATGATATGACTCATGTCAACAAGGTGCACCTTCTTTTTCGGGAGCCTGCCTGATTAGAACTCCATAGTTAAGCGTGCTTGGCCTGGAGTAGTGATCAGGATGGGTGACCTCCTGGTAAGTTTCTCAGGATGTGTGTGAGTGAGGACAAAGCACACTGAAAAGGACATGTGCTGGCCTGTGGGGATTGTCATTAGTCAGATGACCTGTTCGGGCACGTGGGTGGACCCTAGGGTGGGCCCCATGTGTCTGTGGGGCAACTGGTGGTACCTGGTAGGCCAGGACCCGACGACCATGTTAAGGCGGGGTGGCTGTGCTGTCACCGGTACCCGGTTGTCACAGACTATGTACTGACTCACCATACCTACCTCCAATTGTCCAAGGGAAGGTGATTAACACTGAGTAGGAATATCACTCACATTAGTGGAATTTACTATGTACCTATACTCACATACACATCTCCAATCCCACAAAATGATGAAATATAAAAACTAGTATGTAACCAATGCGAATTACAAGCACAACATAATGATTATGTAACCAAAATTCCATCTTGTACGTAATGGTATTGGGACTACTGTATGAAAGTTGCAGGAACACACCTTAGTCTATCTATTCTCACAATGCATCAATTGGCCTTGGTCTGTGTGAGGCTCTCTCTCCAAAGCGTGATCATCTACACAAGAAATGTCATGTGTTCAAAAATATCATATAGGGGTGACTATATAATCACTTAGTAGGACACCCTGAAAACACAAAAAAATAATGTTATAGAATCACAATCAACAATAGGAAGTTATATCTCTTTAGTACATACAATAAGAATATATTGATATACTCAGATGAGGACATTGGGGCTAGAGGTATGCCACAACCATAAAACACATGCCTTATAATTTCTGTTATAAGATTCCTTGAAACACACATCTGAGAGAACAATCTCTTGATTCCAACAACATATATGATGTTCATCCGAAATATGATTCTTTTCGAGTCTCTCCAAGATAAGGATACACTCGTAGAATGATGATATTATGATACAATGATGATGATAAAAAACATGGTCATGAGGTGAAACAAAAAAAACTCAATATGCATTAACCCACTATGTAGCGTATCAGTGCTCACATGGTATTGGTCTCATCAATACAATGAAATCCACATAGGACACAAAGATGAATAGAGTATCCCACTCTGGACCTCATCGAGGGATTAAGAAAACATAATCTAGGAAGTCCTTCTAAAGCGCTTGTCGCCCTAGTTGTAGGAAACCATTCACCCCAAAATTCAAGGAAATGATAAAGGGAACAAACCCTAACGAGGATTGACCATGATGTGGAGGAAAAAATTACCAATCCACGTAGATGGGGGTACACAATGTGTAGTAGTGGATCACATCCTTTCCCTTGACCTCAAGTACTACCTATGTAGAATAGATTATTTCATTAAACCTGTTTCATATAGAAGAGTACATTGTGTGTGAATGGGTTGAATGCCATGTCCCTGCATCCGAGGTCCTCATGTGTACTCCGGCCTTGTGCTAGTACACAGAGTTGGCCTATGTATCCAATCCCTTGTACCTATACATGGGGTAGCATGTGTACATGGTCCATAAAATGTTGTGTGGGATAGTACATGCCATTTATGCAACCTGGGTAATCAACCTTATGTCCATGTAATCCTTCTAGTACATGCTAATAGTTCAATGTGGATTCATGCCATGTATTCAGGGACTACACTCTATGTTTATCGAGTTATCATAAAACCCTTCTTCTTCCTCCCACTCGTGTTCTTCAATATTCCAACTTCTCTTCAAATTGTTTATTTTCCATGAAACTCTACATCAAACAACATTAGGTCACTCCATCAATTAATTATAAATTTTTATTCCTCTAATCGGGTTAGAAAATAACATTTTCAACATCCATCATTAACACTAATGAATGAGAAATCAGCACCCATCGACATTTGATCCACTTCTGCAACCATCGATGCACATTCTTCAAGTTGTAAAGATATTAGATCTACGATTTCATATCGTCAGACCAAGAATTAGATGTTAAATGATCAATCATTCAAGAGAAGTAAAACCAAATGGAAGAATGATAAATACCAAAAAGAATAGTGAATTATTAGAGAAAAGAACAAACCAAATCATGAAGGATACACCTTGATCAATGTTTATTTAAATCTTGGTTTGTTGTGTTTAGAATGATACATGAATATAATAAACTTCCTAACCAATCACTCAATAAACCCAAAAAAATAACCCATCCCCTATAAATATTTATATGTAGAACAATATATTTTTTTCATTGTCCATGTTCAATGTATAATTCATGAATATGGAAAATTGTACCAAACAACATTCTTAACCTCGATTCAGAGTAGTCTCTGATGAATAATGATCACATCGTCATCATCGTTGGAAATACCTTGGACATTAGTGAGCATCAATAATCGATTAGTGATTACATCATTATTCACCAGAAAATATTGTCCATATATCCCTCCAACTACTATCAATAGCATTCTATGGTTAAGTTGCTAACCATGGAATTCTGAAAAAACAGTCAATTTAAAGACGAAATTATCGTTTCACTGATAAATGAAGTAAAATAATTATATTGAAATTATTTTATTCATTTTTGGTTCTTGTGATGAATTTTATACAAAATTTATCAGGAATACCAATGTTATGTCTTGCCTAGGGTAAAACTGTCATTTGGAACTCAACAGAACCCTAGGATTTCTGATCAAGGAAACCATTTAGATGTTATACCACTTTTTGAGGAGCATTGTGCGCACATGATATTTAATATTTTCAATCAATTATTATGGACATACAAGATCTCTGAATAACATATCATATAGACCCCTACAATAAAAATTAATCCATAGAAAATTTAAAAATAATACATGGAAAATACAAGACACTACATAATTCCCCTAAAAGGAGTCAGTTTATTTTACCACATACATTATTATGGTGCATTGGGAAATGGGTTCTTTCTATACATTGAGTTTTAAAGATCTAGTAAGAATTAATTGGTAATTAATATAGAATTAATGTACTATATTTTAGAAATTATTTCCTAATTTCTTGATGGATATCATTGACCAAAATAAAATTACCTAATATGACATAACAAATGTAAAACTGTGATTAATATAGGTTGAACTAAAAATATAGCCCAATAAATAAATGAATTATATATTTTCAGTTTTAATTCATTTTACCATTATGATAATTCCCTAAATATTATTAATGATTTTTCACTTATATCAACACTAATAGTTTTATAATAGGTTGGAACATAAAGAAACCCTAGGTGCAAGGGACAATGCAGACATCTAAAAGCTAACAACCCCTAATAATAATATTTGTAATGATAAACCTTGGGATTTTTCCATAAATTCTATTGTGAAATATGATTAATAATATGAACATGGTGGAAGTTTTGTGGGCTTGAAAAAAGATAAATAAGGATCCTCTCAAAAGATAAATTGATTAAGATGATGAAGGAAAAACATGTTTAGTTTCTGATATTTAATAAATGTGAGAAGAAAAATAATGGGAATATGATTAAGGGGGTGATTAGATTTATTTCTTATAGAATATGGGTTCATCAAGCATCAATCAATCTTAGTAAATTAAACTATTTGTCTAAGTATAGTAAGAAAGATAAAAATATCCAAAGGAACCACTAATTATAAAATTTCTTATGGGAAGAGTACCCTATAATTATCCAAATCAATTTCATATTCCAATGATTTATTATGGTGGATGGAATCCTTGACCTCCTATATCTTAGGAGCCCAGAAGAATCATAATGTTGACAATCTATGAATATGATGGGGCAAATTTAGTTCCATTTACCCTACACCCTAAATTAGTAGACATATTCTAGTTATAACATCCCAATTTTATGTAGGATGTTTTATAGGAACATTTAGTCACCCTAAGTGTTATTTATTTAAAAAACATTTAATGTCATAAAAATTATGTTTTTATAACAAATACATGAAAAGCAAAATATCCACCCCTAAAAAATTATTAGATAATCAATATATGGTGGATATGATCAATTTGAATCCCCATTTATATTTTATTAGGTAAGATAAAATTTATTATCAAAAGTGACCAACTATTACAGAATGTATACCTATAAATTTTCTAAAAAATAAACATAAACATACACATGGTCCATAATAAAATATTTGGAGATGAATTTCCATGAAATTATTTAGGAAGAAAGGTATTTTATAGTATTCCCTATGAAATTTAGGATAAAATATCATTGTAGATAATAGATTAAGATATGCTAATATTTTTTCCACATTTACATATTTATTCATGTAAAATATATATAAATTATTAGGATGTAATTTATTTATGGGGGAAAACATTATAACCTAATATTTCACAATATATATTTTCCTTAAATGTATATTGTGTTCAACAGCTTTCCCTACAGACACACAAAAATGTAAATGAAATTTGTACAATTTTAAGGGATCAATAGAAATTTTTGGTATAAAATGTTGTAATGAGATTATGAAAATAAAAAAAATTATTAGTATACAAAAAAAAATATTACTAAGATTAAATATTGACTCAAACAGTGTATCTAAACACCATATTATATCACTTTTATAAAATTTATTTATTTTTAGGGAAAAAATATTTTTATATGATTAATGGATTAACTGTATTTAAAATTTTAATTTATAAGAAACATAAAAATTAGTATAGAAATTAAAAAGATTCATTTTATGATAAATAGGGGTTTTTGAATATTTTTATTGAAATAAAATTCATCAACATGAAGGTTGCAAATTTTAAAAAATTAATTTGTTTTATCTTGTAAAAATTTACATAAAATGAATTTTTTGGATTTTAAAAAAATATTTTCATGTAAATAGTTAAAATTCCAATTTTATTAATGACATATTTTGTATGAAATTATTTTACTATATAAATAATTTTATTTCCCTTAACACCTTATTCAAAAAATAATAAATAAAATAATTTAAATTTAAATATATTAAAATTATTTCTTGAATTTATAAGACATTGGTCAATGTTTTGAAAAATTATATAGTGTTTGAAACATAACTATTTTTTTGAATCATTTGTTTATTTAATTATTACATGATTGAATAATGTTTTTGGATTTTATTTTTAAATAAATACTTCATTAATTATAATATTTCTTTTAAATTAAATTTAATCAAATTAATTTATTACTCTATCCAAATCATAAATCAAATTGTATAAAAATAAATTTTTTTGAAATAAAATAGAATATTAAGTGTTACATGAACTTATGTTGAAAGAAGATTTCAATAAAAATAAATTTTTTGTTTTATAAAATAAAACCTATAAATGAGAAAATTATTCTAATATAGCTTAATGTTTTAAATTTTATTTTATGTTTTTATATTATATTAATAATATTACCTTCTATTACCACAATAATGGTGAAACAATTATTTTGAAACTATAGTTTTATCATTTTCAGGGAATTTATATTGAATAAATTAATTTTAAATAACTTATAAAATTAGTCTCATATTATTTATAAACACATAAATAAATATATTACCACTAATTAAAAAGGGAATGAATATTAAATTTGACTAATAATCCATAAAGGTCAAAGTGTTATTTTTCTACTAAAATAGTTGTTGTACACATTATATGTTTCAATTAAAAATTTAATTTTTTAATTTTTAGAAATTGAATTAGAATAAATAAATATTTAATTATGTTTCTAAAAACAAAATTATTGTTATTTGGGTTATTATATATTCGTAATAAAACCTAGAATCACATAAATAGTTATATAGTTTTAATGTAAAAAAATTAAAATGTAAAAATAAAATTGTAAAATCTATTTACCATAATATAGTAATATTTCTAAAATTTAAATTTAATATCCACATTTACCCCCTATCATGTGTGGATCAATAGGAACACTAATTGTGTGGACTAAAACCGTCAAGATGAAACATTATTCATTTTTATATAGAGTTTAAACAATACTATTATACTATTTACATATGGTTTAGAGTAATATTAATTTAAAAATACAATAATTATGATTTCATATAGTTATATTATTTCCAAAATAAAAACATCCACAACTATAATAACAAATATAGTTAATGTGTGTTCAATATTGGGTCGGTTTAACCATCTACATGAATAATGGTATAAAACTATATTATGGATTAATATGTGAACATGAAAAATAATAATATTATTAAATAAAAATAAAATCCCAGACATATATGTTTCTATAAATATTATATTATAATAGAAACATATTTTTAATGTATCATCTCTATTCACTAAAATCTGTGAAATAAGCCAACATCGATTCCATTATCATGTAACATAACTAAAACACTTATAAAACGAAATAGAAAAAATATTTAATATAATTTATATGTTACCAGATCTAAAACTATAAATCAATAATTTAATTATATCAATATATTAGTAATGAAATAAAAATTATTAAACATGTATAAAAATAGTTTCATTTATTAACACCTGATGGTCATAATAAAAAACAAATCAACTTACTAATGGTAAACATTTTTAATATGGGTTAAAAGGGAAATATTTATGAGTAATTTTATTAATTATGATATTTTTTATTTATTTTATTTTTTCATGATCTTAGACTGTGTCCGACAAAGTCAGAAAACCATATAATGGTTTTTTATAACCCATTTTCATTTGGTGGAGTTAGAATGATTATTTTTGAATCTCATTGTTGTATTTTTAATATTAACAATATTATATTATGGATATATATTTAGAATTTGATTTATCTATATATATAAATTGTCTTAATGAATTCTTTTACAAAGGATAACTACTATAATTTATAAAATATATTTTTATGGATTTCTTTGTCTCAAATTGAAATCTATTGAGACATATTTAATCTATTCAACATTTTTCATTTTAAATTGTGTTCATAAATAAAAAATTTTAATCACATTAATCTTATATTTAATGATATTTTATTTTGTTTTCACTTTTATAGCTCTAACTTGGGTTTGATTCAAATTTTAGAAGGCATTTAAGGGGGTTTTATGGATAAAATCCTTTCCTTGGATCATAATCACTTTTCTTGGACTATAATAATTAAATATTGATCTAATATTTAATTTAAATATTTTATTTTTTGTTTCCACCTTATATGTTTTTATTTATTATACATACTAAATTAGTTTTCCGAGACGATTTTATTATTTAATTAAAAAACATTTTTTAGAAAAATTCCAATCTCTTAAAATATATTTTTGTTCCTTGTATATATTTTAACATCCCAAAAAAAGTTCTCCTTTCCTCAGTAAAGAATACATTTTTTTATTTTATGATACACTTATTCACTTTTATTAATTTCAATATAAAATTTCACTAATAATTTTAATGATGTCGGTTTTCAATAATGTAATTTCAAAATGTGCAAAAAAAATTATATCCATTAAAAATATAATGTTTTACCCTCAAATACACATTTTATATTTATAATTTATTTCTTTTTTCTTTATTTCCAATATAAAAAAATTTTTTTATAATAATATATTATACAATTATCTTTTTCTCACTATTCTAAACAACTAATTTTTTTTTCAACATTAAATTATTGATGTTTAATTTTAAAGTTAAATGTTTTCCGAAAATTTTAACCTCCCCTTTTTGAAAAAAAACTTATTTTTCGTGTTTGAATATTTATAGTAAATTTTAAATATACATTTTTTTCTAAATATTATGACTTAAAGATTTTTAAAAACATTAATCCTTTCGAAGCCTTATTTATTAAGGATTTATTTAAAGGTAACATTTTCAATGTATTTTTACTTCCCCTTTTCATGAAACATTTTTGCTTTTCAAGGAATGTTTAATTTTAGCTATTTATAATACTTTATTCAATAATAAATATATTTTTATTCAACAACGTATTTTTAAGTAATTCACTCTTAATTTTTTGTAAAAATGATTACAAATATTTTCTGAAAGCTTTAGTATTTTCACATTAATTTCTCCTTCAAGGTTTATCATTCATTATGTGATTTTTTAATCATCATATATAAATTATTATGTTAATAATCCTTTTAGTAGATGATATTTTGAAAATCTATGATATATTGAGTTCATGGAATGTGAAAATTTGAGAAACCCAATACTTATTCATGGATTATTTATGTTAAGATGGTGATTAAATTTAAAATGGAACAAATATGTATGGATGATGATTGGTGGGGTCATATACCCCCATCCAAGTAATTTGATTATTCTTGTTTCGCATGACATAGTTAGGTGTGGACATAATGATTTTATTAACTTTGGTGTGGTAATAATAGTTTTGATAACATTTTTATGTATGGACATGTGATGTTTTTCAAATTGGTGTGGGAATAATGGATTTTATCACATGTTTTTTCCAATAATTATGTTTGTGACACAATTTCATGTTGTTTTTCAAGTTATTTAATTTTTACAAGATAAATGTTTTTCTATGAAATTCCATTTTTTCATGATGATGCCTTATTTTAATATACTCGGCACTGTAATTACATGATTATTATTTTTTAGATTAAAGATATGTGTTTGATCAATCTAATGTATTTTATGTTTACCTAATAATCCATTAATAATATTATATTTCACTATCTAGTAATATGATTATCATAAATGGTTTTATGACCTTTTTTCAATATATTTATATCTTCCTCCTATTTTTATTTTTTCATGCTTAAGATCTAACACATTAAGATAAGGTAATTACAGATAACAATTATGTATAATTTTTTCATGTTCTCTAAAATTATATATTTATATAGATAATATTTATTATAATAAAACTTTTTATCCGTGGGTTAATCCATAACATGTGAGATGTATTATTTAAATCAATTAATTATTATAATATTTATGTTATGTTTAAAATCTGTTACTATAGGAATATGGAGAAATTACAAATTAATGGCCAACACAAAACTGAGAGGATGGGGAATCAAGAAGATAGACAACACTAACCTAGCATCCACTATAGTGAAACAACCATCAATGGTCTCAAAATTTATATCATGCATGAATGTGTGTTTTTATAATTTTTAATAGGAAACGATTCAAATGGGTAATTTGTTCTTTAAAAAATATCATAAGAATATTCAATACATAATTTGAACAAGGAAACATGACAATATCACAATGTATAGTATTGGTATTATCCTGAAACCATGAAAATCAATTTACTTTTGTGTGTGGTCTCATTATATTATATAATTTACCAATCTCTATATCCCATTGTTTTAAACATATGTATTAATTTAATTTGTTCTCAACAAGTCAATATAATTCTACTGACATTAAGATGAGGTAACACTGTTTGACGAATTTTTATGGAAAATATTAATTACATTATATATCATTCGTGAAAATTTCCCATGAATATTTTATTATTATTATGATGATCATAAAAATAATACATTAAACAAGTTAGGAATGAAGTAATCTTTTGTCCTTCAAATGAATATTTTTACATGGCCATTAAAATGAGAATGTGGAGTTTTAAAACCACCTAGTTGATATTATGAAAAAATTCCTATCTATTTAAATGTATGTCTCACTTTCAAAGTCCAATATAATGATGGATTATTACCTATGTAGAGCAAAAAAAAGATGAAATTTCACTATGCAAGGGTATTTATTCATCCATATAAGTAAAAATGAAATCATGTTAATGTAACATAAAGGTAAACCATTACTTACGTAAGGGTACAACACTATGTAAGGGTTCACGTTGTTTTACTGTATATTGAGTCTACATAAAGGAAATCCATTGACAAGCTAATGGTATTTTGATGCTATGTAATGGTAGGTTACTACCCCAAAATGGGTACATTGAGGCTATGTATTTGTAGTGAGAAAATCATGAGTCTATGTAAGGGTAAATTTTTTCTATATAAGGGTAATTTTAAAATCATGTACCAATATAAGGATAGAGGGGATAAATAAGTGTTCGTGTATAAGGGTAATGATGTTTTGTAATGGTACTTGCATAAAGCTATATAATTCTGCACATTAACTATGTTATGGTGCCACAAGAACCCCATACTATTCAACTATAATTTACAATACATATATAAAGGAAAAGGGAGTTTTGAAATGTCTATAGAAATATAATTATTTCTTTTTCTCTACCTGTGTAATGGTATCACAAGTTCTTCTTCATAGAATTGCATGACCCTGGGTTCTTCCCTCGGTTTTCTACTATTGGTGTGTTAATACCCAGAGTGCTACAATCAGAATATTTATTCCTTAGTTCTACCTCATAGATTTATATAGCCATGATGTAGAACCACTCATAAAAAATTTATGAGAGCAACATTTGGTGTTCTAGTCATGGGATAATACTTTGTGATTCTACCACTATGAATGATACCATTGGTATACTATAGTGTGATGTGTTCAAAATATGAATAATTGGTCAACTTTGTAATTTATTTTGAATTATCTTGGAATTGATATATATTCTCTTTATTGTAGGAGTATATAGATCATAAACATGATTTGATGCAAGCGTGGATATCATGAAATATTGATATGGTATATTTTATAGATAAGTACTTGGGACCAAGAAATCGGGTGTTAATGTTGAAGAACATTATTTATTAACAATATATATTGATAATGAGTTGAAGAATTTAAAAATGATAATCAAATTAAGAGTTTATTTAATTATCTAATGATTAAACATAAGAATCAAGATTCATTTTAAATTTAGGAGGAGTAATTAAGGGACATTTAGGACTATATAACACCTTGAATTAATGGGAAAATATTTGGGTGTATTTACTTGATTTAAAATAAACATTTCTTCATGATATTATTGGTAGTTATGATCAAGAAATCATCAGAGACGTGATTGGAATATTCTGGGGTCTAATGAAATATTTTATAACTATATTATTATGGTTTTTCAATATTAGAATAACTATATAAAAATATATCTATATATATTCTATTAGGAGGATAATAATATTTTTCTTTTCTTCCTTGGAGAATTGTTAGTTTAATGATAGCTTTTTAATATCCATTATCAATGTAAGTGAAGAACTAATGTATGGAGTCCCTGAATCTCATGAAATTTATTATTTAAAGAATTAGAAAATTATTTTGTCTACACTACATCAATATAGAAGTATCAAGTCTAGTAGTGATATTTCTTTTGAAGATGAATATGCGAAGAACTGTTGATGTACCCTCTCAGGGATGAAGATCCATTTTCGATGTGATGGAATATAAACAATAAATTAGGGAATTATAATTCATTATTGGATACTCATTTCATTGTTGGATTTCATCTTCCATTTGGTGCTATATATGGAGGAAAACAATGGGACTCTTTGTTTCTTAGAATTTATTTTTTGGTGATTATCATTAGTTTTTTAATAGTGATTAATTTTTGTTAGTGGGGTAAAAATGTAAAAAGTATTAGTAAATAATGGTAAACCATATAAATATATATTGTTTGATATTATTATATATTAATAAATATGAATTTTAGGATATGATAAATCATTTAGTGTATCATGAAATTTAATAAGTTCAAGAAGTTAAATTGAAATGTAATTTCCATGACCCCTCCCTCTAGAGATGCCCTTCCAAGTTGGTGTTGATGCTTCTTTTCGTCACATTGTCTAAAGGAATGTAAAGGGAAATGACATAGCACAAATTGATTCATCCTTTGAATTAAACATTAAAAAATCGACTAAGGAATGAAAACAGAGTCAAATACCTTTGGGTCACGCAAGTTCCCTCACTATCATGCAAGTACACTTGCACGCCACCTAATGGTCACACAAGTAACTTGCGTGCCCTCTTTGAAAAAATCCCAGGGTCTTCTCCAGCCTATAAATACCCTCGGTGGGCCCCTCATTTGAAGGGGTTTTCTTCCAGAATTAAGATACAGAGCTCGGAATGCCCAAGTCTCTTCTTCAAGTCTTCTGAACGCTTCTAAGGTAATTATTTACCTAGAATGGAATGTCTAAACAAGAGGAATAAGGTATAAGTGTTAGAATTCACTTAAACTTGTGTGCCTAAGTGTTTTTACCTTAAGGAAATGGACACACTTGCACGCCTCCTTACCTACTCATTGAAACTTGTGCGCCACTCTTCTGGAAGTACATAGGGATAATTCTAAAGGCTTTGATCAAAGATCGCCAAAGTATTACCCTACTGGTTAACAATCGCGCCAGTACCCATGTGCCGCGCATGTATACCTGTGCGCCCAGGACTGCGCGGCCACGCAGTACCTGTGTGCCCACTAGGACTTGCGCGCCCTTCTATTTTTGTGTTCTCTTTCTGCCCATTTAACCCATATTATGCCATTACACCTATCCAATTCATGATTTAGTCTTCAAGACACTCTTAAAATCCATTTATGGAATGTTTTGTTGATTGAATATTTTATCCGAATGGAATTTCGTGGAACATCTCTCAAAACCTAGTGATTTACACTTCTTTAGGTCACTAAAATTAGAGATTTCATTCATTCTTCCTCATCCTTTAAGATGAGAGAACCCTACTAATGGGAATCCTACTTAGGAGTAATCCCCATGTTCTCATTAATTTGGGAATCCTACTTAGCAGTAAGCCCCATTCATAATTCCCTTAACCTGGGACCCCTTTTCTAGAGTAATCTGCAGTCATAATTTCCCAAATTTGGGCATCCTCCTCAAGAGTAAGCACCAAGTCCCTTAATTTTCAAATCCCTTTAACCTGGGCCTCCTCCTTAGGAATAAGCCCCAGAAATAATTTCTCTTAACCAGTCATAATTTATTTATGATGTAGGATTCATTATCAGGAGTAAAACCCAATCATAAGTCCCCTTCTAATTTGGGCCTCCTATTCAAGAGTAAGCCCCAAGTTAGAGTATCCAAATCTGCATAAAGTACATATACCTTTATGGACCGTGTTCCTGGATTTCTTCCCTGAAGTAAATCTTAATCTTCATCAATTTATGGGTCGTCATACATACATAAGTCCCACATCATTTCTTATGATTTCATCTTTCATGGAACAAATTTTCTGGTTTTACCAATACCTCTTGTTTCTCACACTGAGCATGACTCTTGTGAGCTTAGAGTGTAAAAGTTATTATGACATCTTTCTTTGAGCCATGAATAATACATAAATATCATACTCCCTTACATGAACTATGTGGGCTCTAATTCCTTTTCTAAATAAAGGATACGTAGGTAGCCCATCTTCGGGTACGATCCCAACTCTAAAATAATCCATGTCCTTCTGAATGAAAATAAACTTCAAGTGCCCCACTGAGTGGCTTTAAAACCAGTATGGTCATCATAATGACCAAGATACTTTTATATAATGTATTAAAGGGTACCATTGACTAAGATTCTCTAACAAATAATGATGATTCTCTATTGATTAAGAACCTCGAATACATATAAAAGAATATCTAAACATCCTACATATCAATCATTGATTGTCAGATCTAAAGGAAAGATCATTTTTCCTTGGTAATTTAATAAGGATTCATGAACATAATGTAATTCAATAAAGAGAGTCCCGGAGTAGACAATAATTCCCCTCAAAAAGGTGTGATAAGTCCGACCTCCCATCCTCTCGACCAATGAAAATTCTTAAGTCTCAATGGTACACAACTAATGACCACCTACCTTCGGAAAGTAGGTCCAAATGGATATAGAATTATTGGATGTTTCCGGTTCTACGAACAAACCCATTAGAAACCGGTTGGAATGTTTGAAACTTAAATCAATGAGGTCATCCCCAATCATAGAGGAAAAAAAATGGTGAACCTAACATGAATCCTTAACCAAGTTAAAATGATTTTTTAATTATTTGTTAGGTCCCTATTTAAAACACAATGAGTGGGCCAAAGAAACAATCTATAATATATGTGCTTATCCAAAAGTTGTAGTGGCTAGACATATCTTGATTACGTCTGTTATATCAAACATGCACTCTTTTCCATGATGTCCTGCATTACAAGAATGGATTTTCTTATGTTTACGTCTGTGAATACCTCTGCTGTGAAAACCTCTACTGTGAAAACCTCTGTTGTGAATGCTTCTACTATTACTCCGGCTAGATCATCATCCGCTCTGAGGATGACATCACTTACTCAGCATCTTCAACGTTGGGTATTGAATGCGCTAGTTAAGGAGTACCGTCAAAATGGTACTATTCCAACTCTAGAGGCCGCCCGACAAGCCCTCCAAGTCAATAATTCACCCTGGTTGTCCGGACTGTGACGACCATCGATCAAGAAGCAGGTTGTGCTAACCACCGTCTCCAACCGTTTCAGGTCGTTATCCCTAGAACACAATCACCATTCACACCCATACTCTGAGGAGGTGAATGATCAGGTCCCTCAGGGCCTTAATTCAAGGAAGCAGGAGTCCTTCCCAAGGGCTCCCACCAACAATCACCGCCAGACTCATGTGGTAGTGCGCCCTCAACCTGATGCGGGTATCGACTCCAGTCGTTCGGATTAGGTTCCTCGAACCTGAGCGGGCACGAAGAATCGCCAGAGGTGAAATTAGGTCAATAGTGTGCAGGTTCTCATCTCTACCATCTCTAGAGAAGTCCACCAACCTAACTTGGTGGCAAGTAACGAGCGGGAACACACAGCTGTCCGTTTTAATTCCGATGTCCAGCAGACTCGTCTGGAAGCATCATGACAATTCCGCCTAGCAATTCTGGTGGAGTACTATAGGCAGGAACACACACATGTTTATACATCATCAGCTAATCATCAGGCTCGTCAGACTACATATGATGGATCTCATCAACCACGTTCGACGCAGTACAATCAGAAGGCACATACACCTGCTAGTATTGATCAATCCTACCAATAGTATCACCTGGTTGCACTCGGAGAGGTCAGTCAGAAACTTCCAGCGACAAATAGGAAGCATACTCAACTCTATACTGCCACACTTGAGTACTGTCAGGATTCAATGACAGGAAAAGGAGGACAAGAGCAGGCACACACACCTACTCCAAGCACAGAATGAACGTATATCCCGGTTCCGGCAGCTGAAGTCACCATGCATATTCTATCAATGGTGAAAGAGCAGATGCAAATCCCTGCTCATATTCTGGATTCTTGCCAGGATATTATAACAGCTTCAGCAGCATCTTAGGGAAAGAAACAGAAATCTATCCCTTCCAGTGGAGTGACACATCAACAGTTCAGTCCAGAACAGACACACACATATGTTCCAATCCAAGAGGGTTGTGGGGCGTACTCCCCCATATCATACATACAACCAAGTCAGGTACATACACCTAGTTTGAGCAGAGATAATCAGCCTAACCTGATATTTTCTCCTGATCAGGCACATACAAATTCCAAATTGAGTAAGAAGACATCTAATAAGAAGACCCGCCCAACACAGTCGAGAAATCAAGATCCAATCTTTAACAAGGCCTTGCTCGATGCTGGAGTTCTTGAAGCCCTCAGACAATTATCTGTTGCAATCCAAGATTCTACTCCCTCAGTTCCCAATAGTGGAAACATTAATTCCAATGGTTTGCATCAGATACATCCTCATGAATACTTGCTTCATGATGATTCAGTCGATTTCAAAGTTTCATCTTCAGATGAGAGCCACAAGAACGGTATGTGTGGGCCGAAGACCAAAGAGAAAAATGTTTCATCTTTTTCCGTAACTCACCATGGTGGTCCTCCCCATGATGATGAATTTAACTACGAAAGTCCTCTCCATAGTAGTAATTCTCAATATCTATAAAATTTTTCAGAAGACAATGCAGCGATGAGAAAGCCCAATTATATTGGGGTACTTGCAAATGTAAACCTAGTCATGGCTGATGCTTACCATTAGCCGGTGAAATCCTTTATCAATCAAAAGATAGCCTAGGGTGTAAGTCATTCTTTGAACCTCCACTAAGACATGCATCTTCTAGTTTGATCAGTGATTTCTCTACCAATCTTGTTGAATCTGATGAAGCAACAAGGAAGCACCAGCTCTTGTCTAATCAGGTTGAAGAATCTTCATTGAATGATAAAGAGGAAATGAGAAACATGAGAAAAAAACAGGTGAAAGGTGAAGTGCCAGTCATGTTTTGGCCATTGGATGACTCTCAGTATGACATTCCAGAGATGTTAATGAAACATCGAATTCATGATATTTGTCTCAACATATGGAATACTCTTTGTCAGTTGAAAAAAAATATTATCTTATAATTAATATGAAAATAATATCAAGATAATAGAAGGGTTACAACTCCAAATTGACTTGGCATCTCTATCAGTATCTCGATATCCGAAGGCTTAAAAGTAGAAGAGAGCCCTTCAGAGTTCATTCCTTGGAACTCTAAGAAGATTTCACCAGTTAATTTCCAATTCCCCGTCCGGTATTCATGTTAGAGGATGGAGTGTTCATGGAGCACTACATTTCACTGTGCTCTCCAGTCAGGAAAACCCACCGAAAACGGCCTCATGCAATGTTATTGCCTATGGCCGACAATAGTCAATGGGTTTTGTTTGTAATTAAAAGATTGCCCAAGAACAGGCCTCAACTAGTTCTTCTCAAAATCAAGAATACAGAGAACAAGTTTTTGAATTACTCCTACATCAAGAAAAAAAGAATACTGAACAACCCTCTCGTTTGGATCAAGCACATCACCATGTGACAGAAGTGTAAGAAATTATCCAATGGTCTTTTGAGCCGGGTGATAAAAGTGGATGCAGGTTGATGCATCCAGCTAATTTCTGGACTAAGGTTCGCAAGATTAGAGTAGCTTTCAAAAAAGTCTCAGATATATCATTTCAAGAGCCACCCCAGCTTGCCAAACTGGGTACTCTTTTAACTAAACCCTCGGAATCAACAAATAGGATTCAAGGAGTTGAGCAAAGACAGCAGGAACAGCCCCAGTCCACTGGACATGGGACTTTTTAAAATCAGCAATCCATCCCTTAGAGAAAGTCAATCTTCTCTTGATTGGGGAAGAATCCATAAGAATAATGAAGTGCCAAATTATCAATAAGATTCTCTCCAAATTACGGTTCGCCAAGAAGTTCCT
This sequence comes from Viscum album, assembly GCA_963277665.1. NCBI lineage: Eukaryota > Viridiplantae > Streptophyta > Magnoliopsida > Santalales > Viscaceae > Viscum > Viscum album. Next base: position 439,771,062 of record OY728142.1, read on the forward strand.
AAGGGATTAAATCAAAAAAAGGCAATGTCTCGTCAGGGGCATGAAAGAATACAATATCACAGAAATGCTGATAGAATGAATGTGATGCGTTATGCATCATGTAATGTCCTTAATGTCGATGTTTCTGATCCACAAGAACATGAGGCTCACTCAGGGGTCTCAGATGAAGAGCTTCCTGCTCAAGAAGTTGTATGAACATACACAAATGATGAAGGCGTGCGTACACGAAATCAAATGATTACTCGGAACCTATGTAATCCTTCATGTAACCCACTTCCCCCTCTCCAAAATGGATCCAACAAATGGAGGGGAAAGAATCAGGTTACATATCCTTCCTCTGGAGAAGGACAATCTCTCTCACTAGATAAAAGTTTTGCACAACAAGAGGAATAATTGAAGGAGTTAAGGAAGATTAATGTAGAACTACATCATGGTAGTCTTCTTCCTAAGCGTGCTAGAGTTAGTCAGCCAAGAGAGTCTATTGCAGTTACTGAGATGGATCAAGAATATCCTCCTATATCAGTACACCCTCATAGGTCTAATCCTATGGGTCATGTGCAACAACAATCGATGGTACTACCATCAGTTGCAGTACTAGCCGTCGTACCTGTCCAGACTCCAATTATTGCACCTGACCAAGTCCAAGTTCAACCGGATGTTTCTCAAAAGTTAATAACTACCATTGTGTCATTAACATCTTGTTTAGAGACTATGGAAGGGAAGAGTGTGTAGGTTCAACAAGAAAATAGAGTGTACCCTGAAGGGGTAGATTCCATCCCTCCCCCATCATGTTTTGGGAACCATGTATTCCCTATTTTAAACGGATCGGGCGATCCTGAACATTATTTGACGCATTACGTGTCTTATTGCAATCCTATGATGGGAATTCTGGAATAGAAAGAAGCAGTGAAACTCAGATGCTTCATGCGAACCATGCAAGGACCAGCTTTTTTTTGGTATACAAGCTTGCAATCCTGGTCAATTACCGGATGGGAATATCTCTGTCATCAATTCCTTCTTCAGTTCAGCTCAACATTTCCAAAGACGACTTTTTCGATCTTACAAACTGTAAGTAAAGGGAGAATGAAAGAGTTTCAAATTTCATTAAACGATGGAAGGGATTAACATATTGTCTAAGCTTAGAACTCCCTCAAGAAGAACTGTTGCCAATATATGTGGCTAATCTGCATAAAAAATTACGCACGTTGTTGATCCCTCTGAAATACACAGGTGGGTTTTGAGACCTTACTTAAATTGATAAGTAGATTGAAGATTCCCTTATACATACTAAGGCTAAATCTCATGTAGTTCCATCAGTTACAGGAAGAAGAATGGGTGAAGTAGAAACTTCTACAGTTATGCTTAAACAACAACTTGTACCTGCTTCTACTTCAAAACCTTCATCTTCTCGAAGGGATCCACCTACTGAGTGCCAACAACAGAAGCCATTTCATCAAGATGATCAAAGAGATAAAAGATGGAATCAATTTGTGGATCTGAAGAGAAAATTATACTCTTTCTGAAAATAACAAGTTCCTGGCTACTTCATTTTGGCTCTGGAAACTAATTTGGTTCTGCTTCCAAGGCCCCAAATGACAAACAAGGAAGGAGATGAAGATTTCCCAATTATTTCCCATTTCATCAAATGTTGGGGCATCCCATCCATGAGTGTTTGGTCTTCAAAGACCTCCTGGAAAAGATGGTCAACTTGGGACAAGTCAAACTAAAAGGCTCTTAAGCCTAGGTAGCATGTGTTACTGCTACAGTTCCAGAGGAAGAAGGAGAATGGTAAGAAGACAAAATCAAAAATGCGCAGAAATATGATGATTGGATGGTCATGAAATTGATCAACCTAAATCATGCCATTTTTTGAACAAAATTGAAGAAATCCATTATGTCTTCTACTATAGATGCCACAACAAAATCCTCTTTAGAGGGATAATCCTCAAAAGGGCGGCATAGTTCAAAGAAAGGAAAGTAATCATAGGAAGATGAAATTGTGTCGAAGCCTAACTTGCCTTTTACTCTAGTAGATTACATGCCATCTACTTTGAAGCCAGGGGCACCACCCCACCAAACGGCACAGGCTAAACAGGCTAATCAGGAAGAGTGTTCATCAGATGAAGAGTTGATCTTCGGTTTTGTTTATATTATTCAATTAACAGATCTGTATGCCAGTCATAGTTTCGATTTTGATGAGCCAGAGTTCCCTGTATCAGACAAAGGAATAGAGGAATTTCCATGGGTCCGGGTTACCAAGGAAGATGTGAATATCCTAGAAGCCATTATTTTAATTTTACCCATGCTAGAACTGTGTATGCATCAAAAACTCGTGGCAGAGCACTTCAGCGAGCTCAACAAGAACAAACAAGTTCTTCCACAAGTAGAGAATTTAGTCCTGGAAAAGTTATTCTGGAGGATCGGTTGGGGGTTCCACCTTCATCATATCAATAAGTAAATGGATCTAATCAGTCTAATATTCCAAATCAAAGAATATTTCCAACTCCAATCCTGATACAAGATGCATCTACTTCCAAAGAATCAACATCCAAGGCACCTGCCAAACCACATGTTACTATTGGTAAACGCAGACCTTTGGATCAAAAGTATGATGTATTGAATCACCTTTCCCATGTACCAGACAAGTTATCAATTCTGGATTCATTGAATCTGTCAAAGGATCTTTGAAAGGTACTCATCGAGGCTTTGTCAAGTCCTCAGGTGTTTCAAACTAAAATTTCTACAGCTGAAGTTTACCACGTAGAAAATAATCCTGTGGAATGCCATGCAGTGATATGTTTCACAGAGGAAGATGAAGATTATGTTGTGAATGGGAATATTAGACGATTGCACTTTTCTGGAAAGTCCAATGGTGGAGAAATCCGAAGAGCTTTCATTGATAATGGTTCAGGAGTCAACATCATTACCATTCGTACACTTCGTCGATTGGGCCTCACAGAATCTGATTTATCTCCTTCTACCATGATGTTACAAGGATATGAAAAAAATGAACAAGAACCATTGGGAGAGATTACACTCAGAACTCTATTTGGAGATCTTGCATCCAATTCAGATTTCATGGTTGTTGATCAAGACTCAGCCTTCAACATCTTTCTTGGAAGACCCTGGCTACATCAATATGGGACTATCCCTTCATCATACCATTAATGTCTCATGTATTGTTTTGATGGTCATGTTGGGACATTGTATGGTGATAAGGCCCCGTTCAAGACATCTGAATCATAATAAATGGAGGCAGAATTCTATCACATGAAGGGAAAGGAGAAATGCACAACAAGGGAGATTACCAAAGTTAATGTTCCATATCGTTTGGAAAAGATTCCAGTAAATCCATTTGCGCATGTGAGTACATATTATGTGTTGACTTTTAGTAAAATTGTCAAGATATACCCAACTCAAAATACTCTTATTGAAAGATCCATAATGTCAATTACGACAATCGAGCCAGACAACATGTGAGAATTGGGTGATCCATCAGGCAATAAAGAAAGCTCAAATGGAGATGTCTTCATTTCATCTGCTGAAATCCAGAAAGTCTATACTTCTCCAACCAGTCCAGAAGAAGTTATAGAAATACCATAGGTGAATGATGATGTTGATTGTCAATCCATCATCTCCTCTTTATTTCCCAAGGAGGACCCTTCATCACCAATCAGGTTAGAAATGGATGCTTCTTCTTCAAGATGTTCAAATTTTAACATCTCTTCTGATCATGGAAATTCTGCTTTATAATCTACTATGCAATTAGAAACAGAGGTAATAACACATGTTGAAGAGGAAGAGAAAGATATCAGTGATGATCCTCTAGGATTTGAAGAAGGTATCTCTACCGCCATGGATGATCTCAGAGAAATAAATCTGGGTACAAAAGAAGATCCATTCCCCACTTTAATCAGTGTGGCCTTGACTCATGAAGAGAAAGAAATGTATATTTCCTTTCTAAAGAAAAATCAAGATATATTTTCTTGGAACTATACAGAGATTCCAGGGCTTGATCCTGATGTTTCCACTCATCGTTTGGGTTTTCCAGAACAACATCGAGGATTCAAACATGTTTCTAGAAGAACACACCAAACCTATGCTTCCAAAATTGATGCTGGAGTGGGTAAGCTTATCAAAGATAACTTTTTCAGAAAAGTTCCATATACCAATTTTTTGGCTAATATTGTACCAGTGAAAAAGAAGAATGGGGAAATTAGAGTTTTCATTGATTTCATAGACCTTAATCGGCATTGTCCTAGGGATGATTTTCTAGTTCTAATTACAAAACTTTTAATCTATGAAACAGATGGCTATAAGGAACTTTCTTTCATGGATGGATATTCCAGATACAATCAAATCTGAATGGCTCCTGAAGATGTGGATTATATAGCTTTCATAGCCCCTCAGGGTGTGTTTTGCTATCGGGTAATGCCCTTTGGCCAAAAGAATACAGGCACAACATATCAGTGTTCCATGCATCGTATCTTCAAACCCTTTTTTGGGATGTTTGTTGAATGTTATGTGGATGATATGGTGGTCAAATCCAAACAATGATCTAATCACTTGGATAATTTGGAAATCATATTACACAAACTTCAGCAACATAATTTGAAGATTAACCCCTTAAAATGTGCTTTTGGGTTAACCTTGGAGAAATTTCTCAGCTTTGATGTATGCCATCGTGGTATCGAAATTGGCCCTCAGAAGACTAAGTAAATCCTTGGTATGTCACCTCCTAGAAATATGAAAAAATTGAGAGGACTTGAAGAAAAATTATCTTATATTTGGCATTTCATCGCTAATTTGGAAGGCAAAAGTTTACCTTTCACCAAATTTATGAAAAAGGGAGTCACTTACCAGTGGATTGAAGAATGTCAAAAAGCATTCGATATTCTCAATAAATAACTCTTGAGTCCACCAGTACTCATGCCACCTGTTGAAGGAAGACCACTTATCCTCTATGTGACTTCTCTAGAGTGATCATTGGGTTCTTTTATTGATCAGAAGAATGAGGCTGGGAATGAAAATAGCCAATACTATCTCAGTCGAACTATGCTTGAAGCAGAAACCTAATATTCAAGTATTGAGAAGTTCTTCCTAGCATTATTCTTTGTAGTTTAGAAGTTGAGACACTACCTGCAACATCACAAGGTCGAATTGGTATCTCTCAATAACCCTCTCAAATTCATCCTTAGTCATCCAATGCATACAGGACGTCTGGCAAGGTGGGCAGTTATCTTACAACAATTTCATTTTAAATATGTGTCTCAAAAGGAAATAAAGGGCCAGGATCTGGCTGATTTCCTGGCTGAACACCCTTCATTGGATGATATATATTCAAATATTGAACTCCCTGATGAGTAAGTCTTCTCTATTCAAGAAAGTCCTCGGGCTTGGGAAATGTACTTTGATGGTGCTTCCAGAAGTCCAAAAGGAGGGAAAATGGAAAATCCTAAATTCAACATGGTTGGTTTATAAAATTTTGCTCATTTCTACAGGAAAGGCAGTGTTACCTTATACCTTATCATTTTTGGGAGGCGGTACAAATAATGAAGTGGAATACCAAGCTCTCGTTGCAGGCTTGGAGTTGGCGCTTCAAGTACAACTGAATCAATTAAATGTGAAAGGAGATTCAGACTTGGTAATCAAACAAGTCAATGGGGATTATGCCTCTAGAAAAGAAGAACTAATCCCTTTGTATGATTACATTAGAGAGTTAATGGTGGAATTCCCTTCGAAACTGACATTTTCTTATGTCCCAAGATCACAAAATGCCCAAGCTGATGCACTGGCTAATATAGCCACAGCTATGGAAGATCCAAATCAGGACAAGACAACCATCAGTATTGCGAACCGTCATACAATTTCACAATATGTTCGAACCAGAACAGAGGAGATCAATGAAATAAGTCCCATTCTTGAACCATATGGTCATACTACAGGATGGATGACACCTATCAGGGAATACCTTCAAAATGGAACACTTCCTCCTGATAGGGATGGGAAAGAACAAATTCGGCGACATGTGGTCAATTTTACTCTTTATGATGGCCCAGATCACCTAGAGAAAATTCTTTACAAGAGTGGTTTTGAAGGAGTTCTCTTCAGATGAATTGATGGTGAAGAGACAATGGCTGTCATGAAAGAAGTGCATGTAGGAGTTTGCGGTGCCCACCGGTCTGGACATAGACTATCTGATCAGATTGGAAGGCTTGGATACTTATGGCCTTCAAGGATACAAGATTGTGTTTATTTCACAAAGAAGTTTCATTCATTCCAAGTACATGCCAACTTCATTCATCAACCCCTTGAGTTGCTTCATAAAGCTAAATATTCGTGTCCATTTTCCACGTGGAGAATGGATGTGGTGGAACCCTATCCTTCAGCTACAGCCACACAGTTTAAGTATATTTTTACTGCTACTGAATTCTTTTTTAAATGTGCAGAGGCAATACCCCTCAAAGAAGTCAGTTCTAAATGCATTGTTAGCTTCATAAAGACTAACATCATTACCATATTTGGTGTCACTCTTACCATATTGATGGACAATGGCACCTACTTATGTTCATCCAAGGTGGAGAAGTTGTATCAAGAATACAACATCAAGTCCAACCGTTCATCTTGGTATCATGCAGCGGCCAATTGAAAGATAGAAGCATTCAACAAGACTCTATCAAATATACTACAAAAGATGGTGGATAAAGACAATAATTCATAGCCTGATAAACTCTTTCATGCTTAATGGGCGTATCGAACCTCCACTCGTACTACAACGCGGTCAACCCCATATTCACTGGAATATGTAATGGAAGTAGTCTTGCCCATTGAAATTAAATTGCCTTCACTCAGAGTGGCCTTTTTGATCAATCATCTATAGATGAACAATCTCAAAAGTGATTGAATGAATTGGAATGGTTAGACGAGAAAATATTGTTCACTTTGCACCACTTGGAAGTTTATCAGAATTGAATTGAATGAGTTTTCAACAGAAAATTTTGTCTTCGTTCATTCATTCAGGGAGAACTAGTATTGGTTCATAGAAATCCAATGATACCAGGAATGAAATATCCCAAGCTTGAACCAAAATGGGAAGGACCTTATTCAATACATAAGGTCTACTCCAGTGGAGCATATTCATTAATCTCAACTGATGGAGAACTCATCACTACTGCAACCAATGCCAGATTCTTAAAGAATTATTTTGTATAAACACAAAATACTTTGTTAGAGTCCATGCATATGACTTTAAACTATTTTCATTTCTTTCGTCCCACACGACGTTAAACTGTGATGTCCTAACTACATGCCACTAAACTGTACATAAGTCTCTTATGTACAGCAAGACATTAAACTGCACCATCTACAGTCCATACATACGACCTTAAACTATTTTCATTTCCCTTACGCCCAACACGATGTTAAACTACACCATCCAGAGTCCATGCATTTGACTTTGAACTATTTGAATTTATTTCATCCATCATGACGTTAAACTGTGTCCCCTTCATCGTCCTATACAATATTAAACTATACTGCAATAGTTCATGCATATGACTTTAAATTATTTGCATCTCTTTCATCCAACATGATGTTAAACTATAACGTCCTAGCTACATGATGCTAAACCCTATATAATTTCCTTACGTCCAGTAAGACGTTAAACTATATAACCAACAGTCCATGCATATGACCTTCAACTATTGGAACTTATGTCCAACATGATGTTAAACTGTATCCTCCCTTTTTCGTCCAACATGACGTTAAACTGTGAAAAATTCCCTAATACGTCCAACATGAAGTTAAACTGTGTACTCTTTTGTCTTTACTGCATGACATTAAACTGCACTGTCCCCCTTTCGTCCAACATGACGTTAAAATATATTGTCCCCATCGTCCTAGCTACATGATGCCAAAATGTACGAAAGTCCTTTAATACATTCTACATGACATTAAAATGTACTTTGTCCCTGCTACATGACATTGAACTATGCCGCACCCACAGTCCTAACTGCAAGACTTTAAACCACATAGTCCATTCATATGTCCTACATGACATTAAACTATGCATTGTTTGGGTTGTTGCTACCTCTTGTTTTTCACACCGAGTATGACTCACATGATCTTATATAAAACATCAACCATCGCACTCTCTCTGGGATACTAAGAATGTTTAAGTCCCAACACAATTTTTTAGGCCGTTGTCCCAATGAAAAACTTGATCAATAATTCATTCTTTAATTGAACTACACAGACTATGATCCTTGCCTTCTCGGCTGGGTACGTAGGGAACCTCTTGAGGTTCAAGTCCAAAACCAGTCTCTTCACATCGGATCACCTTCATCTCATACAATGTTGATTCGTGAAACCACCCCCAGAATCAATATATTTACATTGGTTCACTTTCGTCCTTGCTATATGACATTAAAATGTACAAAACATTTTGTCCAGTATGACAATAAAATATAACATTCTATGATACCCTCACCTGAGAGGGAATCATTATTTACATTGATTATTCAATCATGTTTCATTCCAAAGACTATGTGCAAATATGGTTGTGCCCGAACCTTTTATCTTCGGTTAAACCATCATTGCACTAAAGTCCCCTTTCACCCTTCACATGTACTAACCAAATATGTTCAGAGGGTATTTCTAGAACTATGTGGGCCCGATTCCCATCCTTATGGGATACGTAGGAACGTCCGAGTGTCCCTCAAATCCGGACCCAATACTTTTGGGCCTAACCCCAAATTTCACTTTTAGTCCCTTGGCTGAAAAGTCCCCATGAAAACACACATTTTGTATTTCTTATAATGGTCCAAGCTCTATGACCCTAAACTAAGATCTCCAATCCTTTTTCCCACATGACATTAAAATGTAGTTTAAGAACTGCATATCGCACGATTCCCATCCTTATGGGATACGTAGTAAAGTCCAAGATTTCAATTCTGGTCCCAGCCACAACATGATTATGGTTTGCATTGATATGTTTATCTATACATATACTGAAAAATACCAATTTCTTTATGTGTCATAATCCTAACTTTAAATATTTTCATATCTTCATAAACCTTTTCTTATCTTCTAATCACAAAAGCCATGAAATTCTGAGAGTTCTTTTTCCTAACCATGCAGTACGTGCCCTTAGGCGGCTTTGCATAAACAGTCTACATAACAGACCTGTAAGCCAATATATGCTATTATTTGACTATGTAGCCAATTCCCTTAGGCGGCCCTGCATAATTCAACCCCCTAATGGGTTTGTTAAATAATGGTAACTTCATTCTTAGGATGAAAACCTCCTTTTGTCCTTATTTTTCTTAACGAAAATATGTAAACATCCGCAAAAATAGCCATCCTTAATATATTCGCCTCATAATATTTTTCATGATCTGAAAGTATTCAAGTATATGGTTTATATTTCTGTACCCTATGTTTGGGTCAGACCTTCGTAGGAGTGACATTCATCCAGTTCTTGGATAATCTAGTTTGGAAATATCTTCTCCATATTCAAGTACCTCTCTCCATACAGAAAAATTCTATGCTTTGGAAAATTTGAATCCCCATAAACATCCACTGGCTTTTTAGCAATAGAAATGTAAATTTCTGAGAGTTCTTTTGCCTGGCTATGCAGCACGTGCCCTTAGGCGGCCTTGCATAAGTAGTCTACATAACGGACCTGTAAGCCAAAAGATGTTTTTATTTGACTATGCAGCCAAGGCCCTTAGGTGGACCTGCATAATTCAACCACCTAACGAGTTTGTTAAATAATGGTAACTTCATTCTTGTGAACTACTTATTCTAATTACTTTTATCTCTTTTTCATATCATTCCTCATATTCAAAATTTATTAAGTCGTAGTTTACATTTTTTTCATACTTGGGTGTGGTAATATGTTTCTAAATGAATTTTCAATGAATTGAGTCAATTCTAATTCATTTGTTCAAAGCTATTTTAACCTTAAACATTAGCCTTTTTTATGTCTAACGTGCATGACTTTAAACTAACCACAAAAGAGAAAGGTACTCTGAATAAAAGTCAAGTTCCAGCTCACTAAACATACATTTTGTATGATTTAGGTAATATTGAGCAATTAAAAGATTCAAAGTTTGTAGGGTTATTTATATTAATCCTAGTGAAAATCAAACTATGCTTACTAGGCCCATTGTCTTAGGTGAAAATCTAAAGTAGGTAGAAAAGGAAAATGCGTGCACAAATGATTGAAGACGAAAAAGTTTTTCATTTGGTGTATAGGAGGTTAGAAGGAAGTCCACAGATTGGAGTCTCTTCTCTTTTCCACGAAATTACAAAAGGCTGTCAACATAAGTCTTCACTTGATTAATAGAATCCCGAGCTTCATCAGTAGATACTTGAATCTCATGTACCCGACCAACATCACTCTTTTCAGCGTGATGGAGTGCTTTCTTGGCATCAGCGATGGCCTTCATACCATTCGTTTGAGCTCCCTCCAATGAATTATTGAGTTCGTTGAGTTCCCCCATAACAACGTCTAACCATTGATGATGGTGCATTTGTTGCATGACTTTATCTTTGATATTATGATTCATCTCTTTCATCTTGGCATCATAGTCAGCCTCAGCTCGAGATACCACAGCCTCATGTTCACTAATATTGGCTGACAGTTTCACCCTGTTCAGATCATCGCAACACTTTTTCTCTTGCTCCCTCCTAAAAATGACATGTTTTACTATGGCATGGATATTTTCATATCCAAAACCGCCAAGTCCCAATATGAAAAATAGGGATGATAGCCAAGGAATATTCGATGGAAGCTCCCCTGGAGGAACTTGAGATATGATTTTCCATATATTCTCCAATGCCTTACATAGTGAAAATTGGAATGCATTTTGAACATCCGCGTTCGAAACAACATTATTGTCATAGGGGGGAGTATAATCTGGGATTAATGCACTTTGGGAAGTGCCCTGTTCTGCTCCTCCCCTCCTGACCTAATCTTCTTCACTTTCAATTCTCATTGGGGATGAGGCTGAGGCCTCACCTCCAGATCTAGCCACTGTAATTGATGGCCCTACATAATTAATTGAAAGCTTTGGTTAGTTTCAAAGGATAAAAAAAGATAATTGGTTGTCTTGAAAATTATGTACAATCACAAATATTGTTATTCCTTACCCAACGGTATATTAGCAACCTGAGAAGGCTCCTCCCCATCTTTCCTAGTTTCGACAGGATTTTCATGATGAGTTTGAGGAAGGTCTACTGGGTTCAGATACACTTGTACTAATGTCTCTGGAATGGTAGGGTTTTCTGTACCCCCTTCAGACAAGGGTATTTCAGCAGCTTGCTCAGACAAAATTGCACATTTGAACAACTCATGTTTAGACATGTAATAAGAAGTTATTCTTAATAGGACGAAGGATAACACTCACGTACATAGTATTTTAAATTACATGGTAATTTGACATGATTTATAAAATCTTCTAAAGATGCGCCAAGTTCCATCATTTCATTTAATGTCATATCAGAATCCTGGTTAGTCTCACCAGTGGGAGAATTTGACGTGCCTTCTTGGCGACCTTCATCCTGCGGTCCTTGACCCTAGACATCATCTTTAGATAAAATCGCGGCATCAGTTCCAATAGCCGGAAAAAGCTCTAATGCAGGTGTTGAACCTAAAGTATCGCAGAATGGAAGTCAGTAGATGTTTCATTCAACATTTTATGATTCATTTTTAATATTACAGAAGTTGGTTCTTCTCTTCTTGCAATATCAACATGAGGGATACTAGGAACAAATGTTGGATCTTTTCCAGGAGCATCCAAGTCAGCCTGAATTTGCGATTGTTCCACAGCACCCTCCATGGTCTTCAGAGGAGGATCAGTCCTCTCACTCAGAGGGGAAATTGAAGAAGCCCCTTCAATCCCAAGGATAATGAGAAATCTTTTTCATGATTTAAAATTCATTTTTATCTAAAGGACTTACCACTACTGATGAAGCATTTTTTTGTGGACTTCTTCCTCAGATGCCTTTTCTTCTTTAGATTTTTGGGAGTGTCGCCAGTCTCCATTATAGGTACCTAAATGGGAAAAAGGAAATCCATGTTCATCTCCTCATCGATGTTCTGCTATCCCGGAGATATCTTGCCCGACTCTTGAAGAGATTCAAGAACAGACCAGATGGCAGTACCACCAGAGCTATACTGTGGCAATGGAATCTCATTAGTTCCTTTATTTTCAAGCTATAGGATGAAGAAAATAACTTCCTTGAGTAAAAAATCTATGACTGGAATCATGTTTCAAAGAGAATAAGGAAAGAAAACTTACATCTTCAGGGGCAACGTAATCGTGGCACACCTCATCAGTCCCCTTAGCGGCGCCAAAATATATCATTTCCTTCACCCGCTTAGTGATAGGAATAGAATCATCGGTGGAATATATGATCATTTCCAGCTCTCTGATATAAGCTCTCACTTCATTGGGGATAACTTCAAAATTAATATCAGTAGAAGTGAGAAGTGTCCCTATTACAGGGAGTTGCAGCACCTCGCATAAATCCAGCAAGGCAGTTTCAATACCACAGTATAAACTCTACCAGGTCTGGATAGCCTCTGGTCGTAGATATTCAGTGCGTGTACCAGAAGGCTTTGAAGAAGGTCCTACAATCTTTAACTTCAATTTCTTCCCAACTCCTCCAACTACAGATAGAGAATAATAAATAATATTTATTGCTTTATAATGTAGTAATGATTAAAGTACCCCAATGAAGTAACTCACCAGGAGTTGATGGAGTGGGTCTTTTCATTCTGACTGGAGGATTATATCGGGCACGAGGCCGCCTTTCCACTTGTTGTGCCTCATTGTCCCCATCTTGGGAATCTGATGAGCCCGTCCTTGATAAGGAATCCGGCGAATCAGCTTCAGGTGGGGAAGCATCACCTTCATGAGGAAGGGTTTCTTTCTCTAGAGTCCTCTTCTTTTTCTCCACCTGATAAACTGGGTGATTCAGCACCCCTTTAGGGTATGATGTTATCCATTTCATGGAATACCATTTAGTCAAGCTAAGTGCTTCTCTTTCAACTGGTAGATCAAACACCACCACAGTCTTCTCCCTAGACGTCAGCAACCACAGTTGCCGAGAAACCATCAAATCTTGCTCTAACCTGACATATACAAGGGGAGATATAGCAATCTATTGAAAACACGTGAGTTGGCTTGAAAATCTATATAGAGCATAGGCCTCACATATAATCTCTCTGTCAATCCTGGCGACCAGCACACCATCTCTGCAGGCTAGCATGTATGCCCTCAAATCCATGTGGATTGTTCCATCATCAACAAACTGCCCGGTTGGATGATTTCTGTAGGGAAAGAAGTTGAATTCCTTAAACATGCTCATAATAACTTTCATGTCATAGGAATTAATATCTAATGGAGAAATTCTAGATAATTCTTGCACTGATGGCCTAAAAGAACTTACAGGAATTTGTACTCCATTATGTACATTATAAGTCCTGATGTGAGTGGCGATCCATACCCATAAAACTTGGAATGGTCCCGCTATTCTCAAAGGAGATTTACCCATGAAGAAATGATGTAAACTCTTGTGAATCATTGCTAAAATGGTGGTATCCAACCCAACCATTATTCCCTCAGCCAACTTTTCCGCAATACAGAAGGTCACTGGCCTAACGCCTCCCTTTGAGTCCCTGAATGTCAAGAGATAAACGCTGAGCCACAAAGACAAGAAGCCCACCAGATGAGTCTTCTTTGGGATCCTTTGATTCACCTCATATCCCCATTTCTCAAACTCTCCTACATCTAGAGTTGGCCAGAATGTGCCAGGATCACCCCTCTTCTTGGTTTTTGGGCAGGTGGTAGGACGAGTTGGCCGCTTATCCTTGGAATTCTTTTTCTTGGATCCTTTCTCCTTTGGCTCCTTCTACTTTAGCTCCTTCACCTTTAGTTCCTTATCTTTCTTCTCAATAAGAAATATATTCATCGACTCCTCCGGATGAATATTCGTTCTAGAATGAGTTAAGGAGGTCTCTGAACTCTTGAGCCTATGGATGATATTAAATAATTCCTAAGCCAAACCAGGAGTTATCTCTGAATCATTCCAAGTCACCTTGGGAGGAATGAATTCATCATACATGCCACCCAAAATTGGATCCCTTGAGATCCTGTGGACATACCATAGACTGATGCCTACTTTTCCATGAGTCAGATGGAATGAATTGGTTTCTGGGCGTCAGTGGCTGAGTATCTCTGGCATGAAGTTATCATTCCGGTAGGCATATGGCTGCCCAAACCAGACAGCTTCGTATATCACCACTCATTTCAAATCTTCAACAAACTCTGCACAGGTTTGTCGCACCCAGAATGGCCACATCCAATTTGGCTTCACACCTCCCCCAGGACATAATTCCCACCTTTTCATACATCCTTTGGATTGATCCATATGAGCATTTCGGAAGATTGAAGGATGACAATGTGGTTGCAGCTTAAGCTTATGAGGTTTCATATCTGGCATATAAGGGCTATGATACCTCATGTGGGACTTCTCCACTGTTCCAGAATTTATAAATCCTCCTCCACATGATCTATTTTCCGAAGAAAAGTTGGTGTAATTCTGACACCATGAAAATGGGAGATATTTCTTTGCATCTGGAATAGTGACTTCTCACAGAAGACCATAACCGTACAAAAGAAGATAAGTACTTTTTTGGGAAATCAAAGTGATATTTCTTTAGATACTTGGCCAAAGCTGAATGAGTTCTATCACAAGCGGTATAATAATTGTGGCCAATGATGTTCATCACATCATCATGACGTTCGATTGCCAGTTCATCAGCCGTTCTGATTCTTTTGGGAGCCATTTTAATCTGCACAAAAGTTGAATAATTAACCCTAAGTAAGTTGATTTATCATAAAATTTGTGAGAGAATTCAAAAAAATGGTGAAGGCATTAAGGCGCGCAAGTTTGATCATTGCGTGCAAGTGTGGATGTGTCGTGAAAATATAATGTGCCGGAGAAGTATTTAGCACGCAAGTATCACCGCGCAAATCCAGGCACCTTGACAGCAGCGCGACAACAAAGGAAAAGTGAAAATGAGAGCAACTTGTGTGACGAATGTGACATGCACGGTGAGAGATAGAAAATACAAAATTTGATGCTATGTGCGACAAATGATGACATATATATAGGCCAGGCTGGCCACCTGCGCGCTCCAGCCCTGCGCGACCCGCACCTACACAATGACAGTCGCGCGCTGAACACCTGCATGCATCTTTCCATTTGGTTTTCTTCTTTTCCTCAGAGTCACAACTTTATTCTTTTGGATCCAACTCAGAGGGGGGACTTTTGTTGACGCTCCATTTCATCACATTGTCTAGAGGAATGGAAAGGGAAATGATGTATCACAAATGGATTCATCCATGGAAGAAAACATAAAAAATAGACAAAATAATGAAAAAGGATTCAAATACCTTTGGGTCGCGCATGTTCCCTCACTGTTGCGCAAGTACACTTGTGCGCCGCCTGATTGTCATGCAAGTAACTTGTGTGCCCTCTTTGAAAACTTCCCAGTGTCTTCTCCAACCTATAAATACCCCCAATGGGCCACCCATTTGAGGGGGATTTTTTCTAGAATTCAGATATAGAGATCTAAAAGCCCAAGTATCTTCTTCAAGTATTCCGAACGATTCTAAGGCAATTCATTACAAATAATTGAAGGTTTAAACAAGAGGAATAATGTCTAAGTGTTAGAACTCACTAACACTTGTGCGCCTATGTGTTTTACCCTTAAGGGAAATGGACACACTTGCGCGCCTCCTTAGCTACTCATTGAAACGTGTGCGCCACTCTTCTGGAAGTACCTCGGGATAATTCTAAAGGCTTTGATCAAGGATCGCCGAAGTATTACCCTACTGGTTAACAATCACACACGTACCCATGTGCTGCAGAGGTATACCTACGCGGTCAGGACTTGCGCGCCCACGCAGTACCTGCGCACCGACCAGGACTTGCACGCCCTTCGATTTTTGGGTGCCCTTCCTGCCCATTTAACGCCTCTTATGCTATTCCACCTCTCCTATTTAAGATTCAGTCTTCAAGACACTCTTAAAATCAATTTATGGCATCCTTTCTGGATTGAGTTACTTATCCAAAAGGAATTACGTGGAACATCTCTCAAAACCTAGTGATTTACACATTTTTATGTCACAAAAATTAGATATTTCATTCATTCAACATCATCCTTTAAGATGAGAGAACCCTATCCATATGCATCCTCCTTACGAGTAAGCCCCATTAAAAATTCCCTTAACATGGGCCCCCTTTTCAGGAGTATTCCCCAGTCATAATTTCCCAAATTTGGGAATGCTCCTCAGGAGTAAGCCCCAAGTACCTTAATTTTCAAATCCCTCTAACCTGGGCCTCCTCTTTAGGAATAAGTCCCTGTTTTAATTTCTCTTAACCATTCCTAATTTACTTCTGATCTGGGCTTCCTTATCAGGTGTAAAACCCAATCATAAGTCCCCTCCTAATTTGGGGCTCCTTTTCAGGAGTAATCCCCAAAATAGAGTATCCAAATATCCATAAAGTACATATACCTTTATGGACCTTGTTCCTGGATTTCTTCCCTGAATTAAATCTTAATATTTATCTATTTTTGGGTAGTCATACATACATATGCCCCACATCATTTCTTATGATTGCATCTTTCATGGAAAAAATTTTCTGGTTTTACCAATACCTCTTGTTTCTCATACCGAGCATGACTCACATGAGCTTAGAGTGTAAAAGTAATTATGACATCTTTCTTTGAGCCATGAATTATACATAAATATCATACTCCCTTACCAGAACTACGTGGGTTCTTATTCCTTTTCTAAATAAAGGATACGTAGGTAGCCCATCTGGGGGTATGATCCCAACTCTGAAATAATCCATGTCCTTCTGAATGACAATAAACTACAAGTGCCCCACTGAGTGGCTTTAAAACCAGTATGGTCATCATAATGACCAAGTGACTTTTATATAATGTATTAATGGATACCATTGAATAATAATCTCTAACAAATAAAGATGATTCTCTATTGATTAAGAACCTCGAATACATATAAAATATTCTCTAAATTTTCTACATATCAATCATTGATTGTGAGATTTGAAGGAAATCTCATTTTATACTTGGTAATTTAATAAGGATTCACGAAAATGACTTAAATCCATAAAGACAATCCCTGAGTATACAATAATTCCCATAAAAAAGGTGTGATGATTCCGACCTCCCATCCTCTCGACCAATGAAAATTCTTAACCCTCATTGGTTCACAACTAATGAGCACCTACCTTTGGAAAGTAGGTTCAAATGGATATAGAATCATTGGATGTTTCCGGTTATACGAACAAACCCGTTAGAAACCGATTGGAATGTTTGAACCTTACATCAATGTGGTCATCCCCAATTCCAGAGGAAACAGTTGGCAATGGAGAAAGATACAAAATGACCCCCGAGTCCCACCTCTAGTAGGCCTCAGGGTGGTTACCAACACCAAGGGTATTCAAATCACACAAAATGGGTGGAATTTCCATTTTTATATTTACCATGATCAATATATATTATGTTACAACCAAAAAACAACCCCATGATATATATATAAAAGAATCCAAAATCTAACCCACATGCATGATTATTGTAAAACAGCTAAAAATATAATTAATTGATCCAATTTAAATACCAAAAGAATAAATCTATGTAGAAACAAGAAAAATATCCCAATATATAAGCTAGTATTACCCAGAACTGTCCTCGTAGTCCACCTAGAAACCTAAAAATAGTATTTTTGTATATATGGTGAGAATACAGGTATATTCTATAGAGAAAACCAAATTCTATAATGTACAACTGGATAAGTATGGTAATTCCCCAATGAAAGACAACAAACTCCAAAAGCACATAACATTTTATATTTTCTACCCTATCCTCAAAAAAGGAACTCTCACCAATTAAAAATAGTCAAGTAATGTTATATTGTAATCACATTGATGAAAGGGTACCCCATACAACTTTCCCACTAATTATCTGCTCTCACACCATGACAAGAAATCGTCCTAGCACTCCCACCTCTTCCATAAGAACCATGTTACAATCCACCAACACACACATGGTCCACATACTACATCATATCCCACCCAAACACACCTAGTCCTCACAGATATATCTCATCCCGCCAGCAGACACGTATGCCACAAACTACACCACAACCCTATGACACTATGGATCCAAAAATCATATCAACTTGAAGACACCTAGGAAACCAAACTCACCCGCACACACCTGGGCATAAAAAAACCTACCCAAATATTCTTGGGCTATCATCCTCTGAATTGGGTGTAGGGAGTAGCAGGTGGCCAACAATCTATCCTCCCACTAAGTTGTTTGGGAAATACAGCCTCCCCCATAACAATGGGGTTTTTTAGAAAGAATTTCTCAACAAGTGTTGGGCGCATATAGTATTAAAAAAATATTACACATATAATTATTGGTACCAAAAAGATATCCCAACCATTGGGTTCTCATATAAACGACCACGCCATAAAACTTTCACCATTGCTTTTAAATCTAATTGAATGTATCAGAATGAACGATGGTCACTTCATAATTTGATAAAATAAATCCATTTAACACCCAATAATTTTTTCATTATTAAGTATTTACGCTTTATTACATCTCTACCCGGGAAAATGACAACTATTTCACACAAAGAGCCTCACAACATATCCAAATATTGGAAGAAAACTGTGATAAAACACCCCACATCACACATACACCCCACTTAGCACACAAGCCAACCACTGCCATTATAATTTTTCAATTTCATGCCTCCATATACATTCTATCAACAAGATAACATAAAAATTATAGCCAAAACCCAGAAAAACATCTCATCACAACAATACATGGATTCCCTATAGCATAACAACACTACACCAAGTAACATAAACATAGCTCAACACTAACTTGAAGCCCCAATTCCCATCCACTTCCCATCCATTCCATAATATATAAATATTTTACCATGAGAAATAATATCACCCTAAAACTATCCAAACACACCTTCGTTATTTCAACAACTGCACCACATAAGCTATACAATGCAAAAGACAAAAAAAGGACCCCCACACATCACACAACAATATCAAATAAGCTGAGGGGTGTTTAGATTTTAAAAGACTCCTTATTTAATTGTACATTGATAAATTTGGGTTTATCATAGATCATGTTTTATATTTGGGAATCCATTAAATTAATAGAATACATTTAATTTATCATGTTTTCATGTTCAAATCCATTCAATAGATGATTAACCAAATAATTCATGTGTCTGGTGTGAAAAATGGTACCACCAATGACCATGATTTTCTGACGGCATACCACCAACACATTTAGTTTCATGGATCATAGATAACAGATAAAATAAAACCAAAAACATCAGCAAATTCACCACCAATCAATTGTAACAAAAGTAATAGGTCATATTATATTTTTTATCATAATATTATGCCCCTAATTTATTAATTCATATAAAATAGATCCAACCATATTAAAAATAAAACATCATTATACCCACCCCAAATGTTATAAAAACAAAGAGAGATGAAGGAACCCCTACCTGGAATAATTGACGATCTAAAAATCCTCCTTATGCCAAAAAAGGGGTTTTGTGAGCTGAATGAAGGACTCCAAGGGAAAACTAGATCCTAAGGCCACATCACAATACAAGACTCTCTGAATAATAATTGTTTTTGTCACATCAAGATAACCAGAAGGGTTTAACAAAGGGAGGATATCAGCATTAGAAAATTCTAAAAACACTATCAAAGGATGGGAGATGATATCAATGTACATAAAATTCTTATCATATTCAAGACCATGTTGATTGTCCATTTCAATGTCTCTAGGGCATTAGGATATTAAAAATATAATGTATATCCTTTTAAACTACTTCAGAAATGGTCAAAAATGTTTTTATACTTGATTTATGTCAAATAAAATATAAGCGGGGAGAAATTGAAAATATTGGGAAATGATGGAAATGACTCACAGATGGATGAGTAACTGACGTGAGTCATTAATGGTTGAGTCACTGATATGACTCCCCAATGCCACTCCCTATTTCAACCCACTGACATTGTGTCACTGACGCAACCCAACGATGCCACTCATAGATGCAACTCACCGAAATATTCCTTAACACAAATGACTGAAAAGACTCACTAACACCACCTTCTAAAAGTGAGTCCCATATGTAACCCATCGACAAGACCTACAGACCTCTGAACATCTGATGCGCAACCTACCATTGGGAAAACTGGAAAACTGGAAAACTCTCGAAATGGGTTATCATGACATCCCTAATGAATTATAACACTTGATTTTTACAAAAGAATTGTTTGGAGTTGTCTGAGCCATTACATTAGTTACCTCTAAAACATTTCTCACCCTTGAAAATGTAAAACCAAACACTGGTGAAACATAATACTGAAAAAATCACCCATGAGATACCTCTCATGAAAAAAACACCATGTTGGACACAAATGTTATGTTAATCCTCGACATCCAAGAACACCTCCTCCAAAATATTCTAACCAAAAAACATGTTATACCACACAAAATCACCAACTAGATGGACCATGAATTGGGGAATTCCTTCCTCTATGTAAATATATTATCCGCTATGGGTGATAATGACTTTCCTTATGGGTCTAATCACATCCCAATTAATGCATCTTGATTAGGATTCTAGAAATTCCTTATTCACATGTCAGGATATAATCACACACATTATAGAACATGGAAACAACTAATCACATAACAAAATATTTCAAACATCCCATTACAAGAAAAAACATAACATGGAAGAACTCAAAACAACTATGGGTACTAGGCATGTATTTGTACTTCTCGATCCCTTGAACTCTACTCCCGGCCACTATGCCTCCACAACACACAAACCAAAGCAATGCACTACCAATGCAGAACACTATCCCAATGATCCTAGATGTCCACTTGTCACCCATCAAACATTGCATCATCCTCGATATCCATCTCTCCCTAGTCAATTATGTGGGTGTCGTTGTGTAGATACTGATGAATCCAGGAGACATGGAAGATGTTGTGGATCCTCTCCAAATGTGGTGTAAATTCACACTTGTATGCCACCTCACAAACATTTACCAACACCTCGAAAGGTGTGATTAACTTCAGAGAAAGCATAATCCCCTTACCAAACCTCCACTGTACACGTCAATGGGAAACCCTGGGGAACACAAGGTCGCCAACCACGAACTCCAAGGGCCTCCTTCTATGATCGGCATATGATGTATTCCAGTCTTCTGCTACCTCCATCCTATCATTGACTAGATGAATCCTCTCTTTTTTGGTCTTCACCACCTCGTGACCATGGACGATTATCTCCACAACTTCTTCCCATCAAAACGATGATCGAAACTGTCTTCCTTCAAAATATTCAAACGGAGCCATTATTATGGAAGAGTGATAAATATTATTTTATGTTAATTAAACTAATGGTATTTGTCACAACCATGACCCACAAATGTCCAAAATACATACTCTCAAAAAGTAATTCAATGTCTAGATGGTACGCTCTATCTACGCATCTGGGTGAAGGTGAAAAGAAGTGCTAATGTGTAACATAATTCCAAAATCATGCACAAATCCCCTCCAGAATCATGAGGTAAAGCAAGCATCCTGATCAGAGATGGGGGATCTCAGAACCCCATGAAGCCGCACCACCTCATTCACATAACGTTTCACCAAGTCATCCACTATGCTTGAATATATAATTTCTAATAAGTGAGCCAATATCCTCAGTTAGACCACCACTACCCAGATTTTATCACATCCTCCCTGAGACCTGGGTATCCCTATGTAGAAATCCATTGATTTGTCATTCAACATCCAATTGGAAAAATCTAGAGGCCTCAAAAAACCACCGAGAACATGGTGCTCAACCGTCACCTGTTGATACACTAGGAATCACGCCACAATCTCTTACATTTCCCTCATTATCTCGGGCCACCTAAACTACTCCCTTAATAAATGGTATATCACGAAAACTCATGGGTGTACCACCAATGGTGAGTTATAAAACTCACCAAAACCTCCCTCAGACCTACGATTAGGGTAAACGACATACCAAGGAATGATATCTCATTTTGACCATCATTTGAAAACCCCCCAGAGCATCAACCTTGTCAGTGTGATCATGTATCACCTCTACCTCTATGTCTCCCCACTGAAACTCTTCCACTTGATTCCTTAGAGATGACTACACATTCAGTTGAAATAGAAATACTCTGCCACAATCTATCCCTACATCAAGGTGCAAGTTAGACAAATTATCCATCACCTTAAAAGTGTCTTTAGATTCCTAAACTACTTCCTTCTACAACTACATGCTCAAGGCATCGATAATGATGTTCCCCTTCATTGAGGTGTAAGATATATGGATTTCATAGTCATGGAGAATCTATATCCACCTCCACAGTAACAATTTTTTGTATTACTGGGATAAGATATACCTCATGCTATTGTGATCTATAAAGATCAAAAATTCCCCCTTGAAGAAATTTTTTCATTGGATACACCAAATAATCTTCAAGAGGTGCAGTGTTTTCTAGGTTTGGAATGGTACTACAAAAGATTTCTGGTAGACTTATCTAGAATAGTGACCCCTTTTATAAATCTACTGTGGGAGGGACAGTTTTTTACTTATTCAAAATAGAACCAGAAGACCATTAAGGAGATATGAAAGACATGGAAGAGAGCTCTGATATTAAGTATACTATATGAAGTTGTTGAATATGTGGTGTATTGTGATTCCTTATGAGTTGGGCTTGGTTGTATAGTGTGGATACAACAGGTAGTCATCGCATATGGGTTGAGGCATCTTATACCCCTAGATAGGATTTATGTGATTTATGATCATGAGCATGCAGTGGTAATCTTCACCTTAAATTGGTTGAGACACTACCTTTGGGGAGTACGCTTTATTAATTACTCATACCACCAGAGTCTCAAGAATGTTTCCACTTAGAGAGATCCGAACCTAAAGTAGTGATGATGGATGTAGTTCCTCTATGACTATAAAATTTAGATAGTAAAAAAATATAGGGTGTAAAACCCCATCCTCAGCTACCCAAAATTGGCGCATTAATATATAACATTGTAATGATCAGAAGAGATGAAGTCCTGAATGAAAAATTTGTTTAGTACCCTTGGATGTACTGGATACATACATATATTTTACATTACATTTTGAAATTAAAAAACAACCACATTGTGTCCCCTTTGAACAAACTCATATCCCTTAGCCCATTTCTAAATGTTAATCGTAATACACTTCTTCGCTTCTTGGAAAAAAAAAAGAAAGGGGTGCGCTAAGATGCTATGTAAGGGTAAATAATTTAGCAGAATCTATAAAATGTTACGAAAATATGTGTAATAAAAACAAAAACCTTTTAAACATAAACATGAGCATAATATGGAAAAAATAAATCAAACATTGCAATATATACATGAACATAGATATTATAGTAGTAGAATAGTCTAATATAATAAATTATTTCATTACGAGGGAATGCATAATAGTTGAAATCATAACCACATAGTCAGGGCATCATGCCAAGAATACCAATTAATATTTTTTCAAGGCCTTATGGCAGGACACTAATTCGTATCATGAGCTATAACGATGCATCAAGGAGATGTTGTAGGCCCCACCCATTACTTAATAAGTCCAATTATTTACTCATATGAAAAGTGGAAAACATAACATAATCATTCGTATTAAAACTAGCATATGAAATTCCAATACTTCAGTCTTAAACCATGAATTGTATAAAAACAGCACATCCATAGTCAAACATTTCACAATTACTTCAATATAATATAGAAAATTGTATTCTAATAATTAAATATCAATCATGAATAATATCCAGTAAGGCTGTTCACATAGTTGAAAATGATTAGGTGAACTATTTGAGAGAAATATCCCCTTTTTATTAAATCATTTAAAAGTCCCACAATTTAGAATGGAATAAATTTAAAATACATTTTTAAATCAATATTTCTGATAAAACTTTAATCTTAATAAATTATCTAACATTTTAAAACATTCAAGTTCATATAAATAAATCCTTAAAACCATTTTGAAAACATCTACATTAATGAGAATGATTTAGAAGAATAAATATTTAAACCTTTTAAAATGATGTATTAGTTAAACTATCCATTGAAAATAATATTTTTTAAATCTCTTTTATGAAACATGTACATGGATAATAAATATGTCCGAGTAAAAACATACACATGAACAATCACATATAATAATGTGATAGAGGAATTAAATATTACCTTGTACTTTATTTTGGTCAAGGGTTCGTTTAACCTTATGTATAATGACCATAGTATGTTATTAAATTAAACCAGAACCATATTCATATGTATGATATCATACTTGATTTATTTATGACTTTATATTACCCATTTAATAATAATTTCTCTGTAAAAATAACATTTT
Source organism: Viscum album (assembly GCA_963277665.1). Classification (NCBI taxonomy): domain Eukaryota; kingdom Viridiplantae; phylum Streptophyta; class Magnoliopsida; order Santalales; family Viscaceae; genus Viscum; species Viscum album. Next base: position 439,795,652 of record OY728142.1, read on the forward strand.
GGGTTATAATCACTTTCCTTATCATACATGTTTTAACTTGTTATTATTGATCATATCACTTATATCGTGATTTCATTACTTCAAGAATATAAAAATTCATTTATTTATGGAAACAATAAATAATGATTAAGTGGTTGTAACATATTTATAATAAAATCACATTTTTTATAAGGTATAAGATTAATTAGTTGGGTATGGAAAAAACAAATAAAGAGGATGTGGAAGAAAAAATAAATTTAATAGATGTGATTAAATTATTACCTCTTCTTAAAGTGATTCCTTTTTGATTTGATATAAAGGGCACCGTAAGATAGCCTTATAATTTAAGTAATGCCTATAGGGTGATGTGAGTGTAGTTGGGAAGATATTTCAATAGGGGATGGGTCAAAATAATATTAACCAATTGTTTTTAGACAAGTTTAGGTCACTAATTTGACATTTTTCATAGATTTAACTCTTATATAAATAGTTTAACTTTTAAAATTCCATCTTTTATTTTTATATTACATGGTTAATAAAAATACTATAAAATTCCAATAGAACGTCATGTGGTTCATTAATTACATATCTATAATTATAAATGTCCTTTGGATGGACTTTATTTTTTAGGAATAAAATATCATTTAATAATATATATATTTTTTAAAAACTCATTTCTGTCAATTTTAACAATATATAGTACGTGGTTTTTGTGTAAGTCAAAAAAACATGATTACTTAAAAAAACATTAAATAAACCCTAAAATGTCATATTAACCTAAAAATTAGTGGAATTCATCCAAAGTCTCAATTTACATTTATTTGGATGTTTATAAAATAAATTATTTTAATCATTCGTTAATAAGGTAATTAATGAATCATCATTTTGTCATTAATGAATTTAAATATTCAATGCCTATAAACTATAAATAAAATAACATTATGTAGGAAACTTTTTATCATTCTAATGATTACTGATAATCAAATTTATCTTTTGTATAACCCTATATTAAAAATTATTTAGTTACTAAACGTTTAATTTATCACCTTTTACTCTTCGTTAAATAAAATAATAACAAATTTCCTATTTTAATCCATGTGGATAAAAAAAGTATATTATTTTATTCGTAATGCTGATTTAGGTAGAAATACATTTTTTCAATATAATGAGGACATGTTTTAGGGTAATTATAATATAAATTTCACCATTAATTACCCTATTTACTTTTAATAGTGGTAAATAAAATTCAAAAGGTACTATTCACCAAAAATTATATTCATCCTAATTAAAAACAATATATTTTCTGATATCAACCATGCCACTCTAATTTTTGAAATTCAATTCAAAAAATCATTAAAATTATGTTTTACGCAAATAAGAAAATGTGCATAGAAGGTGCTCAAAAGATGTTAAAAAGTTCAATAAAATTTTATATTTCTAATATTTTTTTAAAATGGCTCAAATGAATTAAATTTTACTAATATTGGTATTATGTATCTAATATTATATTAAAATAAATATAAATGAAAAATAATAATTATTTATATAAAATTCAATTTTAAACAACAACGAAGTGTTTTTCACTATTTATAAAAAATTGAATGTTTACAGAAAAATACAAAAAATTCCCCCAAAGGAAATTTTGATATTAAAAATTATAAAATTATTTCAATTTTACCAAATTAAAAACTAATTATCTATATTAATTAATTTAAAATTAATTCCCGTTGTCAAAACCTGAAAGCCAATTTTTAAAAAATAAAACCATCAAATGATCGGCAAGTGATTATAATCAATTTAAATGTTAAATTACATCCAATTACCTAAATAATGTTAAATGATAAAAATATAATCCAATGATACTTTAAAATATCTCATATTTATAATTTAACACTATAAATTATTTCCATTAAAAATGTTTTTTTAATTAATGTTTTGTATTTTTCAATATTCATCAGAATAGAAAAGTTATCAGAAAGGTACCAAAAGTTTATCCAAAATAAATTTTTATGTCCCTCTTATAATGAAAAATTTAATTTCATTACAATGAATATATTTAGTGTCAAATATTGGATTTAAAAAGGGTTCTCTATTAAAAGGTTGAAAAACTGCATTTTTCAAAAAATACTTCTTTTATTTGAAAAATTAAATTTATCCTAATATAATGGCTAAGAAACACAAAATAAGAATGTTAAAAGTATATAGAATATATATATAATTAATAATGTTCTTAATATTATTCATAATTTCTTTTTAAATGATTATTTTGATAGGCCATGATGCACTTGAACTCGGTGTTACTTGTAGGGCAAGCTATTTGATTAATTTAAAGAGATAACTTACAATGAAATCGTGGGGTTTTACATTCTCCACACCTTCAAAAAATTTCATCCTCACAAATTTAAATTTTTTTTGGAAAATAAAACATTGAAAATAGAAATCACCATTGTGGAAACCCCACATTATAAATAAGGTTAATAGTATTTAGTCTTAATAAGAAGGAATGGGAAAAGAAAAAGTCACAACCAAAGTAGAATTTCTAATTGTAGAACACTGGTGAAAATTTGATACACATAATTATAGGAAAACCATAAATATTAATTCTAAGTGACTGTGTTCAATGATCACAAACAAGTGAATAATAAATTGAAATTTGAGCCCTCAAAGCCACAAATATGTGATGAATTAAAATATTATTGGTTCATCAAAACATAAGGTATTAGGATAACACATTTTGGTTGTTAAGATCATTTCCTTAATGTTTAAGAATTAATCTATTCATATAATAAAAAATAAAATTACATGACAAGTAGAGTTCCATTCCTTAACTAATTTCTACAATAAACTCATATATCACTCTAAAAGATAATAGAACTCAAAAATATTCTATTTATTATAATCATATATGGTTTTAAAAAACGAATTTATAATTCATCTATCAGATCATTTATGAAAAACCATTATACAAACCAGGACATCACATAGGCTAGTGGTAGGTGATGCACCATTGTCAACCTTCGGTTGAGTCTTTAATTTTTGCGGCCTTGCTAGATGTGACATGTTATCGCCTGAACATCGGGTTGTACTTTTTATAAAAAAAATCGACAAAATCATAAAAATATTTTAAACGTAAACCATGGTATCCAATTTCCAACATAAGACATTCAAACCATTAGAATTATCCAAAATATATGTGTCCAAAATCATAGTCCAAAAGATTTATAAGGAAGGTCAACATAACATAATGAAGATATCATTTTTCCACATAATAATATATGAGTACCTTCATCATGTATTCTCTTAAAACATGGTAACACCTATAACTACCATTATAATTTATTTATTATGTTCATGGTCCCTTATTCCATATATAATACTAGATATCTTCATTATATCCGAAAAAATTTAATACTCCAACAATGATGGAATAAACCGACCATTAATTAGTTCTAAGGTAGTCAAGAATATCCAGTATATTTTATCCAAATCAACCATATCTTATTCCAAAACCACTACCTTAGTATCAAGACCATATTATGATTTATCTTTCCTTCAACCATATATTTTATAGAACTTCTAACTCATTTTTGATTCACTTTTCTTAGTACCATATAATCTCAAATCCCCAATTAAATAATTCGGAAATAAAATCCTTATTTATTTCCATAATAATATAACCAAGACATCATTGATACAACACTCAAATGAGATAATTAATTAATAAATATATAATAATGCTAATTATTCCTCTTCATCTGTTGTAGTATCATAACTTGATTGTTTTCCAATAGCATAATTTAGGGTATACCCTGATTATTCAGACATTATTTCACATAGTGTACCAACTCCTTGTCGATGAAGAATTTGTACATTTGAAACCTTTTTCTTACCCTTGGAATCTCTTAATTGGTGCTGTTTTTCTCCAAAATTATAAAAAAATCCCATTACTTTCAAGCATTTAGCAAGATGATTCTTTCCACAACTATCATATATGGGAAAATCCTTACCCCTTTCTTCCCATTTTCCATCTTTCTATCTACCATCCTTTTCTTCTATTGCTTCCCTTCTAATCCATAGGACTCAGAGAATTATTTAATTATCTTATTAACAAATTATATTATTTCTCCATATTATGAGAATAAATGGTATTTTATTTACCTTCTAAATTATGGCTTAATACCATGAAATATACGATCGTTCTACTCTTTAGATCATGCGCACTGATGGAGTTCTCATTCCTTCTACTAGGATCCATTTCTAAACAATGTCATACATTAGATTATTTTATTAATAACAATGCATAATTACAAACATGTAAAATACCTAATGTAAATTGAAATGTTTATGCATATAATCCAGAATCATAAAAATGTTATCTTTGAGGAAATATTTACTCATAAACCATTCATAAAGGGTTGTAAATAAATTGTAAATTATCCTAAGCATATCTCCAGGGAGTTTCATAACCTAGAGTGCAACAAGGCCTGCTGTCGTGTACCAGTTCCCATTCAAGTATACCTCAAAGTGGTGTTTTCATGTTATACCCTGAGATACCTCTGTTCCAGAGCTACCTCTTCCTGCTCATATCCAGAAAGGGATGCATTTCATGTTAAATACAAAAAATATATACATTACAAAAATTCTAAGAAGTTCATCTATAGTAATCCTCAATGTTTTTAATAGGTTAATGTTCTATAATTTGTGTTTTTCTAAATATTGTCTCAAATGTTTGTACTACAATTCCATTGATTCCAACTATAACACCCAAACCCCAGTTACCTAGAGTCTGTACATTATTACATAATGTTTTCATGATCAAAAAAGATCATGTCCCAAAAGACCGATTAGTTTAGTAACCTTGGATGTACTATATTCATACATAAGTTTTATATTACATTATGAAATGGAAAAAACAATATAGTGTCCCCTTTGAACTAACTCATATCTTATATCGTATTTTAAGGGGTTAATCATAATAAACATCTTCACATCCTAGGAAAAAAACATATGAATGGGGTGATCTCAGATGCTCTGTAAGGGTAAATAATTTAGCAGAAGCTATAAAATTAGAAGGAAATATGTATAATGAAAACAACATAAATTTAATCATAAACATGAACATATTATGGAAATAATAAATCAAAAATTACAATATAAACATGCACATGGATATTCTATTAGTCGAAGAATCACATGTAATAACTAATTTCATAACGAGAGAATTCACAATGCCGAAGATCATAAAAACATAGTGAAGACCTCTTGCAAAGACTATAAATAATTGTTTTTCAAGGACATGTGTGAAGACAATAATTTGTCTCATGATACCTTCCATTGAATCGAGGGCCTATAGAGGGAACCACATTTCACTTGCTAAATCCAAAGCATTCCCCGTATAAAAAGGGTGAAACATAACATAATCATTCATACTAAAACTACCATATGAAATGTAAATACATCAAACTCAAACCATGAATGGTATAAAAATAACACATCCATTGTCAGAATCATCATAATTCATTCAATACAATATGAACATTTTGTTATAATAAAAAAACCTCAATCATGAATAATATCCTGTAAGGATGTTGACATTATTTAAAATGATTAGGAAAACTATTCGAGAGAAATATCCATTTTTCATGAAATAATTTAAATGTTCCACAATTTTGAAATTAGGACATTTAAAAGGAATTTTTGAATCAATTTTTCACATACCTATTTGTAATTTTTTAATGTAATTAACATTTTAAAACCATCATGTCTGTATAAATAAATCCTAAAAACTATTTTGAAAATATGGACATTAATGAGAAATATTTAGAAAAATAAATACATAAACAATTTAAAATGATGTTTTAATTAAAGAGTCTCATAAAATACTTTTGAAAACTCTTTTATGAAACATTTAGAAGTATTATATATATGTTCCAGTAAAAACTTACAAATAAACAATCTCGGATAATAATGAGATTGAAGAATTAACCCTTTCCTTATACATTACTTTGATCAAGGGTGTATATAACATCCTGTAAAATGAACATATTATGTTATTAAATTATACCAGAGATATATTTATATTTATTATATCATACATTATTCATTAATGACATTGTACTACCATTTATAATAATTTCTTTGTTAAAATTACATTTCGTGTAATAATCGCTTTCTTTATCGTACATGTTTTAACTTTCTATTCTTTATATTATCAATTATATCATTATTTAATTTCTTATAGAATATAAAAAATTATATATTTATCACATTTATTAAAAATAAAAATATGTATAATAGATAGATATAAGAAATGGAAAACACTGTTTATGGATATAGTAGGTCGTACGTTTGCATAAACATTATTTCTGTTTTCTTATCGTATTGAACAAAAGTAAGTGAATGAGAGAGATATATATATATTTCTAATATAATTATTATGTCATATATTACAAACTTATAAATAATATATAGTTTTATAATCATCCTTGAATGATAATTGTAAAAATTAATCTCATCGCGTCGTGGAGACAGTATGTCGTACCTACACATGAGCGGTGATATCATTCTATTGATGGTGAATTCATATGTAATTGGATGTTATATTTTATATACATAATGAATAACATGTTATATTTATTATTTACATCAATTATAATTACTATTATACCCTTCCAAATATTGATGTGTTGAAAAAAAACTACACCATGACGTGGAGATAAAAAGACGTACGTACGCACGTATGGTGACTTTGTCATTAATAGGATCGATAAGAAATTGAATATGGTTGTAAAATATTTATAATAAAATAACAGTATGTATAAGAAACTCGATTTATTATTTTGGAATGAAATCAATAAAGAAATAGAAAATTGAAGAATAGAATAACACTGAAAGAGGTGATGAAATCATTACCTCTTCTTCAGGAGCGTCCTTTTTGATTTGATCTAAAAGGCTTCATAAGATGACATTCAGATCAATGTAAGTCATCTAGTTTGAAGAGAGGGTAGTTGGAAAGATATTTTAGAATGAGTTGACTGATCCAAATGGCTTTGGAGTTGTGATTTTTAAACAAGGGGAATACCCTATTATATTAGAGGTGAGGGTCACATTGGGAAAAAAATGAACAATAGGTTTATTATAAAATAATTTTCTGTTTCTAATGGCTCCAAATGGATTTATTTAGAAGATAAGGTGGGTATGGGTTTAAATCCTTTCAACCAATAAGTCTTAGACACGTTTAGGTCACAATATTAAATTTATCTTTTAGATTTAACTCTTAGTTACATTGTTTATCTTTTACAGTGTCTTCTTTAATTTTTATATTACATTGTAAATAAATATACTTTAAAATGCCAAGAGAACCTCAAGTGGTTCATTAATTACATATCTATCATTATATATGTCCTTTCATGGATCCTTGTTTATTATGAATAACATATCATTTAATAATTTAGTATTTTCTTTAAAAACACATTTAGTTAAATTTGGACACTATTTAGTATTTGGTTTTTTTGAAAGTAAAAAAAATCTGATTAATTCGCCAAAAATACATTAAATAAACCCAAACATTCCATATTAAACTAGAGAATTAGTGTAATTCATCAAAATTCTCAATTTAAATTTATTTGGATATTTATAATATCAATTATTTTAATATGAAATTAATAAAGTAATTACTGCCTCATCATTGTTTCATAAAAAAACTTAATTATTTAATTTCTAAAAATTATAAATATAATACCAATATGTTGGATATAATTATATATTTCTAATAAATATTTATAATTGAATTTGTCTTATGTATAACCCTATATTAATTTTTTTTATTAATAAATGTTTAATTTAAGACGTTTAACTATATTTTATAATTATATAATAATAAAAGTCCAATTCTAATCTATATAGATAAAAAAGGATCATATTTTATTACTAAGGTTCATTTAGGTCAAAATACACTTATAAAATGGAATAAGGACATGTTCTAGGGTAATTATAATATCATTTTTACCTTTAATTACACAATTTACTTTTAACAACGGTACATAAAATGCAAAAGTTACAATTCACTAAATATTATTTTCAACCTACTGAACGAAATTTTACTTACTGATATCAATAGTGTCTCTTATATTTTTTAAATTCAATTGAAAGAGGCTGTAAAATTACATTTTATGCAAGTTTTTAAATGTGCCTTGAATGTGGGTAAAAGAAGTTATAAAGTTCAATAAAATTTTATATATCTAACCATATCATAAAATGACTCCAAAGAATTAAATTAAAATAAATAGGTATTATTTAACTATTTATAATTTAAAATAAATTCCAATATAGAATAATAATTATTTAATTAAAAGTCAATTTTAAACAATAACACATTGTTTTTCACAATACATCAAAAATTGAAAGTTTTCAGAAAAATACCAAATACTCACCCTAAGATAAATTTGATATTCCAAAGTCAAAAATGATGTCAGTTTTTTCAAATTCAAAACATATAAGTTTATTTAATTAATTAAAAATTAATTCCCAATGTCAAAACCAAAAGGTGGATTTTTAAGAAATAAAAATTGTCAAAAGATTGATTTTTGTTTATGTACAACAAAATGGTGAAATTACATCCAATGACCTAAATTATGTTAAATGATAAAAATCTTTTGTAATGATACATTAAATCCAGGAAAATTTATAATTTAACACTAAATTATTTGGATTCAAGAAAATTTTTAAAATAAAAATTTAGTATTTTTCACTATTTATCAAAAAGTGTAGGTTTTCATAAAAGTACCCAAAATATATCCAAAATATATTATTATGTACCAATTATAATGAATAATTTAATTTCATTAATTTATTTATATAAAAGTTTCAAATATTGGATATAAAAAGGGTTGTCCATTAAAAGGTGGAAAACCTCCATTTTTTAAAAAAAATCATTTATCTGAATTATTGAATTTTTCATTATATTATGTCTGTGAAACACCAAATATGAATGTTAAAATTAAATATGATATATATATATAATTAAAAATGTGGTTAATACTATTAATAACTTATTTTTAAACTGTAACATTCTGAGAAAATGAATAATATGAAATTTTATTATTTATTAATATTAGTAAATTAAATATTTATTTTATTTTAAATGGGTTTATATATTCGATAGCGAACCTGATACACAACAACGGGTTTCTTTGAAATCATACATTGCACACTAATAATATAATATTGTTATTTTAAATGATAGTAGACTCATAGCTGTTGTATTGGAAGGAATGAATAGAAATAACTACAATATGATTATACATGTTTGTTAAAAGTATTTACATTTATCCAATAAAAGTTTGAAGCTTAAAATGTGAATGAATCTAATTTTAAGCATAATTTACATTAAAAGGCTGATTTACCACCTTTTAATGGAGAACCCTCAATAAATCTAATTTTGGTCACCTTAATAAATTCTATTTGACCAAATAAAATATTTATTTATAATGGGTACACCAATCTTTACTTTGTGTAAATTTTTGGAATTCTTCTGATAAAGTTTATTTTCTAATGAACGGTGAAAATATTGTATTTTAATTCAAAACTGTGTTTTAATCTAATTTATTTATGTGGTAATATTATCTTTTTAATTGGTTTTAAAGGTTAATTAGAATATATTTTTACCATTTAATCAAATTTTGGTCATTGGAATTAATTTCACTTTGAAAATTGACATAAACAAGTATCAATCTTTTGATAGATATTGTTTCAAAAAAACACACTATATGTATTGATCACGGGAATTAATTTTAAATTTAATTAATGTAACTTCTAGGTTTTGAATTCGGAAAAATAGACATCATTTTGGAATTAGGAATATCAAATATTACTTAGGCTGAATTTTTGGTATTTTTCGGAAAAACATCAATTTTTGATGAATAGTGAAACTACTTAATGGTAGTTAAAAAAACTGACATTTTCATTTAAATGAAAATTTACCACTTATATGAATTGAATTTCAAAAATCTGACAGACATGATTGTTATCAAGAAGTAAAATGTGGTTCATTAAGATGAAAATAATTTTTGGTGAACAGTAACTTCTGACTTTTATTAAACGGGGTTAAAGGTAAATAGGTTGAATCAAGGTAAAAAGAATATTATAATAATTCAAAATTACCTTAACACTGGTCCAAACATTATTGGTTGAGTCATTAACGACCATGGATATCTTTGGGTCGATTTTGGGACCCCATTGAGCTACTTGGGTGTGATAATGAAAATTTAGATTAATTAATTTAATATAAAGACAAAATTGACATTAACACAATTCTTTTAGTAATTAATTTTTATATAGTGTTATATAAGTCATATTGTCGACTCTAAAAATTCATTAGAAATCTAAAAATATTTCCTACATCATGGTATTTTTATATAATTTTTAGACAAATGAAAAATTACATTATTTATGACATGATAATGATGTAGTATTTACCTCATTAATAAATCATTTAAATAAATAAGATTATAATGATTAAAATAATATCCAAAACATGTCACATTCTGATTGGATGATTTTATTTCTACCATGAGTCATCTTATCTTTATCTTTAATGATTTTGGGACCATTAGAAATTGAATATAATTATATAATAAAATAATAGTTTTACACTTTCCTAAAGTGCCTCTCCTCCCCCTTATAGAAGGAGACCACTTCTAACCAATTCCTCACACCTCTCAAGCTATTTGTCTCATCCAAAATCTTCCCAATTAAGCTCCCTAAAACCCTATCCTCCTCTTAGAAGCCTTAACATAGGAAGAAGGCACTTCAAGATGTCTTTTTGGTTCAAACCAAAGGAAGTTACCCAAATTAATGGTAACAATTTCTCTAAAATTGTTTTCTTTTATTTTACTTCTCCAACCACGAAACTCTTTTTATTCCATTATTTTGTAACAAAATCTGTATCCTCAATATAAAATTATGTTTTTATGAGAACGATTTGAGCTGAACTTTCACACACCTTCATATAATGGATGAATAACATAATGTTTCTCTGGATGGAAATCTAACGCCTCACGAAACAATGATTGTTCAAATATCTCCAACAGCCTCTCATGGTGACCATTATGATGTCACTGTATTTATAAAGGATATATATTATGTTAATGTTTTATTTATTCTTATGTATTTTCCATTTATAGCATGCCTTTATGGTTTCCATAGTGGGTAAATACGATAATCTCATTTGAGGAAGTGCGGACTACCGCCCCCTTAAAGTGATTTGATTCGTTAATGCCTTATGTGGGATGTATAAAGGATGGTGTTAATGATATTATATATGATATTATACTATAATTATAATATACCTATGTATAATTATGTTTTATTTCCATTAAAATAAGAAATAGAAAAGAAAGTAGCGTTCATGCGTATGTACGGCTTACCGTCTCTATGAACGGTGCGTTTCATTTCTTACCTCTAAATGTTATGTACTATTAGAAATACATGTATATACTGGATATATATGATATATATTATATCAAAATCATGAATATAATTCTGTATATAATTAACCATTGACCACATGAACAACAAGTGATTATAAGAAGTCGATTTTTGACTCTAGTACCAAATATTGAAAAAATGGGCGTTATTAACTTAAATGATTACATAATGTTTATAAAATGGTAATAAGTGATATAAAATGAATAATAAACTTGAAAAAGGTTCTTAATCAAGTATAAATTAACTTTATTTTATTATTCATAAGGTTAATGAATGATCGAGTCAAGTTGGACACGAGGTAAGGGATTCGACCTCTCCCTTTCATTTCAAATACACTCTTTTATGTCATTTCATTTATGATCCATGTTATTATGTTGGAGGATGTTCTTTTATATTAACCATACAGTAATTTTTATTTTCATATGGCTAGAGACCCTCTCTTACACTCATAAATTCATTTTAATAATTTTTAAGAGGTGCTGTTAGGCTGCTGAATTTTTGTACGGGATTTTCTTATCCTGCTTTTAATTCCGTGAGATATTCATTGTTCGCCACTTATTCGTTGCATGTGGTGTATTGTGTACTTCCACTTGATATATATTATAATTATTCTCATTATATTCATGTTATTCTGTGATTCATTTTGTGGTGATTAAATTTTGGTCATACGAATCAGTTTATTACAACTTGGTAAAGGGTTTCGTCTCAGTTTTTATTCTCGTGAGATTCATGCAATATCTTCCACTATTTCCTTTTGTGTGGTGTATTTACTACCCATGATTGTACTCTTTATGTAATACAATATCATTTATTATTATGTACATCTTCATTGTATTATCCTTCTCTCATGTGGCATATGTTTTGTAGGTTACCAAATCGGTAAGAGAACTATATACCCTCCTCTTTATAAACACTTCTTTTTGTTATGTAGTTTAATTTACATCTTATTATTTTTGGATATGTTCTTATATATCCTTATTGATGTAATGTTTATATACATGTGATAGGATTCCCTTTTTTATCTCATCAACTAATTTTCTGAATTTTATAGTGACACCGTTAGGCTGTCGAATTTTAAAAAGGGAACCTCTTTACCCAATTTCAATTCTTTGGGTTCAACTTGTACTTCTTGAACATGTCGTCCAATGAATTTGTGTGAATTACCTCTGATTTTTTTAAACTTAATATACACTTATATTGGGTGTATTTATATTTTTCACACATAATTATGTGATTGATTTATCAATAATTTAAGGATACCATCTTTATAAGGGATTTCGTCTCAATTTACATTTCTATTGAGACATCATTTTTGTTATGCACCAAATCCACTCTTAAATGGGGTATAAACTGTCCTGTGACATATTATATCACAAATCACTTTAATATCATATTATTATAATGTTCTGATTAAATGTTATTCTTTAATTATTTGTATTCAAGAGTCTCTCATTTTGATAAAAACCCTTTAACAAAAATATCATTTTTAAATGTTTTAAAGATTTATCATTCTAAATCTTTATCTTTAATGTCCATGTTTTAAAAATGGTTTTGAGTATTTATTTATATCAAAATTAATGTTTTAAAATTATAATTCCATTAAATGCCTCAACGTGGTATGGGACAAATTGATTCAAAATTACTATTTTAATTGGTTTTTTGGAAAATGGATTGATTATTTCAATATCTCAAAATTACTTCTTGTGATTGAAAATGAAATGTTATTGGTGAAATGATTATATTTGAAATAATTTATGTGTTATGATGGTACATGGACATTTTATGGGTGGTTACGTGATAAACCATATGACGGGTGGTGCCGGGAATACCAGGACAGGTGGTAACGTTATAACCTCCAATGCATTGGATATGGAAGTCAGTCGTATGGCTATTCCATTTAGTGATATGTGTGGAAGTCACCCGTATGGTTATTCCAATTATTTATGTTTATGTCCCAAGTAACATTTATAAGTTATAGGTTATTTATATGGATTTTATGGTAATATTTTGGTTACAAAAGGGTATGTAATGATCATTTATTTAGTGAAGAGTATCTATTTCTTCATAAAAGTGAAAGTATTAATTATATTAAAGTATTCATGGTTTAATTTTTGTTTTGAAAAACTAATAGTTTTACTTATTTTTGTATCCTTTACTGAGCTTTTTTTGCTCATCCCAAGTTTTTGAAATGTTTTTCATAGGGCATAATGTTGAATAGGTGATGGGATCAAGGAAAATTCATGTTGTCTTAAACATGGAACTAGACATGACTTTTTTTTCTCAAGAGTTCATGTTTTGTAAAAAATGAATACTGGGTAGAAGTGTCTGCTTTGTAATATTTTTAAATGTAGTAGTTATGTCCTAACTCTCCAAAAATCTAAACCTTAAAAGATCCTCAATGTGAATTATTCATTTAATTCAATATTTTGTAATGTTTTAAGGTCGGGTCCTTATAGTTGGTATCAAAGGTCGGTTTAGACAACTTTATAGGTTAGGGTGTTATCTAAACATAAGTAACATAACCAGAATGGTTAGAATATTCGAAATAGTCGTAGTTATTTTGAATGAGTTTAATATAACATGAATACATATTTACCCTCCTCATAAGATATTATATGATGATTTTACTGATATAATCACACTGACCTTTTTGGTTTTAGTAAATGGCTTGATCTAGCAATCACCAAAGTAATAGAGGATGTGAAGAAAATGGTGACGATTTTCTGAATGAGCAACTGAATGAAATGAGAGATGCAATGATAACTCTTGTGGTTATTCTCAACCAACTAGCTGGATTTATGATTGAAAACATGAAACTTGGTGATTATTATAAGTCATAGTATATTCGAGAAACAAATCCATACGAAATTTCAGTTAATAATCATAAAGGTAAGTATGTTAAAAACCCTATGTGTCAAGGATGTGAAAAAAACACCAAGGAAAATGCTTCAAAGGTAAGGGAATATGCTATAGATGTGGGAATAAATTTCATAAAGCAAGAACCTGCCATGGAAAAAGGAAGCATCTAGTTGACTCTAGGAAAGGGAAATAAGTTATTTCTGAGGGATCAATTGAATGTTTTAATTGTGGTGTGTTTGATCATTATACAAACAGGTTTCCTATGATGATTTTTTAGGAATGGGATCACCATGATCATACAAATATTTGTTTACCTATACCTAAAGCCATTCTGATTGAGGATGAAGAAACTGACAACGACCAATGAAAGGTATGAATTATTTCTAAACATATGTTTTGATATTATTTAATCTTAGGATATAATTCATGATTCTGTTTGTAGGAAATAATTATTTTAGAATAATTTTAAAAGTAATGGTTATTAGATCATGAAGAATGTTTAATGTGTAAGAAGTCAGCATATAAGGGATTCAAGAGTTATGGTAGATTTCACGATGGTGAAATGATTATAAGTATTTAGGATATTTTGATGGTGGGAATTACATTAGAATACTTTTTATAGTATGTGTAACCGAAATGTTTGATATATGAAATTTTTTTTCAAGGACTAATTAACTTTTCTATTGTGGAGATAGTTATAAAGAACCATTTCAGTTTACATGATCCTTGAATTTGAAAAAATTATAGGTTAATACATTTTTTGGGATGAAAAATAAAATTTATTAGAAAATAATTGTGGGTAAAATATGCTATGGTTATTTTTTATAAATTTATCTCTATTTGGGAATGTTATAAAAATTGTATAGTTTTTGAAAAGAGACAACACGCAGAACGGGTGACAACCCGTCGCGTCGGACGAAGCTATGGGAATCGAACCCATAACCAATGTGCGACTGGTATTTATCACCTACCATTGGACTACGTGAAGTCCCAGGTTAGTTTGACTAATTATTTTAAGTTAGATGATTTTATGAATCCATAATAAGTTTATTTTGGGTTATCTATGGAAATGATTAACCTATCAAGGAGAATATTAGATTTGGTTAATTTATTTTTAATATGAGATTTTAAGAGTAATTGATGTTATTTGGAGATAAATGTTAAGATTTATCTTGGAAGTCTATATGATTAAATCCTTCAGAGATTTGGGATTCAATATTATTTTCGATTACTTGAAAGAATTTTAAGGATAAATTTTTATAGAATAGTGTTTGTTGAACTTTGGGTTTTGTTAGACAAATTTTGGAGATTAATAGTAGTTTTTCATTATGTAAAAGTTTATCCTTTTAAGGTATTATCTGATATTGTACTAAACATTTCGGTTTTAGTTAATATCTAAAGACAATGGAAATATATAGTTCATATTTTGTGGATTATTTGATTCTCTCGAAGTTGATTATAGCAATTTTAATGTAAAAAAAATTCATCTTGAATACTCATCGTTTAGAGAAAATATGATTTTGTGTTAGAAATCTGTTAAAAGATGAATGTCTACATGGAAAGTAAGGATATTTATTTATGTTTTTAGTTAAGCTCATAAATAAATTCTCCAATGAAACATAACATAAAACAAAAACCTTATATGTTAACTTTTCCTACTGGGGAATCAAAGACTGTTTAACCCGTCATCATTTTGTGAATTTTTGGTGGTTAAATTTCTCCTAAACATGTTTTCTATCACTCTCCATCAGAACATGAATGTTTTTTTCTCCACCATATCCATTATTTCATGGAATCGTAGTATCTGTTGTCTAGGGTAACCTTTTTCACTTAACTTCCTTGATTTTAATGTGATAGTTTTACTGACTTTTTTTCGATATGGGGCTTTCAATGAAGTTCCCGAGACCAATTTTTAAATTTTAAGGACGCAATTCCCAAAAGGGGGGAAGGATGTAAAATCCCTGATAAATGAAGAATGTGAAATTTTTATATTTATTAATATTTTTGAATTAAATATTAATTTTACTTTAAATGTGTTTCTATGTTCGATAGCATACCTGATACGCAACAACGAGTTTCTTTGAAATCTTTTATTGCACACTAATAATATAATATTATTATTTCAAATGGTAGTTGACTCATAGCTATTGTATTGGCAGGAATTAATATAACTAACTACAATATGATTATGCATGTTTGTCAAAAGTATTTACATTTATCCAATAAATGTTAGTGGCTTAAAATTTGAATGAGTCAAATTTTATGTATAATTTACATTAAAAGGAAGATTTACCGCCTTTTAATGGTGAACCCTCATTAAATCTAATTTATGTCACTTTAATACATTCTATTTTACCACATAAAATATCTATTTCGAATGGGGAAATCAAAATTTATTTTGTGAAAAATTTTGGAATTTTTCTGATAATGTACATTTTCTAATGAATAGTGAAAAATATTGTATTTTAATTCAAAACTGTGTTTTAATCTAATTTATTTATATTGTTATATTATATTTTTATTTTTTTTAAAGTGTAATTAGATTATATTTTTACAATTTATTTCAATTTTTGTCATTTAAATTAATTTCACTTTGAAATTGGACATAAACAAGTATCAATCTTTTAATAGTTATTATTTCTTAAAAACATGCTATTTGTTTTCATAAATGGAATTAATTTTAAAATTAATTAATGCCAATTATATGTTTTGAATTTGAAAAAATATATATCATTTTTGAATTCAGAATATCAAATATAGCTTAGGCTGAATTTTTGGTAGTTTTCTGAAAAACATCAATTTTTTATGAATAGTGAAACCACTTAGTGGTAGTTTTTAAAAAACTGACGTTTTAATTTAAATGAAATTTTACCACTTCTATAAATTGAATTTCAAAAATACAACATTCATGGTTGTTAAAAAAAGTAAAATGCGGTTCATTAAGATGGAAATAATTTTTGACGAATAGTAAGTTGTGACTTTTATTTACCGCGGTTAAAGGTAAATAGGTTAATTCAAGGTAAAAAGAATATTATAATAATTTAAAATTACATTACCACATGTCCAAACCTTATTGGTTGAGTCATTAACGACCATGGGCATCTTTGGGTCTATTGTGGGACCCCATTGAGCATCTTGGGTGTGATAAGGACAATTTAGATTAATTAATTTAATGTAAAGACATAATTGACATTAACAAAAAAAAATTAGTAAATAATTTTTATATGGTTTCATGTAAGTAATATATTCGACTACAAATATTAATTTGAAATATAAAAAGTATTCCTAAATCATGGTATTTTTTTATAATTTTTTGACAATAGATAAATTAAATTATATATGACATTATAATGATGCAGTATATACATCATTAATAAATCATTTAAATAAATAAGATTATAATGATTAAAATAATATCCATAACATGTAAAATTCTGATTGGATTATTTTATTTCGACCACAAGTCATCTTATATTCATATTTAATGATTTTGGGACCATTATAAACCGAATATAATTATATAATAAAATAATAGTTTCACACTTTCCTAAACAGCCCCTTCCCCTTATAATAGGAGACCACTTCTAACAAATTCCTCACATCCCTCAAGCAGTTTGGCTCATCCAAAATCTTCCCAATTAAGCTCCATACATCCCTATACTCCCCCTAGAGGCCTTATCTTAAGCAGAAGTCAGTTCAAAAATCCTTTTGGTTCAAGCCAAATAAATTTACCCAAATTAAATGTAACAATTTCTCTTAAATTGTTTTCGTTTATTTTACTTCTCCAACCCCTAAAATCTTTTTATTACTTTCTTTTGTAACAACATAAGTATCCTCAATATACTAGGATGTTTTTTGGAGAATTATTTGAGCTACAATTACACACACCTCCATCTAATCGATGAAGAACATAATGTTTCTAGGGAGGGAAAATTAATGCCTCACGAAACGACGATTGTTAAAATATCTCCAACCCCCTCACATGGTGGACATTATGATGGAACTATATTTATATATGATATATATTATGTTTAATTTATTTATGATTCTGTATTTTACATTTATAGCACGCCTTCATAGTTTCCATAGTGGGTAAATACGATAATCTCATTTGAGGAATTGCGGACTACCTCCCCCTTAAAGTGATTTGATTCGTTAATGCCTTATGTGGGATGTATAAATGATAAAGATAATGATATTTTTTATGATATTATACTGGAATTATAATATACTTATTTATAAATATGTTTTATTTCCATTTAAATAAGAAATAAGAAGGAATGTAGTGTTCGTGCGTACGTACGGCTTGCCGTCTCCATCAACAGTGCATTTCATTTCATACCTCTAAATGTTATGTACTATTATAAATACATGTATATTATGGATATATATCATATATATGATATCAAAATCATTAATATCATTCTAGATATATGAACCATTGACCACATGAACAACAAGTGATTATAAGAAGTCCATTTTTGACTCCAGTACCAAATATCGACAAAATGGACGTTATTAACTTATATGATTACATAATGTTTATAAAATGGTAAAAATTGATATAAAATGAATAATAAACTTGAAAAATGATCATAATCAAGTAAAAATTTACTTTAGTTTATTATCTAGGTGATTAAAGAACGATCGAGTCAAGTCGGGCACGAGGTAAGGGATCTGCCCTGTCCCTTTCTTTTCAAGTACTATATTTTATGCCATTTCATTTATGCTCCATGTTCTTATGTTGGAGGATGTTATTTTATATTCACCATACTGTAATTTTTATTTTATTATGATTAGAGACCCCCTATTACCCTGATCAATTCATTTTAATAATTTTTAAAAGGCGTCGTTTGGCTGCCGAATTTTTGTAAGGGATTTTCTTATCTCACTTTTAATTCCGTGAGATTTCGATTGTTCTCCACTTATTCATTGTAATTGGTGTATTGTTTACTTCCATTTGATTTATATTCTCATTATTCTCATTATATTCATGTTATTATGTTTTTAATTTTGTGGTTATTAACTTTTGGTCATACGACTCAGTTGATTACAACGTGGTAAAGGGTTTCGTCTCACTTTTTATTCCCATGAGATTCATGTAATATTTGCTAGTATTTCTTTTTGTGTGGTGTATTTATATCCCATGATTGTACTCTTTATGTAATATACTTTCATTTATGAGTATTTACATATTCATATTACGATCCCTCTTTCATGTTGCATATGTTTTGTAAGTTACCAAATCGGAAAGGGAACTATTCACCCTCCTGTTTATAAAGACTTTTTTTTGTTATGTCTTTTAATTTAAATATTATTTTGTTGGGATATGTTATTATATATCATTATTTATTTAAACATTATATCCATGTGATGAGATTTCCTTTTTTTATCTCTTCAACTCATTTTATTATTTTTAAAGTGATGTCTTTAGGCTGTCAAATTTTTAAAAGGGAACCTCTTAACCCAATTTCAATTCATCGGGTTTTACTTGTAATTCTTGAACATGTCATCCTATGAATATGTGTGAATCACATAGTATTTTTTTACACTTAATATCCACTTATATTGGGTGTATTTAAATTTTTCACAAAAAATAATGTGATTGATTTATCTTTTATTTAAGGATACTATCTTTATAAGGGATTTCATCTCAATTTACATTTCCATTGAGACATCATTTTTATTATGCAACAAATCCACTATAATATTGTGTATATACTGTCCTTTGATATATTATATCACAAATACCATTATTATCATTATATTATAAAGTTCTTGTTAAATTCTATTCCACAATTATTTGTATTCAAGAGTCTCTAATTTTGTTAAAAACTCTTTAACAAAAACATCATTTTTTAAATGTTTTAAAGATTTATCATTATAAATATTTATCTTTAATGTCCATGTTTTAAAAATGGTTTTGATTATTTATTTATATGTACATTAATGTTTTAAAATATATAATTCTATTAAAAGCTTCAATGTGGTATGGGACACTTTGATTCAAAAATACTTTTTAAAATGGTTTTTTTAAAATTGATTGATTATTTCAATATATCAAAATTATTTCTTGTGATTGTAAATGAATGGTATTAGTGATGTGTTCATATTTGAAATATTTTATGTGTTAGGATGGTACTTGGACATTTGACGGGTGGTTACTTGATAAACCATATGATGGGTGGTTCCGTGAATACCAGGACGGGTGGTTATGTTAAAACCTCCAATGAATTGGGTATGGAAGTCGACCGTATGGCTATTCCATTTAGAGATATGTGTGGATGTTTACTGTATGGTTATTCCATTTAATTATGTTTATGTCCCAAGTTATATTTATAAGTTATGTGTTCTATATATGGGGTTTATGGTAATCTTTTTGTTACAAAAGGGTAAGTAATGATCATTTATTCAGTGTAGAGTATTTACTACTTTATAAAGGTGGAAAGTATTACTTATGTTAAAATATTCATGGTTTACTTGTTGTTTTGAAAAACTAACAGTTTTTATTCTTTGTGTATCCCTTAATTAGATTTTTATGATCATCCCATGTTTTTGAAATGTTTTTCATATGACATAATGTGGAATATGGTCAAGGATGGGATCAATCAAAATTCATGCAGTCTTAAACATGGAACTAGAGATGACTTCTTTTTTCAATAGTTCATGTTTTGTAAAAAAATGGATACTGGGTATTAGTGTCTACTTTGTAATATTTTGAAATGAAATAGTTATGGCCTAACTCTCTAAAACTATAAACCATAAAAGATCCTCAATGTAAATTATTCATTTAATTCAACATTTTGTAATGTTTTAAGGTCGCGTCCTTATATAAATGGCTAGTTTGGTAGGTCATGATGCGCTTGAACTCGATGTTGCGTGTAGTGCAAGCTATTGAATTATTTTAAAAAGATAATATAATATGAAATATTTTGTTGTTACATAAGGAAAGGAATCATTTTAGTAGATTCCATTAGTATTATGTCCATGGCTCAGCAGGTGTTGGAAGCCTCAGTGCCATTGGCTTCCCTGTAGCTAAACCTGGTGGAGTATGAGGGTTTGGTTTTCATTCAGTCAATGGTGGTGAATCTTTCGATCATTGAGCATGTGAAAGATTCCCAATTTGGGGTCATTGATGAAAAAGTTATGTGTTCTCAAATATCCACAGGCAACACACTAAATGTTTATTCAGAAATAAGAAATCATGTGATCTTGTTACCTGGTTGAATATTAGTTACAGTCCCATTGCAGGAAGTGGTGATGTGGGAGTTCCACACTTCTCCTTGTATTGTACATTCCAGTGTGGAGATGTTCTATAGGGATCATTTGTGAAAATTCTAGTATCCCGACATATGACAATGAAAAGGTGAGTTTGTCTCATGATTCTTTTCCAATTAGTAGGTAAGGGATGGCTATCATGTTCATTTTTTGCAGCCTATTGATATTACTATGTTGAAATGGGATGGTATATCCATGGATTTCATGACGGGGAATTCACATACAGGGAAGATCCACGACACCATCTGGGTGACAATAGACAAACTTTTGAAGTTGGAACACTTACTTTCCATTGGGGATTAGAGTTTGGTGTAGAATTTGGGGTAGCTATACCTATGGAAAAAAATTCCACCTCCATGAGTTAGCATCAAAGATTGTCTCTGATCAGGACATGCCAGTTATATCATAATTTTGGAGAGGCCTTTATGAGGCATTCAGATCCCATCAATGAATGAGTACAACATTATACCACCAGAAATATGTGTAGAGTGAGCATGCTCTCTAGGTCCTAGAGAATTGTTTAGGTATTGTGTGTCGAATTTAGAGTATTTTTGAAAGGATCACATTCCCTTTGTGGAGTTCATGTAAAATAATAGCTACCACTCTACCATTAGCATAGAAAAATTTGATGACTTTTATAAGAGACCATGTAGGTCACCATTTTTATAGATAGTGATATGAGATACATCTCTTGTGGGCTCGGAGATAGTACAGGAGACCAGGGAGAACGTACACGTAATCTGGGAATATATGAATATGGCCTACAGTAGACAATAGTCATACACAGATTTCCATTGAATGAACTTGGATTTTGAATAGGGAGAAAACATATTATTCAGGGTCTCCCCATGAAGTGTAATTTTTTGGTTCATACTGAGTGGAAATCTATCGCCATGGTTCATAAGGATGTTTGAGATCATGCTGAGGATAGGTCAGGTTTCCTACCACCTCACCTTGCCCCCATGGATGGAGTGAGTGAATGACGTTTAATATGGGTCTATAATGAGAAGATATGTTAATGATCCTAGACATGTTATCGAAAGGATGGCCATGACAATAAGGATGGAACCACCTTTTCATGGTACCTATTGGTGATAGCGGACTGACATGGGTGGAACTTTCAAGGACGATCTATCCCTTTCGTTCGAGTGGGGTGTCAGCACAGAAACGTACAGGAGTGAACCGACGAGAGGAAGAGCCATATATGGTATTATTATCCCGATATTTTTGTTCATTTATTCTATTTTTATGATAAAAATATTGAAGGGGGAAATGATATAGAGACCTATTTTTTTATGACAATGAAATATTTGTAAATATTTTTATATAGCCTTGCGCTAAGACAACGTGAAATCTCGAGTCCTAATGTGCCCAAAATCAATTTTAAAAAGATATTAAATATATTTTTTATTGTATGCACATGATTAATTAATGAAATCGGGAAAACTATGAAAGGATGATCATATTGGAAATTAGAGGTCGTGGTTGGTTCTAAAATGTGGTATTTTCCCTAGGTGTAACATAAAATAATTTATTGTAGGGCCTTATAAACCCCACATGTTAGAGGTTCATTTAGGAAATCAAATTAATTAATTCATTTAATTAAATAAAATCATTTCTACATAATAAAAATGATATAAATAGGTTGTTATGGGGATTTTTCTAGGGACAACCTCACAATTTCTACAATCCGATAGTGATAACTCTCTCCGCCCTTGGGAGAATCCCTTCAATGAACAACATACCGTTGAATCTAGGTGGAACAATGTGAAATGTATGCAATAAAACACAGTTGATTAATTCATATTTAAAGAAGACCAATCTTATCAAGGTAGGACAATTCTTTGGAGATTTTACAACATTGATTAAATGTTTGAATGGATCGATATATGTCCTTGATTTCCAACCATGCATGAGCCCATGTAGATGATTTCACATTAGTTAATTCACGTTTTAACCCAAGACCACCATCCTTGATTACTAGCCAAGAATTCATGGTCGGTGATGATTAAATCCTGGTATTTTTGTGCTATTATCCCATATTTATTTGTGTTTTTTACTGTGGAATTTCCATCGATCTTGTTTGGACATTTTTCAAGCTACCCAAAATCGATTAGGCTCTCAAATTCCTGGTAGTTCAAAGAAAAAATGATGATTATTTAAGAAAAGCTTCAATTCAGAATCATTATGACTATTGGATGATGAATCCCAGGGTTTATGCCAAATTATTAAGAATAAGAGGCATGGTGGTATGAAGAATGAATAATGAAATCCATGTTCGCTCTGCTAACATATTCTTATGTAACGGTGATTCAAAACCATGATTTTCATCTAGATTCTTGGGTTATAGAATATATTGTTTCCAAATCTAAAGCGGCATGACTATTTTCAAAGTATGGAGGCAAAATCTACACATCGGGTATCAAAAAAAATACACAGTGTGTAGCCTCCAACTGTTGTGGCACTAGGGTTTTGGGGTATATAGTGATAACACAACATATAATACACTTAACATGTCATGTACTACCATTTCAATGTGAAAATATATGTGAAGGAATGCACGGCCTTGAACACACAAAGTGATGACTACACGGGTTACACACTTTCATCGTATCCCATGTTGACCTAAAAGCCTTGTATGAGAGTACATAGACACGACCAGCGGGCATGGCCCCGATCCAGAATTGCTAGCAAATGGTGTGTGGTCTAACTACATGTCATGTTTTAATACATGGGATGAGACCAATTTGTTAGATAGAGTCATGATCAGACATTTTAGGGTGAACAAATATTTTGTGGGGCCCTTGCAGGTTTTGTTCTTTTTGAGAGCTTATGAGAAAATGTTAAACCATCAAATCTATGTTGTTTGAGCAGAGATTTTCGCTTATGAAATGCCAATCCTGATTGTTTTTCCTCATATAACACAATGGTTTCCTATTTTTTTTTAATATATAAACATAATATTTCAAGATGGCATGTGCAGAGATGACACTCGTTGATGAGAGAAACAATCCAAGATTACTAGAGTAGTTCCGAACTGAACCTTCAGCTAGGATGGGTAGTTTAATCCTCGATGATTCTTGGATGAAAATCATGTAGGAAAAGGTAGTGTAGTCCCTTAAGATTCTAAGTTATCATATAGTGGTATCTTGAGAGCGGAGTTACTCGACGTTCTGGGCTGAACCTCTATCCAGGATAGACAGCGTAGTCTCCATTGACCTTCCAGGTGTGACCATCCCACAAGGTTGGGCATCAGTGTCCCCTGATGACTCACTAGGCTTACCCTCCAATAGGAATATCCAGTGGTAGTCCTTGATGGCTTCTAGAGATGTCCCATAATTGTGAGGCACATGGGTGAGCCCTAGATAGACTTCACCTAAGGACTCACGAGAAAGAGGGCCACTTTCTCAACTATGATGCGTTCTAGTAAAGGGACTTAAAACTATCTAGGCAAGTCAGTTCCACCCAAATTAAATTGTATCGAGGAGAGTTATTTGAGTGAATTTTTCATGTACCTCCTAGGTAGTTGCATGAAATTTTTGGCATCACATATGAATTTACTATGGAACTGTTGGATACTAACATTATTTGGTTGAGTTGTGAGATAGAGATCCCCTTACCCTTTCATTTGAGATTATTTGAGTGAGCATATTAATATAATTATCTATCATATTGCAGTTCCCACTACTTGGGTGTGTGTATCTCTCATTCCTGGGGATATAAAGACATGCGAAGTATACCATATGCTTTTCATGTTTAGTTTCTCAAGGTAAGATGAATCTACTCTCTAGCAGTAAGTAATGAAGAATCAAAGAGGAGTTCATCACCTAACTGTATCTAGATCCTTATGTTTGGTTGAGTCTACAATCACTCTCTTGTTGGGTTGATTTTTACTCTTTATGTATTATTTCCATTCACTTTTACTATTCCTTGTTCGCTCTACTAATTTCCTTTTCTTTGAATCTCTTAATACTATACCTTTACCTTTTCCTGGCGTTCTTCTGGGTATTTATATACTCACCCCTATATGGTCTTTTCCAAACACATATATAGACATTTTTACATAGTGTAATGATCCATCATGGTCTCATAGTATCATAGGGATACATGATACATTTACCTTATATAGTTGATGGAGTTGCATTACATGAGCGGGTCTCTCTCGGTTGTTACTATTTTTTAATTTCATTATGTTGTCATAGGATTATGATTTATTCAAGTGTTTTTTATCTTTACATTTCAAATAAAACTACAATACTCTTGTACCATATAAGGGTTAATTCTTCTTTATTTTTCATTTTAGACATTTCAATATTTTTCTACTTTTCCTCTTAAATCTTCATTAAGTTGGCTATGAGCGTGTGTTTCGGTTTCAGGAAAAGGACTCCATTAATATAGATGTTTCTTCGATGCTTGTTGCTACCCCTAGCCTATAGAGGTGAGTTGGGGTTAGTTGCTACTGGATCCTTGGATTGGGTCAGTTAATAACAGTATTTACATTTGTTCAATAATTTTTACCAATGTGATTGAAATTGGATTTTATAAAATGAAAAATAGGAATAAAACATAGGAAATTTTATAACGGAAAGGCCTTAAGCATGATGTTATTTTGAAGACTGAATAGAATATTTCTGTTATTTAAGATATGGTGGCTCAAAATAATCTTGTAAATAAAATTTTTATATTTATTAAAATTTAGTATGATGGAAGAGTTTATTTTATTATAATAATAAATTATATATTTTTTGTATGTTCCCCTAGTTTTATTCTGGTATTTTATAATAGATTGGTGTGAGATTCATATTTAGATTATAATTGCAGTGATGGAAAAATGAATTAAAATTAAAAATTAGAAGAGAATTCAATATTGTAAATTGGTATATAGTAATAATGAAATGATGTTAAAAAAGTGAATTTCATATTTCATTAAAAGATGTGTATATCACGGTGTTATAACATGTACAAAAAAATTGAATGAAAAAATTGAGTATTGTTTGATGAATTTAATATTTAATGGTGATGTAATTTGATAATATAATGTTAATAAACATAATATATAATTTGGAACTATATTCACACTCAAACCATATTTAAATATGTTAAAAAGTAAAAAATGTTTTTAAAGAATGTTGTTAATAAGGGGATATTAAGAACAAATCCACACATGGTGGATGTCAAGACAAAATAATTTACCACAATATGTTTTATGAAGCATTAGTTGTATCATGGTCTATAACCTCCTCTTAAATCATAATAAAGATAGTTATTCCCATTCTTCCCATATTTGTTTTTATTTTTTATGTGGATTAAAAATTTTATAAAAATTAAATTTTAATTTGATGTTTTGAGGGGATTATGAGATAAATTGTTAAAGGGATCATAAAATGAACAATAACATTTTTAAAACACAATAACATTGTCTGTAAAAAAAATTATTATAAAATAAATTCTCCTAAATGGTATAAAAATACTTCATAATAATTCTTATCAAGTATGTTATATGTAAAAATAATTAGTGTTTCAATATATATTATAAAATATATTTTAGAAAAAAAAATTTAGGACTCATTTATAAAATATTTTGAGTTCTTAATTATAAATTATGTGATACAATAAAATTTATATTCAAGTTTTTATCATTATAAAATGCATTAAAAATCATTATTGACTTAGAAGAAATTTTAATGTATATATGTGAATCATTTTATCTTATGAAATATTGGTTTATATAACAATAATTGGTTATAATTGATCTTGGAGAAAATCAATATGAAATATTGTTATTCCGTATTAGATGACGAGTTTATCTATTTAGTTAAACACAATTTAATATCCATGATTCTTTAGATTTTAAACATCATTTAATCCATGATTTTTAGGGTTATGTGCTAATATAAAATATTTACATAATAATACAATATTTTATTAATTAGTTTCATTAATATGAGGCTGTTTTATTAATAATACTATTTTATATATTATGATATTTTCATGATTAATAAGATATTTGACATGAAAATTATGGATATTTTTTTGGGCTAATCAACATATGACAACATTATACCTTGTTATGTTTTGTATGAAGATATTATAAAAATAGAATTTCCATGAATTGAGAGGGTAAATTTTGTAAATATAGAATTCACATGTTGTTTACATTTTAATTGTAATTAATTAATCAAAATTGATTACGTAGACTTATTATTGAATATGAAAATATAGAGAAAATCCCTTGCTGAAATGGGATAAATATTTTTTTAATTTTTATAATATCATTGTGAATGATTAGTAAGGCGTATTCTTAATTTATTTATCATGGAATTTGGAGTGGATAAAGGAAAAGATATTATGATCACTAGATGCTATATTTAGATATTCAGAAATCATTTAATTACACACCAAAAGCTGGTTTCTTCCTCGTTACATTGGTAGAAAACATATATATTTTCATAGGATGTATTCTATTATGGTTAACTAAAAAAAATATTCATATCCATGAACATTCATATTTTTATATAGATGATTTCAATGATTTTCATGTATTAAAAAATTATAGTGTTCTTGAGAAAATGAGAATAATATGTTCCCAATAAGGAAATATGTTCAAATTAATCCACCCCAAATTGAGGGATTTCTTCCTTTTTTATTCATGTTATTGATTTTAATTTTCCAAAATTATTGGAACTCTTTTTTTTATTAGTTTATATCATGATTTTATTAAGATAATTGTGTATTGGTAAATATTTAAAGGAAACCTAGTACATTCAATTGGAAATATTATATTACCATATAGGTTTGATGACATGGAATGACTATTTTACAACAATGAGGAATGTGGTATTAATGAAACATTGAAAGTGATTGGTTATGGAAAATTGAATAACCATCATCTTATGTAATTGAGGAATTACATGAATTTTCCTTGAATTATTATATGTATTATATGGAATCCCACTTACTTTCCAATCATTCTCTATTCATTATAGTCATAAAACTTGTATTTGTTTTATTCCATTGGGGAGAAAGTGGGATTTACATGATAATTTAATAATTAACAAATTTTACATTGTTCCATCATTGTAATCTTGTACATAATAAATTAATTTGTCTGTTAAGTCAAATTGAAGGATGTGGTATTTCATGTTGTTACATTGTAACTTTTTTCTTGATGTGGTTTCATGTGGCTAGTTAAATGAGGCTATATGGTGTTCCATTGATATCCTTGTTAGATTTTGATTATTATTTTTACTCATTATTGAAAATGAATGTTTAGAAATAGTGATATGTTCCATCAAGGATTATGGATATTTTTATGTTATTTGATAGAATCCGAGTTTATTGTAGTGGATGTGTGTTAGACTAGAACCCATTTTTTTCTACATAGGAAGAATAATTATATTTTATGTTTTAAGTATAGAGGTATAATGATAAAATTCTAGAAATTAGAGTTGTGGTTTGGGGTTGTGTCACTAAATTTATCAATGTTTTTATATTTCTCAATATCGACAGAAATAATGTGTGTAAATTAAACACATGAAATGAATCATAATCTCTATAGGGAAAATAGTTTAAAAATTTATAAACACTAACTATAAGTAACTAAATTTTATATTATTACAGTTTAATTTGACTTTTAAAAGATAGATAATTATTTGAAAATTATGTTGAAAAAGAAATAAATGGTTTTTTTCAATATAAGAGATTAAAAAATTGTATTATTTTTGTTCAATGGGAAGAGTATACCAATATTTTTTAATTGTGTAATCAAGAACATTTTAAAGTAAAAATGATTTGATTAAATTTTTATGTTGTTATAATTGAACATTAGTCAGTTCCCTCTCAATTTACTCACCCTCTATTTTATAATTTATCAGTTACCCTCTCAGTTATATTGTTTTTTTTTGTTTTTACAATTATTGGAAACCATATTTAAACATATTGAAATTATGAATTCATTGTTTGTTGAATAGGTGGGTAAAATTAATTAATTCATTTTATGGAAAAACCTCATTAATCAACAATGTTCATGAATGGATGAAGAGATACAGAATTATATATATAAATAACAGATGGAAAAACCAATCTTATGACAGTCATCAAATAATATCCTTCCATATTTCCTCACCAATAATTTCATAAAATGGTGAAGAAAATATATTCTCCTTCGATTTTGTTTTGGTCCTCAAATGATATATTTTTATCCTATAAATCTATGTTTAGATGAAGCAGGTATGATGAATCTGATGCATCACAATAGAACCCTATGATCGATTATGGTTTATTTATTTATATTGGTTCCTTCGTCTTATTATTAAAAATATTATTGTAATATATATTTAGTTTTGATATTATTATAGATTTAATTTGTGATGATCTAATGGGTTATAATGACACCATACTCAAGATAAATTTATTAGTATATAGTAATTCATTATATCTTGTACATACAATGCTAAGTAGAATGTGACCAATGGGTTAATTATTTTCTTTAGGATAGATCATTGGATGTGGGACTCGGTTGGACTAAGGATCAATTTTCATTTTTCTCTTCTGGATAATTTATATTCTTATGTGTTTTTTAAATATGAAATCGACTATGGTGGATCCCTTTTGTTTGTATGATTCTAAAAAATGTTCAACCCTAATTTTGATATATAATTGGTTATTTTTAATTAGAAAAAATATACCCAATGAGTATATTCCTTATGCATCTAATATACGTTACTTATATAATTTAAACTATTATAATACAATTATTTCCCTGTATTTTCTCCCACAATATACACCTTATACCTTTACTACTATATGAAAACTTCTGCTCTATAGTGAGGATTGTTCGGGGTCACATAACCAACCATTATGATTAAATTTTTTTTATCTAAGACATAGATTTTATGGACAAGAAACATAAACCAATCACAAGTAATATAAAATTTTATATAAATTTAGGTGAACAGTTTCACATATTCTGAATCAATTTTTCATAAGTTGTTTACAATTTATGAAGGATACATTAGTTGTGACACCCCAAAATTTTAAACAAATGACATTTTATTCAGTACGAAAAGATTATTGGATAATATAATGCTAAATAAATATAATATATAGATATTTTAGAATGAATTTAACATATTCGATATCTTATGATACACATAAAAAATAATTTTATTTGATATTTTGTGTTATATAATGGATCGAGTTTTATAAAAAAAATACTATTAATATTATTATACAATATTATATTTTTTGTGTAAGATTTGGAATTGAAGGAATTAGAAAAATTACCTAACTTTTGAAATATATATTTTTTACATTTTTTTAATTATAAATTTATTATAAATATAATAACAATCAATTAAAATAAAATGAAATGTTTTTTTGATAAATTATATTTATTAAAGACTATTTAATCCAATGTTCTGCACATAATTTAAAATATATTTTCAGAACATTTAGAAAAATTATACAGGATAACAAACAAGATTTTTGAAATAATAATATTAAAATTATATTAAAAAAATTTTATTGTATTTTTTAGAAATAATTAATTTTTGATGAAAATCGAAAATACTTAATTGTAATTGAAAATTAAATTTTCATTTAAATAATTCATCATGTTAAAAAATATTTTCTAATTTTTGTAAAGTTAATTTTGATAAATAGTATATCAACTAATAAATCTTATTTCATTGGAATCATTTTCCTATTAAATTTATATATAAAAACATTGATTTTTGTGAACAATTTCTCTATAAAAACACTTTTTCTAATCACATATGTTAAATAAATTACAAAATTAATTTTACCACTACTGTGAATTATATTCAAAAAATTTATTCATGTTTTTAATAATATTAATTTTATAATTTCAAATAGATTCAACAAAATTTGTAACCAAATATAATAGTAAATGTAGTAAAATTTAATTACCATGGTAAGGGTAAAAATTGATTTAATGAGGGTTAAAATATAATGATAATAGTGAAAATAATAAAAATAAATTATCAATATTTTATTTAATGTGTTTATTTATTACATTATATAAATTTATATGAAATAATTTAATATATTTACACATTTAATTAAATATGACCCATATAATAATTTTAGTAAAGTGAAAGGAAAAAAACTCAATTACTTTTGTTAAGGGACTTATTATTCAAAAACAAAGTAGGGTCACTAGGAATCATATATTGATGTGGGGAAATCTAAAAAATAATTATATTGCAGTTCCTATTTTTTGTTCAAGGTGAAGATTTAATACCTCTGAAAAATATACTCTATTATCGATAATTAATTCACAAAATGGAAGGGAAAAGTCATGTCCCTAGAGGGAAGGGTATGGCTTGTTAACATGGTTATCCATTTAAAAGTTTTCTACTCTTATCCTTATTTATTGAAACTGATCCTCTTTAAGAAGCTAAAAATCATGATAAGGAATTTTATATGGACTAGGACAGGGTTTGAAATGAATCTTGTGAATGTTTCTTTAGAATAATATATCTATCATATTTAAATTGGGGGCCTTGGGGTGAAGGATCTGAATATCTTCAATGCCATTATCATTGGAAATTTCATATAGAAAATTATTAACTATAATTACTCTTCATGTGATTATGTATCATGTAGGTTTATAATAATAGTGTTGAATGGGTATCTATATAATCTAGCATCCTCAATTTGTTACTCAATCAATAACTCTATTAGTATTATAGTGTGGAATACATTGTGTATATTTATAAAACATTCTAAAATATACAATTAGGACGCCCTCTAATTCGATATGACATATAAAACAATAATGCATTTCCACAAAAAAAATGTAGAGATTTTCCATTTAGATTTTAATGAAAAATACTAACAACCTTGACCTTACTCCATTATAGTCCTAGATGGAGATCTGTAACTACTTTTTCATGGATTGTGACAAACTAATTCAGAGGCCTTGAAGCATTGTGGTATTTATTAATAAATAATATGAAATGATGGAATATGATGTATCCTCTATGATATAAAAACAGTTTATTGAATTCAAGGTACAAATTATATAACCCTCATGATTTATTATTCATTTTAGAATTTGAAAAAACATTCTATCTATATATGGTCAACTCAAGAGGACTGGACAACATCAGGTATTATCTTGTAACATATGCATTATGGTTGAAGAAAAATTATCAAACCAAATTTTGATTTTTGTTTTTCAAAAGAACCTCTATAATTATGTAAGAAGATTTTTTGGAATGAACTAAACATGGAAACAGATTGAGGAGCTATTGGTCTTCATCAGCAATATCAGGAAGAGGATCCATGATTTCCATCTCCTCTAGGTGTCTATACATGCAACCATTCCATAAATATAAAATTCATGAAATGAAATGATTTTGGACAATCGTAATCATTTTTTCCATTCATTAATGCCTTCCATTCATAAATAGGTACACACTGCCTTCCAGTATCAAAGAAGGATTATTGATAACATTATAACTAATTTGAAAATTCTTATAAGACTGGGTGTGATCTTCATATTGAAGACTCTCCTGGTTATCATATTTATCCACTAGATTCCCCTGATCTCTCCATCAATTTGGTTCAATGTTGATGGATCAGACTCCAATATTTCATGCCCTTTAGACTATGGAGAAATTCTCCATTACCCATGTGGTTTTGTTAAATGGTTATCTTGTCTTTATATTGGAATTGGTATCTCGTATTATGCCTAAAATTTGGAAACGATTTATGTTGTTAAATATTTCATCCAACACAACTGGTCTTTACTCCAGTTTGAATATGACATGGAAGTATCAATTAAAATGAAGAATATAAGAATCTGGAATGTAACCTGAAAAAAAAAACAAATATAGGATTTACAACATTATAAATATCAATACGCTTCATCATTTGGTCTCACATGTTTATAATGATGCTAATCAAGTGGAAGATTCTTTATAAAAGACATATATCATGGATACAAGAATGATGTGGTAATTTCGGACCCTTGAGTATTGTGAACCATTATTGGTGGATGATAGGAAAGGAAGGTATTACTCACTTCTTTCTAAAAATCCTTTTAACTCTGGATGTTGTTTCTTTCATTTATTAATTAATTTTTTTGTCTGACATTGTCTGGGTCCTGGAATTTCTAGTAATAAAAAAATGGTTTGAAAAAATATTTTGTGGTGTATTTTGGGTATAGATCAACCATAAAATCCTTCAAACTAATTAATTATAAATTAGGGATCCACATGAATTATGATTGAACTTTGAATAGTGAATAATTTTGTGGTATTTACAAAAGCTCCTCTCATTCTCAACTATAAAATGGAGCTCACTATCCTCAGTTATCCACACCTATGAAGGATTTTTTCTCATAAAGAATCTACCAAATCACTTATAAAATCGAATAAAATAATTATATAATCCGTATTTCATAGTATAAGTATTGTATATAATTAGTGAAAACTCAAGGAGGCTACTTGAAGTGGAAGTTATGTCTTCCTAGGGGAATCATCATTTTACCTCTTCCTCCACCTCCATAAATATTTATTAAACCATGTTGATATAATAAAATTAGTATCTTATATATAATAAGATGTTTTTATAATAATTATATGACATAAATAAATCTCAAATTCCATGAAATGGGTTAAAAATTAGAATTTGGGTGTATAGTGGACAACCGCCTTGCAAAAAGATGTCATCTATTGTTCAATTTCTGCTAATCATGGGTGGGTATGATGATTTATAAACTATTTATATATTATAATTATAATATTGTTATAATAATTGATTAACTATATTATATATATATATATATTCGTACATATTTTTATTTCATTATAGATATAGAAATTTAACTCATGTGTACAACAGACAAAAGCCTTGTGAAGCGATGTGATTCATTGTTCATTAACGTATCACATGGAAGGTGACAAAGGTAATGATAATGGTTAAATGTAATATAAATAATATAGTAATGATATTAATCAAATATTTTTCATTATATAATTATATCATATATTAGTTTCATTTATTCTATTTCACTCACACGAATATGATAACATCCTTCGTGTGCCTATGGACTACAACCTTCAGGCATTGATGTAGCTCTATTATTCTCACCCGACCATGTGAATGATATATATGAGTGTGATCATACTAATAATATGGTATATATGATATTATTAATATTATATAAATATAAAATTTTACTTATCCCCTTTTGACAATGATTATTTCAAAATAGAAATGTTATTTATTCGTACTTATAGTCCATCATCTCCATGATCCAAACAGACGTCATTTTTCATAACCATCATTCATTTCTAGAATTAAAACTAAATATTACTTTAAATTATTATAATTATGTCATTATTATTAATTAGAAAAATATGCAACTATATAATTTTCACAAGAACTGGATATTTTACGTTGAAACACGCGTGAGATAACAAGATAATTATCAATAAAAACCCTAAAAATAATGAAAGAATATTAGCGACATGGTGTTGAGAAGTTAAAAAGGGATCATATAATGTATTATAAATATTATTAAAAAAATTAGGAACATAAAAACAAGTTTAAACCCATTATATAAGAGGTTAAATGATGTCCTGGAAAAAGGAAGTTTAAGGTAATGTATTTCATCTCGATTTCATTTGATTGATGAAAATTATAGTTAGATGTTCCTAGTTTCTTTTATATGATGTATATACTAAACATATGACCAGAAATATTGTTAATAATTTACAAATCATGGTGTTTTATGTTTTTATTTTAATTTTTATCATATTAGGGTATTGAAATTAAATGATACCAATTGGTAATGAATTTCATAACTAAATTTCCATTGGTTGGGTTATATTACTCATTTGTTATATTTGATATCCTATGTCTGTGGGTATAATTTCTTTTCAGTGTATTAAATGTTATTTACAATTTTTTTAGTTTTATTGGGAGATGATGTACATAATCATTTCATTTATTAACTCTCACTTAAATTTTATGAACATTAAAAATTTTATTTCACAATATCATTGTAATCGAGATTGGTTACTATGGAATTCCAATTGAAAGAAATTTATTTGAACATATACATACAAAACCATTTAATTTTATTATAGTACGGTTATAAATGGTATTTTTTATAATAGTTCCATTTTACACTCTTTGGTGATTAAATGTTTTTATAAATTTTTATAATAAAATACTTCTTAAATTTTCTTTTCGATCAGAAATCTATTTTCATCAAATAAAAATCATTATGAATATGTTTTAAATTTTTTATTCTATTAATAATGATTTATAATATTAATTTCCCCCCAATATTTCATAATAAAATAAATTTATTATAAAATTTACAATTTTTTTCAAAATAATTTCTATTTCGCTTTTACTAAATATGTGAAAACAATCATCTTGTCACCTTATAAACTAGAAAATTTTGTATCTTTTTAAAAAGAAAAATGAATATTATTTATAACATTTAAATATTGTATTTATTTTCCCACCATCATGATTTTAAATTCATTTAATCATTCTCTTCATGTTTACGATTTTCATTTAAATAATGTTTTTAGTAAAAGTGATTTTCAAAGAAAATGATTTTCAACATGTTTCCCGAAAAGAAAAGGATATTTTCATCATGATTATTTTTAATTTTTTTTTTATTATTTCTATTCATCGATGAAAATATCAAATTATTCATACTGTACTAGTTTTAGGATAATAACGTCCTTATTCTTATTTTTAATGGATTATGGTTTTTTTTACATTGGTATGTAATTAGATTCACTTCATTTATTCATTTTTTGTAGTCATTATCATTCCCTTGAAATATAAACTTTCATGGTGATAATTGGAAATTAAATATCCATATATATGAACATTATTTATCATGGATATATTAATTGAAAAAATTATATATAATTTTTATATATGGTGTTGTACATTGAATATACTTTTTTTATATGGGAAAAAATTAATAAATCTATACTCTTTAAAAAATAAATATAAATGTTGATAAGAAATAAATTCATTAATTAAATCGATTATTTGATATATGAAGAATGATTTCTACATATAATAAATGGTGGGACACATAATTTTATAGTCACACGTTGTATTAGTGGGTCTCACGAGAAAATCAGGTTAAGATATCATTAAATGGATTTCTTTCTATAGTTTCAATCTATCATGTGAAACGGTATTAATGTTAGAGGTATCATAATGCCCATGATCAGGACATCCAATAATCAGGAATTGAATTCATTTAGAGTTTAATTATTATGTGGATGAATTATATTATCAAATATTGATTTAATGAATTGGGTTTTTAGATATTTACCATTCAATATTAATTTTTCCCTATCTATTAATAGTGTAAGGTTATTTAAATGAAATGTGTATTTAGTTATTTACCTTTATATATTAGTTATTATCTATGATATTTTCACATTAATATTAAATTTGGGTGAACCTCCATTATATTTTATTGATTATACGGAATATGTCTTCAGTTATTACCTTACCATATTGATTATTATTGATTCATGAATTCTTCGG
This sequence comes from Viscum album, assembly GCA_963277665.1. NCBI lineage: Eukaryota > Viridiplantae > Streptophyta > Magnoliopsida > Santalales > Viscaceae > Viscum > Viscum album. Next base: position 439,832,819 of record OY728142.1, read on the forward strand.
TTTTATATAACCCTTAAAATGAATTCGAGATCACCCTTATTTGGTTTCATTTCCTCATGATTAAATGAAGTCTGTGTGAGATCATTAATAATATGTTAGAGGTAATTACAATATTCTGAAAAAATATTTTTTTCTAATTTGTGTGTTCAAATGTATTTTAAGGATCCTTTATGTATCTAGTTTTCCAAGTATACTAAAATTATTATCCTTTTTAGATGTTATTCCATGTATAATTCCTATGTAATAAACCAGTAACTGAATCCATGTTATCAGCCCATGGTCTCTACTGTTAGTATAGGAAGTGGTTTAGTAGACATCTTGAATATATGATTTGGGATTACATAGATTAGGGAATATATCCCAATGAGATACTTTGAGTGTACATATATAATAACAACTGAATGTTCTGGTAAGGTGGATAATATGTGGGTTTTCATAGAAAATACAACCCTTTCTCTATACTACATGTTGAATTCATTTGGGAACAAATTTTTATACGAGTAATAACTCCAAAAAAAGGACATTGGGATTGGACAAACTGTCCCCGATATCATGAAAACAAGCCTTAATACACAATTAGTTTTCCCCTCCTAGTGGACATTGTTAGGATAATTAATATTTTCATTACAAACAATTATGATGGATTCAAATAAATAATGACATTTAATTACTTATGTTAAACCCAAAACTATATAATAACCTATGTTCAAATGAAATGGATGATGTATTTATGTATTGGAATTCAAAATATTAAATTTGAAACTTACTTTTATGAATTTTATTTTTGTTATGAGATTCATTAATCATGTTTATATTTTTTTCAATTTTAGAATCATTTGTGTATTCTTTAACATAAAATTTATAGATACCATAATGGGTTTTGATTTTATAAATTTTCATATGTTCAACGTAATAAACACCTATATTGGGTTTCATTTTATGTAATTTTACCAAGACTAAAGAAATATGGGAGAAATATATGGAAGGTATATAATTTAATGGAAAAGTATTTTGAGGAATACTATAATTCCATTTATTATAACTAATTTTAAAGGTACTAATATCATTTGGGATAATATGGATGAAAATTAAATTATAATAATATAAAAATAAGATTACTGGACATAAAAAAGTTTTTCTAAAACCCATAGTTAGAATCTTATTTAATTAAAAAATTTATTTCGAGGAAGTTCATTATATTTTATCAGACCATTAAATAAATTATATTAATAATTTTTTATAAAAAATGACAACATTAACACAATATTACAAACCATCATATCCCGAAAGGCTATGGGAACTGAACCCAAGAGTAAAGGATGATAAGGGTTTAATACATACCACTTTTTTACATGATTTCTTGGTTAATAAGTAATTTTTTGTAGATACAAAATTTTTATAAATAAATAATAATTTTGGGTCAATGGTGTCACTTTGTATGTTTAGAGAATCATTCATTATACAAGATAATATATTCTTCCAATAGTGGTTTTCCAATATATGTAGAGTCATATTAAAATACTTTTCACACTTTTATGGATCGTACAATCCATTAAAAGTGAATCTTAGTTCATTAGTCGAAAATAATAATATTTGGATATTCATTTCCTATAAGATGTGATTGATGAAAAAATAGAGGATAAAATTGATTTTATGAAATAAAAATGTATCAAATAAATATATTTCATTATATTCTTATATAGTAAAAGTGTTCATCAACATTCGGAAAGTGATATTTAAAAATATGTTATGCTTTTACATTAATATATATTGAATTATAAGGTCTTTAGAATCATTAAAAATTTATAGTTTTAATTACCTTAATATTATATTAATCATTCACATTATTCTTATTAGTGAACTCAATATCTCCCAATAAATATTTATGTTTTTCATCTATGTACAAATAATCAAATTCAACAAACATTCATCATAGGATACTGGTTATGTGTTATTCCAGATGAAATTAATACTTCTATTAATATATTTTTAAGATGATAATTTATTTACCCTTTTACTAAGTGTGGTTTTTGAAAAATGAATTTTCGAATATCAAAAACATGAATACACATATGAATATTAATTTTTTAGGAAAAAATTAATCAAATATGGGGAGAAATTAATATCCAAACATTCGAAAAGAATGGAATTTTATTCAATAGCGTATGTGACATAGAGAAAATATCCATGAATATAATATAACACATTAAGGCATTAAAATATATTTATTTAAAAAAAAAATTTATCTTATGATACACACAATGATGGCTGTGTTAGATGGACTTGATTACACACATGATCGATTTTTAACGAACAAAAATATAGAATTAATATTAATATTTACTAATATATTAATTTATTAGCCTCTGAAATTCTATCAATGAATAAGATTAACAAAATTATTATAATATATAACTGAACAATTTTTATTGATTATCGATTTACAAGTAAAATATTAAGAATGATTAAAAAGAAAAAGAAATTTTTTCTAATAAACTATATTTTTCTAAAAGACTTTTTAATCGTTCCTTTCATGCATAATTTAAAATTATATTTCAAAACATATGAAAAATTTATCATATATATTAAACTAAATTTATTAAATTTTATTATTTAAATTATTTTTTATGAAATTGTTTCTGTATTTTTTTTAAATATTCATTTATTGATGAAAAGTGAAAAATTATAAATTTAAATTCAAAACTGCCAATCATTTAATATATATATAATAATAAAATATCTTTAATTTTTTTTATTTAATATGATTTATTTTTTATATAAATGAGTATATTTTTTCATTTCAAGGATTTTCATATTGAATGTAGATATAAAAACATTGTATAATATTGACAATTTCACTTCCAAAACATTTTTTATTGTCACGTCTGCAAGAATAATTTTAAATAAACATTTCCAAAATATGTGAATTTAATTTAAAAAGTGGATTCCATATTAGAAAATAGAAAAATTTATATTTTTAACAAATTTTAAAATAATTTTTGTCCAAAATTAACTGTTAATGTAGTAATAATTAATTATTGTGGTTCTAGTAAAAATTGATTCACCAAGTAGTTAATGTAGAATGATAATAATAAAAATAAACTAAAATAATATATATATATATATATATATATGTTATTCATTTATTTTATTTATACCTTTTATATAAAATTTAATAAAATAGGGAAATTTATTTCGAAATTCCTATTAACATGGCCCTTAAAATATGTTATGTAATGAAAAGGAAGAAAAAATACTTGTCTTAATTTTAATATCTGTAATACTTTGGGATAGTGAAAAAATAAATTGGTTTAGTCGAAAACTTTATATTTATTCATAAATTATTATTATCTGAATAATTTCTCATTATTTTTTAGAAATGAATTATTTAATTAAAATGCATAATAAATTAAAATCATCAATTAGTTTGTTAATAATAAAATAAAAGAACTGATACTAAAAAATAAAAGTGAAGTAATATCATTGAATTATTACATTCCATTATTTTTTAAATGAATATATCATTTTTAATAGGTTTTAAAAACATATATTCTAAATCCAACAACATTTAAGAAATTTAAAATTCAATTTAAATAATAAATGTCAAAATTAATATAACGGTTTTTAAGAAAACTTATAATTCAATAAAAAAATTGATATTACTATAAAACTATATTCTGACATGTTATTTTTAAATTATTATAAATAATAAATTTTTTTTATTTATGGAAAGAATATTATTTTATAATAAATATATAGACCCAAAAATTGTAAAACTAGGTTATTGTTTCAATTGTTTAAGGGGTATTTTTACATTTACATTATCTTGTGTTAAATATAATTCCCAAAACACATATGAATTATAATTTACATATTTGATATAAAATATAGAATATGTGTCTCCAAATTATCAAATAATTTTCTCTTTAATTGTTCTCTAATGGGATAACTACCTAAGGATAAAATATTTTACCGTAGTAAATAAAATTCAAAAAATATGAAAAATGATGTTAAGGAAATAAATGTTTAAACAATGTGTTTTATTGAGGAGTGTAGATTTTGGTCCACCGTATCATCCTTATATCCCCTTAATTATCAATAATGGATGCACTTTAGGTATTATTGGCCAAACAATTGTGAATATATTTCAGTATTGATAAAAGTGTCTCTGCTCCTAAACTATTAAAGGGACCTTACTCCCCTCACTTATCTAATTTTTTCAATACATTTGAATAATAAAAAACCTATAAATTCAATTCCATTATTCCCTAACCTCATTATAGAGGCCTTTTTTCTCAAATCCATCCTAGGAAGGATCTATTATAAACCAAATGGGAATACCCAAATAATATATAATTTTTACGATAACCATCTTTATTTTACTTTTTCCTACACTGTATTCAGTTTCTTTAAAACATTGCTTATATAATAACAATGTAATATTACAAATACTAATATTTTTTTAATAAAATTCAGGACCTAAAACCATATTCCCCTCCAAAAAATTGGTTATGAAATCATCATGCATGTTTACAACGGACTACCACCTTTTGAACGGATGTCATTCGTTTTTCAATTTCCACCTCTCAAGGTTAGGTATGTTGATGGATATAAATAATATAAATATGAAAAATGTACTGTAATTTTACATCTTTATTAAATATATCTTATATATATATATACTTATTACCATAAATTTAGAAGGAGATGTGATAACGTAACATGTGTTAATTTTGGATTACTGCCTCATGAAGGGATGTGATTCGTATTTCACTAACACATCACAAAGAAGGTGATAAAGATAGATTTAATTATTATATGAGATTTAAATTAAATAATTATTATATTATGACATATTTATCACTACATAAATATTATATATATCTGTTTATTTGTTTTAGTTCCACTAAAGTAAAGTTAATAAGATTTTTCATGTATGTGTTGACTACCAACTTGATGAAGCAATACAACAATTTTTTCCTCAACACACCACATGAATGATAAATATAAGTATAATTAATGAAATAATATGGTATATATAATATTAATACCATTATGTAAATATATATTATTATATAAACCCTTTATTAATGATCATTGGGAGATAGAAATGTTAGTCATGTGTTTGAAAGGACTTTCATCTTTATGATCATATCATACATTATTTTTCATAAAGATCATTCACGATTAGTTTTAAAATTAAATTTGATGGATAAATATAAAAATTATGTAATGATTATAATTCTTAAGATTATGAATCTATATAATATATGTAAGAACAAGATATTTCATGATGAAACACTCATGAGAATGTTTACAAATTATAACCCAAGACAATGAAAATAATGAATGGATATTAATAGATAGTGGATGAGATGATATAAAATGATAATATATGTTATAATAAATAATAATATGTATCCTTAATAACAAGTTTATAATCCCTATAAAAGATATTAAATCATGTTAATCCAAAATGGAGTATAAGGTAAGGGATTTCATCTCAATTTCATTAGATTGAGAAATATAATAATTATATTCACCTAATTTCTATTATATGGTTTATTTACTTCCCCTTTTACATATATTATCATGAATAATTAATTCATAATGTTATTTTCTATTAAAATATTATTTACTTCTTATAAGTGTATTTTAACTAAAAGCTACCAATTACTAAATAATTTCCCATATGAATTTTATTTCATTGGGATATATTACCCCTTTGATGCCTTTTATATCCTAATATTTTGGGCATAATTACTTTGGATTGTATTGTTTTTTATTTATATATTTTTATGGGTATTTATAGTTGATACATATAATATATTCATTGATTAATTATCACTTAAATTTTATAATCATTGTACGGTTGTGTATCAAAATAACATTTTAACTTGGTTTTTTACACTTCAAATTCAGTTGAAGGAAATTATTTTAAAATTTACTAATAAAAATTTTAATATTATGCTCCCCTAATTATTAATTATTTTTTTGAATTAACTCTACCATTTTGACAGACATTGGTACTTAAAATATTTTAGAGAATGTATTTAATAAAATATAATTTCATTTCTCTCTTCTGCTAGAAATCAATTTTCATCCAAAACCTTTTATTCTCAAAAAGATTAAAATATTATTAACCATTTAAAAATGATTTATTAAAGGTATTTTAACCCTTTTTTAATAATTAAAATGTTTATCGAAATTAATATTTATTTTTTCAAAATAATACATATTAGGATTTTACCAAATATGTGAAAGGAATCATCTTCTCATCTTCAAAATATTGGACTTTTTTGGCCTTTTTAATATGAGATAAGAATATTATCCTTAACATATAAAGCATATATAGATGTATACACTATCCTGAATACCATTTATTTGAAACATCCATTTCATGTTAATGAATATATTTTTTATGATAATGTTATTAAATGTAATTTTCTAAAAATTTAAGTTCAAAATATATTTCGAAATGAAAATTATATTTTCCTCAATAATGTATTTAAGGATATATTTAGTGAATTTATATGCATCAATAAAAAAATAATTATTATTACTTCAATGAGGTTATAAAATAACTATATTTATTCTACCTATTGATGGTTATTGATTATTTTGTCTGAAGTACGTAATGCAATTCCATTATTTGATTCATTGTTTTCTAGTCAATATCTTTCTTATGATTCATGGACATTAAACATCCCAAAAATATCAATATTATTTATCTTGGATAAGTTAATTTAATTATAAATATTTCAATTTTAAATATGGTGTTATAAATTAATTGTTATTTGTTTATCTATTGAGATATTAGTAAATTCATAGAATTTTATCAATACATATATTTGATGAGAAGACATATTGTTCAGTACATAAAATGATTTATCGAAATATGTGTTTATCTTAGGACCTATAGTAATGAGTGGAGACTCGTATAATATATACCCTAGATGATTCATTAGGTCTCACATTACAATAATGTTATTCAAGAATTAAATTTGTTTTTAATAATAGTTTTATGAAATATTATCAAAGGTCTTTACAGTATATGTATCATAACACCTGAGATCCTGGAATTTAAAAATTAACCAGTTATTTCAGTAATAGTTCATTTATTATTATTTTAAATATTTTCAATATATCATTATATTTGGAAGCATTTCAATATAAGTTATTGATTAAATGGTTTTTTTGAGTTATTTACCAATCCCTATTGATATTGATTTATCTACTCATGTAATCATGTTATTAATGTGACATTTATATTCAGTTATTTGCATAAACTTATTGAATAATTTCCATTACATTTTCTAATTGATATTCTATATAGATTCAAATAGCAGTTTTTTGATTATATTGAATCCATGTGATGTTATTAACATTACATATTCATTTCTCTAATTAATTAATGAAAATTTCCACTAAACTAAACCCTTGTAGGAAATTTTAGCTTAAAATTTTGTTCATTTTTTCCAAGATTCAATTAAGTGAAATAAGAATGATTTTGATTAATATCTTAAATGGAATTATAATACTCTAAAAATATATATATAATTTTCGTATTAAAATATAATGGAAGAAACATGTATGTATATAGTTTTCCAGTACTACTAAGTTGATAGTTACATCAGGATGTGATTTCTATTATATTTAAAATTTAATAAAGTTGAAATACTCTCTATGATACTAGGGTGTGGGTAAATACATTAATGTTAAAGATAAGTCATTTCAATTATTAAACATCAAAATCGATATAATGAAGAAATATTATATCCACTATATTTACAAAACCTGTGTGTACCCAAGCCTATGTGTCACCACCACAAGTAGCCACGTCGCCAATTTTCCACTACCAATTACAATTATACCCACTACCTTCCTCACAAACACCCGCGGTGCCCTTCATTTCTCGACAACCATCCACGGCTTCCTCGCGTTACGCATCCGCGCTTAGGGTTCAGCTCAACGAGCTTCTTCCTCCCATAGATCGCATGCGACGACGGCCATACCTGCAACACCTTCACCGCCTTACGCCTTCAGCATTATCGCCCATCGTGAACTACACTCCACAGAAACCCTAGCCTCCATTGTCCAGGATTTCACGGTCAATCCAAAGTTTCTCGATGTCCGTCTTCGACAACCTCCTTCTACCGGTTTATACTCTACCGTCCGTTTTTTCCTTACGTCGGTCGTCATCGGGATTGTGTTCTTCGTACCCATGGGTTCGCACAAAATCTCGACACGGGCGCCGCCTAGGGTTCTCAATATTTCTTTCTCCTCTCTCATTTTTGAGACTGCTCTTCGTCAGGTAAGGTTCTCACTCTCTGCAACTCCTCCCGGAAATCCCACCTCAATCTTCTTTGGCTATGTTCCCTCTTCCTTTTTCTCCTCATGCAAACCACCGTCGAACCATCCTCAGTGTTTGATTCTTATAGATAACTGGGACATCCTTCAAATCCGCTTACTACCTTCGTCAATAGCTTTGATTTCAACACCGGTTTTGTCCTCCTGCTCCTCCGCTCGACCTATGCTTCCCACAGAACCATGCATGCATCGTGATCCCACTACAGGTTCTCACAGAACAACGCAGGAATCATGCTCCTGCTCTTGGTTTCCCTCTGATTATCCTCTAATTGTGTATTTTCTGATAATAGTACTCATATGTTTTCAATATTCTGTATGAAATTCAAATTAACTTTCAATTTTGGAAACATTCATTATCTGCAACTACTGATTCATTTGAGTTTCAACTCCTGTTTTATTTTTTGATTCTTTTGAGAAATGTGAATTTAATTACCTCTTTATTGTCCATGGAAATTTTGGTATATTATTCTTTAAATACCACCATTTTGAGCGATGTCATGGGGATATTATTTTGTTGTTGTGCTGCAAGATACTTTCAATACAGAACCATATCGATCAGCCTTGCTTTCCTCTATTGCACCAACGAAGTTGTTCTATAAGAGAAATCATGGACCAATCCCAATTTTTGATTATGCATGGATGTTCTAGCATAGAGGTAGTGAGTTCTTCACAATGTCAGTGTTCCCCCGTAGCTGGATAACTAAATACTCTACATCAATTTCTTGATCTGGAATTTGCATTAGGTACTAAAATAGTGACTACATCATTGAAGTGTCATGTTCAGGGAATTTATACTCATGGCCTCTGGAATTTTCATTAGTTACAATGACTACGTCCCCACTGACATCTCTATATAGTTCTGCCTACTATATCATTATATTACTTGGATATATCACTTAGGTGCACCTACATTCAGATGGCCATGAAAATTACATAATTTCTTACACATTGTGTAAATCATAGTGTTTCAGGATTTTTTATATGTAACTGTTTCCATATTAGTTGTACATAGATATTTATGAGATTCATTGCACTTGTTGTTCTCTCATATGTTGATGTCATTCATTTCCCAGGTTGTATGGAACGAAAAATGGAAACTTTTTTCAAAATATATCTTATATGTACAATAAAGATAGTTACAAATAGAAGGTTCATGAATGTTTACCCCTTATAGACGCATGAATGAAAATAGAATATGCCTTCTTTTTAGTATTTATTTTTTTTAGCATTTCTGATTTTTTAGGATATATTCGTTCTGTTTAAATCCCTAATGACGTCACATTTTCTCGTGGATACTCCTACGTCCCCACTGACTTCTCTATATAGTTCTACCTACCATATCATTATATTACATGGATATATCATTTAGGTGTACCTGCATTTAGATGTCCATGAATTTTACATAATTTCTTTCACATTGTGATAAACATAGTGTTTCAAGATTTTTTATATGTAACTGTTTCCATATTCGTTATACATAGATAATTATGGATTGATTATTCAATTATTTCCGAATTTCCCACACATACTATTTTTATGCATTACATATGCATAACCATTTCCATGTTTCTTATGCACAGGTGTTTCCAGATTGCTTATGATCACCATTTTAGGTTCATATGGATAGTTTGATATTCAGCATTAGTATGTACTGAATGAATATCGATAAGCTATGAGTTTTGACTACATTAATATGGCCAAGGTAATCTTCAAAAACCATGAGTTTTAATGTGGGTGGACATTAGTTTTGATTATGTATTTCTTCATAATAAGTGTTTCCATATTTCTTATGGAAAACTATTTCCAGATTTCATATGAACACCATTGGAGGTTGATATGGATAGTTTGATATGCGGTTTTAGTATGTACTGAATGAATCCCTATAGGATATGAGCTTTGACTACATAATATGTCCAAGGTAATCTTCATTAGTATGTCTTCTTATTTTTAAACATTAATGTATCTATATGTTAACATTTTGGATGATTTTATAGGTGCTGAAATGACTGGATCATTACCTCTTATTCCACAAGCCAACAGTTTGGAGTGAGGCATGGACTTGATGGTTTGTTTAGGGTTTCCTTCCTTGAAACCTTTATTTGAATTCTTATTTTTAGAGAATGGAATTATGTTTATAAATATAAATGATCTATTTTTAAATATAAGCATCATGTATTTTTAGTTCTGTTTCAAACTATATGTTTCATGTCTCTACATATATTCCATATGCATTGCATTTTAATTCTTGAAAAATATAATTTCTTATTTACTCATCGAGTTTGACTGAAAATGACAATTCCAGCTATTACACCTATATTTATTTCTCACTACTGCTTTCTATAGTATGCACTTTATAACTTTTCAAAATAATTATAATTCATAAACTATGAATTGTATGTATAAGTTTTATGAATCAATATGCAATTTTTTTATATGATCTGTACACACACACTTCTCCATAAACATTTTTCCACCAAGTCATTATAAAAAGTAGCCCATATGACCTTCTATAAGTCATAACATGCATTTCTACTCCAACATTTAAAGCATAATGTGGGTCTGTCAGTAGAAAATTTTAAGTGAATTATCATGTCAATGGACTCATCAATGAGTAGTGAGTAGAAAATTAACCGGGTCATCACTTCAAATTCCCCCTTCAACTTGAAATAGTATAGGAGCATATCTAGCACAAAAATTAGTCGGGATTTCTCTGGACCATCCTATTTGCATCATGACAAGCAATGAATCCATATTCTCCCTTAATGGTCGAGACTGATATTCAGACATGCTTGTAATGTTGATAAATATGATTCTTGTCTATCCAGATTGAGAACGAGTATGGGCATCATGATCCAATATCCGGAACAGCTGTTCATGATTACATGACATGGGCTCCCAGCATGGCTTTTCAACAAGGAACTGGGGTTCCTTGTTTGATGTGCAAGCAAGAAGATGCCCCATGTCCTGTTGTAAGTAAATTTATACCCTGACATAGAATCCCTTGTGGTTCGATTATATATCATTTTGTGTCATGGAACAATTGCAATTCACTGGATCCTTCTCAACATTATGGGGTTGAGGCAAGGGTATATTTATCATTGTTGGTTATGACCTTATGTTAATCCCTCCTAAACTTCCATTTAAGAATGGAGTGTAAACAGAATGTTTTAAGGATTAAATATCTAATTTTTGTACAAAGTATACTTCAATGAAAAATATACCTTTCACAAAGATCATTCTAAATGTCATGGACTGCTACTTGATGATGGTGACAGATAAACACGTGCAATGGTTTTTATTGTGACACATCCACTATATTTACTAAACCTAGGTTCTTCCATCCTTATGTGTCACCACCGCAGCAAGCCACGTCACCCAAATGGATTATTCAATCATCAATACAATACATATCCTGCTTTGATTCACCAATAATTTCCTGTACTTCTTTTGCTTGGTCAATATTTCTGCTTCTATAATTTTTTCCATGTATGATGTATTTCCTCTATCACATCAAAGTATGCTCCATTATAGGTATGCCTATAATGGTTTGATTCAATACACATTTTTTGTAGTTTCATTCATGCAGATTTACATTGGTGTTTTTATAAATGTATTCGATTATTAAAACTGTATTTGATTAAATACATAGTGAACTCACTGACATTGGGTACATTAAATCAACCATGCATATTTCATCAGTCAGCTATATAACTATACTCTTGATGGACTTTTATTTTTATGGAAATATTGTAATTTAAAAATGTGCATTTTTTGTGTCCATTTTCATTTTTTCTATAATTAAAACATACAATGAATTTATTCATTTCAATTGAATATCAATTAATATTCTTTGCAGATTTCATATACATAAGTATTTTAAGGTTGCTTATATATAAGTGTTTTCATATTACAAATTGCTTACAAGGATTCCATACATTATTGTTTGTAGATTGCTTATATATAAATTTTTTCATATTGCATATTGCATATTGCTTATACTTAATTGTTTGCAGATTTCTTATACATGAGTTTTTTCTTATACAAAAGTGTTTTGAGATTGCTTATGCATAATTACTTGAAGATTTCATATTGTTTGCAGATTGCAGATTAGCATATTTCATATTCTGTTAGTGATGTTACAATATAAATGTTTAGTATATATGTACCATAATTTTTTATGAATAACTACCATATCTTTTTATTACATGGATATATCATTTACGTGCACCAGCATTCAGATGGCCATGAAATTTACATAATTTCTTACAGAAGAAGAAAAACTAAGTGTTTCAACATTTTTTATATGTAACTCTTTCCATATTAGTTATACATAGATATTTATGGATCGATTGTTCAACTATTTCCCAATTGTTAACACATAGTGTTTTTACACAATTCATATGCATAATTATTTCCATGTTTCTTATGTGTAAGTGTTTCCAGATTTCTTATGATCACCATTTTAGGTTGATATGGATAGTTTGATATTCAGAATTAGTATGTACTGAATGAATCTCGATAGGCTATGAGGTTTCACTACTTTAATATGGGAAAGTTATTCTTCAAAAACCATGAGTTTTAATATGGGATGAGATGAGTTTCGATTTGTATTTCTTCTTAATACGTGTTTCCATATTTCTTATGGAAAACTATTTCTAGATTTCTTATGATCACAATAGGATATTGATATGGTTAGTTTGATATGCAGTATTAGTATGTACTGAATGAATCCCTATTGGATACGAGGTTTGACTACATAATATGGACAAGGTAATCTTTATTAGTATGTCTTCCTATTTTTAAACATTATAGTATTGGATCATGTATTTAAGAGTAGTGGATCATGTATTATACTGATTGGAGATGCTTATCTCATCAGACAGCCTGTGATCCCAACATTGGGGCATGACGATGGCCAATTTAACTTCAGGGGCGACCATTGATGATTTGCAGGTGATGTTTCAGTTGTATCTTCTACTTGAACATCCCACCACTCGGTACTGTCCATCCAAATTTCTATTTTTGCGTATAAAATGATTATTTAGATACTTTTATGTTTTTATTCTATGATTACTTATAGATACAAACCATGGGTTAGCCATTTTTCTAGCCTAAAAATTCATTTACATCGGTAGAAGGAAGCAACTAGGTGAGGGTTTGGAAATTTGGTGTGGAATCCCAATGAAATTTCCTTTACTGTAGGTATGTCAATTGATATTCAATGACGTATTAAAATAATGTATTTCACGGTAACATTTTCTACATTCTTGGTTCACATATCCGACTCTTTTTCCTTTTTTCAAGGATGTTATGCAGCTTGTGGATATACTTTGGATTTTTTTGGTATGATTTTGATTCTGCATGGATGTTATAGCATAATAGATGTAGTGAGTTATGTACATTTTTAGTGTTCCCCCTTATATGGTGGGTTCTCATAATTTTCTAGAAAAATGTTTATTTCTCTAAAAAAACTGTTATTCCGGCTATATATGGATTATTGTATCATCAATACAATACATCTCCTACTTTGAGTCACTAATCATTGCATGTAATTCTTTTGCTCGGTCAATATTTCTGCATCTATAATAAAACTGTATTTAAATTCATAAGCATGACTTCAGTGAACCATTCCATGGTGGAGATGTTGTATATGCAGTTTGTGGATTGCAGATTTCTTTTGTCTAAATATTTAATTCTTTAATTCTATAATGCTCTATCATCAAGTGTCTTTGTTTCTGCTTCCTTACTATTCACAAACAGGTTCGTGAGATGGAATATTGTCAACGGAAATGTATGATGGTCTCATGTGGAACCTTTAAAAAATTACTTCGATGGGAGACTCAGAACAGAAATGCATTTCTAATGGAAAACTATTTCTAGATTTCTTATGATCATAATAGGATATTGATATGGTTAGTATAAATTCATAAGCATGACTTCAGTGAACCATTCCATGGTGGAGATGTTGTATATGCAGTTTGTGGATTGCAGATTTCTTTTGTCTAAATATTTAATTCTTTAATTCTATAATGCTCTATCATCAAGTGTCTTTGTTTCTGCTTCCTTACTATTCACAAACAGGTTCGTGAGATGGAATATTGTCAACGGAAATGTATGATGGTCTCATGTGGATCCTTTAAAAAATTACTTCGATGGGAGACTCAGAACAGAAATGCATTTCGTCCCAGAATGAATTAGTAATCTATATCATAAATTTATCATTGTTTCTCCTTCCATACTTATGTGTTATTTTTTGTTCCAGAAAGTTTTTGAAAGTTCAATTTCATCTGTAAACTTCTCTCAACAGTCACCTACAATTTAGGCTCACTCCACACTTTGTTTGGAACCATTCTTTAGGAACATGTCATATTGATCCACCATTGTAATTGAATGACTGTTAAAGTATTTAACAACCCCAGATCAAAAAATGACACAATCAATCAGCCCCTGGATATTCATTCTGACAGAAAAAATTATTAAAACCACCATTAATAGTGTATGTATAATGTGTATGTAATACTTTTTGTGTCGCAGCATAGGATGTGACCATGATAAACTATATCACAGATGGGTTAATACTATTGCTGAGAGAGATAATGGATGATCCTATATTTACCAACTACATGTGTTATATAATCCTTTTCTACGACTACTTTTTTATTTTCTGAGATGTCGTTGTAATCCATCTTTTAATGTGTCCTTAAATTGTTTTATTTTGACAGGATCCTGTTAGTGTAATTATGGTGGATGAGGCCCATGAAAGATCCCTTAGAAAGATTACTTATTGGGACTCCTGAAAAAGGTAATTTTTTTTAAGATCAGTCTATGTGAAATTTTTCCAGAAACCAAACATTTCATGTGTATCCTTTTTTAAGTTATCATCATAAATCTAGATCCAACATTATAATCCCAAACTTCACCTCATTATCTCATCAGCTACAATGTAAGCAAAATCAATGTCTGCATTTTTTTCAGAGTATGTTTTGTTTCAAGGACTAATATGTGATACAGTTTATCCTTTCTTTTTCTGTGGTGGGTGTTTCTGTTCAATCAGGCTGATCACACCTATTTTATTTATTGAAAATTAGCATAAATCATCAAGGAGTGGATGCCCCGGACCTTGGATTCAGGGCTGAACCTGTTAACTTATATGCTGGTAGATTATAAATTTTACATGCTGGATGATTTTCATGCATCACGTTTTTCATGCTGGACGGTGTTCATGACATGCTGGACGGTTTTCCTAAAAGGCGTTTTTTTATCAGTTTTTTTTCTCGATGTTTTATCATTAAGATGGATGTTAATCATTATGGAATATGAAAATGGTGAAGGTTTTTGATACTGGATGTTTTAATGCAGATTTTTTAGTTTCTGTTACTCATGGTATACGTCGTTAATAATAGGGTGTTATGTTCTACATTCTGTTTTTTGAAGTACATGACCGGTTTTCTGGATTTACGTTACCCATTTAATGAAATTTCTTTCCCTTTTACTAATCATTAAATGTTTACGGTGTTGTTTCGCTGTAATGTAATTGTTTTACCAGTTGTTGTGAATACAACAAAATGAATTGGTAGTGAATGCATGTATTGTGTCGTAAATTCGAGAAGTTAACCTCTGTTTTACCAATAGTTTTTGTGTCTCGCAGCACAGGATGTGACCATGATAAACTATATCACATATGGGGTAATACTATTGCTAAAAGAGATGATGGATGAACCTCTATTTACCAACTACATGTGTTATATAATCCTTTTCCACGACTACTTTTTTATTTTCTGAGATGTCGTTGTAATCCATCTTTTAATGTGTCCTTACATTGTTTTATTTTGACAGGATCCTGTTAGTGTAATTATGTTGGATGAGGCCCATGAAAGATCCCTTAGAAAGATTACTTATTGAGACTCCTGAAAAAGGTAATTTTTTTGTAAGATCAATCTATGTGAAATTTTTCCAGAAACCAAACATTTCATGTATATCCTTTTCCAAGTTATCATCATAAATCTAGATCCAACATTATCAACCCAAACTTCACATCACTATCTCATCAGCTACAATGTAAGAAAAAACAATTTCTTCTTTTTTTCAGAGTGTGTTTTGTTTCATGGACTAATATGCGAAACAGTTTATACTTTCTTTTTGAGGGGTGGGTGTTTCTGTTCAATCAGGTTGATCACACCTATTTTATTTATTGAAAATTAGCATAAATCATCATGGGGTGGATGCCCTGGAGCATATCTAACGCCTTAGTTTGTCAAAAACCACAATCATTGTTTAACACTGCATGTCTGAGTGAATACAATTCCTTTACAGATGTGATCACCTAGAGTATTACTGACATGCATAAGGTGTTATTTTACTATTTAGTAACATTTTTTTTCTGTTTTCTGGTCAGGAAAACAGCTGGATAGCAACTCACGCACCTATTGTAAATCAAATCATTTAGTTATTGGAAGTAGAAACAGACATCTAGGTTTTTTTTCTTAGTTTGTATTAAAGTATTTGATGGTTTCAACCTACATCTTTATAGTGTATGCAAGACATTTCCGATTTAATTTAATGTGCAGGTATCACTAAAAGTCATTAAATGTGCAGGTTTTATTTCACTATTATCCAAGATTTGAATTACTCCTCTCTGCAATGGACCTTTGAGAGACTATTAATGTAAATATTTCCTTTATTGGTGCACTCCATTACTGATTTTATATTATTGAAGAACATATTTACAAATAACAGAACATGTGTTCTGAACCCCCCACCCAAATGCAAGTCACCGTCTTACTATCAATACATTGACATCCTCTTGTATGACATTATTTTAGTACGTCAAATTTGATCAATCCCATGAAAAATTCATTGTTAATATGTAAAATAGGAACTACATTTAAGAAGAAACGCTAATGTGTTTATTTTCATGAGTTTTGATTTGATCATGTGCAATTCTATTATAGGATATATCTGTGTTTTGAACTAATATTTTTTAGTTTCTCATTATTCCAGTGCATGTGAAGGGGGTGCATACCCGGATGTGGTGGTTCCTACTCTGAAAACCACACCCACTAATGGGCTGGGGTTGACCTGCAAAAATTGTCCTGTTATTGACAAGTTAGCTACAACACATGTTTGGGGTTTATAAACCCAAAAATTCATATCCCTTTCATTTAATTTTACTTCCTTTAGTTAATTTTCTACTTAATAACAATTTTTTCCTCTTTTATGGGCCAAACAAAATCTGGACAGCACCTCAAACTACTGTTAAAGATCGATTTATACTGTTGTTAGAAGCTGAAACAAACATCCAGGTTTATAATAACTGCTTCCATACAATTTTGTCTGAATTTTTAATTGAAGTACTGTGTTTTAACTATTTTTTTAAATGGTTTTATTTTGGATAAGGTTCCCAATAATATTGGAGATGGGTCATGGTGTCTGCATGGTTGGCAGTGGGCTGTCCCAAGCATGTCTTATCAACACCATTATCAACACCATTATCAACACCATGTATTATCTTTGATTTATCTATCATTATTCATTTTAGTCCCCCATTACAGTTATTGTGATCGACATTGAAAATAGATTCAATTTTTCATCAAAATTTTAAAACCCATATACTTGCACTCTATTCTTTTTTCTTTGTCAACTATTTGAATTGTGTCTTTATATTATTTGCACTCCTATTCCATTATCATACACCATTACTTTCTAATTAAAATTTACTCAATATTACTATTTCTTATCAACATTTCTAAATACTAATCTCTTATAAATAGAAAAACCAGTAATCACATATGTCGTGCAATAGCACGGGCGAGTACTAGTTGATAAAATTTTTGGCTTCATTATTCATATCATTGAGTTTTTTTATCAATATAATGTCATATTAGAAAAATTTATGATTTTATGATTTTTTATTAAATATTTATATAATTTTCATGACCTTTCCCCCTAGGTCTATTTCATGACTACCCCAATCTTGCCTCCCAATGTGTTGGGGATGGCGACTAGCACCGAAGGCGTGAACCTACAAGTGGGAGGCATTTTCATGAGTACCTGTATATAGACACACGCCCAACCAAGTCCCACACACTAAAAAGGAAAAAAATATCACCAAAAAAGCTAAGTACAAGTACATCTAATATATGTGGGCTAGAATAAAAACCCAACAAAATAACTGAAAACAACAATGCACAAAAAGAAAACTCTGATGGCCATCCACCTAAAACACCTCCTGATCATGAAAGTAGTGTAGCAACTAGATTCCATTTTATAACTTCTTGTGAACCTGATCCTACTAGGCCCTACTTGGACCTAGGCCATCGGGTCCACTATCATAGTGTCTATAGGTCATGTCTCCCTTAGCACCTCTTATTCCTTGTCCACCAAACTCTCTGTCAAAACATTAATTGTTTGGACCAGAAACAACACATGTTGGATGGTAGGCCTAATTCGCGCCCTTCAGGTCTGGCCGGACGTGATCAGGTCATCAGGAGAACCGGATGGTTGGACCCTTGGATAAGGGTTAGACCTACCAGTGTGCTTCTGGCCCGTTGGGTGTTGGATCGGCCAAACCCTCTATCTGAAAGTGTGTTACGCTGGTTTGGCGAGTGGCCCGCCAGTCCAAAGACAGGTTGCACGGTCAGCCATTGGTGTGAACCATTGGCATAGAAGCCAGCTGCATCCCCTCCCTACTTACACCATAGATGTGGGGGCCTTCCCACTACCACATTTAAATGACTGTGGCTGCTAGCTTGTTTGGGAGGCTTGGACAGAGGTCGCCCCTCAATGTGGCGACCACCAAGCACCACATTACCCTACTATTGTCATGGCTAGCCGACCATGACCTTCTTCCACCACGACGTGCCTAAGGGCATGCCTCTATCCTCCACCTGCTTCTAATGCTACGGGGCACCTCCGGCACACTGGTGATTCCTTATGTAGGCCATTGGAGTTTCTATGGTGGTCCATTTTCCGTTCTGTCAGTGCATACAGTCTCTAAGGAAAGTTCTCTTTATCACGAAGGTCTCAAACCCATATTTTCCATTGATTCAGATATTTCTCCACAAATAACACAAATAGTGGAGGGGATCGAGCCATTTTCATGTCGGCTTGCATCCGGAATGATATGTGTTTATAATCATTAGAGGTTTATGGATTTTATACCAGCCAACAAATAATAATTTATACCCTGATTGAAGAAAATCCCAAAAAAGATACCCTCCTCCATAAACGCAGGATTTGTGGATCAACCTATTCATGGGTTGATCTGCGTTCGTAGTTTCTAGAATATGAATGGTGAATAACTTGAAGAAATTAAATCCATTCCACTTTGATGTTTGTTTTTGTAATGTATTGTAATAGAGGTTCCAAAATATCGTCATTGTTTGTCACTTCCGTCTCTGTTCTTCGAGGTGTGTTGAAGATGTTTGAAAATCTTTGGAATTTTTGTACTTCATTAGTTAGGATTTTTATTGGAAGTTCATCAGTGAATAATACTTTTTAATTCCCCCACTCTTCAAAGTTTTCATTTAATAAAAAAAATAATTCTACAAAATTTATATTTCACAACAACATTGTATCGTTACGCAGTTTCGTTTATGAAACAGTGTTGCAGGTATGCTTGCATAAAATACCATTAGTGGGATTTCTTAATTTCACCTCATCATTTCCTACTCAATTAACTGTAGCGTCTTCATTCTCTACTCATTGGTTTGAATGAAAATTAAAATATTTGTTTAATGATATTTTATTATTTTCCAGAAAATCCCCAAAAAATAACTTTTCCATCTAAACCTTTCCAATTGATGTTACATACATTCTAAGATAATACTATAATTATTATTTCAACAGTTTCATCATATTTTTTATTCAAGCACTAGATCATATGTTATAAAACCCCACTCACACATTTACATAGGTTAAATAAAAAATTCATAATTCTGTTCCAGGCTCAGCGGGCCTCGGAATCATGTTTCGTCAAAAAGTGTGGTATCATAATATTTCCATATAACTAAAATAAAAATTACATGCAATTTCTAAGACATTAATTTCTCCTAACCTTAGGGAATTATGTCCCCAAAATCCAAAAAAAACTAATCCAATAGATGGGGATACAAAGAACGAATTTGAGTCACCTGATCCAATGGGATATATTGGATATTTTTGTGCTACAACCAAACTCACAGCAGAGTAATCAAATGACCAGGTAGGACCCACTCTTGTTGATCCTATATCTATATTGGGTTCTTCAAAAATGTCGCTCATCATCAATATTTAGATCTACCCTGTTGATGACGTGCGATGGATCATGCACGTATCTCTTTTGTTACGACATGAGGAAAATAACATACACCCGGTGCATCTGTGGTGGAAGAGCTACGAAGTACACCACCTCTCCAACTCTGTTCATGATTTGAAAAGGTCAAAATAATTTTGGAAATAGCTTTCCACCCCAGCCAAATCTCTATAATCATCATCTCGTTGAGACGCAAAGGAATACATGATCTCTCTCCTCAAACTCCAATGGTCTCGAAATTTTATTGGAATAAAAATTATGACTTTTCTGTGCAGCCCACATCCACTCATAGATGATCATCACCTTCTCTATGGTAGCCCATACCAACTCCATACCCATTAGTGAAAACTCCCCTAGGTCGGTCCAGCATAGGGGAGATTTGCATGTCCACCCATACGAGGCCTCAAAAGGTTCCATGTCAATGGTGGAGTGATCGATTTTGTTTTATAAAAACTCCACCAGTGGTTGGTTATCCTCCCACCTGTGATAAAAAATCTAGGACCCAAGAACATAACATGTCCTCTAGGTCTGTATGGTCTGCTCTATCTGACCATCCACCTAAGAATAAAAAGATGTACTCAAGAGCAGCTGCATCCTGAAGTCTTCCTGTAATCCTCTCCACAGATGGGTGGTAAAGCGAGTGTCATGATCTAAGTCGATCGTCGAAGGAATCCCGTGGTGTCTCACTATATCATGGACATAGAGGTGCCACATTCCATCTATCGTTCCTTACTCCCATATGGGTAGGAAGTGAGCTGACTTGGTGAGCTGGTCCATGTTCACCCAATTAGATTTGTGGCCCATTGATATATGTGGTAACCTCGTCAAAACTTCCATCGAGATACCTTCCCAGTTCCACTTTGGTACCTTGAGTGGCTAGGCCAAGACGGCTAGAACCTGATTCTTGGTCATCACTTGCTGACAAGTGAGGCATCATGAAACTAACTATTATATAACTTTCTTCATCCCCGACCACTAGTAATGACGTTGAAGGTCCCAATACATCATCACCACTCATGTATATACTGCCTAGGGGGTGTATTGAACTACCTGAACACCTCCTTACACAATGTCACATGAAGTAAAGTGCTACCTCTTAAGTGGATTTCAAGATTCCCACCTATAGAAAATCCATAAGCAGGTCATCCTATGGATAACTATGCACATTAGGCCTTTTAGTAAACATCCACAAGTTGTGCTTCCCTGTCCCACTATAAGAGCAGGGGAGTAATAGTCATCGATTAATGGTTATACGATCCACCATCATCTACAAAATATATATCTATTGTGTCCAACTACATCATCGCCTTACTCTGCAGTGAGAAACAGGTCCTCCTGATGAGCGCTTCTGCAACCACTTTCCCCTTTCCAAGATCATATACTATCTCAATGTGATATTCCTGGAGGAACTCTAGCCATCACAAATTTCTTAGGTTTATTTCCTTATATAAGAAGATATATCTGAGACACCTATGGTTCGAGTGAGCTATAAATTGATCACCCATCAAGTAGTGCCTCTACATCTTCAAGGAAAATACAACTACTACTAACTCTAGGTCATGGGTAACATTTTTCTGCTCATGTGTTCTCAACCTTCGTGAGCCATAGGCGATCATTGATCTCTCCTGCATCAGGACACAGCTTTGTCTAGTCCCCAATTTTTCGTATTAATCAACATACCCATCTCCCTCCTCTAGTAGTCTCAAAATGGGTGCATTGGTCAGTCTCCATCTCAGCTCCTAGAAACTATGTTGTCATTCCTCTATCTACATGAAATGTTGTCTATTCTGTGTTAAATCTAATAAGGGTGATTATATATTGGTGATGTTGGGAAAAAACCTGTGATAGTATCCATCAAACCCCAAGAAGCTCTCCACCTTAATAACACTCCTGGGAAACCCCAAAAAAGCATTGGCTCTATCTTCTCTGAATCTACTAAAACCCCAGCCTCTGAAATAATATGTCCCATATTGTTGACCTCCCGTATCTCGATCAGACAATTTAAGAGCTTAATGGAATGACGGTTCTCTCAGACTGTATCCAGAAATATCCACTGGTGTGTGGAATCATCCTTCGATGACACTGAATACAACAATCATTCATCAATGAAGACCACAAAAAACCTGTCATGGTAAGGCTGGATGATCCAGTTTCTGTGTCCCATGAACATTTCAAGGGCATTGGTCACATTAATAATAATTACCAGTAACTCATATTGGTCATAACAGTACCTTAAATCTCTCTTCAGTACATGTTTGTCCAATACCTGAAGATGTTGATAGCCTGATCTGAGTTCTATCATTGA
The DNA here is from genome assembly GCA_963277665.1 of Viscum album. Taxonomy (NCBI): domain Eukaryota; kingdom Viridiplantae; phylum Streptophyta; class Magnoliopsida; order Santalales; family Viscaceae; genus Viscum; species Viscum album. The sequence continues at coordinate 439,855,786 of OY728142.1, forward strand.
GAAACACTTCACCCCCTTCAGCTGGTCGAATAGATCATCGATTTTTTGCAGTGGATACTTTTCTTTACGATAACCTGGTTCAGGCACCGGAATTCCACACACAACCTCAATCTCCCCTGTGAAGTTTTTTAAAAATCACCAGGGCTACCTATAGTCATACTCTAGGCCATACAAACCTCTTCTCGTTCAAGTCCTCCAATTTTACTCGTGCTCGTGAAGTTCTTCTAGGGCCATTTGATTCTCTGTTCTGGATATTAGTTTCATCCATGGGTACAAGTCGATGCATTATTCTACCTCCCTAAGAGGAGGTAGTATTTGAACATCTTCAAGAAAATACATTCACATACTAATCTAATACTACACGAATGTTTTGGATTCTCTAATCCATTGTACTGAGGGCGAGTCTAGCCAACTAGTGAGTGATAAGATGCACCCTCCTCTGAGAATGGTTTTTCGGTGTTGTAAGGTTGTTCTTATCACCATTGAAGGAAAACATGGTCCCATCTCTTTGGAAACAGTATACTATATTCTTAAAACAAATGATCTTAGCATAGACCATGGATTACTTGTCTATCCCCAATATGACTTAATTAGACCTCGACACCGCTACTAAGAGATCACAGATAAAGCTGTCACATACTTGAGTAAGCTCTCAATACCGGTACAAGTGTTTAATCGTTGAATCCCCTCCCGTAGGAGTCTCAAGCCATAAGGATCGAGCCAACGACTCCAACAAAATCACTAAGCCCTAAACGAGAGTCGTGTAAATGAACGAGTGACTAGAAACTGTGTCTATAAGAACAACAACTAGGGTGGAGAGGACACAGATCATTCCTCATATCATCTCTAGAGCACTGTGGTCATAATCCTCCTCTACCTAAATCTATGATCTCCCATGTCTTCTTTCTCCCTCAGGTTAGGGTTAACTATTTGGTGGTTGTGGTGGTAACACCCCAAACCATCTCTCACTGCCTGCTTCTTGGCATCCTCTCCTTCCATGTCTGTCACCCTACTAACCTCTTAACCCGAATCACTACCTATTCCTTTGAAACCCCATGACCATATATTATTCATCTGTATGGGGGGATCAGTAGTCACATGGCACATGTCCTTTCTCACCACACAAGAAGAAAATATTGGTTCCTAACAGATTACTTATGGTCTGGGAGGCCTGCACTATTGACCCTAAGTCCTAGGGTCATCCTCTGAAAGGCCTGGCCAACATGGGCCCTCGCATTTGTTGTATGATTCTTGCTAATGACTCCTCCACATGGGGTCTACCAATTGCTCTAGTTATGGGTTCATGCTCTTCCCAGAATCTCCCTACCAAAATCACACTCATTATAACCCCAACCAAAGTAGGTATGCTAAGAGATAACACTGACGCCCTGATCCCATACTAGCTTACCTTTTCAAAGGCTATATCCCTGAAGAAAGGGACTCACCCTATATCAACTAAGTAGTGAGAAAGTTTGGTGAACCTCGTTTAGTACTCCCCCACCATCATGATGTCCTACTGTAGTTGAAACATCTCTTAAATGTGCATGGAGTGCAATGTCACAGGGAAAACTCATCCTAGAAAAGCTTCTTAAAGACTTCCCTATTGACGGTCAACTCATCATGTATCAGGGTGGTCAAGCTCCACCATCTCCCTAATGAGCACTATAGTAGGCTCACTGATATGATCTCCATCTGGTCATGTAGTGCCCTCACTAAGTAGAATACCAACATAACTTCCTCCAGCTAGTCCCCAAAAAACCAAAGATCGTTCTCCCATTTGAACCTAGGAGGTCATTGTCTCTAAAACTGGTGCAGGGCACCAAGTCTGCACATGTCCTCTACCGAAACCTTCTATGGTAGATGCTGACCATCGGGTGGTGGTAGCACTGGTGCACCACCCTATGGGGCCATATATAGAATTTCTATTTGAATAGACACCTCGTCGCTAGGTTGGTTTTCCTCACAACCTCGTATTGGGATCCTGACTGGTCATCCATGCAGATTCATCCTAAAATATATCAAGATGGATCACGATAAAAAAATTATAACTGGTGATATGACTCTTATTCAAAAGAACAAAAGGTGGAACTTATGATATCAAGGATATAATGTATTTAACCAAAATGTATAAGTCAAGGACCTAGTGTATGGATACATCTGTCGCCACACCAACACTGGACTCATAGAGTTTTAATGATGGTCTTGAAATAATTAAAATTGTTTCACCAAAACAAAATAACAGAGTATCGTTCATTGTGGTAGGATCACCCGCCATCTGATACCACTTAGGCATGACCCGTCCCCTAGGGCATGTGTTGTGAATACCCTAAGCCTGGATCCTAAATGCTAGGGGCTGGTGAATAGCGCCAATGGACTCAACATACAAGTGGGAGGAATTTACCTAAGTACCCGTACAAAAACACACACCCCTCCAAGTCCCACACACTTAAAATTAAACAAGTATCACTAAAAAAGCTGAGTAAAAGAAAAACTAATATAAGCCAGCTAGAATACAAACCGAATAAAATAATAGAAAACAGAAACGTATAAAAAGGAAGTCTTGATGTCCATCTGTGGAAAAACCCACCTGATCTTGAGAGTAGTGTTGCTACCGAATGCTGAATCATAACATCATACCCCCCAAATCCCACTAGTCCATTCCTGGTCTTATACTACCAATTACACTATCGTAGTGTCTATCGGTCTCATCTCCCTGAGCACCTCTAGATCATGGTCTACCAAAGTCTTTGTCGAAATGTTGATTGTCTCCAAAAAAACACCACATGTGCAGGTTAAACCCGTGCATGTGTGAGTAAAAATAACACAATTGGGACCCCATATCAAAAAGGAAGGGCCACACAACAATCCTCAATATAATCATGAATCGCGAGACATATCAGACAAGGAATACATTAACGGTAGTGATAGAAGAATCATCAGTCACATTATCAAACACCATAGGTACTGGAGAACTCTTCCTCTTTCGAGTACTTTAGATCATCCATGTAATATATAAGTGCTTCCCACAAACCATGAACTTCTTAGGTACATCTATTCATCACGTACCGTGGGCCTGCAATGTCACACAAATGCGCTCCCCGTTAATCTAAGCCTACGGAGGTACTCCTCCTGGTAACATACCATGGGCCTAAAAAGTCACATAGAAGTGCTTCTAAACAAGGGCCTACAGATTAACGTAAAAGTGCTTCCCACATGGCTATAATCGAGTCACACAGAGTCGAAAGTCAATAGTCTTTGGGTCTCATCCAATAGAAAGGCTCTGTACATAGCGTGCCTAGGGAAAATTATCCTAAAGCATTAATTATCATATCAATTTCCATAAAATCCTTCTTGAGGCTTGAAAAAAGATCCATCTTATCAAAACGGTCATAGAGCCACAAACTTTTCGTCAATTGGATGCCCCATTTTCATGTTATTAGTGTTTTAGTAAACATCGGTTGGTCGCCTTTGGGTCTCGTCTGACCCGATTGGATCAATCCAACCAACCTAGACACGGGTCCCACATACCCCAGTATAGTTTTGACTACCTTGACCTAACCCGGTTCAGGTCTGGGTCGGTCATGTCCGGTCGAGCCAGTGGCCCATGCCTATAGGTCTTCATTAGGCCTTCCCTGGTTTGGCCTAGGGTCTCCCGGTGACCTAGGCTTATCTGGAAAGGCCCTAAGGGCGTGGGTCTGGCCTGCCAATGTGGGTCCATTCCTATATGTGTGTGTAGGCCCTGGTAGCATGGGTCCAGTGCGCTGGGTCATGAATCCAGCCTGCCAGAGCGGGTTTGGCCTGGCCCGATGGCTTGGGATGTGGCACACTAGCCAGAAGACTAGCCACACATGCGGTCGGTGGTGTGGGCATGGGGACGTGGAATCCAGCCATGCCCCTTACCTACCAACCCCACAGATGTATGATCATAATCTTTCTGAAGTCAAAAGATTGTGGATGCCATCTCTTCCGAGAGGCCTAGATGCGGGACACCCCTACGCACATCACCCTACTAGCGCTATGTCAGCCTAATGCTGTCACAACCTCCTATATCCTGGGTGTGCTGATGGGCATGCCACCGTCCACCTCTTGTGGCCGCCTCTATGGGCCACCGACGTTTCTCCGGTGGTTCGTTTTCTATTCTATCATCACCTTTGGTCTCTGAGGAACAGCCTTGTTACCAAGAAGGTTTCAAACCCGTCTTGTTGCCTATTAGGATGTTTGGACATAAAGAAAACATGTGGTTGAGGGGATCATGACATGTTTGTGTCAGTATGAACCCTCTCATTAGAATCATATAATAATGGTAGGTTCGGGGATTTTAGTCCAATCAAGAAATGATAATCTCAACCCCGGTGAAAAAAAATCCCAAAACAAATGTTACCCTACTTAAAAAATACACGATTCAAATATCAACATGTTCATTGGTTGATCTGCGTTCTTCATTTCTTATATAATACTGAGGAAGAACATGCACAAATTTAACCCCTATCTCTTTGACATTTGTTACTGAAACGTTACGTCCTCAAGGTTTCAAGACGTCAACATTATTCATCACTTCCGGCATAGTTCTTCTTGGTGTGTCAAAGATAATTGATGTTCATTGGTGTTTGTCATTGTTCCCCAGAGAGGATGTTTGTTAGAGGATCATCAAAGAATCCACGCAGATTAATTCCCCCACTCTTCGAAACTTTTGTTTAATAAAAAGAAATAGGAACCATAATTTCTGTCACAACGAGCTGTTTCATTGAAATGCTATTTCATTTATGAAATAACATATTCATTACTCTTGAAAAAGGATCCATTAAAGGGATTCCTTAATTTCACCTCGTTGTAACCTCGTCACCACACCACAGTAGCTCTGTCCTCTACTAAATGCCGATATAGAAAAATAAAATAACATTTTAAAGTTTTTATTATTTTTTCAAACATTCCCAAATATAAACATTTCTATCTGACCCTTTCTGGTCAAAGTTAAGTCTTTTCTAAGTGAATCATGGTGTTCTTATTTCAACGGTTCCCTTATATTTTCAATCCAAGCACCAGTTCAATTGTTAGAATATTCCACTCGTAGTTTTACTTATGTGAACTAAAAATGGTTTAAATTTCTGTTCTCGGCTTAGTGGGCCTCAGAATCATGTGTCGTCAATGTGTGTGGTCTCAGAATAATTAAATATAACTAAAAATAATTACTCCGAAATTATAAGAAATTAAATTTTTTCTAACTTAGTGCTTTACATCCCCAAAATCCATAATAAAATCTAATTAAACATATAGGGGTACTTAGCAAGAATAAGGTCCTCCCACTCCCAAGTGCTCTACTGGAGATTCCTATGCTTCCACCAAACATACAATAGTGGAATCAAAAACAAATGTAGGACCCACTAATGTCGATCATTTATCTAAATCAAGAACACTGAAAACTTTACCCCATCATAAATGTCCATATCACCCAGTCAATTACGTGGGATTGAGCATGCACATATCTCCTCAGTTGTGACACATGGAAAATATGATGAAACTGATGAATCTTTGGGAGAAGATCTAGGAAGTATGCCACCTTTCCATCTCTTATCAGGATCTAAAAAGGTATGATGAACCTCAGAGATAACGTTTCTCTCTTGCCAATTATATGTTATACTTATCGGGGTGAGACCCAATAAAATACATGATCGCCCTCCTCAAACACTAAGGGTCTTCGTCTCAAATCTTTATAAGACTTATGCATGCCTGGTGTAGCCCTCATCCAATCCTGGATGATATGCACCTTCTAGGGGGTACCTCATACCAACTCCAGACTCAGGAGTGCCAACTCCCCTGATTATCTCTAACATAGGGGTGATCTATAAGGTTTCCTATACAAGGATTTAAATGGTGTCATGCCAATGGTGGAATGATTGTAGTTGTTTTATGCAAACTCCACCAGTGTCAGATGGCGCTCCCAATTGCGACCAAAATCTAGGGTGCAAGCATGTAGCAAGTGTAACGACCCATTGTATTATCAATAGAAAATCCATTCTTATATAATGTCATATAATCACATGAAATCACAGCACAATGAACTATTAAGTATTGTGTGACCTTTAATCACAAGTTTGTCACTTATGTGTTTTGAATTTCATAATATAGTCATCGAAAATTGTGATTAGTAAGTTATATGGTGTCTAATAAGACAAACATAAATTTTTTAAATGAATATATACATAGCCTTATGAATAGTAACATATATTTTTTTATAGTAATGAATATTAATCAGCCAAAAAAATAGCAACTTTACCCATGAATGTTATAAAATGACACATAGTTTTGATGTTGATTTTTTTGAATAAATTATGATTTTATTTAAAAATTAAAATTAAAATATATTGAATTTTTCTCAAAAAATTGAGTTAATTTTTGAATTCTACACATCGATAAAAGGTTAGGGTGAATTTCGGAGGTTTTTCTAAAATAATTGAAATATTTGTGAATAGTAAATAAACTGTTTTTAGTTTTCGGTCTGTTTAACGACATCATAATGAAGTAGTAACTAAAATAAAACTCTGGTAGAATTGTGTACAATAAAATAATATATTAAGTGTCCCATGTGGCTAATACCATGGATACCATTGAAAATCCCATGGTTTTGCAAAAACCACTAATGCGGTGTCCTTTGAAATTAATAAAAAACACTCTTTTTAACAATAAATACCCAATTTTTCCATAATTTTCTTGCATCCCATATCCATCATCATAAAATATTTTGACGCTTTATCTCCCTAGTATCCATAAAAAGTTGTCCTCAGTCCTCCAAAGTCCCAAAATTCATGTTTTAGGAGTTACTTCAAAACGTAAGAGAACCTTTCACCCTCCTCTTTTAGTCATCACTTCTTTTATGTTATCTATTTGAAATTCCATTTTCTTATGTTAGGGTTTGATATTATGTATCTCTATTACATAATTTTTTATTTAAATAATATGAGATACACTTTTTCTCCTAATCAATTAATTTTAAAAAAAATTAAGCGAGGCCATTAGGATGCGGAATTTTCATAAGGTATCTCTCAACTTTTCTTTTATTTTCATGTTCATTTCACTACTGGAAATATGATCTATACTAACAGTTTTAAACAAACCATTGGTATAGTTAACTAATTATGACCTATACCACTAGTTTTCACAAAAACATTTGTATAGGTCACTTAAATGGACCTATACCAACGGTTTGTCCAAAACCATTGGTATAGGTCCCAAAATCAAATAACATATACCAACAGTTCTCAAAACCGTTGGTATAGGTACATGTATTTTTAATAGAATATTCTTACAACAGACATTAAATAAATAATAATTTAAAATACTTATGATAATACATATATATATTTATGAAATTATGTTCACAAAAGTAAGTTAGGTCAGTAGTTTGGTCATTCAATCACAAATGGGAGGTGCTGGGATCAAAACCATCAAAATGATTATTTTTTGAATTACATATACCAACGGTTTATGGAACCATTGGTATAGATTTTCATATTACTTATACCAATGGTTTTCAAAACCATGGGTATTGGTCTATACCAATGCTTTACCCAAAACTATTGGTATAAACCTATCCTCATAACTTACTTGGAAACGGTTCTCCAAACCATTGGTATATCCTATACCAATGGTTTGGAGGCATATACCAATGGTTTCGAACCATTGGTATATGGTATTTTTCTAGTAGTGCATCATTTCATTTTCATTACTCACCACCTTTCATAAAAATGGTGTGATGACTCTTTTATCTTAAATGTACTTGAAATTTTTCAGGATCAATGAATAATTCTTCACCATTTCTCATATCCCTTTATTTTATACTAAAAATGAAAACGCCATTCAATCTGTGCTAGTTTACCACACCCAAGGATGAGGGGTTTTCAATTTTTGTTACCTTCTTCAATTCTAGTCATGAAACCATTTTTATGATTGATCTAGACCATAATATATGTAATATGTCTCATATGTGGTTTTATAATTTTTTTTGTACTCATGATTTTGATTTATAATGCCAACTGAGTTCATTGTGTTCAAAAACCGAAAATTTACCCAAACAGTTATCATTAAACAATTTATATAATGATTCATCTTCATTACAAGTATACAAATGAAACTAACAATAATGAAACATCATGTATCTTCACTAATAACATATGACTCAAATTCAGGGCAACCTTCCACATTTTAAATTATTCTCCAAACATGAATTTATTTGAACTGATTATTGGAACAAAGAAAACAAACAAAACCAAATAATGAAATTGAACCTCATAACCAATCAAAAGGTTAGGAATAAACTCAAAAAGGATTTACCAAATCATATTCATATAGAATATGTTCTGATAATTATTTATTAATGAACTTATTTGGATTATTCGGGTCATTAATATCATGTGGATAACACTATCATGCTTTAGGTAAGAGATTCTACCCAAACAACTTTTCTTCCATCAGGTTGCTCCAAAGTTCTATTTACACAAATGAAGTTGTACTTTATTTTTATGCAAAACAAAGACAGACTATTTAGATGCTCCAAAATCATTTTAAAATATCCATCACTCATTCTCATTAGGGGATATACATTTTTTATTGATTCCCTCCTTGATTTTTTCCGACAAGAAAAAATATTTTGATGGAAAATCCAAATTTATTAACCAATTTCAAGTGAACTATATACTCTATTTGATATGATAAAATTTCCTTACAAAATCAGTCTTTTATAAGGAAAACCATCTTATTTCACTTCTGTTTTTGTATAAAATATTATTCACTTTTCGATTTTAAATGCTCTTTCGTATTTTCCTTCAAATTTCACCTAAAATTATTTAGTGATAAGAATTTATTAAATACTCATTTTATATTTTGGAACATCAGTTTCACAGAACTTACATTGTTATATGACTATTTTACCTTATTAATATCCATTTATGTTTTATTTCCTTCCTCTCATGGACACCCTTATGATACACCCCTTCATTATTGTAACGTCCCAGTTCCGGAAGGCGCCCAATGATGCCTCGTACCAAGTTGGTCACAAGGCCTCAAGAGAATTTCCCCAAATGCCATAGGATTCCGACTATCAATGAGGGCCTTGGGTGTGATTTTGAGAAAATTATTCCTTCATTGGCAGAGTAACACAACGAAGGTAAAACAGAAATCATTAGCGGATGTAGTAATATTATCATACAAAAGAAACTACTCAAGACTGAAGAAATAAACAGCTGGACCACATATATAATGATGCATAATACATATGTCTACGAAAGCATCCGAAGAAGTCACAATGATGAAATACAGTACGAAACCATTGTAAATGAAAAACAGTAAACAACTCCACAACATCACAAGCCAAATCTCAATCCCAAGCTCTCCAGCTCCAAAGTAGAAAACTACCTGAAGTGGAAGGGTGTTTGCCTTTATCTATACTTGCAATAATATAATCTGTTTGGGCCCAATAGCATGGTCAAAATAGGGTGAGAGACTTATCCCCAGAAGTAAACAACAATGATATATGTTCCTAATAGTCAGTTAATATATATGGAAGACAATAAACAAAAGAAGACATAAACAAGAAATTACTCAAAAGTAAACATTCCTACAATTTCAAAGCATTCAAATTCCACGTATCAAGAAAGTAGATAATCCCAAACAGGTAACCCTATGGGAATTACTCACTGCCTCTCCCCTCTGGTCTTACCTAGAAAACAAAGGCAACCCTCTGGGAAGCACACACAGTCTCACCGCTCTAGATCTGTTTTAGAATAGACTCTCTGAGGAATCACACATCATCAATTCCTCCTATAGTCATGTGTGATCAAAGACATTCTGATGAAGTACTCACTGTCAATTCCCCCTATATACTTTTAATGGAAACCTACAGGAACTCTGAGAAAGCACTCAACATCAATTCTCCCAATGGCCTCATAATGTAAATATAGACCCTCTAAGGGAGCACTCAACATCAATCCCCCCTATGGTCTCGCAGCATGATAATAATTACAGACACTCTGGAAAAGCACTTATGTCCATTCTCTCTATGGTCTACTAAACCAGGTTATCACTGCCTTGTGTAAGTCAAATAAGCATAGCAATGCAAAAAATCCAAAATTAACCTCTATAAATACATGGCTATCCAATCAACAGCATAACAACATGTTAGATAAACAATCACTCTATCCTAACTATAATAGGCATGGGAAACAAACAATAGCATAATAGGTGAACTAGACCAAACAGTATAAATGAGAAAACAAGGATAACACCTCCATAGCATGAAATATTAAACCCAATTCTCAAAAAATAACCTCTATCCAAAATAATTAGGGCATAACAGGCAAACAATAGGTATAAAACCACAAATGCACAATACCCCGTTCATGGTTATTGGGCACTTTTGCACATAAAACTCAACGACTATCTACAGAAAGGCACAAACCACCTACCTCAGAATCAAGAGATCAATATACTTGAATATCGATACATGAATCACCTTAGAACATTTTAGATCAACAAAAACGTCTAAAAAGTTCAACCCATGATATCTCACAAGAGAGATGGAATCAGAACAAGGAGTTCAAGAAGAAGAGGGAACTCACTTATGGGATTCCAATTCAACTGACTGAGTCTGATTCAAGGAATGGAAGGTAGAACAATGGCTTGAATAAGATCCAATTTTAATGGGTGGTCTCGGTTGAACTACATCGAGAAAAAGACAGTTCTATCTATTAGACGTGACCTTGGAACGTTTAATGAAAAAAAGAAAGTACATGGCATGTACTTTAGAAGTGCATGGCGCATACTTGCCTTCACCGGCCCCTGCATTAGGCGGTCTCCAAGTCCCAAGACATAGTCGTGTTCATGGACATTACATGACCAACATGCTGCTACCTTCGGTAACCAAATAAACGGCGTGTACATATAATGTACACGTCTTGTAGTCAAGAAATTTCCAAAAGTTAAATTTTTCTCAAAAACGACCAGAAACTAAAAACATACCTGAAAATAAGATCTGGGTTCTTATAAACATCCCCATTTAAAGAAATTTATCCCCATATTTCCCTAGAAAGGCAGCGTAGAATAAGATTCCTTGAACAACTCTAGCCATTGTGATCGTACATCATTCTCCCTCTCTAAAGTATCATCATGTACTGTCTTGTGCTGCCATAGCACTCGTACTAGAGGAACAGACAATCCACAATGAGCCTTCACACTGTGATCAACAATCCATATTAGATGCTACTCAAATGAGGCTTCCACCAATAACTCAACCTTCTCGGGTTAAAATACATGACACGGGTCCGAGTAGCGACATCAAACCTGAGAAACGTGGAAGACTTCACGCATATCTTAGTACCTATGAGGTAATTTCTGCTGATATGAAACCGTCCTGACTCCCTCCAAAACCTCAAAAGGCCCATCGTACCTCATCCAAAGCTTACCCTATCTATTAATCCTATTTTCCCTATCATCGTAGTGACACAAAAGAAAACCGGATCCACTACTTTGAACTCTAGAGGCCAACTTCGTGGATTAGTATAAGACTTCTGTTGAGACACTATAGTAACCATCCTAATCTGAATCAACATTATATTCTCTGTGGACTCCTAGACAAGACGAGGTCCCAGCATAGCTATCTATCCTTACTCTAGCCAACATAAGGGTGATCGGCATGGCCTACCATAAAAAGCCTCAGAAGGTGCCATTTGAATAGTTTCTTGAAAACTATTGTTTTAGGAAAACTCTACAAGAGGTATGTGCTTCTCCCAAGAACATCCAAAATCAAGGATACATGCTCGTAGCATATCCTCAAGCACCTGAATCGTAAACTCGGACTAGCCATCTGTCTGAGGGTGGTAAGTTGTACTCAAAAACACCTTTGTACCCAAAGCCTTCTGTAGCCCCTGCAAGACCCTAGAAGTATAACCGGAATCCCTGTCAGAAACATTGGAGTGTGGAACACCATGTAAACAAAGAAACTCATGGATTTAAAGTCATTCTATCTCATCAACATTGAAGGTCAACTTGATCGGCAAGAAGTGACAAAAATTTTTGAGTCTGTCAATTGAAACCCATACAACATCATTCTATATAGGCGACCTCGGTAAACTTGTCCTGAAATACATCATGACATCATTTCACTTCCACTCGTGTATGGGTAACTTCTGCAAAAGCCTCATGGGTCACTGATTCTCCGCCTTCACTTGCTGACTGGTGGAACACATCATGATGAACCAATCAACATCATTCAACATACCTGGCCACCAATACTGACGGTGTAGATCATGATAAATATTGGTGACACCAGGATGAACTTCCCAAACTGAGGACTAAAAGTCCCGCATTAGCTCCTCACGTATGTATGTTGACACCCATACAAACCCGTGAAACTGCTAGATCACATCCTCACCTATGGTTCATCCAATAATAAGGTCCTCTCCTGACACACTTTCCCGTAGGACTAGGCCTTTATGATCTGATAGCTGCCTCATTTGCACTCAATCAATCAGTGTAGAGGTAAGAGTTACATAAGATAGAAACGTCTATCCATGTCTGTCATGTAACTCCAAATGCATCTCGGATAACATATCCATAAGCTTCTACTCACTACTAGCCTCTTGAAATTCATGTATCTGAGTCCTCTTTCTCAACGCATCAACCACATCGTTGCCTTTTTCTGGTGTCTAGGCAAGCTCAAATTTAAAGTAATGAAGGTACTCAACCCACCATTGCTGTCTTAAATTCAATTCATGCTGGGTGAAGATATACTAATGAATTTTGTGGTCAGTGAAAACCACAAAATGCACTAACATGTGATAATGTCTCCATAAGCGTAAGGCCTGAACAACTGCTGCCATCTCCAGATCATGTGTCAGGTAATTCTTCTCATGTGGCCTCAACTACCAAGACAAGTACACAATGACTCCGTCTCCCTAAATAATGACATATCCCATCCTTATACCTGAAGAATCACAATAAATAGTGTATCTCTTGGCTGGATCTAGAAATACGAGTATCAGGGCTGATGTTAACTTCCCTATCAGCTTCTAAAAGTCTGAATCACAAGAATCCACCACACAGAAACTTTCACCCATCTTAGTCAGGCCCGTCAGTGGCACTAATATTTGTGAGAAGTTCTATATGAAGCACCTATAGTATCCATCCAGCTGTTGAAAACTTAGTACCTCAAAGAAGTTCTTTGGCTGATCACATGTAACTGCTGCTCTCACTTTCTCTGGGACATCGATACTCCTGTATCTAAGATAACATTACCCAAGAAGTGAATCAGGTAAATCCAAAAGTAGCATTTTGAGAGCCAAGTATATAACTGATGCTCTATCAGTGTACTCAAAATTATCTCATGATGGGTGGCATGGTCTTGTCGAGTGTGAGAGTACACCAAGATATCATCCATTAGGACTACCATGAAAGAATCCAATTGTGGATGGAACACTCGGTTCATCTGTTCCATAAAAACAACATGTGTGTTCATGAGACTGAACGACACAACTACATACTCATATAGACCATACCTGCTCTGAAATGTTGCAATAGGTATATCATATGTTCTAACATCCAACTGATGATAACAAGATCTCAAGTCAATCATCAAGAACACCTGGGATCCTTGAAGCTAATAAAAGAGATCATCAATCCTCGGCAAGTGATATCATTTCTTGACAGTCAATTGGGTCCACATCTGATAATGCACAAAAAGATTGAGGATATCATCCCCCTTCATCGCAAACAGGACAAGTGAACCCCAAGGAGAATTACTGGGTCGGATGAAACCCTTTGCACACAAATCCTCCAACTACTTCTTGGGCTCCTGTATCTTAGGTGTAACCATATTATAATAAGTAATGGACATCAGTTCCACTCCTCAAATGAGTTCAACAGAAAATTCAACCTATCACTACAGATGTAAACATGAAAATTATTCTATAAGGACTTCCCTAAAACGATCCACCACTAGAGGAAAGTCTTACTGTGAAGTCCCTAGGTCATCCAGATATAGACTAGAAATATAGGCTTTAACTCCTCCCAACCAATGATGCTCGAGTCCCGCTCTACTCGCATGGACATCCAATTAACCCTTATGGAGAAATGATCAGACCTCTAGTGATGTGAAACCCACCCTAAGAAAATAGAAATCCACCACAGATTGGATGGGATCTAACCATTCCATTAAGTGAATGAAATCATATCCTTTTATCTCTATGACATAGAGGTCCCATAATAAGTGACACCCACAAACCTAAAGAGGGAACTTCATACACTGATATACAATAACCATTCTTGTCCCCAACGGTGTGTTTAGCATCAAAATATGAGTAGAAGAAAAGACATAGAGCCCAAGGCTCTCCACAATAGAAAAAGATATAAAGATATGGGAATCCACATTATCGAAAAAAGAGGAAGATAAAACTGAGGAAACTCGAATCATACCTTGAAATAAAGTGGGTTTGGGATCCTACACCTACTTGGCATGATCCAATGAAAAATTTTGACCTACATCGTGGACCTATGACTCTACCTGACCACCTTGAGTAGGTCCACCCTATTTTCACTAAAATCCTGGTGACTAGTTACATTGGCCACAACCTCTACCTTGGCCCGAACAGCTGGTTGAACTCCATTTTCTAGACTAATGAGAAACTGGTGCTTCTTCTCCAAAACTAGAAGTCATAGAAGAACCACTATCAATAGGTGATGGTGAAAAGAACTGACAGAATCACTAAAGATGACCCAACTTTCCACATGATCGACACTCTACTAGGTCACTTAGGAAATGTTGTCTCATATACCTGACCTTCCCACACTAGTAGTGTAAAACCTGGATACCTGAAGGTGCATTCCACCTACTCATATCTCTATTTGTATTCTTCTTTCAATGCTTCTTGATATCAATCGGTAAAGCACTAACTTTGGATGATGAACCACCCATGCTCATAGCTCCAGAATCCCTCATATTACGCTCTATGATTAGTGCCTGGTTGACAATATAAGATATTGAAGTCAATATAAAGATGTTCATATAAGCCTGAATGTCCTGTCTAATACCATTCTCAAAATTATTTTCTAGAAACAACCCATATCGCCCTAGAAATAGTGTAAAGCAATGTAGCTTGGTGAAGCGAGAAGAGTACTCCATAACAGAAATAGCACCCTTCTCCAAACTCATGAACTATCTTTCTCGATTATCTCTCAAGGTCTCCTGGTAGAATTAATCATATAAATTATGCTAAAACTCATACCAGACCATATCTTATTGGCATTATTCTTTTGAGATCACATCCCACCATCACTTAGAGGAATATCAAAGAATATATTTTACTAGCTTGACCCTCCTCTCCAGAGGCATCTCCAGGTGCTTGAAGATCATAAACGTGGCCTCCAACAATGACTCTTCAGGCTAGGGTTCTCTTTATCCTATGAAGGTGGGAGGATGTTGTTGCTAAAAACCCCATGTCAACACTTCCATAGAAGGGGAATGATGTAGTACTCATCAGATGGTCTACATAAACCTCAAAAAGCCCTCTCGGAACTCTGTGTCAGCACCTGTGTCCGGAATGACGGCTAGTTCCAAGAATAGAAAAATTAGAGGATCTACTTGAAGTCCATGATCATCCATGTCTGGTGTCTGATCACTACCTTGCAACTGGCGTACTACTGGAGGAAATATTGGCGGCATGACTCTGCAAGGTCAAACAGACAGTGTAGATCAAGATTATCGTGGATTTAAAATTGGAAGGGTAATAAGGGATCAGAAGAAAGAAATCATTCAGTTGTTGAAAAAACATAGATACATGGCATGTATACATAACTACACGGTTTTTTAACTTAAAACTTTCACATGGGTGTGTACTTCAAACAAAACTGGCCATTTAACACCGCAAACACATGACGTGTTGTCCTAACACACGACATGTACTTTATTCCTCTTCCCCTACCTGAGTCCTTCAACACGGCTAAGCTACATAGTTCTCCTAGAACAAGACTACATGACGTGCTGGTACCAGACATATCATCTACTAGATGAGATTCACTGCCCCATTTTGTAAGTGACATGGCCGGATACACGGCTCACACTACACGGGGTGTTCTAGACAGACATGACGTGTACTAAAAGATTTAAATGACTCATGCTGTTAGTCACACGTGCATACGCATGGTCAAAACACAATGTGTGTTCATCTAGTACATGACATGTCAAACAAAAAAGTCTCCAAACCCCGTGTCGATGACCACACGACCAGTGACACAGTTAAAGAATACGCGGCATGTACATAGAGTAAACATCATGTACTTAAGAAAAACAGTTTCATCTAGAACAGAAGAACACATAGAGTTTATTCAAAACTACACGGTGTGTATTATGTGTTTTTCTGGACAGTAAGCCTCAAAAACTACTTCAGAAGCCCAAAAAACTATAAAACGAACATTAATGTGCCAAATTATGTTCCATGACAGGCCATACTCCACACAAATCAATGTTTGGAATCTCTTACATGTTATATACAAGAAAAAAAGGCAATGATCCCCCAAATTTCGATCCATGAGGGCCCATAACACCCCAAATACCACATGTTGGAATTCATTGAAACAAACCCATACTAAATTAATACCTTATTAAACAACCAGAATTTTATCAAGGTATCTATCATAAAAACATGCATATCTATCACAACATCTATCACCACAACATGTAATCACTAATGCACCCTAAATGGCATTGAAAGAATGCATGACATGTGATTCCTAGCAAGAGCCTATATGGTGACTGATTTGTCACACCCTCATCTCATAGGGTTTCAACAAAAATGAAACCTCCATAATATCAACACTAATATCACAACCCATGTGAATAACCCAATGTAGAAATACAATCAACAGTAAAATTGAAAAACTAGAAAATTGCAATAAATGAGGTAAATTTGCTTTTCCCTATACACATTTTAGCTTCTCCCTGGCATATGTTATTACCAAGTACCTATTTCCATCCTATCCCTGAATATAGGAACCAAATAGTAAGTCAAGAAGAATATAATCCCTCATATACCACTTTGTAACATCCTGATTCTGAAAGCCGCCCAGAGACCCCCCGTACCTGGTTGGTCACATGGCCTCAAGCGCATTTCCCCAAACACTAGAGGCTGCCAACTAGTAATGAGGGCCTTCAGTGTGATAGTAGGGAAACTATTCCTTCATTGGCAGAGTAACATAGAAAAAGCAAAACACATAGAAAAAAAGAATCAGTAATAATACTATACAAAAGAAACAACAGAATACTGAAGAAATAAATAGCTAGAGCACATATATAATGATGTATGATACATATGTCTAGTATTGTATCCAAACAAGTCACAATGTTGAAATACAGTTCTAAACAAAAGTATAAGAAAGAAATTAAACAACTCCATTTCATCACAAGCCAAATCTTGGTGCCATGCTCTCCAACTCCAAAGCAGCCAAGTACCTGAAGTAGAAGGGCACATTTCCATATCTATACCTACAACAATATAACCTGTTTGGGCCCAAATGCATTGAACAAACAGGGTGTGAGACTAAACCCCAGTAGGCAACCACCAAGAGATCTGTGCCTAAAAGTTAGTGAATATATATGGTGGGAAATAAACAAAAGAAGATTTAAATAAGGAAACACTCAACAAAAAAAATTCCTACAGCTTCAAAGCATTAAAATACCACATATCAAGTAAGTAGATAATCAAAAATAGGTAACCCTATTACTCGTAGCCCATCCCCTCCGGTCTTACCAAGAAAACAGAAGCAATACTTTCGGAAGCACACAAAGTATCACCCCTATTGTTCTTCTTTATAATAGACAGTTTGAGGAAACACTCATTTTCAACTCCCACAATAGTCAAGTATGATAAAAGACTCAATTAACAAGAGGAAACACTCATCATCAATTCCCCCTATAGTCTTTTTATGGTAACCTACTAGCACTCTGATAAAGCACTCAATGTCAATTCCCCATGTGGTCTTATAACAAAACAATAGACCCTCTTAGATAGCACTCAACGTAAATATGCCCTATGGTCTCATAGTGTGATAATAATTTTAGACACTCTGGAGAATCCATTACATCAATTATCTCTATTGTCTAATACACTAGGTTCCCACGGACCTATGTAAGTCAAACAAGCATAAAAATGCAAAGCAGCCATAATAAACCTCAAGAACTACTTGGTTTTCCAGTCTACATCATAACAACATATTATATAAACAATCACTCCATCCTAACAATTCTAGAATTTGGAAACAAACTGTAGCCTAAGAGGAAAAATAGACCAAATGGTCAAACAAGAAAACATGGGCAAAACCACCATAGCATGAGCAATTAAACCCTATTCTCATCAAATAACCTCTTTCCAAACAATGTAGGGTATAGCAGGAAAACAGTAGGTCTAAAACCATATACTCTCAATACCGCTTTCATGGGTATTGGGCTCTTTTTCACATAAAACTAAAGGACTATCTACGAAAAGGCACAAACCACCTACCACGATGTCGGGAGATCAAAAAACTTGAGTCTCAGACCATGAATAATCTTAGAACATCATAGATCTACAAAAATATATAAAACGTTCAAACCATGATATCTCAAGAGAGATAGGGAATCAAAATATGGTTTTCAAGAATAAGAGATAACTCATCGATGCGATTCCAACATAACCAACAGAGTCTGATTCAGAAAATGGATGCTCGATCGAGGGCACAGTGAATATCTGCATCTTACAGACGCTCTCTGAAGAACTAGGTAGAGAAGAATACGGTTCTATCTTTGAGACGCCACCTCAGTACGTTTAATGAAAAAATGTATATGGCGTGTACTTGCCTTCACTGGCCCTCCCATTAGGCGTTCTCCAGGTCACCACACAAGGTCGTGTGCATGATCGTGACATGTCCAGCACCCGGAAACCTATGGTAACTAAGTACACGTCATGTATTCATAAAGTAAACAACATGTACTCATAATGTACATGATGTGTACTTACGAAATTCCTTTAAAAACATATTTTTCTCAAAAACGACCAGAAAAGAAAAACATACATGAAAATAAGATCCAGGTTCATAAAATTATGATTTATGATATGAATATTATACCCATTTCTCACCATGAGCTCCATTATGTTTATGTAATATTTGATATGTATGATTATTCATGTGGAAAGAATAATCATTAACATGTTAAAATGGGTGTTCCCAAATATCACTCCAATATATTGGGTAACATTAAGTCTCATGAGATATTATGTATGACAGTCTGGGCGGTTATCCAAGGCTTGTGCTACTGTCAGAAACCATCTTGGTGGTTATCCTTGACTTGTACTAAATTCATGTTTTATGTATCTACCACATTACTGTGATTTCATGTTCATATGATCCCATGTTTTTATGTTATGATGCCATATGTTCTATGCTTTTTTATCATTATGTCATTCCTTCTAACGCATGTGCTAATGCCTTATTCTTATGTATACTCACATAGTAGGATTTTCAGCTCATCAAATTGTTCATCTGTTTCCCATGGTATCCTATGCAGATGTATGATCATAATGGAATATAGGAATTCATTTTGGATTTCAAATAAAAATTTGTTTTTATAATGTTTGATTATTTACCATGTCTTCCAAGACATGGTACCTTACGATCCTTAGCTTGTACTCTGATATATAATAATGCTTAAAATCATGTAGTGCTATGTGTAAAAGGATAGGGTTGCTATGGTTGGTATCATAGTATGGTCTAGTTATTTGGGGAGATTAGGACTAGTGCACCTTAGTGGAAACCATAAGGATGAGGCTATGTATACGAAAACACCACAAAATGTTTTTCAAGTAAAGGGTAAGTGGTTTATCAAGAAAATATGTCTATGTATGGATACAAACAGGTAGATGCGTCTCTGTAACAAATGTACCTAGGAGTGAAAATTTTGAAAATGAGTTTCAAGCTTGATCCAATGTATCCTAGTATACAACAATGGGACTTGCTGTAGTCTTGGTATTGATACTCTCAGTTTATATGTTTTGGTGAATTCATGAGCATAGTACAAACTATTATTTAGGGAGTAAAAAATCCCAAAAGAATATAAGATATGAAATAGATTGAGGATAATATAGATTTTATCCTAAGATATCACAAGTTAGGATAGACTTATCCTTTACATGTTTATCCATTTATGCAGAAAAGTATCATTTTTTTTATTAATAACTACATATTCCATCCCAATAATTGTACGTTATTTTTATTTGTTAATTTCATGAAGTAGAAGAACAAATTCCGACAATAAATGTGATAGGGAATGTAATGAATTCCGAAATGATATTCCTGATAATATGGGAACATGTACACAAAACATCATGACATTAATTTCTCACATGGATCATGTTACAAATAATATCATGAATTATGTGGAACACCGTCCTCTTCTGAGGAAAGGAATTTTTTAGTATAATAATTTATGTGGTAAAGGAATCCCATGTTTAGTGGATCTTCTGATCCCCTCATCATGGAATTGTGTATTAACTACATTGAAAATATATCCACTATCATTAAGTGCTTTGAAAAAGTGAAATTTTTACGGGTGGTCTATTGTTTTTATGGGCAAGCTGATCAATGGTGGACACTGATCAAGAATACAATGATCCAATTTAAAATTGATTCCATGGATTGTGAGGAATTCAAAAGGAAGTTTTTCAATAAATATTTTCTTCAAACCCTCTATCTCAAGATAGAAAGAGAGTTCCTTGGACTCAACTAGAAGGTAGATGGTTCCATCAGGGCATGTGAGGAAAACTTTACCAAGCTGGAACAGTATGCCTCTGTCTTTGTCATGAACATTGAAATAAAGCGGAATTGCTTTTTTAGTGGCCTAAAACCAAGCCTATATAAGGTTTAGGCGATCTGAGAATTTGTCAGTTATGAGGATATTGTCTATTGTGCCCTCAAGGTTGAAATGGAAATTAGAGACTCTTAGTTGTCTGGTGGTCCATGAAAAATGAAGTGGGAAATAGATAATAACATGGGTTGGATCAAAAAACAATCACCTTGTTGTAATGAAGCTTGAATATATCACTTGTAAATGTTGTGGGAAGAAGCATCCTAAGAACTATCTAAAGGGAACCGGGAATTGCTTCAAATGTGAAAAGATGAGACATCTAGCCAAGAACTATTGAAGGGATATAAAGAGTCCCACTAATGTTCAAGAAGAATGAATGGTTCAGATAACTTCTTAACTAGTGGTGTAGTTTTACAACTACAAGGATCAAGGGAATTATGGAAACAATTTCCCAAAGCCAAGGGTTTTTAGAAGAAATCAAAAATAACCTCCAAGGAACCAAGGAAGGTCTTATGCTATCTCTACTTCTGAGGTGGAGATGAAGAAAGATGTTGTCACAAGTACGCTAGTTATTCATTCAAAAATAGAATGTTTACTATTTGACTCGAGTTCTACAAATTCTTTCATATCATGAATTTTTAGTAGAACTTTTGAAACAACAACTAAAATTTGGAAGGATAAGTTATATAGGAGAACAGTGAATGGGGAAATATTTTTTTGTGTGGTTTATAGATCATACCCAATTAATGTTTTTGGAATGAACCTACTAATAAATAATTTCATACTTTTTTAAGTAGAGTTTGATTCAATCTTAGGAAGGGATTGGCTATCTTTAAACAAGGGAAACATAAAATGTAATGAAATGGAGATCACTCTTCACATCCCAAAGCATCCTACAATTCACTACAAGTGTAAGAAAGAAGAAGAATATCATTTGGAATCCGTTTCTCATGTGGGTTTATTAATTCCTTATGTGGAAGAAATTATGACACAAATGATTGTTACAAAAGAGATAATTATTCTTGAATACCTGGCCATCATGAAGAATTACACTGATGTATTCCCTAAAGATTTTCTAATCTTTCACCTTATCATGAGGTTTAGTTCTCAATTGAACTTATTCATGGATCTCTACCTTTATTAAGGACAACTTATAGAATGGACATTGTAGAGTTGTACGAGTTGAAGAAGTAGTTACAAGAGAATCGGGAGAAGGGTTTCATACATTTGAGTGCTTTACCATGGGGTGTTCTAGTCCTCTTCGTCATGAATAAATATGGATCAAGGTGCCTCGATATATATTATAATGAGCTCAATAAAATCATGATAAAGAACATGTATCCCTTAACATGGAAAGATGAATTTTTTATCCGCTTCATGGGGCCAGTTATTTTTATAAGGTGGACCTTCGATCGAGATATCACCAATTAATGTTTTGGAAACATAATATTCTCATGACTTCTATTGGAATGAGGTATAAACAATATGAGATCATAGTGATGGCCTTCAGACTCACTAATGCTCTATAAATATTCATGGATTTAATAAATATTGTCTTTAGAGATTACCTCGACAAATTTTTTATAGTCATTATTGATGATAAACTGATATATTCTAAGAGAAAGGAAGAGCATGCTGAGCATTTGAATATAGTGTTAAAAAATTGTGAAGGGAGTAGTTGTATGCAATTTATAGTAAATGTGAGTTCTTGATAGTGGAAGTATCATTCTTGGGGGATGTTATCACCAGCAATGGGATATATGTAGACCCTTCCAAGATAAAGGATAGTGAAGAGTGTCTTAATCCATCATCTGTAATGGAGATATGCAGCTTTTTGGGAGTATTTGGGTATTATTAAAAATTTGTAAAAAATGTTTCATGATTTTAAAATCCAATGACCATGTTTTCATAGAAGGGAGTAATGTTTGTTTTGACTCAGGAATGTGTATACAATTTCAAGGAGTTGAAATGGAGTCTTATCGCTACGCTAGTAATCACACTCATAGCTTATGGATAACCTTTTGTGGTGTATAGTGATTCTTTTATGATGGTCATAGGTTGTGTTCTAATGAAAAATGATAATGTGATAACCTACGCCTCTTGGAAGCTGATAATCCATGATAAAAACTATCCCATGCATGAACTGGAGTTGGAGACTATGATATTTGCATTAAAAATCAGGCCACGTTATCTTTATATAGAGAAGTGTGAGATATATACTGATCACCATAGTCTCAAATATATATAAACACAAAAAAAAGATTAATATACACCAACGATGATGGGAAGAGGTCATCAATGATTGTGACTGCTCAATCAACTACCATCCTAGTTAGGAAAAATACGTGGCATATGCTATAAGTAGAAAATATCTTACATCCTTATTAATTATTATAATTGAAAAGGGTCCACCCTTCTCAGATTTTAAGAGGATGGACATTGAAATTATTAAGGGAGGAACATCATCAATCCTTTCTCAAATAATTTCACAACCATCTCTCCTAAAACAAATAAAATATGATCTAGGAAAAGATGTAGAAATTCAGAAAAGGGTGGAAGTTATTAGAAATGGAAAATCTACCAATATCAAAATTTATGAGGAAGTAGTGGTATGATTTGGATCACAATTATGTATACCATTCAATCCATAGATAAGGAAGGATATTTTGAATGACACACATAGGTTGACCTTATATATTCACCATGGAAGCATAAAGATGTATCATGATCTCCATGAAATCTTTAGGTGGGACTACATGAAAAAAGAGATTGTTGAATATACATAAATGTGCATGGTATGTAAACAAGTGAAGGTGAAAAGACTGAAATTTGAGGTGATGATGCAACCACTTCCCATACCAACAAGGAAGTGGGAGAACATCATGCTGGACTTTTTCACTGTAATTCTAAGGAAATAGACAATCATCTGAATGGAACAATATGAAGAACATTGTGGGAAAAGGTACAAAACACTGGAATATTGGGATGAAATCAGTGAGCGTAAGCTGATAGGACCTAAAATGGCTAAAGAAATGGTGGAGAAGGTGAATACCATTCAGCAACATATCAATGTATCCCAATGTCAACAGAAGTTTTCGGCAGACCATCATTGTTGAGACAATGTGTTCAAAGATGGAGACATTGTATTTATACGCATATCTATATGGAAGAAGGTCCTGAGGTTTGGGATGGAAGGGAAGCTATGTCCAAGGTACATCATTCACACTGTAATGTCAGATCGAGTCAGACTTGTGACCTATAGACTAGAGCTTCCACCTACCACGTCCTAACTACACCATGTCTTTCATGTATCCCACTTAAGGAAGTACATACCACACTCTTCACATGTACACAATTTAGAAGTGGTACAGTTGGAGGATAATCTTTTTAATGAGGAGTAGCCGATGAAGATCATGGATCATTGAGATAATTTTCTATGTAACATGACTACTCACTTGGCCAAGGTACTATGGTGGAACCATAAGTATTAAGAGGCAACATGGAAACTGGGTGAAACAATGAATGAAAAGTACACACATCTTTTTATGTCCTATAATGTAAAATAGAATTTTTAGGGAAAAATTTCATAATGGGGGAAGAATGTAATGACCAATGTTTAATCAATGGAAATTACTTTCTTATAAAATGTCATATAATCAAATTAAATAACAACACAATTACCTAATAAGTACTATGGGACCTTTAAAAATAATTTTTGTCAATTATGTGTTTTTTATTTCGAAAAAAGGTTATCTACAATTGTGATCAGAATGCTATTTAGTGTCTTTTATGAAAAAAATAAAAAAAAATTGATGAATTATAACATAACATTGTTAATAGTAACATACATCTATGAATAGTAATGTATATTAATTGACCAAACTAATATAATGTTCACCCAGGAATTTAAAAATACAATTTATACATCTTAAAAGCGAAAAAACCATTATTGTATAAGAATCGGTACTTTTATGTCAAAATATTTCCATTTTCAATTTTATGATTAATTTAATAATTTTAAATTTAAATTTATTTTCATAAAATATAATCATAAATTGTTACTTTTTTGTCTTGTGGTTATATGATAATTTTATGGGACCTTTCATAATTTTACTAGGTGTTATAAAACGAGTCATAGTTTAAATGTTGATTTTATTGAATAAATAATGATTTTATTTAAAAATTAAAATATAATAATTTATAAAATCATTTTCAAAAAATTTATTTCATTTCTTAATTTTACATGTTGGAAAAAAGATAGGGTTAATTTTTGGTATTTTTCTAAAATACTGGAATTTATGTGAATAATAAAAATATAGTTTTGATTTTTCATTATGATTAATGAAATCATAAAGTTGTAATAATTAAAATTAAATTATTGTATACATCTGTATAGTAAAATAATATATTAGGGTTCCCACGTGGTTAACACCATGGGAAAGCCAATGGTTTTCAAAAAACCAAAAATGAGGTGTCCTTTGAATTTAATAAAAAACTCTCTCTATTTTCCTATATATACCCACTCTTTCGATCATATTCATATTTCCCATATCTATAATCATTTAATATCTAGTTTTTTATCTCCCTAGTATCCATGAAAAGGTTTCTTCAAGCCCCCAAGGTCCCAACCTTCATGTTTTCGGAGTTACTGCACAAGGTAAGATAACATTTCACCCTCCTCTTTTAGTCAACACTTCTTTTATGTTATCTCTTTAAATTTCTATTTTCATACGTTAGTGTTTTATATTATGTATCCCTCTCACTATACTATTTTTTTCAATATGATTATATACCGTTTTTCCTCTCAAAATTAATTTTATGAAAGATTATGTGATGTCGTCAGGTTGCCGAATTTTCATAAGGGATCCCTTAACTTTTTTTTATTTTCATGTTCATTTCATTTTGTTTTCCATACTCACATCCTTTCATCCAAATGTTGTGATGACTCCTGTACCTTAAATATACTAGAATTTTTTCATGATAAATTTATTTTTCTTCATCATCTTTCTTTTCCCTTTCTTTAATAATAAAAATGAAAACACCGTCTGAGATGTGCTAATTTACCACATTCAAAGATGATGAGTTTTCAATTTATGTCACCATATTCAATTATTCCCCATGAAACTATTTTCATGGTTGAACGAGACCATAATATTTTTATTAAGTCTCATAGATATTTTTGTAGTCTTTTTGTTCTTATGGATTTGACTTATAAATACAAATGAGTTGGTTGTGTTCAAAAACTGCCAATAAACCCAAATGGTTATCATTAGATAGTTTATATAATGATTCATCTTCATGCCAATTAACATAATGAAATTTATAATAATGTAACCTCCTATATTTTCAATAATAACATATAACTCCAATTTTGAAAAACCATTCCCATGTTACATGATTCTTCGAGCATGAATTTAAGTGAACCAATCCTTAGAACCAAGGGAAACAAACAGATCTCGATAATTAAATTGATCCTCATAACCAATCAAAAGGTTATGGATGAATTCAAAAGGGTTTTTCCAAATCATTTTAATATATAAGAGGTTATGAAATATATTAATTAATGAAACCAATTTGATTATTCAGGTCATTAATATCAGGTTTATAACTCCATCAGGCTTAAATTAAGAGATTATACCCGATCCACTTTTATTCCTTCATGTTGTAAGAATGTTCTTTTTACAACAAAAAATTTGTCCTTTATTTTTTAGTAAAACATATAAATAACTTCTGTATTCTCCAAATTCATGATAAAATCTCCATCACCCAATCAATTTTAGTGATATACATGTATTTTAGTGATTCCGTCTTTAATTTTTCCCAATAAGCAAACATATTTTGAGGGAAAATCAAAAATTCTTACCCAATATAAAGTTAACCTTATACTATGTTTTTATCCAACAATTTTTTTTATTAAAAAATTATTTTTATTATGAAATAATACTTGTTTCACATCTGGTTTTTTATAAAATATTATTCCCTTTTTTATTTTAAATAATTTTTAGTATTTTCCTTAAAGCCACAGTAAAATGTTTTAATGCTATAAATTTCATAAATACTCTTCTAACATGTTTTCACTTATATTTTACATCACGTAACATAATATATGCCTATTTTATGTTATTAATTTCCATGCATATTTTATTTCCTTCCTCTCATGGACACCATTAAGATACGCCCATTCATTTTAAATTATAACATGAATGTAGAACCCATTTCTCTCCCTGGATTCCATTATGTTTATTTATGATTGTTTATGTATGATTATTTTTTTTGTAAAGAATATTCATGAACATTTTAATATGGGTGCACCTATATATATCTCCAATTAATTGGGTAAATTTATGTCTCGGGAGATGTTTTATGTTATGGTCATGGTGGTTAGCCTTGTCTTGTGCTACTATGTGAAACAATCTTGGTAGTTAGCCCTAACTCATACAAAATCCATGTTTTATATTTCTACCACATTACAATGAATCCATGTTTATATGATCCCATGTTTATTTCCTATGACAGTATATGTTCCATGATTTTTTCATCATTATTTCAAGCCTCATAACCCATGTACAAAATCCTTATTCTAATTTATACTCCCTTATTTGGAATTTTAGATCATCCATTTGTCATGTGTTCCCCTAGGGATCTTATGTAGATGTATTATCACAATAGAAGATAGGTTCTCATTTTGGAGTTTAAGTCAAATGTTTTTTTATAATATTTGATTATGTACCTTTCCATCTAAGACACTAGACTTTATGATCCTTGGCTTTTTCTATGATGTCTAATTATGATTAAATTCATGTAATGATGTGTGTAAAAGGGTAGAGTTTCTACAGAATGTCCTCTATGATCTATATGGTCCACTCCATCTGACTATCCGTCTTATGATGAAATATTGTGCACAACACAGTTGTGTCTCAGATGCATGTTATAATCCCCTCTATAGCCAATATGTAATACAAGCTTCATGATTTGAGACAATATTCGAAGGCACCCCTTAATGCTGCATTATCCTCTGGAAGTAGAGGCACCGCAAGACCTCTACAGGTCCCTGCTTCTGCATCTGTAGGAAGTGAGCCAAATTTGTGAGTTTTTCAAAGATCACCTATATATAGTTGTGGCCCCTCCATGTACATGATAACCCTGTCAAAATGTCTTTCAAGATACCATTCCAATTTCACTCCAGTACCATGATTGGTTGGTCCAACTCCGCTGAAACCCACTTCTACGCCTTCGCATGTGAACAAGCGGGGCATCATGAAATGAACATGACCACTGATTTCTTAATCCTCAGCCACCATTACTAAAATTAGAGTTCTTGGTACATATTTTACACTCCATGATGTACCTCCAAGGGTGATGTATGGAAATCCCTCAACACCCTTTCCACAATTTCGCTAGCACTATAGTGTACAATATGAAATGGATGACGTGCTACCCACCTATCAAAAATTCATCAGGAGCACATCCTAAGGATAACTGGGCATGTCAGGACTCTCAATCAACATTCACTAGTTGTGCCTCTTATAATCTCTATAAGAGTGTGGGACAAACAATCATCGATCAAAAGTAAGAAGTTCCACCATCATCCATGAAGTATATCTGCATCGTTGCCAACTTCTTTGTCACCTCACACAACAGCTGAAAACTAATAATCCTGTTGAGCTCGTATTCCATAAATTCCCCTTTTCCATAAGTATGGACTATCTAAATTTCATACTCAAGGAGGAAATCTATCCATCATTGATATCTAAGGTTCATGTCATTCTGGGAGAAGATATATATAAGACTCTTATAATTGGAGTAAACTATTAACCATTCACCCATAAAGTAGTGCTACAACATCTTCATGGCAAAGAACAATGCTACTAAATCCAGGTCATGGGTTGCATAGTTTTGTTCATGATGTCTCAACTTCTGTGAGCCGTAGGTGATCACAACTCTCTCCTACATCAGGACACAACACATTCCAATCTAGGATGTGTCATCATAAACTTCATACCCAAAGCCCTCCTCTGGTAGTCTCATTATTGGTGTACAAGTTAGTCTCTACGGTAGCTTTTGAAAACACTACATAAATTTGTTCGTCCACAAATTGAGATGTACCTTCTAGGTCAAAGATGATAAAGGTGATTCTACTCTATAGAAGTCGGGCATTAACCTATGATAGTAACCAGCTAACCCGAAAAAATCTGCACCACGATCATGCTCTTGGGAAACTCCCAAGCAAGCACTATCTCAATCCTCACTGAATCTACTTCAACTCCAGCCTTTGAGATGATGTGTCCTTGAAATTGGACATCTTGTATCCAAAACTAACACTTCAAGGTCTTACCATAAATTTCGTTATCTTAAAGTGTATCGAGGACTATTTGTAGGTGTGTAGCATTCTCCTCTTATGTTGTCGAGTACACTATTATTTCATCAATGATTACCCAAAAAACCAGTCAAAGTAAGGCTGGAAGGTCCTGTTCATTAGACCAATGAAAACTACTAGAGCGTTGTTCATGACAAAATGAATGACAAAGAACTCATTGTGGACATACCAGCACCTGAATGGTGTATTTGGTACATCCACATCCTATACTCAAATCTAGTGATATCATGATCTGAGATCTTTATTTTATTATTACTTCTCCCCCCTTCAGCTGGTCGAAGGGATCATCGATTTTTAGTAATGGATACATTTTCTTCACGATCACCTGGTTCAGGCACTGAAATTCCACCCACAACCTCAAAATCATGTCATTAGTCATTGAAAAAAGCATAGGGGCTATAAATGGTGAAACACTGAGCATTACAATCCCCTTCCTCTACATGTCCTCCAGCTATTCCCTCAGTTCTCATTGCACTACGGGGGCCATCCAATATGCCAATGTGGATATCAGTGTGGACCCATGGAACAAGTTCATGCAGAATTCTTCCTCCCTACTAAAAGGTAGTCCCGAAACATTATCACGAAAAACCATCATCAAACTCATCCACCACTACAGGAATGCTTATACTTCTCTCATACACAGTACTGAGGGTGAGGCTAAACATCTTACGAGTGATCAGCTGCACCCTCCTCCAAGACATTTTGTCCTATGCTGAATGGGGTTTTTTCTCACCGGTGAATGAAAACCTAGTCCAATTTCAATAGACACACCCCTATGTATGACTAAAATAGTCGATCAGAGCATGGACTATGGATAATAAGTCCATTCCCATGATGGGGTCGTATGGCCTAGACGGCACAACTAGGAGATCCCTGTAAATACTCTCTCCCACTAGTGTAATCTGACATTATCATCACTAGTGTGTAATCATTGAAACACATACCAAAGTAGTGATATGGTCATAAACCACTATTAAATGAATCTATGTTCTCCCATGACTGACTAATCTGTGAGGTTGGGGCGGAACACCAGGGGGTGGTGGAAGTAACACCTCAAACCTTCTCCCACTGCCTGTTGTTCGACCTACTCCCTTGTCGCATCTGCCACCCTGCGGAACTCCATGCTCGAATTGCTGCATCTACCTCAGTGGGCCATAAAATATCTACCGGTCATCTATACAATGTGTCAGGAAGTCACTTTCCATGTGTCCATGCGCGCTGCATGTGAATAAAATCATGGTTCCTGGCTGACTTTCTCAGGTCTAGGAGCCCTGCACTACCGACATTGAGCCACATGTTTGTCATCTAAAAGACCTAGCCTGCTTGGGTCGTCATGTCTATTATCTGCTACCTACTAAAGACTCTCCCACCTGGGTTCTACTCATACCTCTAGCTTTGGGTGACTGCTTCATCAAGAATCTCTCTACCAGAAGGGCTCGCTCCAACACACTAGCAGGAGTAGGGATGCTAAGAGAAAACACTAACACCCTAATCTCCCACCTCAGTCCATGTTCAAAGGATCGATCCCGGAATAAAAGGTCTCACACCATATTCGTTCTATGGCATGAAAGATAAATTAACATAGCTATGTTCTCATCCACCATCATGCAGCTCTGCTGTAGGTGCAGCAGCTTATGACTGCACACAGAGTGCAAGGTATCCTAGAAAAAGTCCTCTAAAAATTTCCCTCAATGTCTTCTCAGGTGAGTGTCTTCTGATCATGCATCTGATGGTCAAGCTCTATAATCTCCCTTTCGATACCCACATAAGACTTGCTTCCATGATGTCCATATGGTCTGGTGGTGTCCTCACTAAGCATAAGACCCACGTCACTACCTCTATCATGTCCTCAGTAGCCTAACGATCTATCTCTCCCCTGAACATGGGAGGTCTCTGTCTCTGAATTCTCATGGAGGGTACTAAGTCTATACACATCCTCTGGAAGAACCAATGACCATAGATGCTAAACATTCGGTGGTGGTATCACTAATGCACCACACAGTGGGTCCATCTCTAGAATAGGTCCTTGTAAGGACACCTCTTCGTTAGGCGGGTTGTCCTCGCGAGCTCCTATCGGGATCCGGGCTAGTTGTCCATGAAGAGGCATCCTGAAATAAATAAATAAGGACACAAATCAATACATTATACCTGCTGAGATGACACTTATTCAAAATAACATAAGTATAACCTTATAATACCAATGATATAATGTATTGAGTATAAAACAATTCAATGTCATAATGAATGGATTAATCGGTCGTCGAACCAACCCGGGACTCCCCGAATTTGAATGTTAGACTCGCAACACATAACAATGTTCCCCCAAAACAAAAAAATAGACTCACAGAACTTGTGGTAGGAACCAACTCCCTATGATACTACTTTTTCATTAATATTACCCTAGTTCCCATGCTGTGACTACCCCAAGCCCGCCTCTCAATGGCAGGGGTGGGTGACTTGTGTCGAAGGAGAAAACCTCCAATTGGGAGGCATTTTTCTAAGTACCTGTATTAAAACACATTCACAACCAAGTTCCACACATTGAAATGAAAAATAGTATCACTAAAACAAATTTGAGTACATGTATAACTGATATTAGTGGGAAAGTCTTAAAACCCAAAAAAATAATTGAAAAAATAAAAGTAAAAAAGGAAACTCTAATGTCCATCCATGGAAACCCCCACTAAATTTTGAGAGTAGTGTAGCTACTAAATGAAGAATCATAATTTCCTCTCCACCTGATCTTAATGGGATATGCCTGTTTCTAGGCTACCATGTACACAGTTGTAGTGTCTGTCGGTTCGGTCATTCTGAGTATCTCCAGATACTATTCTACCAAAGTCTCATTCGAAACGTTGATTAACTGCATGAGTCACAACACATGCGGTTGAAGCCTATATAGGGGTAAGTAATAGCATAATGAGTAGGGACTTGAAAACAAAAATTAAGGAGCACACACCAATCCTCATTGTAAATCATGAAGCATGAGATAGCTCACAAATATTATACAGTTAGGGTAGTTATAGAAGAATCATTGGTAACATCATCGAACATTGCTGCATCTCGAGTAATTTTTCCCTATCGAGTATAGTGGTCCTGCAAAGACACACAAAAGGGAATCCCACTAACCATGGATTGATTAGGTATGCCTACTTATCATGTATCATGGGCCTACAAAGTCTCACAAAAGTTCTTCCCTCTAATCTTGGCCAACTAAGGTACTACCCCTTGTCACGTAGCATGGGCCTACAAAGTCACAAATAAGTGCTTCCCACTATGGTCCTGCAATGCCACACAGAAGTGCTTCCCACTGGGCTGTAGATGAGTCACATGATTCAAGGATGAACCTATTCCTAGGATGATCTGTGTTCATCATTTCTAAAATGAATAAATTTCACAAATTAAACCCATACTTCTTTGACGCTTGTTGCCGCAACGTTACATCCTCGAGGATTCAAGACGTCGACATCGTTCAATGCTTTTAGCTCTATTCGCCATGGTGCATTGTACATTTATGATGTTATTTGGTTTTTTCATTCTTTATTGGAGAGTAAGTTCATCGGATGTTCATCAAATAATCCTATCATTTTAATTCCCCCACTCTCCAATGCGTTCATTTAATAAAAATAAACACAGCAAATTGTTTCTATTACGATATGGCATTGCATCATTAAGCTGTTTAATTTATGAAACAATGCAGAAGTTATGTTTTCACAATAATCCATTAAGTGGATTTGTTAGTTGTGCCTCATTATATCCTCATTTCTGCAATGCAGAATCATCATCTTCGACTCAATGGTGCGAATGAAAAATAAAATTATTTTTTAAAGTTATTTTATGATTTGAAAAGTTCCAAAAATGAACATTTCTATCTAACCATTATTGGGTCAAAGTTAAGTCCTTTATAAGATAATCTCAGTGAAGATCCTTCATATTTTTGTTCCGATCTTCGATTCTAAAGTTATAAGAACACGCTCACTAATTTACTTAAGTGAACCAAGAATGTTCAGAATTTCATTTCGGGCTCACCAGCCTTCGGAATCACATGCGGTCAAAGCATGTGGTCTCAAAATATATCCATATATTAACAAAATTTACCATAATTTCTGATACTTTAAAATAATATCCAATTTTATACAATTTGACTGTCTTGGAACATGAAAAAAGGAATTTGGAAGATATATAAACTTATTATATAAAATTTAGTTTGGGATAATATGAGATAATAGTGAATCCATAAGGTATAAAAATTCATTCATATAATGATATATATTTTAGATATATTTTTAAACATCATATTAATCATGATAATGTATATAAGGATGCGTGTAAATAATTTCCCTCTATTTTTGAATGTTTATTCAAGTATACAAAATGATGGATTGATGGGAAATTTTTGGTTGCATGCTTCAACTGAGGAATGATTGTCCTCATGGAAATATTGTTCCTATAAAAAGGGATTTAATGGTAATGAATATTACTTTTCACAAAACAGTCAATAAAATTTATCCTCAATATTGAATTTGAAATTTAAAAATAAATTTTAATGTAAATATTTATAAAAGATTATTTTGAGTAAAAAAGAAGAAAATGTTGATGTTTCTTAGGGAGAAGGTAGAACTGAATTCATATTTTATTTGTGATAATGTATAATTATAACTATATAAATGTCTAAATTTTAAATCAATTAAAAAGATAAATTGGGAGAAGTCAATGATTTTAATGTTAAACTTGCAGGTACACAAATTAATTCCTTAATAAAAAAGAAGTATAATAAAAACAATGTTGGACATATGAAATAATAGTTTTGTTTTTTAAATAAACCTATGAAAAAATAATTGGGGTACTGATGGTTTTGGAAGATCAGGCTATGATACAATAAAATTCAAGTAAATTATTTAACATCAGGTAAATATTTTGGGTAAAATATATATTTTTTTGGTGAACATAATGACTCATTTTAAGAGTTATGGAAAATAATATAATTTATATCAGAATAATTAGTTATTTTATGGATTAAATTTTAATATGAGATTAAATGCAGATATTATGAGAAAAAAATAATAGTTTGCTATTTTATTAAATGAATAATTCAAAAACAGAGTTATAAAAATGAATGGGGGAATTTAATAATTTATAAATGACATGATATGAAATTAAAACGGTCATATTGGACTTGGAAAAGACAATGAATCATTTATGTATAAGATAATTTTATAATAAGAAATGATAAATAGATCATAAAATTCTTGAACCCAATCATTTCGTGTCCCTAAAATTCTGAAAATTGATTTAGTGGCCATGCAAATGTAGACTAAATGTGATTGGAAAATCAAACTATTTAGGTATACATTATGAGGTTACCTTGGTCCCACCATGAATGACTATAATGATACAAGTTGTTACCAATTATGCTGGGCTCTGAAAATGGAAAATATAATACAAAATCATATCCATCAAAAAATAGTAGAAACACTTTTTAGGGTTATTAGTATTATATGTATTAGTTTTTTTATAGAGATATTCCTTCAAGAAAATTAATTATTTCCTCACGAGGGTCATTTAACATGTATTGGAATGGTGTGGATATGATTCCATTAGAAAATAAATTATCCTCAAAGTTAATAGTATACTATATGGAATAATCATGTAGAAAATTAAAAATAGAGTTCTTTTATTGTTTCAATTATACCAAAAATATATTTAAAAAAATTATTAGCACACAATTATATCTTAGATAAGATAAAAATAAATGTAATAATGAATTTTAGGATTTTTTACTTGACTATGTAGGTTAATCCATAATTATTGAAAATGTGTCTGTACTAAATTAAAAAGATTAATTTTTTGGATGGAAATTTTATATATAATTCTGATTCATATGTATAAATTAAAAGTAAAAGTAAAAATAGTTAAGCTAGAAACGATTGGAAAAAATACTAATTTGTTATATTGATAATATTTATTAAAATCTCTTGTTTTTTATTTAACATTCTTAGAGAGGAAATAATTTTAAATTCAGTTAATGTGATATTATATCAATGAATAAATTATTAATGTATTTGAAAAAATAAATTTAGACGAATGATAACCATTATTAGGTATAAAAATTTGTTACATCATATTTACATATATTGGAGTTGAAATAATATATTGAGGCATCGACTAGATGAGAATATACCCTAGAAATTCTCAAAAATTATTCGAATTCATGATTTTTTGATTGATTTTAAAAAAAAGGTAAAGGACATGATATTTTGGAATAAGGGGGAATATATTGAAATGTATGTACATGGAAAATAAGAATAGATATTTTCATTTTATTGATCTAACTCATGATAGAAATTTTGGTTCCATGTTACATATATAAACAAAAGGATTAAAGAATGTCGTATTATTAAATTTTGAATATAGAAGCATGGAAAATATAATGTTGATATGAATTATTAAAGAGTCATTAGAGTGTATAAATTAATATTAAAAGTGAGTATAAAATGAATATAAATCGATAATAAAAATCCCAAAATCAAAAATAGAATTAATTACATCTTAATAGAAGTAAAAATTTATTTAAAGAATCAGAAAATTCAAAATGATGAATTATTTTTGAAACTATAATTTAGAATGTATAAGTTGAAAAGTTAAATAACATGGTAAATAACATAAAAATTTCATAACTCAATGACAGTGGATTTTTAAGGACTATAAAAAATTGGTGGTGACATTAATGGTGTATGTAACACCCCAAGATTTTATGAAAAATATTATTTTAATTTCATTAATGTCTTGTGTTGTATTCTACACCAAGATTACCTTGCGCTATATGCAACACCGTATTAGCTTGCAGTATATGCAACACTATTCTTGGACCGTGTTACACACAATTTTGATAATAGTTATTCTACGCAACATTGAGTATATATATATATATATATTAAATGTAAAAATGAAATATGGTTCGATTCTGTTATACGAAACAACGAAGGAATCTTTCACAACACGCAACCCTGACTTGGCTTGCATTACACGTAATCACGACCTTCCTCGATAGCGTGTGTTGTACGCAATACCGGGTTTTAATAAAAAATGATATATTATTATAATATTTTCATGAAATAGACGTTATGAATAGTAGTAACTAAATTTTGAATTTTATAACATTATTATTCATCTTACACATTTTCTAGAACATGTTATAAGAACAAAATAAATTTTTCGGGTAAAATAAGTATTTTTCAAAAAATGCAGTTTTGCCGCCTTTTGATGGCGTACCCACTTTAAATCTAGTTTTTGACATGTTTATATGTTCAATTTGAAAAAATAAAATTCTTCTTTTCAATCAAGATGTAAAAATTTACATTAGATAAAGTTTTGATATTTTTTTGATAACTTTCATATTTTAATGAATAGTAAAAACACGCTATATTTTAATTAAAAACAAATTTTTTTCATCATAATATCTTATGTGGTTAAATTATAATATTGAATGGTATTAAAGTGTAAATAGAATATATTTTTACCATTTAATATAATTTATGTCATTAGCATTGATTTTACCTTAAATTCATAGGTTAAATCAATTCAATCTTATGCAATCTTTTAAAGAAAAACCCGTTTTTATTCGACAACGGGATTAATTTTAATTTAATTTCCACAAATTATTTGTATTGAATTTTAAAAATTGGATTCCATATTTGGAATCAGTGGGTCCAAATTATGTTAATAGGCTACTTTTTATTTTTTGGAATTATGAATAGTAACTACGGTAATTTTTATTTACCATAGTTAAAGGTAAATCAGGTAATTAAGGGTAAATATAATATTATAAAATTACACTAACACATGCCAAAATTCTATTTGATGGGTAAAAGTAAACCCATATCATCTAAGGGTCGGATTAGATTCATTTTATGGACTTTTGACCATGAAAATAATTTAATTATTATTAAAACCGAAGAAAGTGACAACATGTCACCTTCT
The DNA here is from genome assembly GCA_963277665.1 of Viscum album. Taxonomy (NCBI): domain Eukaryota; kingdom Viridiplantae; phylum Streptophyta; class Magnoliopsida; order Santalales; family Viscaceae; genus Viscum; species Viscum album. The sequence goes on from OY728142.1 coordinate 439,893,021, forward strand.
TAAATCTTATAAGTATAATAATTTTAACTTAGTGATAAACATCATAAAACTTTAAACATGAATAGTATCCAGAAAGCTAACAAAATTATCTACATCATGAGAATTTATTTAGAATTTTTTGGGATTAAATATTTATCATTAATTGTGACACAATAGTGATGCAGAAATTATTTATCTAGTGAAAAATCAAGAATATAGTTTTTATTAAACTAATAGTGACCATAAAAGGCACAAAACCCTGACCAAAACATATTGGTCATGTATATTGAAACAATAATAATCCAATGGTCGAATATTTGACCATTTGGAGTCTTATAAAAGCAATTATGACACTTATATTATTTTATTTTAAATGATGCCAAGTCGTCACCTTCATAATTTAATAAATATAACAATTTAAATATTGTGATTTTAAGATGGTAAATTCGAGTAAAAGTATTATTGTGAAAGGTAATATATTTATCTTCATCATAGGATTTTATTTTAAATTTTTATGCATCAACTAAGTGTATTAAATAATTATACAAAAATGATGTAGTAATTATTTTATTTTGAACATATCTTCTGTATATATTTTATTTAAATTCAAATAAATGAATAGTGTCAAAATTGACACTATTGTTATTTTATAAAAATAACATATTATAAAATTGTTTAAAAATCACAAAAATATTTAAAAATTATAAATTTAAATTTATATGGTCTATAATGTTATAAAGTAAACAATTATGCAAAATTCACAACAAATAAGTAATTATTTGTTATAATTTAAAATTTAGAGTTTTATTACCACAAATAAACTTAAATAGATTAAATAAGGATAAATCAAAATGATAAGGTCTAAAATAAGATCCAAACATGTCTAAATTTGATTGGTTGATGATATTACAACCCTATCTCATCTAATCTTCGAATATGAGTCATTTTTGGAGGTTTTTAAGTGGGGTTAGATTTATTATAAATTAATAGTTTTAGTTATTCCAAAGGTGCCCCTCTCCTCCCTTATAAAAGGGCACCTCCTCCCTCTCTTCCTCACATAACTTTGAGCCTTCAAGCTCAGCCAACCCCTGCCAAAATCTCTTCTCCACTTCCCTAGAAACATCCTAGAGGTTCTGGTCTTCCTCAAAGACCAATTTTAGTGCCCTAAGAGGAGGTCTCAAAGAGGCGCTTCAAAGAAGAGGATGTTCGGACACTTACGAAGCAAATCAGACCTAAGGTAAGGGAAATATCACAATATCATTTTTATCCAAGATTTTTTATACTTTCGTATTTACTGGGGTGTATTTTATCATCAACATCCATGTTTCCTCAATTGGTAATATTGTTTCCATCCACCTACAATTGTTTAAATCCTATTTTACCCTTCGGTGAGTTTTTAGTAAAAGATATGAAAGGAATCTTTTGTCATTTTTCGTACGATGTACTTTTTGACTTTTCCTACAAAAGTACGAGAATAATGTTTTTTTAACTTATACGTAATGAATGTATTTTTAAAACATTATTTCCAAGAAGCTTCCTTTACAAGATTTCACGTTTATTTTTAATCAACTTCTTTTAGTTTATAATTGTACGACATGTTAAGAAAGGAAAAGTGTTTTTGAAGCAGAAAGGATATTTTCCTCAAGAATGGATTTCAAGTGTTTTATCAGAATTATTTTCCTTCTAAGATAATAAAGGCTTCTATTTTTATCCATATTATTACATGGATTTGATTATGTTGTGATGGAATTATTTTTATGAATTCCTTTATCTTATATGAATTGTTTTATGAAGTTATGAGGTTTAAGAGTCCCATTTTTATTACATGGGTTATGCAATGATATATGGTTTATGATATCATGGCACACATAAGAATGGTATCATTATGAGATGGGTGGGACCCATATCTCCATCCAATTCATTGGGTAAAGATTTTATATCTCATGAGATAGACATGGTTGGAACGGTAGGTTATACCGGTTCAGTGAAACAGGACAGAAACGAGGGTGACTCGGTTCAGAAAGGGACTTTTTCCACTATGATAGTCTTGGCAATGAGTCTTGACTAACAAGAAATGATTATCTATGATTATGTGTGTATGCCACAAAGCATCAGGTTTTAAGTTATGATTATTGGGATTACATTTCACTTCTATGATTTATCCCATGTTATGATATTATGATATCTTTTGCAGGATAATATTTCCAAATGTTATGTTCTTATGAATATGTTGTGATTGTTATTTCTTTTGTTTACCCTTTATGAACATTTGAGCTCACCCTTTTATGTTTTCTTTTCCCCAGGATATAAATAAAAGTTTTAGGTAAAAAAAGGGAAGATCTTTATGGGAGATATTGAAGATCTTTCACCACGATTAGAATATTTTATTCCGAGTTTACAAAGACAGTAAACTATTACGATCCTTGTGTGTGTGTTTTTGTTATGTACTAAGTATTCCGCAAAAGTAATGTAATGTCCATGTACCTCAGGCTTCGGGTCTCTACAGTTGGTATCAGAGGAAAGGTTTAGTCAACCATTGGAAACTAGGATGCGAGAACTTTAGTGAGATCCCTATAGATATTTCTAAGGTATGTCTAGGGATGCCTCTAAGTTTAATTATATGAATATGTTATAGTCCTAGAATTATGCTAACGATCATAGAATTTAACCTAAGATGTTAGATATTGAGGGTACTTCCCCTTTACTATGTTGTTTTCTCTAGCATTATTTTTGCCTCTCACAGAATTATTTTTGTGTTTTAGTTAATGGAGGGAACCAAAAAGATTTCGATTAACATTGAATCCAATGGACAAATTGGTGACTATAAGAAACAAAATTGTGTAATTCCTAGAGAGAATGATATTGTGATTATGCCGAATCATTCATCGCGATATATGATTAACAAGGTAAAATTTAGTGGTATGCCTAATTAATCAAAGAAGAGGAAGATAGACTATTATGCATGTTCGCATGTTGAGGAGCATAAAGAAAGGAAGATTGAGATTTCTAAAGAAGGGAAGAAGAACCTTGAGGAATACCTCAAATGGAGGGACTGATGTTATCTATGTGGAGAAAAGGGTCATAGAGTGACAGACTGTTATGAAGTTCAATGTATTATTTGTGGAGAACATGGGCATTACCCAACTCAATGCCCTGACCTAAAAAGTTACTTCTAAATCAAGGAAGGACTTATTCGAGGACAATAATTGAAGAGGATGGATTGAAGTGTTTACGTATTTGTAATCAAGAATAATGCTGTTGAGGTACTTTCATTGTGTATTAGAATATTGTTGTATTATTCTATTGTGGTTTTCAATAACTTTAAGGTACCGGTAACCATGAAAAGTGATTCAAATATTTTTGAAAGCAGATGATATGTGCATAATAAAGGGATAAGGAGAAAATGAAATGTTTGACAGTATTCATGGGCTCATGATTGATATAAGGACTAAGTGATATCATGGTTTGAGTATATAGAATTTTCAGGGTTTTGGTATGTGGAAATTTTTAACTTTTAACTGCATTCATGTTTTCACTATTGTTCAATGGGTATTCATTTTTTTTAAGAGATTACATGAATATGGTATTCACATAACTGGAATGTGACGAACAAGATATATGAGGGATAAATGATGGCATTCACGTGATCATTTTCTCTATACTATGAGCTTGGACCGAAGTATTGGAATGGATTATGTTGGACAGAAGTTAGTATTGTTTAAGGATAGAACCTTTTTTCGATATTATTGATGGGATGATATAGTAATGTAGTTTTAGAAAAAGGACAACCTGCAGGACGGGCGACAGCCCATCGCGTCGGACAAGGCTGTGGGAATCGAACCCACAACCGAAGTGCGACTGGCCTTTATCACCTACCATTGGCCTACAAGAAAGTCCCTGGTTAGTAGAAACTAGTTTTATTTTATTAAGCGGTATGATATATGAAGTATAAGTTCATTTTAGGAACCATATATGATTAATCTCACTATAGAATGACTTATGTATATTTAATAACTTTTGCTAACCTTTTGATTGAGACAGATGGAATGACCCGTCATTCAATCACATGATCTACTAACACTTCATGAATAACAAATTCAACTTCATTTACTTAAGAGATGAAGTGGAAATTGTTCAAGGCACGAACAATAGTGAGATTGTACCAAAATAAAGTAAGTATTTATTCTAATTCAAATTCTTCAACTTTAGGGAAATGAACTTGAAAACCAAAAATGTTGTCCTAGTGCTCTTATATCTGATTAATCAGATGGTACCTTATATCATCACAAATTTATGGATTTGTGATTGTTGGCTTTTCCATAGCCATGTTCTCTACCACTCTCCATCAGAACATGACAGTTAGATTTCTCTTCCATGTACATATTTTTACCTATCTTCTCATATGTGGATACCCAGTGATTAGTTAACTTGAGTAACCATTACGTTTTATACTTTAGTTTTTAAAGATAAGTTTTGGTATTCCTTTTTACGATGTGGGTTTCTATTAAAGAAACTTTCAAATAGTAAACCATTTATAACCCCGACGAATTTCGAGGGCGAAATTCATTTTAATGGGGGTAGAATGTAAAACCCCGAGATTTTATGAAAAATATTATTTTAATTTCATTAATGTCTTGTGTTGTATTCTACACCAAGATTACCTTGCACTATACGCAACATCGTAATAGCTTGCAGTATACGCAACACTATTCTTGGACCGTGTTACACACAATTTTGATAATAGTTATTCTACGCAACATTGAGTATATATATATATTAAATGTATAAATGAAATATGGTTGGATTATGTTATACGAAACAACGAAGAATTATTTCACAACACGCAACCCTGACTTGGCTTGCATTACACGCGATCGCGACCTTTCTCGATAGCGTGTGTTGTACGCAATACCGGGTTTTAATAAATAATGATATATTATTATAATATTGTAATGAACTAGCCGTTATGAATAGTATTAACTAAATATTGAATTTTAAAACATTATTATTCATCTTAAACATTTTCTAGAACATGGTATAAGAACAAAATAAATTTTTCGGGTAAAATAAGTATTTTTAAAAAAATGCAGTTTTGCCGTCTTTTGATGGCGCACCCACATTAAATCTAGTTTTTGACATGTTTATATGTTAAATTTGACAAAATAAAATTCTTCTTTTGAATCAAGATGTAAATATTTACATTATATAAAGTTTTGATATTTTTCCGATAACTTTCATATTTTAATAAATAGTAAAAACACTCTATATTTTAATTAAAATCAAATTTTTTTCATCATAATATCTTATGTGGTAAAATTATAATATTGAATGGTTTTAAAGTATAAATAGAATATATTTTTACCATTTAATATAATGTATGTCATTAGCATTGATTTTACCTTGAATTCGTAGGTTAAATCAATTCAATGTTTTGCAATGTTTTAAAGAAAACCCCATTTTTATTCGACAAAGGGATTAATTTTAATTTAATTTCTGAAAATTATGTGCATTGAATTTTAAAAATTGGATTCCATATTTGGAATCAGTGGGTTCAAATTATGTAAATAGGCTACTTTTTATTTTTGGGAATTATGAATAGTAACTACAGTAAATTTTATTTACCATAGTTAAAGGTAAATCGGGTAATTAAGGGTAAATATAATATTATAAAATTACCCTAACACATTCCAAAATTATATTTGATGGCTAAAAGTAAACCCATATCAACTAAGGGTCGGATTAGATTCATTTTATGGTCTTTTCACAATGAAAATAATTTAATTATTATTAAAACCAAAGAAAGTGACAACATGTCACTTTATTAAATCTTATAAGTATAATAATTTTAACTTAGTGATAAACATCATAAAACATCGAACATGAATAGTATCCATAAATATAACAAAATTATCTACATCATGAGAATTTGTTTAGATTTTTTTGGGATTAAATAGTTATCATTAATTGTGACACAATAGTGATACATAAATTATTTATCTAGTGAAAAATCAAGAATATAGTTTTTAGTAAACTAACAGTGACCATAAAAGGCACAAAACCCTGACCAAAACATACTGGTAATGTAAATTGAAACTATAATCATCCAATGGACGAATATTTGACCATTTGGAGTCTTATACAAGCAATTATGACACTTATATTATTTTATTTTAAATGATGCCAAAGTTGTCACCTTCATAATTTAATAAATATAACAATTTAAATATTGTGATTTTAAGATGATAAATTCGAGTAAAAGTATTATTGTGAAAGGTAATATATTTATATTCATCATAGGATTTTATTTTAAATTTTTATGCAACAAATAAGTGTATTAAATAATTATACAAAAATGATGTAGTAAATATTTTATTAAGAGATAAACCAAATAAATGGTTTTAAAAATAATAAAATAAATATTATATGAACTATTTAATGTGATCCACTAATATTATAGATACATATGACCTTTTATTAATATATTAAAGCTTTTATTTTGAACATATTTTCTGTATATGTTTTATTTAAATTCAAATAAATGAATAGTGTCAAAATTGACACTATTGTTATTTTATAAAAATAACATATTATAAAATTGTTTAAAAATCACAAAAATATTTAAAAATTATAAATTTATATTTATATGTCTATTATTTTATAAAGTAAACAATTATGTAAAATTCACAACAAATAAGTAATTATTTGTTATAATTTAAAATTAATAATTTTATTACCACAAATAAACTTAAATAGATTAAATAAGGATAAATCAAAATGATAAGGTCTAAAATAAGATCCAAACATGTCTAAATTTGATTGGTTGATGAGATTACAACCCTATCTCATATAATCTTATAATATGAGTCATTTTTGGAGGTTTTTAAGTGGGGTTAGATTTATTATAAATTAATAGTTTTAGTTATTCCAATGGTGCCCCTCTCCTCCCTTATAAAAGGGCACCTCCGCCCTCTCTACCTCACACAACATTGAGCCTTCAAGCTCGGCCAACCCCTTCCAAAATCTCTTCTCCACTTCCCTAGCAACATCCTAGAGGTTCTGGTCTTCCTCAAATACCAATTTTAGTTCCCTAAGTGGAGCTCTCAAAGAGGCGCTTCAAAGAAGAGGAGGTTCAGACACTTACGAAGCAAATCGGACCTAAGGTAAGGGAAATATCACAATCTCATTTTTATCCGAGATTGTTTATACTTTGGTATTAACTGGGGTGTATTTCATCATCCACATCCATGTTTCCTCAATATGTAATATTGTTTCCATCCACCTACAATTGTTTAAATCCTATTTTACCCTTCGGTGAGTTTTTAGTAAAAGATATTAAAGGAATCTTTTGTCGTTTTTCGTACAATGTACTTTTTGACTTTTCCGACAAAAGTACGAGAATAATGTTTTTTTAACTTATACGGCATGAATGGATTTTTAAAACATTATTTCGAAGAATCTTCCTTTACAAGTTTTCAAGTTTATTTTTAATCAACTTCTTTTAGTTTATAATTGTACGACATGTTAAGAAAGGAAAAGTGTTTTTGAAGCAGAAAGGATATTTTCCTCAAGAATGGATTTCAAGTGTTTTATCAAAATTATTTTCCATCTATGATAATAAAGGGTTATGTTTTTATCCCTATTATTACATGGATTTTATTATGTTGTGATGGAATTATTTTTATGAATTCCTTTATCTAATATGAATTGTTTTATGACGTCATGATGTTTACGATTCCCATTTTTATTACATGGGTTATGCAATGATGTATGGTTTACGATTTCGTGGAACACATAAGAATGGTATAATTATGATATGGTTGGGACCTATATCTCCATCCAATTCATTGGGTAATGATTTTATATCTCATGAGATAGACATGGGTGGAACGGTATGTTATACCGGTTCAGTGAAACAGGACTGAAACGAGGGTGACTCGGTTTAGAAAGGGACTTTGTCCACTAAGATAGTATTGGAAATGAGTCTTGACTAACAAGAAATGATTATCTATGATTATGTGTGTATGACACAAAGCTTCATGTTTTATGTTATGATTATTGGGATTACATTTCACTTCTATGATTTATCCCATGTTATGATATTATGATCTCTTTTGCAGGATAAGATTTCAAAATGTTATGTTCTTATGAATATGATGTGATTGATATTTCTTTTGTTTACCCTTACTGATCATTTGAGCTCACCCTTTTATGTTTTCTTTTCCCTAGGATATAAAGAACGGTTTTAGGTAAAAAAAAAGGGAAGATCTTTATGGGAGATATTGAAGATCATTCACCACGATTAGAAGATTTTATTCCGAGTTTCCAAAGACACTAAACTATTACGATCCTTGTTTGTGTGTTTTTGTTATGTAATAAGTATTCCACAAAAGTAATGTAATGTCCATGTACCTCAGGATTCGGGTCTCTACAGTGTATATATATAATATTTATTTTTATTGTTTCATAAAAAAATATTATGAGTTATTAAATGTTTCATGAGATAAAGATCAGTAAAAATATTTTATATTGTTTTGAGGTGAGACTAACATTCATAAAAATTATGGTCTACAAGTAATGCATCATGATATACCAGTTAAATTATTATTTATTTATTATGTTTTCATGAGTAAATAATATAAATATTTTAAAATTTTGGTATGTTATACCATTGAATGTTGTGATATAAAATATATTGATGAGGGATTTAAAAACAAATTGAAACCCAAATGTTTAGGAGATTTATAAAAATGATAATAGTCAAGGAATAATATATTTATAATTCACAACATTTGATGAGGACTCAAATTTTGAATCATAAAAATAGATAGATATTAAAGAAAATCATTGACATACTAAAATGAAAATAAGAGAGATGTAATTGATTATTCTAAAATAATTTTTTTAAAGTACTACAACACAAACTGAGTGAATATGATTTTGTAAGTAAATACTATTATTATCACAAGGGTCGTGGGATTTATTTGATTAAAAAATATGAAAAAATTTATCGATAAAATTCATTAATGAAGTGAATGGTTATATACTAAAGAATCAGACATTATATCTTATCGAAATTCTTAATTATGAAAATAATAATTTAAAAAATACCTATTAAAAAATAAAAAATATTAGCATATATATGTGATATAAATAATAAAATTATTTGGTATCATAATTAATGTTATTATAGTTCATGAGAAATGTTATTTTTCAAAACATAATGAGATATCATGAAATGAATAACATTTTATGGTAATCATATATGTTAGTGAAATCATATTTTGTGATATTAAGGGGTAAACAGTAAAAGATTTTTCAAATATAATGTGATAATTATTCGGAATTATACTGACATGTGATCTCAAATATTTTTATATCATGAATATAAATAAAAAATAGTGAGAATATTTTTATCTATCATGGAAATAATTATAGAGATATACTAAATAATATTAACAAAAAAATATTTCAAAATACTTTCTATAATATGTTCTATTGGATATAAACATGTGAAATATTAAAGCATAATTACTTTTTAAATAACATTATTTTTAGAATATATGGATGCTTTCTATGATTTATTATAATGATTTCATAATTTATCAAGAAAATAATCATGGATGTTTTGATTGAATTTTGTAATAGTAATTAGTTTCATATGTAAGTAAAATGAATCCTGAGTTATATTTGTGGATACCTTTATTTTTTCATGATATTGTTTATATAATATTGTGTGATTCAATGGTATTTTAAAATGTTAATTTGGATGAAGAAAATATAGATAAAAAATTCATATGTGGAAGACAATTCCACATTAGAATCATTTATGTCAGTTAGATTATTATGAAGTAAAAAATATATATTTCTTATTACATCGAATGTGGATTAAATTTTTATATATTTTAATATTCAAATAGAATTATGTAGAAGAAAAGATTATAGGATTCTGTCATTGAATTGAATATTCCTACAAAAAAATTATGAAAATAGAAATGAAATTGAAGAGATAAATATTTTTTACAACATTCTTGATTACATAATATTAAAACATAGTACCATGTTATAATAAAAATATGAAACACTAAGTATAAATAGTGGGGATCCTTGAAATAAATAATCCCATGGAAGATGTTATCATAATAACATTATCCACACAATTTTTTGATATGAATAAATTTAATCATTATCCTCAAACTCCTTTTAAATATTTATGTGCATATGTTTATCTCTACACCCTATATTTTCTATTTTATAAGTGAATAATTATCTTTGATAGTTTTTCTTGATACTATTGTTATTATTTAAGAGCAAAAAAAATAAAAAAATATTTATGATTTAATATGTTTTAAAAAAGAGGTGGTATATTGTTACATGAAATGGATGAGAAATAAATTCTTATTAAGGTGTATTTTAGTATAAGAGGTCCATAGAGTTATGATCTATGGTGTTTGGGTTTGGGAAATGATTGAGACATTAGATGGAATATTATATTGCAGTTTATTGAGATAAAGGTTCAATGAACGGATATATCTCATTCTATTACTCTTTTCCGGACTAAAAATTACTCAGATAGACTTATAGTAATTAATGAAAAATTCTATTACTTTTTTTTATTTTATTGAATTTTATTTCCTAAAAACTTGTATAATTTTTTAAGAAACAGAGAATTTAACATTTTAATTTTCAAAAAAACCTAATGAAGAGAAATTTGATCCCAATTTGATCATGTGTGGATGATTATTAAATGAATTTTAAAATATTTTTTTAGAGATTGATTTAATTTGATGAAATATGTCTTAGGATCAATCTTGAAGTAGTTTGAGGATTATTTGAGGAGATTTGGATTTAAACATTTAATGGGAAAAAACTATACAGTAATATTTTTATTACACCACATTAATTTTAATTGAGTAATTTTTGATATTAAAATAAATACAACTCCATGATTGTAAAATACTAGATGTTATTTGTTGGTAAGTAATAATGAAGGTAAAAAATTTCTGTAACTCAATAGGTCATGACATTATTTTTTTGAAGAATATTTCAAGTTACACTATCCAACATGTATGGGCAATTCCAAATATGTTAGTTACATTGTAATTGGTGGTCCTAGTTTGTATGATTATAAAAAACATTACATTAAACAGTTATTACTTTTGAGTTAGTATTTTTTAAGAAGTTAATTGTATGATATTTCATTACTAGATATAGTTATATATCATAATAATATGTTATAACTTTTTAAGATGAAATTAATTACACCATAATCATTTTTATTTCACCATAATTATGTATTTGGATGAGTTATCTAGAATTCCAATGCCATGATTTTGGATATTTTATTCAACATTATGGCCATATTTTTAGATAGATGTGTGAATATATATATTTTACATGGGAATAAGATACTTGATTCCATGGATTCCAATATAAGTGGAATGATTATTAATATTTAGATAATATATTATGTTTTACTTAATTAATATGTGATTTATGTTATTCATTTTTTAGAGTTATGATTGACCAACTAGCAATCGAGTGTGGCAGAAATAGTTTAATTTTTCATTAAGAGATAAAAATTATCATATTTCAGTGAATTAAGAGGCTCAAATTTTTCAATATTAAATTTATGGGTTATTATAATATTAATTATTTAGAATTTATAATAATTGGTGATAATGATATATTGTTGAATGTGGATAAGTTATGTAGCACCAATGATATAGTGGTATACTATGTTTTTTGATTTTTTAATTATAAAATATCCATGATTGGTATAATAATTTTTTTTGTCTTGGAATATTAAATGACATATAATATAAGGTAATGATCATTAGATTATATAGTGAGTAATTCTTAAGTCATGTAATTAGTCAATAGCTAGTTATTGTTTTCTTAGTACATTGGTTAATCACTATTATTTAATTCTGGGATATATTATTTTATTGTGTACCACTAAAAATACTCATGTCAATGAAATTTATTATCATTAAATTGTTTTATTAAATGATCTTGTGGGATTAAATTTTTTTTTGTTCTACCGAATATATGAATAATATCAACATGATGATAAATTTAATCACCATAATTAACCCTTAGAATTATGTTAATTTTGACATTATTTTGGGAATATAATTCTCTTTCATCTTCCATATTTAGTGTAAAACCCAAGTGATATTACTCAATAAAAAGATTTTTTGGTGAATTATTATTCTTTTAATAATTATTAAATAGAATCATAGACTCTTTAGCATGAAATTATATATTAATTGATATTATATAAGACATATGACCAGTAGTTTATAGAAATAAGAAACATAGATAGCAATGAAACAATATGGTTGATTAATTTAGTTTATTTTTTAATAATCATCATATTTAATTGATGAATTATGTGATTTTCCATTCATAAATATAATAAATTCAAATTGAACTTACTACATTGATATCAACAATTATTCATTAGATTCATAGAATTGGTATTTTTTTTCAAATTCATTAAGTATGATACTGGTTAAAGGTGATTGTTTAGTTTAAAAAAAATTAAATATGGATCCATCATAATAATATTTTTTTATTTCATTAATGGTTTGTTTACTCAAATAGAAGGATGTGTTATCTTTTTTTATGCCATTGTGGGTTTTATATTGATTTTTTTTTGGACTAGAAAATGATTCTATATAATGTTCCATTGATATTCAAGTTAGATCATGATTATTGTATTAATCATTAACAAAATTTTATGTTTAGATAGGTAGATAATTTTCATAAGGGTTTTTAGAGATATTTATAATCATCTACAATATATTAGTTAGTGTAGTGGAATTGTCTCAGTATATAACCCATAGATTCTATGTAAGAAATTGATTTCTTTTTCTTATTACTAATGGTAGTATAGAGTCAAAATGATATACCTCTATTAATGGGTATTTTTTGTGTGGGTATTGTAAATTTATTTTTTAAATATATTCTGTTTATGAGTGTAATTTAATTCAGTAATACTATATGTATTAATGGTGTATCTTTTATTACAATTTGAATGTGTATCATCATTGGAGGTTCATTTGATAGATTGAAAAATTTCATGTGCTGGAATCCATGAGGTGTATAAGATTGTGTGGAAAATTAAAAATATGAAATGTTGTTAATGAGTGTCAACTATAAGTATATAAAATTTCAATGCATTAGCATTTCATTAACTCCAAAGGTAATTTTAATAAATTTTTAGTTGATGGGAATTTAGTGATTTTAATCTAAAAAATGACCCCAAATTATATTTTTGGTGGTAACACTGTGATTAGAATTCTTTATTTACATTGGTGTAGAGGTTTCTTATTGATTTTGAATGTTTTTAATTTTGGTTTATATATTATTTAATTAATTTATAAAAAATAAGAATGGACATTTCTTATATTATATTAAGAAATATAAGAATATCATTCAAAAAAGTCCATATTTTCTATTAAAAATTATAGTATTCCCCAATAAATAAAAAATTATTTAATTTTTTTATAACTTGTTATCAAAATGTTACGCAATCTGATCTCTTCTCTGGAATCTATTTTTATATTTAAATATTAAATTTTACATATAATTGGTTATTTAGAATATAATCAATGAGTATGGTCATCGTAATCCCTCTATAAGAACTTATAGATAATGGTCCCATTTCGGTAGGATTTTCAAACATCATCTCCAATTTTATAATACCATTAATATGAAGATCTTTCATTTTCATAGAAAAATTAAAATATGAAAAAATAATGATATTATTATTTTACAAAATGATCATTTTGTGTTTATTTATATTATTAATTGTCATATGGGGCCTCTTCAGTGACTAACCCAAGCTCGCCTTCAATATGCTAGGGGTTAGATACTAGTACTGAAATTGAATGACCCAAAAACATAGGACATTTCCTTTAAACCTATACACACACAGACAAGGTACAAAAAAATAAGAACCACTTATAGAATTTATAATAGTAAAAGTGTGAACTAAAAGTAAAAAAAGGCCAAATTGGGGTGGTGGTTGTAACATGTAAAAATTTATATAACTGCCAGATTCTCTGAAAACACATATTCAATGTCTATTTCCCTGCAGATTCATATGTCCCTGTCACATCCTTTTCTCAAAATGTTTTATACGACCACTTCTCTGAGATGAACATTGGTTTTTGGATTTTCCACTACTAACATTCGCTGGCTGTATCCGCTCATCCAAATAACATTCAAAAACAAATTTTCTAGATTGTATACAAACATATGTATCAATGCTCTAAGGAATCGTGATGGCGTAGATGTCTCTAAACACATCTCGCTCTAATGTCTGAGTGCTAAAGAGCTACCTGGATCGTATTCATTGAATACATGGAATAGTCGGTATACCATGATAATTAATCATCTACTGACTTGTCATCCTACCGAAACGGAAGAATCCATTGGGAACATATACCCTAATGATTTTAAGGGAATGATACCCCATCCCTAATGAAGGTTCTCAAGATCGGTCCATAGAAAAGTCACATCATTGTTAGATCAGGGTTATATAAACCTTTTCATCACCCTACTATGTCATGTATAAGGCTCACTTTTGGGACCTTTATCTGATCTAATGGTTCCCTCGATAGATGAAAACTCAGTCACCACCTCAAGCCAGTCCTTGGCTACCTATGAGTCAGGATTTCTTCAGAACCTAAGGGGTATCTCTCGCTGAATCTCGTGTAAGGCACTGAGCCTAAATTTGTCCTCTACTCGTAGTGTGTGTAGTAACTTCTATGAAACAGGAATTGGTATTACTGGGACACCTCCCAGAGGTACCATCCTAGTTAACGGTCCCAATACTAAAACCTCATCACTTTTCGGACAATGATTATGGTAACACACTATATTCCTTGCCGATTGTTTGTGTGGTGGTATAATGAAATAGAATCACAGTGAACCATAATCAATCAATGTTACACCTGGTGAAATAACTCAAATGATATTATGAGAAAAACATTTCCAAATCCCATGCTGCTTGTGCTTTCTTGTAAATAGTAGGAAATCATAATTTATGGTCCTAGTGTATGGATATGTCGGTCACCGCACCAACACTAGACACCATAGGTGGATAGCAGAACTCAGAACACATAACACTATTTCCCCCATTAAAAATACAGACTCTTAGTTCTTATGGTATAAATGAAAATACTTTTATACCATTATGTCACAACCTTTCCAGAGGGCCCATGTTGTGACTACCCCACACCCGCCTTCCATAGGCCAGGGTTTGGTGACTAGCACGAGAAAGGCAAAATCCAAAAATGAAAGGAATTACCTTTAAACCTATATACATACATGTCCAGTCACATCCCAACACACTGAAATGGGAATACTTGTATACCACTAAAACCAAACTGAGTGAAAGTACAAGGAAATATAAGTGGTCCAGAATACAAAAAAAACTGAATACAGTAAATTACTAAAGGAATCTCTGATGGCCATATGTGGAAAAAACCACCTAATAATGCAAGTAGTGAAGCTACTGAAATCAGAAGTATAATGTCTTGCCCGATAGGTCCTACTGACCCCCAGCAGGTCCTTGGACACCACATCCATCGTTTTAGCGTCCTTCAGTCCCAACCCCCTGAGATCCTCTATCGAAACGTTGATCATTTGTACCAGACACAACACATGAGTGTGAAGCCTGTGCATGGGTGATTATAACAACAAATAGTAGTTACCCCAAGATCCCAGATGGTATCTCGGTATTCCAAAATGGAAAACACCACAAAGAAAAATACCCTAGAGGTAAAACCACCAAGTAAGACCTCAACCACATAGTACAAAGTAAAAGACACTTCTCACAACTGGTATAACATAAGTATTGAAGTAATGATGATTAGTCATAAAGATGGATCGTATTATTCTATCTAGAGGCTCTTATGATGATCGAAACATGGTTGCCAGGTGATAACCCACATAGAATAGCTTGGGGATGAACCATCGAGGATCACTACATGCTGACCAAAAGAAGATCCCTATGTGCTACCCCATAGACGATCTCTTGGTGGTGACCCACTCAGTGGATCACTGGGTGATGACCCCCTAAGAGGATATATAGGTACTGGACAATGGAGGATTGATAGTTTCTAACTCACTCAGAGGATCTCTGGGTGCGGAACCACCGCATATCGCTATGTCCGGACCCACTCAAAGGTTCACATTTCTTTTTCACATCAT
Source organism: Viscum album (assembly GCA_963277665.1). NCBI lineage: Eukaryota > Viridiplantae > Streptophyta > Magnoliopsida > Santalales > Viscaceae > Viscum > Viscum album. The sequence goes on from OY728142.1 coordinate 439,909,224, forward strand.
AGACCGCAACAAGATTCCCTCAGATAGCATGCTTGATTCCGGAGGATCTCCTCCTCATGAAATAGGTCATATATCAACCTCCATGATTTTCCATTAATAAATAACCTAATGGACCATCTTGTTGAAAGGGTTATAACATGATAGAAGGGGTGGAAGTCTGACGCCTAGTCTGTATGCTATAGACCAAAAGAAAAATAGGTCCTGGTTGGATTTATGTCTGATTCAATCCATCCAAACTCCATCATCTTACAAAACTAAGGTGATGTATCTTAAAGGGATAACCTATTCATAAGGTTCATCATGACTCATATGGCGTGTCAATTGGATGCCCCAGATTATGTGATATATCAGTTTTAGTGAAATAGGACTGGTCATGTCTGGGTCCAGTAGGGGTCTAGCCCAGCTATCTTAGCTCGCGGGTCCGACCTAGTTCGTAGGCCCGACCCATTTTATGGGTCTATCCTAGCCATTTCTCTTAGATGTTGGCACCTGCAGTGCCCCACCCATCATTTTTAAATGACCATCTAGAACATGTAGTTGCATCTAGCAGTGCGGCCCGAGCGAGCCTCTTCATTTCTCCATGTGACGTGTTGGCGATGCACCTTATTCCCATGGAATCTGTGGGTTCATGGCTCCTGCCTCCATGGTGCCAATGGGCTCCACTTCTCCATGTGTCTAGCATGGGCCGACTACCGCCACTGGTAGTCGGGACCTTCTGTATGCCCCCAAAGATGTTCTGGTGGTACTTTTCCCTCCGAGTCAAGGCCTACATGCCTCCCAAGTCATCGCCTTCATTGTGAATTCCACTGAATCGTCATGCATCCATGTTTCTCAATCACCCAAGAAGAACAGAATAATCCCATGATTAGAAGAGGTTTGAAACTTTTTTGGGTTGGCCCACGCTCTACTCGTTAACAGTTTTACAAAGGGGTGACAAGAATCCACAATTAGAATAAACAATCATATAAAAGAAACCCCATAACAACCTCCCGTAAAAAAGAATGAATCACGGATAAACTAGTTGTTTAGTTGATCTGTGTTCATAATATTATCCGTGAATAGAGAAAGTAGAATATTAAACTCATAAAAAACCCTTCCTAGATTTGGTGGAATCTATTGTAGACGATTTAAGGAATCTCTATTCGAAGTCCTCCGTTGTTGTTCATCAATGTCTGGTTTGAGTTCTCTAATGGTCGTTGATCGATCACTATTCTTTTTTAGAGGGTAACATCATCAACATTTTTTTAGAGCTTCCTTTGGTGGTTTTTTAATTATCTTTCCAATGGATTGATTAATAATAGGATTAATTTCCATGTTGTGTTCATTATTATGGTTGATTAATGAATCTTAATTAATTAACTTATTAAACACACAAAATTTTGGTAAAATAAACAATTTAACATGGCATTAAATGACTCTCATTTAATGACCATCGTTACACTATGGTCCCCCCAACTACCACCGAACTTCGGAAGAAAAGAATAATGTAACTTATAATTATTTATTATTTTTTACCTGAAAGTCCACAAATTATCTTTTTTATCTGAGCCATTACTGTCGATGTTAAGATTTTCCTAAATGAATCATGGCACTATGAATTAAGTGGTATCCTCAGATTTTCAATTCATGAACCTGTTCAAATGATAGAAAAGCACGCTCACACATTTCCTGAACATATCTTAAATAAAGTACAATATTCTGTTCCGGGATTACTGGTCCTCGGAATCAACTGCAATTGAATTTTTCAGTCTCACAATAATTCCATATTATAAAAGAAAATATGGAATTTAAAATACGTTACAATTTAGATATAAAGGGTTTAAATCCATGATAATATGATCCCTCAATATTCAAATATGGAAATGGTCGGGTATTAAATTATAATAATGTGCTGGGAATGGAGACATTTCTCAATGACCAACCAATAGTTGGGTAGCCATTAAATGGTTATCATGACCCAATATTGACAGTTAAATATTTTTCAGGGGTGTTTTTATTTTTTATTATGGTATTTTTGGATAACCAGTGGTATGATATGTAAAAGAGATAGAATAAAAAATGGAAGAATGGAAAAGGAACATGTCTCTCTTATAAAATTTCAATATGGATTATGAAATATTACTTTCTATATTGTGATAATTCACACGATGGATGTAATGAAGATAAAATAAGAATGATTATAATTATAATGATAATGATGATTTTGGTTATAATGATTATTATGATAGTTGTGATGAAATGATTTATGTGATGGGTAGTAGTGCATTTAACACCTTTATGAGAATTTTTTCATTAAAATGTCATTATTCTTGTAAATAGTTGAATTTAGTAATTATAAAATAGATTCATTCCCACTATAATATATTCCTATGGAGATTTTTGTGTGGATAATTGAAATTTTGTATGATTCAATTTACTTTTGTGATGACTTATATTCACAGTTGGGTGTCGAGGGTGTGTATTCTTTCCATTATCAGGGAATAAGGTTGGTGATTTTTAGGAGCATACTACCAGGAGTTTTATCATTCCATGGGAGTACAACTATTATATCAATTTTTTGTTATAGGATAACAAATTTAAATTATGGTTGGAGTAAAACTATGTGTTTACATATATGATGGGTATATTACTTCTACCAAACTCTACAATATATGATTACTAAATGGGACTATACAGGGGGAAAAATTGGTGTATGAGTATCAATATGATTTAATAAATAAATTTTTCATCTTATATTTTTTATTTTTTTATTTTATGAATGTATCAATTTACATTAAACCATAACGTGAGTGTAGTTTTCTTCCTTTTTTTTTGATACATATTAATTGAGAAGAAACTATGATTTTAATTATGGGGATTAATCTCATATCTAACTATTTAGACATTTGGGATGTGGATGCTTGGTTGGTATCATTCTGTAGATAAGATCATGAGGTTGGGGATATTAATATTATGTTATTTTGGTGATGTGGTCATGAAGATAAGGGAATAATGTTTATATATTTTGTTACATGATTTAATAGTAATATTGGTAAATACTTTATGGGGAATGATCTGTCCAGTCCTGTATTTTTATTTTGTGGTGATTTTATGGTATAATTATAAACATTATATTTATTCTCATGGAGAGTCCGATAAATAATATTATGGGAACTATTGTATAAGAATAACAAATGAAAATATATGGACACATTTATTGATGTCATATTTGAAACATTGTTTTTAAAATATTTTTACCAGCAATAAAAGGATGCCTTCACTGTTCACATTATTTTCATTATCATACAATATTATTATTGATAGGTTCATATAATACTGTGTGGATTAAATATGGGAATGTGGGAATATACATATAGAAATTTTCATATATTTTTACAAGAGATATTAGATGAGAATTTTAGTAGTAGAAACATCTCATTCATTGATTTTGTTGACTTTAGATGGGTGATATATATCCAATGGTAAATAGATCAGGGGATATTATCCATGAATTTATATATTTTTTATATTTCATTTTAATTTTATTCATTATGTATATAAATTATATTATTATTGTGAAAAATTTCATAGATCTAGATTATGAGTTATTCATATTATTGGATAAGATTTAATTTCTCATCATTTATTGTTTCATGACCCGACCCAAATAACACAGGTAAATGGAACTTGAACCTATCATGACATTGAAAAAAGGAAGAGCATGGTCCCTATAGAGTTAAAATTATAAATATGGAATAAAGAATCTAAATGATGGAAATATTTCAACACAATACTAAATAATCATAAAATAACCATAGAAGTATTCCATAGATAGTTGGTATTCCAACACAGTCACAAAAATTCAAACTACACAATTTATACATTACAAAAACCATAAAAAATTTAATTCAATAGTTAATTCATTACAATGTATCCTAGGAGTAGATGGATCAAAAAATCCTAATGTCACCACCAACTACCACTTTCCTTCATGTCAAGCACTCCTACCACCTTCAAGTAGGAATTTAAATTTTCCTAGAACAATCGTATCATATTACAAAAACACATGACTAAAATGATGGGGTGTGAGAAAACAATATCCAATTATAACATGACCAAATGATTCAAAAAATTTCTATAAAAAATAATCCATTCGTGTTCCAATTTAAATATAAATAATGAATCAAATGACTATTCATCATTTCAAATTAAATATGGTTTTAAATGTAGTACATGAGATGTAGAAAAAAATATGATGAATTGAAAATTTTGAAAAAACAAAATGTCATGATAAAAAGTATAATATTCCCTAGTATATATTAATCAAATAATCATATAGGATCAATGTCATATTCTCTAATGTTTGTTAGTTTATATCCATATGATCCACATACTACTCTGTCAATTTATTATGGATAAATGTGTGCCCTCATCCCTGAGGTTATAGATGCTGGGAAAGAATGAATAAATCCTATATTTGGGAAAATTATACCAAATTTGGTGTAGTTATATTTTTCATCATCAATCTACTTCTTGGGGAAGTGTCCAAATTTTATTTCCCCTGTAACCCATAAACTATTGAGTGTCAAATGTTCATTATATCAATTAAAAAATCAACCATGGCTAAACAATCCTTTTTCTATTCAAATAGTTGTTGTTTATTCGAATTTTAATTTTTAGGTTTTAAATAAACATTCCAATTAGAAAACTAATTCATAATTTTTATTCATGTGCAAGGATTTCAAAATAACATTTCATTTTTATCCATTGTCATGAAGGTTTTTCATGAATTAATTTTAGAAAACAATGATTCATTTCAATTCATATTAAATCTATTGTCTTCCCAATACATTAAAAACCTTGTATGAATGGTTTTATTTCACCATAACATTACATTTGAATAAAAATAAGAAAAATCTTCTCTATTTAGTTATTAAAAATCAATTAAAATTATCTTTTAATCTAAAAAATAGTAGATGTGTCAATTACAGGTAAAATACTTATGAAACCACCTAAAATTATTAATATATTGAATAACATAAAAGAGGGTTATTAAAAAAGAAATAGGATATGGTTAACACACCAAATTTAGGTGAAAATGACTATAAAAATTATGGTGTCGATCACATGTTGATGGATTCCCTATAATATTTTCATGAGGATAATATAAATCGAAGTATCATAGGTTTTGGTATTTTGAAAAATATATAAGGTATTATGGTTCACAAAAATAAAACCTCAATTAAAAAAACAATTAATTTTAAATTTTCATTTAATTCATTAATTTTAATGGTTTAATTTCATATATAAATTGGTCCAAAATATTTAATAAGTTAAATTAATTAAATTTCTATGATTTATAAATTTTGATATTACTAAAATGGTCTTATAGGTCAATGTAGAAGATGAAGAATAAAAATCAGGTTTAAAAAACATTATTTATATAAAAATATAATTTTTTATGGGTAACATGGTTTACCCTTATATAGCTAAGATATTCCATATAATGGTAGGGGCTCTTACCATTATGAATGTCTCACTTCTAGACATACTATTATGTAATGACTAAGTACCCTTACAAAACACCATGATATGTATATGTTACCATTTAGACCATAGTTTTATAATTAATTGACATCTGGGTACCCTTACATAACCATTGGAAACATTATATTTACCATACATGTAACATCTTTAGATTCTAAAAGGAAACACCATGATTGACAATATAGATGATATTCTATATTCAGTTTAAACGAAAGACTAAATTTTAATATTGAAATGATACCATTATAACCTAGACTTTACAATGAAAAGTATGGATATGGTTAACATAATTAGGAATATATTTCTCATGCATAATTTTTTCACCAATTAATTATAAATAAAAACATAACTCTTTTTAAATAAAAGGGATTGTTTTTATAAAAAAACATTTAAATGTGAACAAGAGTGTATTTCCAAAATAAATAATGAAATCACTCTTTATGGAATATATTAATGATATATACATAATATATTCCAAAAAATTTAAATTTTATATTATGTGTTTTTTATGCATGATATAATAAAATATCCAATTTTACACAAAGATAATGTGTTTTTATAAAAAGATTTTTATATGCCTTTCGATGTAACAAATGATTGAAATAGGTTTTTTTAAAATTGTATATATTATATTTGAAAAAATAATCTTCTTATTTTAAATCAGAATATAAAAAGTTACTTTGGTAGGATTTTTAGTATTTTTGTGATAGGTTTCTTGTTTTAATTAATACTAAAAAATACAAAATTTTAAATGTAATTTATTTATCAAAATAGTTTATGTTAAATAATTACTTGTTCTGATTTGTTTCATAGAATAATCACATCTACACAAATTTATAACTTAAAATATAGTTCATTGAAATAAATTTTATATTCAATTTGTATATAAAATAATTTCAATAATTTCAATGTTTTCACTTTAAAGTTTATTTTTTCTCACATCATCAATATGATAAATTTTTTATTAATTTAATTTAATTATGTTTTTTGAATTTTAATAAATGGATTAAATATTTCAAATAATAATGTATAAATTTATTAAATATAACCATTTATAATAAAATATGAATAGTAATTGTAGTTAGTTTTATTTACATTATTAAAGGTAAATCATGTAATTAAGGGTAAAAATATTATTATATATATTTTAAAATTAAAATAATAGTTAATCTAATTTAATTGGATCAGTAATTATAGAAAATAATCTTCCTTTTTTTATTTAATGACATTTTGGATCCAATCAGATGACTTTAATCTCTTTATTGTATTTTATTTTAAAGAAAAGTCAAAGATGTCATAATTTTGTTTTAATTACTAATTCATATTTTATATAGGGATAATTAATATATATATTTTACTCTGAATTTTCATTTTAAATCTTAATGATTTATTTTTATCATGAATATTTATTTAAAATTATCACGTGATAACGTAATTTCCATAAATGCTAACATAATTACGATGCAATATTTTTTTTAGTTAATGAAAATATCAACTAAATGATTTTAAAAAATATTAATTTAAATATACTATTAATTAAATAAAGTTTCCATGAATTTTATAGAATAATTTGTCATCTAAGTGTTGTGTTAAAATTATTTGTTCGAATTCACCTTATTTTTTGATATTTCTAAAAAATTCAATTAATGAATAGTGTGAAAATTGACATTATTTATAATTTAAAATTAATAATATTTTATTAAATGATATAAAATTTATGAAAATATAAAATTATTGCAAATTATTTACATATTATTTGAAATTTCATATATTATCCATTTTTTATTCATAGGGAATCTTATTGTAACAATATTAACCCTTGATGTGTAAAAAACTCATGTTGTCAATGTAAGACTTAAAGGGGTTAAGCATAGGTTTTTGAAAAATGCTATAGATTAAAAAATAATAATAAAACGTCTAAATTTATTTTTAAGAATATATTTGGACCCATACTTATCTTATATTAGAAATAAATTATTTTTTATCCTTTTAGAATATAAAGTTAATTTATATTAATTTAATATTTTTAAATCATCCAAGTATTCCGATCCTCTCTCTTATAAAAGAGAACCCATTATTCTCTTTTATTTTCACATAAAAAACTAATTTTATTTGTCCATATATTCTAAAATACTTTCCTATAATCTATACACATATTTCCATGTCTATTATTTTAAGACGAACACCATATTTAGTAGTAATTTGGTGTTTTGCAATGGAGATTTTCTGAAGAAGAGGTATAATTCTTGATCAATTGGTTCTATTTTATTTATTCATTCATTTCCCTAAAACATAATTAAAACATCGTAAAATAATATATAAATTATAATACATATAATAATATGTTATTATGTTATCATAATTTCCTAAATGCATGTCCTCTTTAATCAAATAAGAATATAACTTATCGTTAATGTGTACAGTGGGCTACAGCCTTGTGAATATATGGAATTTATTTTCCACAACCAGCTCTCAAAAATTATTATAATTATGGAAATAATTTTTACATTTGATATTAATGAGAAATTTAACCATATTAAAATATAATATATGATATTAAATCTTCGCCTTCCATAAATAGAAATGATAATATCATTTGTGTGTTTTTGTGAACTATCACCTCCATGAAGTGAAGTGGTTGTCATTTCATCACCACATGAATTGGTTAATATATATAAGTATATTTATATGATTAATATGATATTAATTATATTATTATAAATCATTAAAGGTGAAATAATATTTTAATTATTTCTTTAGTTATCATTGAAAAATGAAAATGTTATTGAGGCATACATACAACCTACCATCTCTATAATCATAACATATTTAATTTTACATAACTATGTTTAATGAATAAATTTAAAATTACTATTGAGGTATGAATATTAATATTATTTAATTAATATTTTCCATGGGATGATGGAATAATAACCACATTGACTATAGACATCATATCATTTACATTTTTAACTAAAGTATTGAATAACATTAAAAGGCCTATCATGATATTAAATAATCATGCAATTTTTATAAGTTGTTAATAAGTGATTTAAAAAATTTAAAAAATTTATATTTTTTGTCTTTAATGTAAATAAATATCCTTTGTACGATATAAAATGTTCGTGATTCGTTGAAATCAAGGTAAGGGTATTTTTCTCTTTTTTCTTTCATTGAGGAATCTATTTATGTTAAGGACTTATATTCATTTACGATGTCTATATAACTCTTCAATAATATGTTATATCATGAATTTATTTATTCACATAGTATTTAACGTATTTGTATATGGAAATCATTCATATGGAATATTGTTCGACTTATAAAAATGTAGTAAGGAAATTCTTATTCCAATTTCTATTCTTTGGGAAAAACATCATATTCTTTATTATGTCATACAATGATTTTGATGAAAATTTATTTGTAAGATATTTTTTTTCAATGTTTTTTTCATTTATAGTTAATACTTGTAATCAATTCTTTTTATTAATTATTACTTCAGTAACATGATATCTATAAGAGAATCTTTTACAAAAATATTATTTTAAATGTTTTGAATATTTATTTTTCTAAATATTTCTATTTCATGTCTAGTTTTTTTAAATATTTATATGAATGTATTATTATTCATAAATTTTTTCTAAAATGAGAATTTTGAATTTATCACAAATCATGTCAAAATGGTATATTTTTTAGGTTTAATGTATCGGAATTTCATTTAAAAACAATTTTTAATGTTAATATTTCTAAAATTTCTAAAAAAACCGAAAATAATATTTTTTCAACACATACAAAGAGAATATAATTTATCGATTTCATGAATCTTTAATCTTTTTATTATTCCTTCATAATTAGACAAATTTTTTTCAAATGAAATGTTTTCTTTAATGAGTGCGGTTTTGTAAAAATGAAATGTGATTTTAATGTATATTTTTTCTTTTATACAATATTTTTTTGTGTTGATTATGTTATGGTTCATGGCCATTTATTATCAGTACAGGTGGTTACATTATTGAATGAGGGTGGGTGAGCCTATTATAACACTTTATTGTAATGGGTAACAAGTTGAAGTTAACTGGTAGGGTTTCTTCTGTTAGATTAAGGGAATATACTATGATGGTTATTCTAGACATAAATATGATGGTTACCCCCTATATATCCCACAGATCTAAAATATATGTAAGAGTGGTATGGAAAATGATGTCCCACGTTATAAAATTATTGATTATATTTTTCGTGTTTATTTTTATTAAAATCACATTATTTTAAAAAGGTAAGATTATGTTTTTTTCAATATGATTCTTTTTTTGAGCTGAAAAGCTATGTTTTTTAGAAAATATTTTTATGTGTTTTAAATAGACTACCAATTAAATTTATATCATGTAAAATACTATGATTTTGGATCTCATCAAATTTTGTTAAAAATAATATTGTATAATGATGAGTAACTGAAAGAAGTAAGCCCTATGGAATGTTATTAATGTTTTCCAGAAACAATAATCGTTGTATTGTTTTATATGGTTTCTATTGGTGAAAATAGATACTTATATAAGTTTCCACTATTAATTTATTGTATTATATTGTAATTTTCTTCCTAATTCTCAAAAACTATAAACCATAAAATATCCTTAATATATAATAATGTAATTATCAAGAATATAATGATAGATTGGGTAATGTTTATGTATAGATTTTTATATTTGGTATTATAGGATTGTTTAGAAAACATTGAAGATATGGATGTTTTCCTAATATTAATGGATGTCATCATGTGTTAATAATTGTCACGACCCATCCTTGGTGCCCGTGTCGTGACTACCCCAATCCCACTGTCCATGGGCCAGGGGCTGCCGACTAGCACCAAAGGCGTAAATCCCGATAACTGGGAAGGCATTGCCTTTATAAAAGTAAAGAAAACACAATAAAGAAGATCTCAACAGATAACCTCTACTTAGGTATATGCCCATACATATACCTAAGTTATCAAGTAACCCATCTCAATCACGAGGAAACACAAAGATCATGAAATAAACGGATAACCACTACCCAGGTATATGCCCATACATATACATAAGTTATCAAGTGACCCATCTCAATCATGAGGTAAACACAAGGGTCAAAAGTCTTAGCTCAAACTAGGATTTTCATTATCGAAACCGTAACTGCTGAAGAGCCCCGTCTCTGGAGTGTACAGTGGTCCTGTCACGACTCTGAGGTACTGCTCACTAACCTAAGACTACTGAGGTACTCCTCTTGTCGAGTACCGCAGGTCATCCACCCGAACACAGTAGTGCTTCCCGCCGGGGTATGCCACCCAAACCCAGTAATGCACACCCCCTGGTAGCCTGGAGAGGTACTCTCCGGGCGAGTACCGCGGGTCAGCACTATCACACAGGTAGTGCTACGTCCGCCATGGGTCTGTACATCACAAATTAGTGCTCCATCCATTGTGCTAGTCGACTCACTCTAAGTCAAGTCGGTCAAGTAGTCATCAGGTCTCAGAAGGCTACACGGTCTCCGCACTCCGCTCGCTCGTCTCTAGGAGGGTCCGCTCCACAAGCTACAGGTCGATACTCCAAGTATCTCAAAGTTCCATGAATATGTATCTCAAAGGACCGCCTCGTCATAGGGGTCTCAACGCAACAGACGACACGTCAATTGGACGCCCGGTATGTGAATTACTAGCCTTTTCATCCCAGTGGCCCGGTTGGTTTCGTGAGTGAACCAACCCGGCTGTATCTCAAATGTACCCCGAACTCTCATAGGGTATACACAAAGGGACAATTTCTCAGCGTGATAACCAACGCTGCTGACGGTTAGTCAAACAGACATCTGGTCTGAATGATATCAGCTTTTCCGTTCCATGGGGATGGTTGGATTTCGGGTACAATCCTACCCGGCCACTATCCAACAGCAACCAAAACATGGGCGAAAGATGCACAATGTTCCGTCTCAACAAGAGGAAAACAACGACATAGACGGCGCGTCCATCAGATGCCTGCTATGTGAGTTATTTGCTTTTTCGTTCAAGGGGCCCAGTTAGTTTCGTGAGCGAACCAACCCGACCACACTCCGATGACATCCAAAACTTGAGCGGAGAATGCCAAAAGATCCATCTCACTTAGAGGAATCCAACAATGTCAACGGCACGTCAATCAGACGTCCGGAGCTAAAGATATAAGCGTTTCCGCTCCGAGGGACTGGTTGGTTTCGTATCCGAACCAACCCAGCCGAATCCAAGGTATTCCGAAACCTTAAGTGTAATATACCGAAATGACCGTCTCGATCCAAGGGTCACATCACCACTGATGTTGCATCGATCGAAGGTTGAAAGCTCAAGATATGGTCATTTGACCGAAAGTGATCCAAAAATGGGTGGTCTGGACCCGGACCGACCCGGTCCAACCCCCCCTAGGTCGGCCCAAAACAGGTCGACCCAACCCCGGTCCAGGTCCAACCCGGTTGGCGCGACCCGGGCCGGCTGTAGTGGCCCGGCTCAACCTGGGCGCGTCCCGGCCCGGCCGGTGGGTCGGCTCGGCCGGTTCCGGCCGAGCGGAACGGATCGGGGCGCTGCCCCCGTGTGAAGAACCACGGCCTCGTGTGGGGCCTCCCGTACCAGCGGACGCGGCTGCCGGCCCCGTCCCGCTGCCCCCTTTCGGTCCCATGTGGTCGCCGGACCGCGCTCCGCCGCCGCTGCTTCAGCCGCGATGGATTCTTCCGGCGGCGCTCCGGGCGCTGCCGCCCCCGACCGCCGGCACCGCCGCACTGGCACGATGCACCTGTAGGGGCTTCCGCGGACCACCGGACACGCTCCGGTGGTCCGATTCGCCTGCGGTCTTCTCCAGTGGTCATCCCGGGACCCGACCTTCGCTGTAGAGATTCCACAACACCCATGTATCTTCATTTGTCGTTTTCCATTGCGGCGCGACGGCGCCGTGCTTCTTAGCCCTTCCTAATAATTTCCGCGCGGTGCAACGGCACGGCACCGCCTTTCACGTTCCACTACAAATTCAACAACACGGGGGGAGGATGTTCGGCCATGTTCATGCGGTCCAACCACCTCCCGTTATAATGATAGCAAGCGGCCATCTATTATAAGTCTACGTATGGCAAGAAATAATTCACGGACAGAAAACAAAAATCCTCAACATCATTCCGCATGAACGAACGATCCGTGGATCATCCTGAAATTGGTTGGTCCGCGCTCATCGTTCTTTTCTCAAAATATAAGAGAACACCAAATAAATTCCCCTACATGGATATTTGACATTGCACGTCGAGTGTCGCAGAGAACGGCGTCGCGGGGTCGGATGTAGAATCCATGGACGTCGGGGTCTGTCCGAGGAGGAAACAACGTCTCCTCACTTGTTTCTATGGAAGAAGAGGATGGAGAACCGTGGACGTCGAGTCATTCTACGTTGAAGGGAAGGTGTTCTTCATCGAAGAAGAACTGTTCTTCGTTGAAGGAAAGTTCTCTTCTTCTTCACACCAAAGCTCTCCTAAAAACTCTAGGACTTCGCTAAAGTTTTCTCACACACCAAAATCTCTAACTAAAAATAATATCCCATGATATTATTTTTATTCACACCACAAAGATTTAAAATTCAAACCAAACCACTTAATTAAACAAATGAAGAGACTCATGTCACTAATTAAGGCATGTTGGCATGAATTAATGGGGGAAGGAAAAGGTGAAGAGTTACACAAAAAAAGAGGAGCTAACAAACTTAATGGATGTGGAGATTAATGGGGAGTTGACACATTAAAAGCATGGGAGTTGAAGCGGGGGTTGAAGAGTTATACATTTAAACACAAGGGGTGTTAAATTTGGGGATGTTTGTGGGGGTTAAAGGGAAGGTGAAGGGTTGGGTTTTGTGCGGACCCCACCACCCATGGTCATACCCTCTAATGGGATGTTAGGTGGGGTGTGGCCCCACCTCCAACTTCTCTATGAAGAAATTAACTACCACATAAAATAAATTGTTACACTACATTTTATTTAAGACTTGTCGAATCCCCAAAAATTAACCACCTCATGTGACAAAACGCAACTGTGCTTAAGGTCCCCTTAAGCAATTATCGGCACTGTGAGTTCATCAGTGCCCTTATATTTCAATTTCGATCACCGGTTCAAAAGATAGAAAAACTCGCTCGTTTGTTCACTGAACGTACCCGAGCCAAACTTTGGAAAATGATTCCGGGCACACCGGGCCTCGGAATTCGACGCCGTCAAAAACTGCGTTCTTGTAAAATTTCAAAGAAATTTAAGAAAAAATTTCCTTAAAATTTTAGGGTCTTTCCATTACTCCCACCTCAGGGCTTTACGTCCTCGTAAATCATTAACACAAACTAGGGATACAAAAGCGGTATTGAGCATGCATCTGAGCCTTCCGCTCCCATGTGCTTACCTGGAGATTCCCGTACTACCAAAGAAAGCGCACCAGATGAATCGACCGTCCTCATAGGATATGATCCTATCAATCCTCGATCCCCATTGGAACCTCTGTGGAAGTAACCCCATCGGTATCGTCCTGCTCATGGTCGATGATATGCGAAGGGTTGAGCACGTATCTCCTCAGTTGAGATACGTGGAAGTCATCGTGGACCTGGTGCAACTGAGGTTGATGGGTCAAGTGGTAAACCACCCCTCCTACCCAGCTGAGGACCTAAGAAGGTCCGCTGAACCTTGTAGATAACTTTCCACCATGACAACATCTCCATAAACCCCGTCGAGGTGAGACCTGTATAAGGACGTGATCGTCATCCTAGAACTCTAGAGGTCTCTAATTCCTGTTAGAACTGAAACTCAAATGAATGCTGCCATGAGGGTATGATTGACCGACTCAAGAGTGATCGGTCGCACCCTGCTGTGTAAGAGTTTATCCTATGATGCCTGGGGTTTCCTTTTCACCGACCAAGGAAAACCCATTCCGACGTCGTAGTTAAACCACAACCTTTTTTCCCAATACCGTCAATTTGTGTATGAACTATGATTGCCCAGTCCATACTCAAACCAATATCGTAAGGCCTCAATGCTACAACCAATAGATTTTACCAAAACTCTCGCCTCGAGGGTCTGACCACACTGTCGGCGTAAGTGTAATTATCGAGTCTTCTCCCAATGTATCTCCAGACGTGAGGGTCAAGTCTATATATTACCGGAAACTCTAGGTCTAGGACAAGATTTTTGGAAGTAAGGAATGATTCATATCAACGTCTGAAACTACAACAGCTAGTAGTGGACACAGACTGTCCCTTGAATCATTTTTAGAGCTATTGGGTCACACTCCTTGACCGCATGCAGCCGCACTCTTCCTCCGCCCTCCAGCTCCCTGAGCATGGCGGGGATAACTAAGGTTGGTGGTTGTAGCATGTTATGATGTACACCATCTCATGCTGCTCTCCTAGTTCTACCTCCACGTCTGCTACTTCACAGACCCGTCTCTCCTTAAATCTTCCACTTCTTGAAACATTTAACATGCCCGGGTCTCTAAGAATGGTGCCAATTTCCTTTTTCTTACTGCACTATGTAGTCTTCATCCGCTCCTTGATGATCTGCACCTTCTTTGCCTGTGATCTGAAAGAGCTCCTAAAATTTCTCCTTTTCTGAAAAGAGAAACTCAGTCTCATCCCCTGGACGAACCACACCCATTGCCTAATACAGTCAATCCTGACATGAATGATGCATTCCTGCCATGGATGGCGTCGTAAGTCCTCGAAGTAACTACCAAGACATCCACCTGTCACTCTCGCCTCCAAGGGTCGAGTCACACTGTCGGCATCAGTGCGAGGTCACTAGCTCTCCTCCAGTAGAAACCTCGAAAATGAGGGTCAAGTCAACAGTCTTAACCAGGACCACTCGGTATCAACCAAACAAAAGGATGGGAAATAAAACATCACAAAGATAAGTGTATTTTTATTATTGCTGATCATAGTAAAAATACATGAATACAACAACAACATGGAACTAGAAGTAAAAGGGACATATCCACTAGTTCCTCTAATGTCCACCTGCTTCCGGAGCTCTATTGCCTTGTCCACTGCTCGACTGTTGCTCAAGCACCCGCCACTACTTATTTCTCAGTGGCTCCTCTAACGTCTGCGGATCAACTGTGCGAGGATTCGGACAGTCACGTGCCAGGTGACCCTTCCTGCCGCATTCATAACACGTCCTGATTCTCGTACGGCTGGATATAGTACTCTTGGACCTCTGCATCATCTGTCTACTGCCCACAGATGACTCGGCTACTGATCGAAAAACACGCGGAAAAGGTAGAATCTCCTGAACACGCTCGGGTTTTAGAGCTACTGGCACAAACTCAACCCTGAAGAAGGTCTCGAAGTCTTCCCATGTGAAGGCCATTCTGTCGCAAAACTGGAACAAGTGGCTCCACCACCTGCCTGCTGCTGCCTGAAAAAGGCTGGCAACAAAGATCACCATGAAGTCTGCCGGCGTCCCCACTAGCCTGAAGACTCTCACCACAACCTCTAGCCAATCCTCAGCTGCCTGTGGGTCCATCTCTACCTGGAACCTGGGTGGCCTATGGCACTGGAACTCGGGTAGCACACTCAAGTGGCATGCATTGCCTACTACTAGGGCTGGTGGCATCGGTGGCCCAAAGTATGGTAGTACCTCTGGTGCCTCCGCTGGTACCTCAACTACAATAGGGCCTTGTACCGAAGCCTCGTCGCTCAGCAGGCTATCAGTATGCACCTCCCTCTGGGCTCTAGCTGGTCGTCCATGAAAAGGCATCCTGAAAGAAACAACGTGACACGGTCAAACGTTTATACCTGGTGAGCTTACCTGGTTTGAGATGTTTTAAGGGAAAACCTTTGAAAACACACACGCAATCAGTGTTTTCGTGCACAAAGTCGGAAATCAGTTGTCAGGGTCCTGATGTATGGATTCGTCGGCCGCCCGCACCCACACTGGACTCCCTGAACTGAAGACCACACTCGGTACCCTTAACACTATTGCTTCACAGAAAGAAAACATCAGAGTTATAAGTTCTGTGGTAGAACCGACTCCTCTGATACCAATTTGTCATGACCTGTCATTGGGGCCTGTGCCGGGACTACTCCAAGCCAGCCTTCCATAGGCCAAGGGCTGGCGACTAGCACCAAAGGTGTAAATCCCGATAACTGGGAAGGCATTTCCGTTATAAAAGTAAAGAAAACACCACAAAGAAGATCTCAACAGATATCTTCTACTTAGGTATATGCCCATACATATACCTAAGTTATCATGCAACCCATCTCAATCATGAGGAAACACAATGATCATGAAATCAAAGGACAACTACTACCCAGGTATATGACCATACATATACCTAAGTTATCAAGTGACCCATCTCAATGATGTGGTAAATACAAGGGTCAAAAGTCTCAGCTCAAACTAGGATTTTCATTATCGAAACCGTAACTGCTGAAGAGCCCCATCTCTAGAGTGTACAGTGGTCCTTTCACGACTCCGATGTACTGATCACTAACCTAAGACTGGTGAGGTACTCCTCCTGTCGAGTACCGCGGGTCAGCCACCCAAACATAGTAGTGCTTCCCGCTGGGGTATGCCACCCAAACACAGTAGTTCACACCCCCTAGTAGCCTGCAGAGGTACTCTCCGAATGAGTACCGTGGGTCTGCACTGTCACAAATTTAGTTCTCCGTCTACCATGTGTCTTCACCTCACAAGTAGTGCTCCGTCCACTGGGCTAGTCGACTCACTCCAAGTCGAGTCGGTAAAGCAGTCGTCAGGTCTCAGCCGGCTACACGGTCTCCGTACTCCGCATGCTCGTCTCTGGGAGGGTCCACTCCACGAGCTACAGATCGATACTCCAAGTATCTAAAAGTCTCATGAAGAAGTCTTTCAAATGACCACCTCATCATAGTGGTCTCAACGCAACAGAAGGCACGTCAATCGGACGCCCGGTCTGTGAATTACTATCATTTTCGTCCCAGGGGCCTGGTTGGTTTTGTGAGTGAACCAATCCGGCCGTATCTCAACTGTACCCCGCACTCTCATAGGGTATACACAAAGGTACCGTTTCTCAATGTGATCAGCAACGCTGCTGGCGGTTCGTCAAACGGACGTTCGGTCTGAAAGATATCAACTTTTCCGTTCCAGGGGCCCGGTTGGATTTCGGGAATAATCCAACCCGGCCACTATCCAACAGCAACCAAAACTCGGGCGAAGGATGCCAAAATTTCATTCTCAACATGAGGAAAACAGCGAGACAGACGGTGCGTGAATCGGACGTTCGATCTGTGAGTTATCGGCTTTTTCGTTCCAGGGGCCCGGTTAGTTTCGTGAGCGAACCAACCCGACCACACTCCGACGACATCCAAACCTTGAGCGGAGTAAGCCAAAAGATCCGTCTCACTTATAGAAATACATCAATGTCGACGACACGTCAATCGGTCGTCCGGAACTCAAGATATAAGTGTTTCTGCTCCGATGGCCCGGTTGGTTTCATATCCGAACCAACCCGGCCGAACCCAAGGTATTCTGAAACCTTGAGTGTAATATACCAAAACGACCGTCTCGATCCAAGGGTTGCATCGCCGCTGACGGTATATCTATCGGAGGTCTACAGCTCAAGATATGGGCATTTGACAGAAATTGATCCAAAAACGGGGGGTCTGGGCCCAGACCGACCCGGTTGGAACGACCCAGCCCAGCCTGGGCGCGACCCGGCCCGGCCGGTGGGTTGGCTCGGCTGGTTACGGCCAAGCGGAGCAGGGCGGGGCACTGCCCCCGCGTGAAGAACCGCGGCCCCTCGTGGGGCCGCCCGTGCCAGCGGACGCGGCAGCCGGCCGCGTTCCGCCGCCCCCTCCGGTACCGCGTGGTCGCGGGACCACGCTCCGCCGCCGCGACTTCAGCCACGACGGATTCTTCTGGCGGCGCTCCGGGCGCCGCCGCCCCCGACTTCCAGTGCCACCGCGCCAACGTGGCGTGCCGGTGGGGGCTTCCGCGGACCACCGGACACGCTTCGGTGGTCCGATTCGCCTGCGCTCTTTGCCAGTGGTCATCCCAGGACCCGACCTTCATTGAAAATATCCCACAACGCCCGTGCAGCTTCGTTTGTCATTTTACGGTGCATCGCGACGGCGCCGTGGCTTGTTCAACTTCATCGGTGTGGTGCGACGGCGCCGCGCTTCTTAGCCCTTCCTCATAATTTCCGCGCGATGCAACGGCTCTGCACCGCCTTTCACGAGCCGCTACAAATTCATCAAAAAGGAGGGGAGTAGGGTCGGCTGTGTTCGTGCAGTCTGACCACCTCTCGTTATAATGATAGCAAGCGGCCATCTATTAGAAGTCGACGTACGTCAAGAAATAATTCACGGACATAAAACAAAAATCCTCAACATCATTCCGCATAAACGAATGATCCGCGGATCAACCTGGAATTGGTTGGTCCGCGCTCGTCGTTCTTTTCTCAAAAGATAATAGAACACCAAATAAATTCCCCTATATAGATATTTGATGTCGCACATCGGGTGTCGCGGAGAACGGCGTCGCGGGGTCGGACGTAGAATCTGTGGACGTCGGGGTGCGTCTGAGGAGGAAACGACATCTCCTCACTTGCTTCTATAGATGAAGAGGATGGAGAACCGTGGACGCTGAGTCGTTCTACGTTGAAGGGAATGTGTTCTTCATCGAAGAAGAACCGTTCTTCGTTGAATGAATGTTCTCTTCTTCTTCACACCAAAGCGCTCCAAAAAACTCTAGGACTTTGCTAAAGTTTTCTCACACACCAAAAGCTCTAACTAAAAATAATATCCCATGATATTATTTTTATTCACACCACAAAGATTTAAAATTCAAACCAAACCACTTAATTAAACAAATGAAGAGACTCATCTCATTAATTAATGCATGTTGGCATGAATTAATGGTGGAAGGAAAAGGTGAAGAGTTACACAAAAAAAGAGGATGTAACAAACTTAATGGAAGAGGAGATTAATGGGGAGTTGGCACATTAAAAGCAAGGTAGTTTAAGGGGGGGTTGAAGAGTTATACATTTAACCACAAGGGGTGTTAAATGGGGGGAAGTTCGTGAAGGTTAAATTGAAGGTGAAGGGTTGGGGATTCATGCGGACCCCACCACCCTTGGTCATACCTTCTCATGGGAAGTTAGGTGGGGTGTGGCCCCACCTCCAACTTCTCTATGAAGAAATTAACTACCACATAAAATAAATTGTAACACTACAATTTTTTTAAGACTTATCGAATCCCCAAATATTAACCACCTCATGCGACAAAACGTAACTGAGCTTAAGGTCCCCTAAAGAAATTATCGGTGCTGCGAGTTCATCGGTGCCTTCAGATTTCAATTCCGATCACCGGTTCAAAAGATAGAAAAACTCGCTCATTCTTTCACTGAACGTACCCGAGCCAAACTTTGGAAAATTACTCTGGGCACACCGGGCCTTGGAATCAGACGCCGTCATAAATTGCGTTCCTGTAAAATTCCAAAGAAATTTAAGAAAAACTTTCCTTGAAATTTACAGGTCTTTACAATAATTTTATGATTTATAATATTTTTAGGGTTATATGAACCCCTTTGAAGTTTTTTCTTATTACATTTTATGGTGGATAACTATATTTTTGGGGACATTCATTTTTGAGGTAATTAGGGTATATTGAATTTGAGAGGAAAATTATTGATTATACGATATACATTGATGTTAACATATATTAAGGTTATTTATAAGGAAATTTCCCACACCAAATGACTTTTATAAAATTTTATTATAATAGTTTTATAAAAAGGTAAATCAAAGTACTGAATGATAGGCCATTACATCATTCAAGACTATATGAATTGAACTCACTATCGAAGTTATAAAATGGTGAATCACATACAATTTCCCTATAAGAATTCATGGTTAGTATTACATATATTTCTAGTAATATTATTTTATAGAGGAACAATATGTTGAATTTGGGAAGATTTTGGATTGGAAAAATATTTCATGAATAATTTATCAACATTATTTTAGTAGGGGTTCACAATTTTGGTAACCACAGATGATGATATTGGATTTTATATGATTAATATATATTGGATAACATTTTTTGAAAATATATTCTTTTTTTATGGATGTATGTTGAATTAGTTTATTTATAGAAATGGTTAGCATATCCTATATATTTTTTGGGAATTCCTTTTTTGTATGAGACTTCATGAAAAATTAGTGTAATTAGAGGATAATTATTATAATTTATCATTGATGATTATGTGAACAAATAATTTTTCAGTTTTAAATTTAGCCATATATATTTTTAAATAGTTTTATGGATAAGTACTTTTTCTTGATGAACGTTGGGTATTACTGTTGAATTTTTTATATTCAATGATGTTTTTTTATTTTGAAGGTTTATTAATATGGGAATTATAATATCTTATACTAAAAAAATTTAGTTTTGTATAATGATTAATAATAAGATGAAAATCTAAATATTATTCTATAGATTATGTGATTCCCCATATGATTATTCTAGTTCATTCATTGGATAAATTTTATCTTTAGTACTCATCATTTAGAGAAAAAAATGAGTTCATGGTGGAAATTAATTATAGGACAATAACTCATTTTTTCATGTAATTATATTACCATATTTTCTATCCACTTAGTAAAATGTGTTCATTAACTTTACAAAAAAATTATTGAACAAAGGCTTTATCAATTCACCTTTCATACAAGAAAAT
This sequence comes from Viscum album, assembly GCA_963277665.1. NCBI lineage: Eukaryota > Viridiplantae > Streptophyta > Magnoliopsida > Santalales > Viscaceae > Viscum > Viscum album. The sequence continues at coordinate 439,930,463 of OY728142.1, forward strand.
CTATGGGCTTTTAATCGATCACAAGTTTACATTTTTATAATAGTTAATATCATAATTACAATGTTCTCTACACTCCCCATCATAACATGATAGTTATTTTTCACTTCTAAGACCATATTTTCCAACATGGATCCCTAATATTTGTTATCTTAGGAGACCATGATACATCCCATTCTTTATTTCATTATGGATGTTTTATTGAGCCTTGTTTTGATGTGGGATTTTAAAAAACTTTATTTTGAAATGTCAAAACCCCATAGTTTAATAACAAGATTAAATTGAGTGGATTAAAATTATTTAGTGGTAAAATGTAATGTACCTAACCCAGGAGCCACTAAACTGGTGCCCTGAGCTAGGTGGTTACATGACCATAAGTGCTCTAACCCATACACAAAAGTTTCCCGACATACAACGCTGGTCTAAATAGTAAATTGGGGAGGTTGTACCCATTTTTATCAGAGTATTCCATAATAGAAGATTAAACAAATATCAGAATAATAATCAATAATACAAGATCATGAATAAAAAAAATCCACAAAATGGGGTACAACCATGTCCAATAGTAAATATGTCATGTCATGCTACAAGTAGAAAATTGAATATGACCCAAAATTAAGAAGAACATAAGAATTCCCAAAAATGGTATTGACACCAAGTCTAGGTCCTCCTCCATGCACACCTGTTCCAACCCAACTACCTTGCAAAGGCCATTGCCCTTCTACTAACCTAAAAGCATGAAGTCTGGTTGGGTAACCAATGGGGGCCCGAGTAGGGTGTGAGTATAACTCAGTATGCCACCACCAACAGTCTCAAAAAAATATCTGGTATATAAAATTGTTCATGAAAAGGAATGAATTATAAATGTTCAAGTAATTATCATGTTCATTCACTTGTTTAGGTATATTACCAACATTTATTACCACTTTCATATCTTATCATTTCAACTCGTTTACCATTACATACCATTATGGATGTATTTATAATGGGTTCATCAAACACAACATGTTACATAAGCATAATTTAAACAATCACGTACATGAGGAAAAGCACACAGCTATCATAAATCACAAGGACCAACATCCACATGTCAACATATCCTCACCCCGATGTCTCGGTCCAGGTGGATGCAATTGATAAGAAAATATAGCATCAGTCTTCTTCCATAACTTATTCATTAGGGGTGGAGTTTAAAGCCTCAGTCCAACTAACCCCTAGGTGTAGAACCTCAGTAAATAACCACACTATGAAGATATGGGAAAATTATATATATATATATATATGTTATCCAATCACACAAAATCAAAACCATTTCCCAAGGAAAACATAAACAATAACAATAACATGAGAGTTAACATCATGACTTTACCCATTAACACATTTAGCTCATTTCACATTATTTATCCATTTTTCCCAATTCACATTTATTACCCTTATCTCACTAATCATTTATTGATTGTTCATATATTACTAGGCTTTGTTCATTACTTCTAACTCACTAGGAATCATTACTATGAATATAACCCATTCCATTATTGCCTTTAATCATTTACACATATTACTACAATATCTTTTAAGATAGCATAAATCCTAGGTGCATCACCAAGCTTCTAAACCAACACAATTAGTCACATCAACATGTTAATAAAAGGCTCTACCTAATTACACCACAATATCACTTCTTCTTCACAGAAACCTTTGGTCCGAAAAAGTTAGAACACCCCATGGGTGGCCTTAGATTAGTCTCATCACCCCCGACGCATCCCATGTGGATCATAAGGGTTTAGATTTACCTTTTTAAGAACCGATTACCTAAACATGATAAGGGTGATCGAAACATACCAAGAGAAACCCATGAAAAAAACTAAACATATAGAAATACTCAAATAAACCATGGGATATAACATGTAGACCACCTACCTCGATTCTGTTGGTGAACATGCTCTTAATAGAGCCCTTAAATTATACTTCAAACTACCCTGGATGTATCATCCTAGATCTCAACCATATATTAGGTTTTTAGATGTTTGGAAAGATAGAGGATGAAGATACAAAACCAAGACACAAAAGAGAGGCAATTATGGGATTAGCCATACCTGGAGCTTTGATCTACAACTAATGACACCAAAAACGCCTTATAAATGTTGGAGATTAATCTTCTAGGATCTTGGGATATTAGGATCTTCCCTAGGTTGAAGAGGGGTGAAATGGGAGGAAATCATGAGTTGGTTATTAAAATATCAGAGTGGAAAAATTTTAAATTTTAAAAAGATTCAGGCCCGCACGGTTTCCCCACACGGGTTTTTACACTGTGCGCAAACCATGAGGAGGCCACTGTCCAAGAACCAACCTCCTATAATGTTTCCAGGTCTGTCTTCTTGGTTAGAACAAACCATGTGCAGGCTGTGAAAACTAATCAGAAAACCTCATTTTCTCCATTTTTCGTGTCACAAACCCGGACAACACCCCTGAGGTCTCTTTGAAAATAGGGTAAGCACTTAACCTACCAAAACATGAGATTAAATCGAATACATAAATGAGAACATATATTTCCAAAATTTGGGATCACACAACCCCACCTTATAACGTCTCGTCCAAGAGCTAAGATCCCAAGATTTATTGCACTTCCAATAGAAAGAGATCGGGCCACTAAGCCTGAATATCTATTTCCCACCCCAATGTTTCTTCTTGAACATACTCGTGCTGCCATAGTACTCAGACTAATAGAAAAACCCTACCCCACAAGACATTCTAACTACGATCCACGACATGAACTAGATGCTACTAAAATGACACATTAGCCTCCAGCTCAACATCCTCCAGACCCACCAAGTGAGTTGGGTTAGGGTGTTACCACTGAAGTTGGGAAACATGAAAACCATCATGCATACCGCTAGAAAACTTTGGAAGATCCAATCGGTATTCCACTAGCCCGATCCTCTTCAAAATCTCAATTGACCCCATTTTCAAGGGCTTAAACTTTCTTTGCTTCTGAATTTTCCAGTGACCCATCCTTGGTGACCCTCAAATGAACATAGTATCACCAACCTCGAACTCAAGAGGTATATATAGCATCCCGTCGTTTTATAACATAACTTTTCATTCCATTACACGGAACTGAGGATCTTTAAGGTTTAGTGTCTTGGAAACAAGGAACATAAAACATGAAACAAAAAAAACATTCTTCTTAAACACTTGAAAGGCTTCTCCTCATGTTCACCCTAGGCTCATTACTGCATCTCATAACCTGGGGACATACATCAAAATGAAGGGTGAGCATAAGGCCCAGCAAGGGAAACAAGTGAAACATTTTACATATGAACTTGAGACACATCAATAAAGTCATGAAAAGAACTTTAAGGCATGAAAATGAAATCATGAGACATATCATAATAAAAATAAAACTTTTTCATAACTTGAAGATTTGGCTACATAATTTAACATAGACAATCATGAACATATCACCAAGGTCCATCCCCAATGTGTCATTTTAAAATTACCAAGGTTATTCACCAAGGTATCGTGAAAATTGTAATCTCTAGTGGTTACATCATTACCCAATGCATTGGAGCGCTATTAGGGCGCACCCTCAAATTTGCCTTTATTATCATGTGAGCCACATTTATCATCATCAAAAATTTCATAAATAACCCATATAGCATAAAGTAAATGGGTTTCATTTCATAATCATAACGTTTTAAAAACTGCTTTAAGGACATGATCTTTACGTCACTTTAAAACCCACAGAAAAAGAAGGTGGGTCTCATGTATGTAAATCCCAGAATTTAAAATAGAACATTTTGGTATATATGTGAATACCCCTTTAGAATAAAGAGCTTTGAGTATTCACTTAATAAAATAAAAGGACTTTAGAGAAAGAGATAGACATTTTGAGACAGAAATTCTGCAGCATAACGGCAATGTTCCGAGGTTTTAGAAGACATTAAAAGAGAGGTAAAATGGGTCAAACATTCATAAATGACACATTAAATAGTACATGGACAGAATAAGAAGGATACATGATCATGGTAATGAGATTTCAAGGACATACCATTTGAAATGAAAAACATGGAAGGAAGAAAAAAAATTAGATTTCTCTTATGAAAGTTCGACAGCTTAACGGCGTTACTTAAACATCAACAAAAATGATTTGAAAAGATCAAATAGGATCTCTCATCATGTGAACATAAGAGTTCAGTATGATAGATATAGAGATAATTCCCCAACATAAAAAAAGGAACTTGAAAGAATTGACAAGAAAGTAGAACTTCAAAACGAGAAGGGTGAAGAACCACTTAAAAATTCGGCAGCCTAACGGCGCCACTTAAAACATCAAAATACTGAATTGAAGAGATCAAATGGGGTCTCTCATCATATGAACATAAGAGTACAGTATGATATATATAGAGATCATACCCCAATATAACAAAAAGGAACTTGAAATAATTGACATGAAAGTAGAACTTCAAAACGAGAAGGTTGAAGAACCACTTAAAAATTCGGCAGCCTAACGGCGCCACTTAAAACATCAAAATACTGAATTGAAGAGATCAAATGGGGTCTCTCATAATATGAAAATAATAGTCCAGTATAATATATATAGAGATCATACCCCCAATATAACAAAAAGGAACTTGAAATAATTGACATGAAAGTAGAACTTCAAAACGAGAAGGGTGAAGAACCACTTAAAAATTCGGCAGCCTAACGGCGCCACTTAAAACTTCAAAATACTAAATTGAAGCGATCAAATGGGGTCTCTCATCATATGATCATAAAATATCAGTATGATAATTTAGAGATCATACCCCAACATAATAAAAAGTAACATGAAAGACTTGAATGAAAATAGAACTTGAAAACGAGGAAGGTGAAAGAATCCCTTAAAAATTCGGCAGCCTAACGGCGCCACGTAAACATTCTTAAAACGAATTGATGAGAGCAAGGGGGTATCTCATCATATGAACATGAAATAGGCAGTAGGATGAATATAAAAGAACATCCTTCAACATAAGAACATGGAGTATAAAAGAAATGACATAAAAGAGATTACTTGAAAAGAAAGAGAGAGGTCGGATCCCTTACCTTAAAATGTAACTCTTAAACCTCAAAGGTTGGGACCTTGAGGGCTTGGGGGCACCTTGAGAGGACTCCTTGGGAGGTAATGAGACCAGAAATTCGTTGGGAATGAGTGGGGAGTCTAATGTATGAGAGGAGGCCTTGGTATTTATAGGGAAAGTGAGGGGACAAGACATTAATGGCCAAGGGACACCTCACATGTGCTTTTCTCAAACCCATGTGCTCTCCCTTGTCATTTATCATGGAGTTAGGCCACATGGGCCCCCCCAAAACAATAATTCATCACCCTTGTCCGGCCAAACCTCAAAAGCTCTCATGACATCATCATGACACCGTTATGATGTCATTAAACATTCAGAAACCCTAAAACTGTATTTTTACTATTCACTGAAAATTCAACTTTTTCAGAAAAATCCCAAAATTTCACATTAACCAAATATCAATGCTCTGATTTCAAAAATGAAATCCATTTTATAAAAATAATTTTCTAAATATTTTTAATTTAATTTTTAAATAAAAACACTATTCATCAGAAATTCATTTTTTCAGAAAAAACCCCAAAAATTACCATAACATAATATCGATGCTCTGAGTTCAAAAATAAAGTCATTTTTATAAAAATAATTTTATAATTATTTTTAATTAAATTTTTAATTAAAAAACACTATTCACCCGAAAAAACTAATACTTGAATAATAATTAATGAAACCGTTATTTAACTATTTTATTGAATCACATTACTTAATCAAGGTGCTTAGATTATTTTAAAACATTCTTTAAGTGAGATTACAAATCCATTTGATCATATTACTAATCCTAATCATAAAATCACTATTCATAATTTACTATTCATCAAAAATCAAGTTGATCTTATTAGACTCTAAATTTAGTACTGAACATAATTGCAGAAGACCATTTTTTGAAAATCGTTACACATTTTTAATTATTTAGGGTTTACATAAACATATTTAAAATATCCTTTTTCTAAAATTCATCAAAAATATGCATACTATATTTATCCGGTCATTTCAAAATTCATAAACTTCATCATAAGAAGAAATCCCAATTTTTATTTAAAACAAGGACTACACAAGGTAGTTACGGTCTCGTTACATAACCCCTTATAATACCAGCATAGGACCTAAGAGTAAGGTGTGCTAGGGTGATAGAAGCTTGGGGCGGCTCAGTCAACATTTCCCGAGTAGTAATTTCTATCAGTTTGAACTTCTCACGAAGGCGATTCCGTTCCAGCTGCACATGATGAAGTTCGGCTTGAATTTGATCCAGAGCAAAGCCTAGTGGTGCTACCTCCTTCCCAAGCTCTATTAGATGGGCTTCGATCGGTCCAGGACTACTAGGTGAGGCCATCAAATCTTCTTTCTATAATAATTAACCAATATTACTTATATTTAGAGACAATAATCAAAACATTTTGTTCACAGCGGTCATATTGACCGATGGTTATATAATAGTCAAAACCCACTGATCTCATTTTAATTATAATCATGTTTATCAAATAAAACATTTTTGTTGAGTATAACAGTAACACATAATATTAGGAAACAAAATTTATTTAAAAAATTTCGGGTCGTTACAATCTTCCCCCCTTAAGAAATTGCGTCCTCGCAATTTTAAAATTGGGTTTTGAAATTTCATTGAAAGTCCCACATCGAAAAAGGAGTCAGTAAAACTATTACTTTAAAATAAAGAAAGGGAAGTACAAAGGTCACCCGAGTTAACGCACACTAGGGTTCCATGTAGGAAAACATGGACATGGAGGAGAAAACAAAGGGTCATGTTCTGAGGGAGAGTGATAGAGAACATGATTAGGAGAAAGTTAACCATGAGAAAATCCCAAACTTATGATGTGTGTAAACGGTATTTGATTACCTAGTAGGAAACGTAAACCAAAAACATTTTTGTTTTACGTTTCTTTTCATAATTTTGAGGATTTCATTTGCTACATAGAACAAAAACATAAGAAAATATACCTACCTTCAAGTAGAGTTTCATCCTTTAACAAGTCCCTACCAACACTAATTTTTTCTCCAAATGATGAGAATTCAAAAACACTTGGTCTCATAAAAGCACAAGAATCATCTTCTATAGAATCACATAATCTACAAAAGATTAACTATCTATTTCTTCTATCTTTAAACATTATCCCAAAAACAGAAAGGTTAAGGTAAAACAACTCTTCAAAAAGAAAGAATCCCATAGGAATGGAAACTACTTTTAAATCATCAAAGTTCCATGGTACTACCCAAAGTTCATCATAGACCATTCCATAAATAATGGTCCTTAAAATTCCTCAAAACAAACCAAACTAAGATTGAAACCCAAATACAATAAGGATTTGATAACATAGTCTTCCAAAAGAACTTCATTGTTCATCTCCAGACAACATCAACCACTCCTAACATCTTATAAAAAAAGTAGCTAACCTAAACATATTTTACCCAAGATAGGTTAGTCATTCCCATAAGTAACCTAAATTACTATAAGTTCACCTTAAATTCATCGATTCTTCAAAATATAAGTCAACCTTACTCCTCAATGAAAATACCGTAGTAATCTATTTACCTCGATCAAATATGGTTCCCAAAATAATGAATGTCTTCCAAAATAATAATCATATTTTAATCCCCTAATCATCCATGTCATATTAATACGAAAATCGTCGCATTTCCTATCACATTGGTTGTGGGAACATGTTCTTCCATTTCCCACCATTAACTAAGAAGAGAAAGCATAATTAGGGGCTTAAGTACTTAGCTAATAATCATGAAAAGGAACTGAAAGCATATAAGGATAACTTGTATATGAAAGGTATACCCTAACTTGTGATCTCCTAGGTTCCCATCTAGGTTATGAATGATCATATATTCTTATGTGAACCTTTATTTTATTTTATCTTTGTTCCTTTAACAATGGTTCATACCGAGCTTATGAATTTACCAAAGAATATCCCCCGGGAGTGTCGTAACCAAGAGTCCAACAAGGCCCGTTGTCGTGTACCAGTTCCCGTTCGAGTCTAGCTCAAAGTGGTGTTTTCGGGTTTTACCCCAATGTACATCTGTTCCAGAGCCACCTCTACCTGCTCGTATCCAGACAGGGATGTATTTGCTTGGCAACCCCTTACTCAATACTCACCAAAATACCAGGAAGATTTCCTATATTAAACTTTTCTATAGGGTTCATCCTAGAGTTTTCATATCCTAATTTCCACAAATAACTAAACCATCCTTTGATACCAACTATAGAATCCCGTCTTCTTATAACATAACTTTTCATTCCATTACACGGAACTGAGGATCTTTAAGGTTTAGTGTCTTGGAAACAAGGAACATAAAACATGAAACAAAAAAAACATTCTTCATAAACACTTGAAAGGCTTCTCCTCATGTTCACCCTAGGCTCATTACTGCATCTCATAACCTGGGGACATACATCAAAAAGAAGGGTGAGCATAAGGCCCTGCAAGGGAAACAAGTGAAACATTTTACATATGAACTTGAGATACATCAATAAAGTCATGAAAAGAACTTTAAGGCATGAAAATGAAATCATGAGGCATATCATAATAAAAATAAAACTTTTTCATAACATGAAGATGTGGCTACATCATTTAACATAGAAAATCATGAACATATCACCAAGGTCCATCCCCAAGGTGTCATTTTAAAATTACCAAGGTTATTCACCAAGGTATCGTGAAAATTGTAATCTCTAGTGGTTACATCATTACCCAATGCATTGGAGCGCTATCAGGGCGCACCCTTAAATTTGCCTTTATTATCATGTGAGTCACATATATCATCATCAAAAATTTCATAAATAACCCATATAGCATAAAGTAAATGGGTTTCATTTCATAATCATAACGTTTTAAAAACTGCTTTAAAGACATGATCTTTACGTCACTTTAAAACCCACAGAAAAAGAAGGTGGGTCTCATGTATGTAAATCCCAGAATTTAAAATAGAACATTTTGGTATATATGTGAATACCCCTTTATAAGAAAGAGCTTTGAGTATTCACTTAATAAAATAAAAGGACTTTAGAGAAAGAGATAGACATTTTAGGACAGAAATTCTGCAGCATAACGGCAATGTTCCGAGGTTTTAGAAGACATTAAAAGAGAGGTAAAATGGGTCAAACATTCATAAATGACACATAAAATAGTACATGGACAGAATAAGAAGGATACATGATCATGGTAATAATATTTCAAGGACATACCATTTGAAATGAAAAACATGGAAGGAAGAAAAAAAATTAGATTTCTCTTATGAAAGTTCGGCAGCCTAACGGCGTTACTTAAACATCAACAAAAATGATTTGAAAAGATCAAATAGGATCTCTCATCATGTGAACATAAGAGTTCAGTATGATAGATATAGAGATAATTCTCCAACATAACAAAAAGGAACTTGAAAGAATTGACATGAAAGTAGAACTTCAAAACGAGAAGGGTGAAGAACCACTTAAAAATTCGGCAGCCTAACGGCGCCACTTAAAACATCAAAATACTGAATTGAAGAGATCAAATGGGGTCTCTCATCATATGAACATAAGAGTCCAGTATGATATATATAGAGATCATACCCCAATATAACAAAAAGGAACTTGAAATAATTGACATGAAAGTAGAACTTCAAAACGAGAAGGGTGAAGAACCACTTAAAAATTCGGCAGCCTAACGGCGCCACTTAAAACTTCAAAATACAGAATTGAAGAGATCAAATGGGGTCTCGTATCAAATGAACATAAGAGTCCAGTATGATATATATAGATATCATACCCCCAATATAACAAAAAGGAACTTGAAATAATTGACATGAAAGTAGAACTTCAAAACGAGAAGGGTGAAGAACCACTTAAAAATTCGGCAGCCTAACGGCGCCACATAAAACTTCAAAATACTGAATTGAAGCGATCAAATGGGGTCTCTCATAATATGATCATAAAAGATCAGTATGATAATTTTGAGATCATACCCCAACATAATAAAAAGTAACATGAAAGTCTTGAATGAAAATAGAACTTGAAAACGAGGAAGGTGAAAGAATCCCTTAAAAAATCGGCAGCCTAACAGCGCTACTTAAACATTCTTAAAACGAATTGATGAGAGCAAGGGGGGTCTCTCATCATATGAACATGAAATAGGCAGTAGGATGAATATAAAAGAACATCCTTCAACATAAGAACATGGAGTATAAAATAAAGGACATAAAAGAGATTACTTGAAAAGAAAGAGAGAGGTCGGATCCCTTACCTTAAAATGTAACTCTTAAACCTCAAAGGGTGGGACCTTGAGGGGTTGGGGGCACCTTGGGAGGACTCCTTGGGAGGTAATGAGACCAGAAATTCGTTGGGAATGAGTGGGGAGTCGAATGGATGAGAGGAGGGCTTGGTATTTATAGGGAAAGTGAGGGGACAAGGCATTAATGGCCAAGGGACACCTCACATGTGCTTTTCTCAAACCCACGTGCTCTCCCTTGTCATTTATCATGGAGTTAGGCCACATGGGCCCCCCAAAACAATAATTCATCACCTTTGGCCGGCCAACCCTCAAATTCTCTCATGACATCATCATGACACCGTTATGATGTCATTAAACATACCGAAACCCTAAAACTGTATTTTTACTATTCACTGAAAATTCAACTTTTTCAGAAAAATCCCAAAATTTCACATTAACCAAATATCAATGCTCTGATTTCAAAAATGAAATCCATTTTATAAAAATAATTTTCTAAATATTTTTAATTTAATTTTTAAATAAAAACACTATTTATTGAAAATTCATTTTTTCATAAAAAACCCCAAAAATTACCATAACATAATATCGATGCTCTGAGTTCAAAAATAAAGTCATTTTTATAAAAATAATTTTATAATTATTTTTAATTAAATTTTTAATTAAAAAACACTATTCACCCGAAAAAACTAATACTTGAATAATAATTAATGAAACTGTTATTTAACTATTTTATTGAATCACATTACTTAATCAAGGAGCCTAGATTATTTTAAAACTTTCTTTAAGTGAGATTACTAATCCATTTTGTAATATTACTAATCCTAATCATAATATCACTATTCATAATTTACTATTCATCAAAAATCATGTTGATCTTATTAGACTCTAAATTTAGTACTGAACATAATTGCAGAAGACCATTTTTTGAAAATCATTACACATTTTTAATTATTTAGGGTTTACATAAACATATTTAAAATATCCTTTTTCTATAATTCATCAAAAATATGCATACTATATTTATCCGGTCATTTCAAAATTCATAAACTTCATCATAAGAAGAAATCCCAATTTTTATTTAAAACAAGGATTACACAAGGTAGTTACGGTCTCGTTACATAACCCCTTATAATACCAGCATAGGACCTAAGAGCAAGGTGTGCTAGGGTGATAGAAGCTTGGGGCGGCTCAGTCAACATTGCCCGAGTAGTAATTTCTATCAGTTTGAACTTCTCACGAAGGCGATTCCGTTCCAGCTTCACATGATGAAGTTCGGCTTGGATTTGATCCAGAGCAAAGCCTAGTGGTGCTACCTCCTTCCCAAGCTCTGTTAGATGGGCTTCGATCAGTCCAGGACTACTAGGTGAGGCCATCGAATCTTCTTTCTATAATAATTAACCAAGATTACTTATATTTAGAGACAATAATCAAAACATTTTGTTCACATCGGTCATATTGACCGATGGTTATATAATAGTCAAAACCCACTGATCTCATTTTAATTATAATCATGTTTATCAAATAAAACATTTTTGTTGAGTATAACAATAACACATAAAATTAGGAAACAAAATTTATTTAAAAAATTTCGGGTCGTTACAATCTTCTCCCCTTAAGAAATTGCATCCTCGCAATTTTAAAATTGGGTTTTGAAATTTCATTGAAAGTCCCACATCGAAAAAGGAGTCAGTAAAACTATTACTTTAAAATAAAGAAAGGGAAGTACAAAGGTCACCCGAGTTAACCCACACTAGGGTTCCGTGTAGGAAAACATGGACATGGAGGAGAAAACAAAGGGTCAAGTTCTGAGGGAGAGTGATAGAGAACATGATTAGGAGAAAGTTAACCATGAGAAAATCCCAAACTTATGATGTGTGTAAACGGTCTTTGATTACCTAGTAGGAAACGTAAACCAACAACATTTTTGTTTTACGTTTCATTTCATAATTTTGAGGATTTCATTTACTACATAGAACAAAAACATAAGAAAATATACCTACCTTCAAGTAGAGTTTCATCCTTTAACAAGTCCCTATCAACACTAATATTTTCTCCAGATGATGAGAATTCAAAAACACTTGGTCTCATAAAATCACAAGAATCATCTTCTATAGAATCACATAATCTACAAAAGATTAACTATCTATTTCTTCTATCTTTAAACATTATCCCAAAAACAGAAAGGTTAAGGTAAAACAACTCTTCAAAAAGAAATAATCCCATAGGAATGGAAACTACTTTTAAATCATCAATGTTCCATGGTACTACCCAAAGTTCATCATAGACCATTCCATAAATAATGGTCCTTAAAATTCCTCAAAACAAACCAAACTAAGATTGAAACCCAAATACAATAAGGATTTGATAACATAGTCTTCCAAAAGAACTTCATTGTTCATCTCGAGACAACATCAACCACTCCTAACATCTTATAAAAAAAGTAGCTAACCTAAACATATTTTACCCAAGATAGGTTAGTCATTCCCATAAGTAACCTAAATTTCTATAAGTTCACCTTAAATTCATCGATTCTTCAAAATATAATTCAACCTTACTCCTCAATGAAAATACCGTAGTAATCTATTTACCTCGATAAAATATGGTTCCCAAAATAATGAACGTCTTCCAAAATAATAATCATATTTTAATCCCCTAATCATCCCTGTCATATTAATACGAAAATCGTCGCATTTCCTATCACATTGGTTGTCGGAACATGTTCTTCCATTTCCCACCATTAACTAAGAATAGAAAGCATAATTAGGGGCTTAAGTACTTAGCTAATAATCATGAAAAGGAACTGAAAGCATATAAGGATAACTTGTATATGAAAGGTATACCCTAAGTTGTGATCTCCTAGGTTCCCATATAGGTTATGAATGATCATATATTCTTATGTGAACCTTTATTTTATTTTATCTTTGTTCCTTTAACAATGGTTCATACCAAGCTTATGAATTTACCAAAGAATATCCCTCGGGAGTGTCGTAACCAAGAGTGCAACAAGGCCCGTTGTCGTGTACCAGTTCCCGTTCGAGTCTAGCTCAAAGCGGTGTTTTCGGGTTTTACCCCTATGTACATCTGTGCCAGTGCCACCTCTACCTGCTCGTATCCAGACAGGGATGTATTTGCTTGGAAACCCCTTACTCAATACTCACCAAAATACCAGGAAGATTTCCTATATTAAAATTTTCTATAGGGTTCCTCCTAGAGTTTTCATATCCTAATTTCCACAAATAACTAAACCATCCTTCGATACCAACTATATCATCCCGTCTTCTTATAACATAACTTTTCATTCCATTACACGGAACTGAGGATCTTTAAGGTTTAGTGTCTTGGAAACAAGGAACATAAAACATGAAACAAAAAAAAACATTCTTCTTAAACAATTGAAAGGATTCTCCTCATGTTCACCCTAGGCTCATTACTGCATCTCATGACCTGGGGACATACATCAAAAGGAAGGGTGAGTAGAAGGCCCAGCAAGGGAAACAAGTGAAACATTTTACATATGAACTTGAGATACATCAATAAAGTCATGAAAAGAACTTTAAGGCATGAAAATGAAATCATGAGGCATATCATAATAAATATAAAACTTTTTCATAACATGAAGATGTGGCTACATCATTTAACATAGAAAATCATGAACATATCACCAAGGTCCATCCCCAAGGTGACATTTTAAAATTACCAAGGTTATTCACCAAGGTATCGTGAAAATTGTAATCTCTAGTGGTTACATCATTACCCAATGCATTGGAGCGCTATCAGGGCGCACCCTTAAATTTTCCTTTATTATCATGTGAGCCACATATATCATCATCAAACATTTCATAAATAACCCATATAGCATAATGAAAATGGGTTTCATTTCATAATCATAACGTTTTAAAAACTGCTTTAAAGACATGATCTTTACGTCACTTTAAAACCCAAAGAAAAGGAAGGTGGGTCTCATGTATGTAAATCACAGAATTTAAAATAGAACATTTTGGTATATATGTGAATACCCCTTTAGAAGAAAGAGCTTTGAGTATTCACTTAATAAAATAAAAGGACTTTAGAGAAAGAGATAGACATTTTGAGACAGAAATTCTGCAGCATAACGGCAATGTTCCGAGGTTTTAGAAGACATTAAAAGAGAGGTAAAATGGGTCAAACATTCATAAATGACACATAAAATAGTACATGGACAGAATAAGAAGGACACATGATCATGGTAATGAGATTTCAAGGAGATACCATTTGAAATGAAAAACATGGATGGAAGAAAAAAAATAGATTTCTCTTATGAAAGTTCGGCAGCCTAACGGCGTTACTTAAACATCAACAAAAATGATTTGAAAAGATCAAATAGGATCTCTCATCATGTGAACATAAGAGTTCAGTATGATAGATATAGAGATAATTCCCCAACATAACAAAAAGGAACTTGAAAGAATTGACATGAAAGTAGAACTTCAAAATGAGAAGGGTGAAGAACCACTTAAAAATTCGGCAGCCTAACGGCGCCACTTAAAACATCAAAATACTGAATTGAAGAGATCAAATGGGGTCTCTCATCATATGAAAATAAGAGTCCAATATGATATATATAGAGATCATACCCAAATATAACAAAAAGGAACTTGAAATAATTGACATGGAAGTAGAACTTCAAAACGAGAAGGGTGAAGAACCACTTAAAAATTCGGCAGCCTAACGGCGCCACTTAAAACATCAAAATACTGAATTGAAGAGATCAAATGGGGTCTCTCATCATATGAACATAAGAGTCCAGTATGATATATATAGAGATCATACCCCAAATATAACAAAAAGGAACTTGAAATAATTGACATGAAAGTAGAACTTCAAAACGAGAAGGGTGAAGAACCACTTAAAAATTCGGCAACCTAACGGCGCCACTTAAAACTTCAAAATACTGAATTGAAGCGATCAAATAGGGTCTCTCAAAATATGATCATAAAAGATCAGTATGATAATTTAGAGATCATACCCCAACATAATAAAAAGTAACATGAAAGACTTGAATGAAAATAGAACTTGAAAACGAGGAAGGTGAAAGAATCCCTTAAAAATTCGGCAGCCTAACGGCGCCACTTAAACATTCTTAAAACAAATTGATGAGAGCAAGGGGGGTCTCTCATCATATGAACATGAAATAGGCAGTAGGATGAATATAAAAGAACATCCTTCAACATAAGAACATGGAGTATAAAAGAAATGACATAAAAGAGATTACTTGAAAAGAAAGAGAGAGGTCGGATCCCTTACCTTAAAATGTAACTCTTAAACCTCAAAGGGTGGGACCTTGAGGGCTTGTGGGCACCTTGGGAGGACTCCTTGGGAGGTAATGAGACCAGAAATTCGTTGGGAATGAGTGGGGAGTCGAATGGATGAGAGGAGGGCTTGGTATTTACAGGGAAAGTGAGAGGACAATGCATTAATGGCGAAGGGATACCTCACATGTGCTTTTCTCAAACCCATGTGCTCTCCCTTGTCATTTATCATGGAGTTAGGCCACATGGGCCCCCCAAAACAATAATTCATCACCCTTGGTGGGAAAACCCTCAAAAGCTCTCATGACATCATCATGACACCGTTATGATGTCATTAAACATACCGAAACCCTAAAACTGTATTTTTACTATTCACTGAAAATTCAACTTTCTCAGAAAAATCCCAAAATTTCACATTAACCAAATATCAATGCTCTGATTTCAAAAATGAAATCCATTTTATAAAAATAATTTTCTAAATAGTTTTAATTTAATTTTTAAATAAAAACACTATTCATCGAAAATTCATTTTTTCAGAAAAAACCCCAAAAATTACCATAACATAATATCGATGCTCTGAGTTAAAAAATAAAGTCATTTTTATAAAAATAATTTTATAATTATTTTTAATTAAAATTTTAATTAAAAAACACTATTCACCCGAAAAAACTAATACTTGAATAATAATTAATGAAACCGTTATTTAACTATTTTATTGAATCACATTACTTAATCAAGGTGCCTAGATTATTTTAAAACATTCTTTAAGTGAGATTACTAATCCATTTGGTCATATTACTAATCCTAATCATAAAATCACTATTCATAATTTACTATTCATATTTAAAAAATCAAGTTGATCTTATTAGACTCTAAATTTAGCAGTGAACATAATTGCAGAAGACCATTTTTTGAAAATCATTACAAATTTTTAATTATTTAGGGTTTACATAAACATATTTAAAATATCCTTTTTCTAAAATTCATCAAAAATATGCATACTATATTTATCCGGTCATTTCAAAATTCATAAACTTCATCATAAGAAGAAATCCCAATTTTTATTTAAAACAAGGATTACACAAGGTAGTTACGGTCTCGTTACATAACCCCTTATAATACCAGCATAGGACCTAAGAGTAAGGTGTGCTAGGGTGATAGAAGCTTGGGGCGGCTCAGTCAACATTGCCCGAGTAGTAATTTCTATCAGTTTGAACTTCTGACGAAGGCGATTCTGTTCCAGCTTCACATGATGAAGTTCAGCTTGGATTTGATCCAGAGCAATGCCTAGTGGTGCTACCTCCTTCCCAAGCTCTGTTAGATGGGCTTCGATCGGTCCAGGACTACTAGGTGAGGCCATCGAATCTTCTTTTATAATAATTAACCAAGATTACTTATATTTAGAGACAATAATCAAAACATTTTGTTCACAACGATCATATTGACCGATGGTTATATAATAGTCAAAACCCACTGATCTCATTTTAATTATAATCATGTTTATCAAATAAAACATTTTTGTTGAGTATAACAATAACACATAAAATTAGGAAACAAAATTTATTTAAAAAATTTCGGGTCGTTACAGTATACATCTCCGATCTATATACAACTTCTGCCTACTCAAAGCCATTTACATCCGTCCTAAAATCAACTCAACTTTCTCTGCAGTATCCTACACGAGACTAGGTCCCAACCACTCAGATTCACCAGCCTCCATCCAACACAACCGAGATCTACAAAACATCCCATACGGAGGCTCAAATGGTTCTATTTGAGTTGTGGCCTGAAAAAAAAATTGAATGAAATTTCAAAAAGTGAAAGATTCTTCTCCTAGGAACCCCCAAATTCAAAAACACAAGTGCTCAAAATATCTTCCATCACCTGGATTGTATGCTCCCAGTAATCGTCCGTCTATGGGAGGAAAGCTGTACTCAAAATCACCTGTGTACCAAGCACCTTCTACAACCAATTCAAATAGCGTGATGTGATATGGGGATCATAATATGAAACTATAGTCCATTGTGGACTATTAAACAATACTATTTCCTAAACATTCAACTCACCCAACTGGTCAACTTTGAAAGTCTCCTGAATCGGTAAGAAATGAGCCACATTCATTAATCTATCCACAACCTCCCAGATTGAATCATTCTTCCAATTTTTTCCCTGAAGAGCCACAAATAAATCCACTCTCACATCAACCCACTTCTATTATGGAATGGTAAATGGATGTAACAAACCACCTGGGCGTTGATGCTCAACCTTCACATGCTGACTGGTAAGGCACCTTAACACAATGACCGAAACTTCATTTTTCATTTTTTGCCCCCAAAACTGTCTATAGAGATCATGATACATCTTTTTAAAACCAATATGAACGTCTCATTTTGATTCCACGAATTCACGCATCAATGCTTCCAAACTGCACACTAACAAAACCACACGAACATGCTAACAAACCACCCCAAAAACCGACAACCCAACCTGAAGGGGGTTCCCCGCCATTACGTATTTCCTTCATAGACAATCATTCAGGATTTTCGAGCTGACTATCCAAAACATGAATTAAAATAATGGACTCTACCATCATAAAAACAATATTCTCCTCACTATTTTCCTCCCGCACCTCCTAGTGCATCTATGCAAACAAGGGAATCACCTTCCACTTGGTGGTGGATTCCGGAATCACCTTGTTTTGATCCTTCCTAATCAAATTATTAGTAACACTATTCCCTTTTCCTTGTGTTTATACCTTATTAATTTCAAAATATTACAGATACTCAACCCATCTTCACTCATAAAGATTAAAATCATACTGTGAAAATATATACTTTAGACTTTTGTGATTTGTATACACCATGAATCGCTCCCCCCACAAGTAGTACCTCTATTGATTTTAAATCATATACTACTACAGCCAACATAGGATCATGAGTGGGATAATTATGCTCACGGGGTCTCAATTTTCTTGACCCACAAGCCACAACCCGCTCATCTTGCATCAACATATCCCTAAGCCTAACATCAGACACATCACGAAATATGACATACTTCTTTCCTAGCGTGAGTAAGATCATAATCAGTGTGGTCATCAATATCATTTTCAACTCTAGAAAAGAATTATCACAATCCTTGGACCTCTCAAAGATGATTCACATATTGATCAATCTCGGCAGTGGAGTTGCCAAATGGCGGAAATCCTAGATGAACCTCTGGTAATACCCATCCAATCCTAGAAAACTCTAATCACATCAAACACTCATGGCATGCTCCCATGATACGACAACCAACACTTTCCCTAGGTCCACTAACACACCTTCCTAGAGTTGATGTGATCCAAAAAATCACTTTTCCAATACAGAACTATCACAATGTCATCTTAGCATAATGTAGATGTTCTTTTAGTATACTCATGGGGTTGCCAAGTGGTTGGACCTGATCATTATGTTTTTTCGAGTACACCAAGTTTTTGTGAACAAAGATAACCAAAAAATGATCAATAAAAGGTTGAAATATTTGGGACATCAATGCCACGAACACCACATGTGCATTAGTCATGGAAAACAAATCAACACAAAATCAAAAAACATGTACCGACTCTTGAAATCTATCAACGGTACGCCCAAAGGCCTCACCCTCAACTGGTGATGACCCAATATCAAATATATTTTCTAAATCATTGATTCACCCCACAACTGATCAAACATATCGTCGATTATTGGAAGAGTGTACCAATTATTCACCATTATCTATTTTAACATCCAATAATAAACACACAACCTTAACGCCCCTTCATACTTCATTTCAAAAATAACAGGAGTTTCCAAAGGATATGTACTAGGTTGTATGAACCCCTTATGCTCTAACTCCTTAGGCTAAAACATTATCTCCTATAATTATTTTATTTCCATTCAGAATGGTGGATTAAAAACTTGCTCTACACCCGGTAACAACTCAATTGTGAACTCAACATCCCTCTCAGATGGAAACCCTAAGAAATCCTCAAGTAAAACATCCTAAAACTGATCCACTATTGGAGGAAAGTCATATTTTTCCCCTCTTTCATCAAAATGCAGAATACAAGCTACATGATCCGTGAGCCAACAGATCTGCTGAAAAAGGTCTTGCATGACCTTCTCAAACATCACACTCTCCGCAATAAACATAAGAGTTACCCTCAAGTGACCTGCATGATACCCATAGACAATAAAAGTTTATGTGCGTCCGATACAGCACCAAACAGTCCATAACCAAGATCAAGTCAAATCGTGACATCTTGACAATTAACAAGTCCCACAGGAAATGATACACAACGACTTCTAGAGCACATATCTTACATTACATGACAGAATCATTTCGCACCACCAAAAGAGTGTCAATCAACATTACCCCACACAAACTATCCACAAAAAAACCCAAATCTACCAAAAAATCACTGTTGTGGGTTCCCTCAAATGATTATTAAAACTTTTTGGTACATAGGTGCAGTATAGTGGCTAACCAAGGTCGTCTCTTAATAGAGGGAGTAAATTTGACAACTTATTAAAGGTATCTTGAAGATAACATAAAATGTTATAAGAATACTATTTTAATGGATGGGGTGGTTTATAATTCATAAATCTAGAAGAAGTATTCTTGAATAAGATTGTATATTTTTTTTGATTTTTTTTGAAATGAAGTTCGATTAAAAAGAAACCACAAGAATATGTTTTTTAGAATATATTTTAAAAGGGGAAATCGATCTAACTCCACCCCTTTACTCAATTCTTTGTCATTATAATCTAAATTAAATCCACTTAATTTTTATCACATAACTTATTAACCCCTGATCCCTATGATAATTGACTTTTCAACAAAGATGATGTGAATTAATCCCTAGGAAATCTTCAAAAGATGAAATCGCCACACCCTACTTGGATTGATATTCTATGGATAGATTATTGTCAGTGTTAAATTAGGGAACACATAAATTAATTAAAATGAGGATGAATTTTGTTTAGTGACTATAGTTTATCCCTAAACATTTATCCCATGAGGCCTTGTATTACCGATTAAGACCGCGCTCTCACAATTCACACAGTACTCGACCTCGAATGTTTTTTATGTTGATTGTTCCATTTCTTGATTAGTTTCTCCTAATATAAAAACTCAATTCAAGGATCATATTATGTGAATTAAATTGGATCAATGATTCAGAATAATTAAATGAAGAGGGTATAATATAGATCAATCACTATGAAAACTATGCTTCCATGGGTAGTGTGGTCATTGTGGAGACATTTTGCATGAGAAAAGGATTGAAAGGGTAGAACCCAATATCGTATCCACTATTGACTCAAACCCAATTTAGAAGATTAATTGAATAATAAAATAGAAGAAAAGAATAAAATAGAAAAAATAAAATAAGTACAATGATGTTTATTACACAAACAAAAGCATTACAACATGAAAAAGAAGAAGAAGTAGAAGAAGAAGGCTTTGTTGAAGGGATCACTACTTCAAGAGCTACCCTTATTGAAATGATTGGATAACGGTAGAGGATATACTTATAATCTCCCTTCAACTACCAAATGAACTTCCCAACCCTTTCAAATGAGAAAAATTCATATTTATTGAGTGGAGGGGTCGGTAGGGTAAAAGTGGGTTCATGTGTGTTTGAGGAGATTCTGCCAAATATTTTAATCCTAATTGTATCTCCTTGTTGACCAATAAAACCTGTGAATTATCTATCTTTACAGAAGTATATTGTGTTAGAAATTGGGTTTTGGATACCCTCTAAAACTTTGGGCTAAATCAATGGAATTATGTTGAAGATATGGCCCAAACACTAAAGTGATTTCTAATCGGGTGGCCCAGCCCACATTTGAATTCATTATATATTTAGTCAAAAAAATGCAATATTTCGCTCCATTGTCGTGAACAAAAGATGTATACCATTATGTTAGGAACACATTTACAAAATTTAATGTTCAAATAATAAATAATAAAATATTTATCTTCGAAATACTACAATGCACTATAAAGGGTAAAACTGGAATTTCAATTAAATTTTCAAATGAAGGATTTAATCCAAAATATTTTATAAATTAACAAATTAAACATAATGTGAGGAAATTTATAATTTATTAGCAACAAAATGTTCAATAAATTTTTTTTATCAACTCCCCCACACTTACCCTTTTTCACCCCTGTGAAAAATCTCATATCACGTATTTGAATTTTTTTAACAAGATATACATATTCATATTTCTCAATCCACATCGAAAATATAGGAAATGTAAGAATTCCATCACGAGTCAATATCAAATAAATTTAATGTTATTGTCTAGTAAATTATGTCAAAACAAAATCCATTTAGATTCATAACACTAATCATAGTGAAACATGTCATGGGTCTACCATGCCACTAATTCTCCATGTGTGTGTGTGCCAACCATTCCAAGATTGCCTATCCACCCTTAATCTAGTATATTCAGGTCAATAAAAACATTTATTCTTACATGATTATATTCCACTAAACCTCTTCCACATTCATTGTAATCAAATTCTAAAACCCACTCATTAAACATTCCCAAAAGACAAACCATGAGTTCCCGACCTAAATATCCCAAAATGTTGTAAATTTCATCACTCCCATCTTTATTGATTTGTGTTTTTTTGGTTTTTTTAATTTAATTAGAGGCCATACAACATTCAAATATTATGTGCACATGCATAGGTCATTCTGGAACAGTGATGGAAACAATCATAAAAGAAATGAACGTATAGAATGGCAATGTTATAAGCTATAAAGGAGCACTTACCCAAAATATACATTATATTTGGTAAGAGAAACACACAAGTCATGATTGTGTGAAAAAGTGTATGGATAAATCAAAGACTCAATTTCCATTGAAAAAATACCACAAATGATGATGTCAATATCTAAAGGGTTTGATAATGACACAAACATTCATATAATCGATGACTTTTATTTTTATAAAAGTCAACCCTTGATGATGAAATATTACTCATGCTTATATTTCTACCAATGAATTTTGAAAAAATTTATTTTCCATATGTTCAAAATGAGAATTTTACATGATGATTTTTTTCTTTTGTATATATTTTTTTTGTTTTTTTTAAATTTTAACCATAAAAATAATAAAAAAATAAACATAAACACACCAATATAAATCCTAAATATCTACACCAAAAAATTTTCTTCCCTCCCCCACTCTAAAATTATTGCATTATACTAAATGTCAACCTATGAGATGACATATTCACATGAAATGTATATTATTATATAGGACAAAGAATATAAAAGTAAATGGGTTAGGAACAACCGAATTTTCTCAAGTGATGATGGGGTAATGCAGTGTGATGAAATCCACTACATTAGTAGGTATTATCTCAATGTATATTTCTAAATGTTTCCCATTGAATGTAAATATCCTTCCTATGTCCTCTTGTTTGATCTCCACTGCCCCATAATGAAAAATCACAAGTCACAACATACAGACCTAACCACCTAGAATGAAACTTTCCTGGCATCAGCCTCATTCATGAACTAGAGAGAATGTCGTTTTCTCCAACTTGAAATAATCTTTTATGGATCATTTTTCTATGTTCAGATTTTTATTGTTCCTTATATATCCTTGAGTTCTCATATGAAGACATTCCAATATTCTCCGAATCTTGAATTTTCAAATTCAATTGGATATTAGAATGGGTCATATCCATGTTACATGTCATTATATCTCAATAAGAATGATGCTCAAAATCCATAGAGAGATGACATACTTTTCCAAAAACAATCAAAAATGGGTACATACCAATGGGTGTCTTATAAGCTATCTTATAATCCCACAATACTTCATCTATTCTCTTTCTAAAATCCTTCCTATTTGTCTGCACAGTTTGCTTCCAAATTTGTTTCGGCTCTTTTTTTAAACCCCATCCTTTCCATTTGTTTGGGGGTGGTATAGTGTCGATGTTTTGTGTATAACCCCATACTTTCAAAACAAGAAAGTTGAATTCTGATTGTAAAAGTGTGTCCCTTGGTCACTGATGACGGCCTTCGGTACTCTGAACCTGAAAAAAAATATGCGCTTTTACAATGTCCACAAAAACATGAGAATCATCAGTCCAAGTGGCCTTAGCTTCCACCCATATGATCACATAATAAACATCAACCAAAATTTTAAAAAACCCAAATGAACTAGGAAAAGTACGCATAAAATTTATTCCACATACATGAAAAATCTCACAGAATAATATGGGTTGTTGGGGAATGTCGTGTCTCCAAGAAATATTACCAGTGTGTTGGAAATGTGATAATGTATTAAAAAACACATGAGAATCATTGAATAAATTAGGACAATTCAATACAGAGTCCAAAACATTCCTAGCTACTTTTTTGGGTCCAAAGTGTCCAACATAAGAAAGTGTATGACATAATTGTAGAACAGACTCAATCTCATGATCAGGAACACACCTCCTAATAAAATGGTCACTAAACATGAACCATAAGTAGGGATCTTCCAAAACATAAAATCTAGACTCAATATGTTAATTTTGGACTTGATGTTTCTATAAATTATTAAGAATTTCATATTCAATAAATTTCATTCAATCAGAATACCAAGGATGTGTACCTGAGATTGAAATAATGATTCTAATAGGGGAAAGGGTCTTTAAGTGGTACCTGGTCCATGGTGTCATCATCTAGTGTGTGAGTATTCTAACTCATGTGGTCTGCCAATTGGTTTTCAATCCCTTATTTTCCATTATCACATTGTAAAATTATTGAAGAAGAAGTATCCATAGGATTAGCATGATATTTGTATCTTGTTTCTTCAATAGGTACCTCAGAGTTTCATGGTATGAAAAAACAACTACTTGAGGTCTCAATAAATATGAACTGAATTTATCTAATGAAAATATAATATCATAAACTCTTTTTCTATGGTTTTGTAGATGGATTGGGCCTAATCCAAGGTACATGATGCATATCCAATCACATGTGAATCTCCCCCAACCCTCTGAGATAAGACAGCTCTGATCGAAAAGTTGGAGGCGTCACCCATAAGCATAAAAGGAAAATCCCACCATGGGGTTTGTATGATCAGTAAATAGGTCATATACATCTTTATCTCATCAATGGAATTCCTAAAAGAATCATCAAACACTAAATCTGAATATTCTGGATGTAATCAAGACATAGGATGAGAAATATTACTAATATATTTGATCAAGTGCTGATGAAATCCTACATGCCCTAAGAAAGATTTAACATAACACACAGATGAAAGATAGGGTAAGGATTAAATGATATCTACCATCATCTATCAACCTTTATCCCATGTTTTGACATTACATGTCCAAATAAAATCTCGTGCTCTACCCTGAAATGAAACTTTTCATATTTTAATACCATATTCTTCTCAATACAACAATTCGATACCTTTCCAAAGAAAGAGATAAAATCATCAAATGAAGACCCATACACTATAAAATCATCCATAAATACCTCTATTAAGGTCTCAATAAAATATGAAAAAATACTCACCATGAATCTCTAGAAGGTACATGGGGCATTGCAAAGTCCAAATGGCATCCTTCTGTATGAAAACGTACCGAATGGACAAGTGAATGTTGTCTTCTCCTAATACTCTAGAGCAATTGAAACCAAAAAATTTTCAAAACATCCATCCAAGAAAAAATAATGTGTTTTCCCAACTAGTTACTCAATCATTTTATCAATAAATGTGATGAGTAAATAGTTTTTTCTAGTAGATTGATTTTGTTTCCTATATTTAATACACACACACCAACTATTTTGCACCATCATTGGAATTAACTCATCTTTCTCACATTTAATAATAGTAAAAAAACTTTTCTTAGGAAATACCTGAATAAGACTCACCGACTAGGAATTTGAAATAGGATGTATTATTACTTCCTTGAGAAACTTCTCAACTTCTTTTTAACAACTTCCAAAAGGGTTGGACTGAGTATCCCTGGTGGCTGCCTAACCAGTTTAGCCCCATCCACCAAAAGAATCATATGCATTAAAATATAAAGGATAATACCAGATATGTTAGCCCAAGTCCATATGATTGCCATGATATTCTCCCTCAAAAGATTCAAAATCTTCCAATCATGTTAAAAGATATATTATTGGAAATTATAATATGTAATCTATTTCCACATAACTAGTATGAGTATTTGAGATTAGATGGAAATGGTTTGAGTTCCAATGATGGGAGTGATGTATAGATGTATGAAATTGATGGAACTGAAATATGTTCACAATTAACATTAATATCAGAATATATGTCATCAAAAATAGAGAATAAAGCATCAAATCCATCAGAATACTCAATAGACATGTCATAGTCAGAGTTCACATGATCAAAATCAAAATATTAATCTATTTCAAAATAAAATTATAGAGAGTCGTTTGCATTATAAATAGGTGTGGATGTACTCTTAGACATCAAACTAGAATCAATAATCCTAATATCTCTATGCATGGTACAATAAAAATCCATGGGGTTTTTATTTTTTGTTTCAAAATGGTTGATAACAAATGATGAATTGTCATATGAGGGGTACTTCATGGAGATCATAACATTAAATATCACAACTTCATAATTAATATCCTTGGAAATTGTAGCGTCATTTACATCTATGATAGTTTTTTTTGTTTTGAGGAAGGGTCTACCAAAGATAATGGGAGCATGAGAATATACACGATCATCCTCCGTGATAATCATGTAGAAATTTACTGGAAAGATCATGCCTTTTACTATGACAAGCACATATGCAAGGACTCAGACTATATATGTTGTAGCTTTATTTTCCAACTTCACCACTACTCTTGACAGTTTCAACTAACCAAACCATAATTAATAGAGTATAGAGTGAGACATTACATTTATGGAATCTCTTAAATCACAAAGAGCAACAGAAAAGTGAAACTCCCTTATGCTGCATGGAATAGTGAATATGCCTGGATCCATGAACTCTGTTGGTATTTCACAAGTTGGTGTAATGAGTGTAGACACATTCTATCCATGATTGACCCTCTCATTTCCCCTGATCCCTCTTCAATTGGTACAACGTTCCATTAATAATTTTGAATAACATAGAATTTTCTTGATGGATTCAAGTGGAGGAATATTGATCTCTACATGCAAGAATGTATCCAAAACATATTTTTGCATCACCTCTTCAACCATATTTTTGTTTGTACAACCCTATTTGGAATGTGAATGGGTTTAGGAGGAACATCATAAATATTTTCCATACATTTATCTATCTCCTTGGGTTTCTCATCACCTGGTTTTAAATTGGACTTCTTCGGAGTTGAGGTGAATCCAGGTGGAATGGTAGATGTAGAAGCTTCAGTTTTTTACATCCCACATCTCAATGTGATGGCACTGACATTTCTCTTAGGATTTGGAGTTTTTTGGGAATGTAGATTTCTATAATTCTTACTTTCTAATTCATGGAGGGTAGTGGAAATCTGGATAAATTGAGTCTTTAACTCCCTCAACTCTGAACCTTGACTCTTCTACTCATTTTTTTGATTAAGAACATTTTTTTCAAAATATAATCTATTATATAATCTACCTTTGTTTTGGGATTCCCTTTTTGTTGACTTGTTGATATTTTATCTTCAAATAAACTTTGGGTTTGTTGGAAACATTATTGGTAAGGTAGATTCTGATGGAAGGTTGGTTTAAAGGGGGGCCTTTGTTACTGTCCCGAGCCATACCTCATGTCTAATTGATCCTTCCACTATTTTTTGTTTGTTTTAGAAAATGAATCATTCTTATTTTGGGGATATGGTAGTTTTTGTTGCTGATATGGCTTCTTTTGAAAAACTGATGAAAAATCATCTGATTCTTATAGTTTGGGGAAATGTTCATTTGGGTGGATTTTCTCAGTAAAAATGCCATAAGGCCTTGAAGGAGTGGGTTGGGAAGAATTCTGATCCACTAAAATCTGCCTCACCGTAGTGGTCAATTGTTCCAACATGGTGTCAATTAAATTAATCTCAATAGAAGAATGACTTACCTGATGTAATCCCCGAACAAGTGGTGTACCTCGATCTCCAAATTGTTGGGATTTTTGGGCAATCTTTGAATTTAATGCATGTTCAAATACGGGTGTCTTGTCCACCAATGATCCTATAACCATGACATCCACAATGCTTAACTAAAATGGGGTGAGTCCTTCATATAAATATTGTATGATGTATTTCTCACTGATTTGGTGATGTGGGTAGCTTGCACTCAACTTCTTGAATCGCTCCCAGTACTCATACATTTACACCCCTTGAGCTTGATTTATCCCCGAGATCTATTTCCTAAAGGATGCGATCCTGGATTCTGGATAAAATATCTGCAGGAAAAGCCTTTTCAAATCATTCCAACAAGTTACATCTTCAGGTTGTAAATAATACATCCAATATTTTTCCAATCCATCAAGTGAGAATGGAAATGCTATTAGTTTGATTTTATATTTAGAAACATTTCTTAGTTTTATGGTTGAGAAAACCACATTAAATTTGTTTAAATATTTATTTGGATCCTGACCAGATAATCCAGGAAACCTTTGAAGAAGATAAATTAACACTAATTTTAGTTCAACATCCTATTTGAAATTTGGGTATGCAATGGAATTTGGATGATAGTTACTATTAGGTGCTGTAAATTCTTGAATGATTCTATTAACATAATTTAAATTATCTTCTTCAATTGGTTATTTTTTATTTTTTTATTTGAATTGCTTCCAATTTTATTGTACTGGGAGTGGAATAATTTTCCAACTTGTTGAATGTTGAAACATCCCATAGACTAAGAATGTCTAATTCGATCCAGAAGGTTATATTTATTCTCAGGATCAATATCTAAGAGATCATTTGGATTAGTTATTATCATAAAAAATATAAGAATAAACATAAATAAATTTTTCCACAATAAAAATGAGGCGTTTGAGTTTATGGTAAAAAAAGAAAAAGAATAAAATAAAATAAGAAGAAAAAAATTCAGCTTGGTTAAAGGAAGAAAGAAGAGAATGACAGAATAACATGTAAAATAAAACAAATACCTATTAATGGTTGAAATAATTACATTCCTCCTTTTCAACAATTCTAATTTTAAATACAATGTCGTGGGTGCCATAAAATGGTTAAAGTGAGTTTTGGGTACTTAGGTGAAACAGAGTGGATGATCAAGGTCCTCTCTCAATAGTGGAAGTAAATTTGAAAAATTATTAATGGTAATTTGAAAATAAAATAAAATGGAATACGAAAATTACATGATAGTATGGGGGGTTTACTATTTATAAAGATAGAAAACTTTTAATGGAATAATATTGTATATATATATATATATTTATTTATTTTTTTGAAATAAAATTTGATTAAAAAGACACAACAAGAAGATGTTTTTTTTAAAAAAATTTAAATGGCACCATCAATCTAATTCTACCACTTCACTAAATTATTTATTAGTATCATATAAATTAACATCCACATAATTATTTTACACTAACTTATTAACCACTAAAACCTACAAGAATTAAACTTACCACAAAAATGATGGGAATGAAACCGTAGGCTATATTTGAAACATAAAATCATAACACTCTTCTTTGATTATTGTTATAAGGATAAATTGTGTTCAGTGATAAATTAGGACACTTATATATTCTAGAAAATTAGGATGAGTTTTGTATAGGGATTATATTTGAACTCTATAAATTTATCCCTTGTGGCCTTGTATTACCGATTAAAATTGCACTCTCACAATTCACACAATACTCGACCTCACATGTTTTTGTGTTTATTGTTCAATTGCTTGATTAGTTTATTATAATTTAAAAACACAATTCATGGACCATATTATGTGAATTAAAGTACCTCAATTATTAAAAAAAACTAAATAATGTGGGATGAATATAGATCAACCACACAGAAAACTACTCTTCCATGGGCGGTGTGGTCATTGTGGAGACATTTTTCATGAGCAAAGTATTGAAAGGGTAGAAACCAATATTGTCTCCACTCTTGATTCCAGCACAATTAGGAAGATTAAGAGAAAATTAAATTTGAACAAAACAGGATAAAATTGAATAAAAAAAAATATTATTACACAAACAAAATAATTACAACACAATAAGAAAAAGAATGAGGAGAAGAAGGCTTCGTCGAATGGATATTTCTTCAAGAGATACCCTTATAGAAATGTTTGGATAATTGGATTGGATCCACTTATAATCTTCCCTCAACATCCCAATACGCGTCCTAACCCTTTAATATGGAAAATTATCGTGCTTAAATAGTTTAGGGGAGGCATGGTTAGAAGAGGATTCAAGTTTGAATGGGGAGATTCTGCCAAACATTTTAATCCCATTTGTACCGCCTTGTTGACCACCAAAAAGCATGTATTAGCTATCTTTACAGAAGGATAATATGAGAGAAATTGGGTTTTAGATACCCTATCAATATTTGTGATCAAACCATGATGGAATTTATATGATACGACCCAAACACAGAAGTAATGTCCAATATGGCGGGCCCAACCCACCTTTGAAATAATGAATTATTTAGTCCAATAAAATGAACTATTTAGCTCCAATATCCTGAAAAAAAGTTGTATCACATTAACTCAGGAACACATTTAAAAATTTCAAGTACAAATAAAAAATATTAAAATATTTATCTTAGAAATAATACAGTGTACTATAATGGGTAATGCGGGATATTCCATCAAATTTTCAAATGAATGATATAATCCCATATATTTTATAAATAAACAAACTAAACACAAAGAGATGGAATTTTATCATTTATTATTAATAAAAAATTCATTAATAATATGTTTTATCACAACCACAAAAATATATAAAAAAAGTGTGTGGAACCAGTGTCAAAAAATGCAATAGCTAGTGTAGAGGTTACAAGGAACGTACCCTGGACAGTTGATGGCCTAGTTTCACCATCACCAAGTGTTGAATGAACTATATGAAGCTAACCTACACCACTACCCTGTGCTTCAGCCTGTGGGCCCTGCACTACACTGGCCTACTAACATGGGAAATCCTTCCCCGAAGATTGATGTCTACCACCCCTTCCAAAACAACCAGTGGAACTCCAATTGCCTACCAGATATGGAGAAACTGATCCCTTGCCTCCTCTTGGAATTTTCTTATCTCCAACTTTCATACTCTCCTAGTGAGGGTTCCTACAAGAATCTCCGCACATGTCACAATCTCTCGCATGATCAGAAATCTACTGTAGGTTGAGGACACTGGCCACACATGTGCTCTAGCCTTTCACATTGATAAAAGAAGACCTACTCACCAACCTGAGTGGTTTACTATCTCTTATGACAACGTTGAACACTTCCACCCTGCTGGAAACATCCAAAATGACAGTTCTGACCCTCAGAAGCTACGCCAGTTGTCTGCCTAGCTGGCATGACAATACCACTACCATATTACCCCTTCAGGTTCCCCTCTATGATCAACACTTGATCAACTACCTATGTAATCCTCTTACAGAGAATGATATTCATCTGATACCTAATCTCATGTCTCAGTCTATACTGGAAGAACCTATTAAATACTACCTCATCCCCTACCAATGATGGAACAAAGAGTCATAGGGTACTGAAGCAGCCATCATATCTTATCACTGACATTGGTCTTTGAGTTTGGATCATGAACTATGCATCCTTCTATTGCCTCAATTTCTCAAGATAAAAATGATCTAGAAACATTTCATTTAAATATTTCCACAATATCCCTTCAACCTACTCAATCTGAGCCAAGATGTACCTCCAGCACTTTTCCTGGCCCCACAACATATAAGATTCCATATTGACCCCCTTCCCAACATGAGTCTCTAGATGATCATGTATCTTCGGGAAATACTCTATCCAAAACTCTACTAAATTTGGAACACCTTCTCTGGTAAAGTTTAGAGGGTGCTACAACTGAACCTATCTAGTCAGCTCAATCATTCTAAATGCGACCTGCCCTGGGTCCCGATCCATCATCTGCATAATGTATGCCAGGTTCTCTCGGAACCACTCCTCTCTATTTTCCTAGATCACCACATTCTCTTACTCCTATACTAGAGGAATCTTCTTAGAAAAATCCTCTTGTTTCCCAAGTGATGCTCGACATTATGGTGGAATTTCTCAATAATTCCAAACATGAGGTTTTGAACACATACCATAAACTTTCACAACATCATTACAATAAGGTTCTTCACTAGCCACAACAACCTGTAACATTTTGAAAAACACCACCCCGACCATCCCTTCCATGGGACATGGTCCACAAGGGTGAAAAACCATTCAACACCACAAGGCTGAAACGACATGTTACAACATCATTTTAATTCATTAAAAACTCTTAATTACACATATTTAATTAATCATTTCTTATAATTCTTTTATATTAACCCCCTTGAATTATATTATTTACAATATTTTCCTTTTTCAATTATCATGATGCAAGGTGCATTCCATCTTCCATGCCACACACAACCAACCTGTGTGTGCCTACCATGATGCATTCCACCTATCTCCCTAGGTTCCTGCAATGATGCATGAATTTATAAACTCGTGACATTTTGGCCATAAGAAAATTATCAAAAATTATCACATCACACAACATGTGCATCACCCAATGGTGAAATATCATGAACTGTGACATCGCACAATCAAGAACAAAAATTCCTGCACTGGTTGACGTGGGTTTTCAATCGTACATGGGTTATAAAATCCTAAGAACGACCTCATAAACAAGGCCTGAAACATCTTAACACCCATCTACCATCCCAAATAACAAGATTCCAGAGAAGTAGAAGAAATAACTCCTCTGACTCCAATTGTAGCATCCCTCATCCGGGAGCTGATAAACCAGTGCCTGAAGCCGGGTTATTACATCACGCAAAGCAACCCTCCCCATATGCAAAAGGATTCCAATAAGAAGTGGGGGTATGAATAGTAAATTGGGGAGACCATACCCCCTTTTATCAGAGTAATAGACTACAAAAGATAAAAAATTGCGGAATAATAATCAATAATACTAGAGATTTCATAATAACAATTCCTTAATATGGGGTATAACAATGTCCAACAACGAATATGACATGTCATGCTACAAGAGAAAAAGTAAGCAAAACCCAAAATGAATAAAAACTAAAAAAATCTACAAAATGGTCCTGACACCATGTTTGGGTCCTCCTCAACACACACCCATACCAACCCAACTGCATAGTAAGGGCCTTTTCCATTCTCATGACTAACAATCTTGAAGACTACCCGGGTACCTAATGGTGGCCCAAGAAGGGTGAGAGTAAAACTCAGTAGGCCACCCACAACGGTGTCTATAATATATCTGGTATAGTAAATTTTCCATCCAAGGAATTAATAATAAATTTCAAAGTAAAGATGAAGTGCATTCACAAGTTTATGTCCAATGACCACATTTATTACCAATTTCTTATCTTACCATTTCATCCTATATTCCGTTAAATACTATTTTGGAATCATTGATCATGGATTAATTAAACACAACATGCAACATGAGCTTAATGTACACAATCACTTACATGAGAAAACACATAAAGTTTTCATATCTCAGTAGTACCTATTTCCTCATATCATCTATAACCTCACCTCGAAACCTTAGTCCAAGTTGATGCAAACGATAGGGAAATAGACCATTAGTTCTCTTATATAAACCATGAAAAAGTGGTGGAGTTTTGAGCCTCAATCCAACTTGTCTCATGGGTGTAAAACATTAGTCAATACCCCACACTACTGAGCTATATGCACATAATATACATATATGTATTCGTTAACCAATCAAAGAACATCACAACCATTTCCCAAGGACAACATAAATCATAACAATAACATGATATTTGACACTATGGATTAACCCATTAAAACATTTATCTAATTTCACCATATTTATCAATATATATCAATTACCTTATATTAAACTTATATCACTAATCATTCATTCGTTGTTCCTATCTCACTAGGCTTTATTCATTACGTTTAACTAACTAGGCTTTATTACCATGCTCATAACCCATTCCATTATGGTCTTTAATCATTTCAAAATACTAACCCAATATATCTTAAGATTAAATCAATCCTAGGGGCATAACCTAGCATCTAAACAAACAAAATTAGTGACATAAACATGTTTATCAAGGGCTCTACATAATTACACATCAATCTCACTTGTTCTTCAAAAAACTCTAGGTTTGACAAAATTGGAACACCCCATGGGTGGCCCTAGATTAGTATCATCACCCTCGACACATCCCATGGGGATCATGAGGGTATCCATTTACATTTTAAATAAATATTTCACATAAACATGCCAAGGGTGATCCAAACATACCATGAGACACCCAAGAACAAAACCACACATGCACAACTCCTCAAATACACCATGGGATATAACTTATAGACCACCTAACTCGATTCTGTGGGTGAAAAAACTCTTCATAGAGAATTTATATTCCACTTCAAACAACCCTTGAATAATCAAGATAGATATCACCCGAATCATTGGGTTTCAGAGATTAGAAAGGAGATAAGAAGAAGATACAAACCATAAACCCAAAAGAGGAGCAAGGATGTGATTAACCTTACCCGGAGATTTGATCTGTAACCAACGACACCAAAAACTCCTTAGTAATATCGGATATTGATCTCTTGGATCTCTTGGGATATTTGGTTCGTCCCTACTGTGAAGAGTGCTGAAATGTGAGGAAATCCCAAAGTGGCTATTAAAACCCTAGCGTGGAAAAATTGTAATTTCTTTTAACATTTTTGGGCATCACATTTTACCTGCACTGTTTTCCAAACCATGCCCAAAACATGAGGAGGCTACTTTACAATAACCCACCTCCTACATAGTTTCCTAGGATATCTACACAGTTATCACTAACCATGCACAAACGATGCAGACTACCTTAAAAATCCATTTTTCTCCATTTTTCGTGTCCCAAACCCTTAGTACACCCCCGAGAAATTTTAAGGACTAGTGTAAGCACTTAACTGACCTAAATAAGATAATCAAAGCAAAACCTAAATGGGAACATTCTTTTTCATGATATGAGATCTTACATAGAAAGTAGGATCCAAATATTTTAAAATCAAACACTATGTTAGATTGAGTAGATGATACACGACATCGAGTTCAAACAAACAAACAAACAATATTATTTAAATGTTACCATTATATCATAGTACATAGAATGGTATGTATGATAATTATTTAATACATTATGAAAAAATGTTTTACACATTATTATATTACTAATACATTATAAATTAAAATTAAGCCCGTTTTCAAATAAAATGAAATGTTTTCATGAAAAACAATTTACATATGCAGAGGTGTGTTTTATAAAAATAAATAAAAAATAAATATTTTTATTATATTAATGATATATGTATATAATATTCAATCTAATATTCACAATTGAACTTATGTGTTTTATTGGAAAGATATAAGAAAAAATCCAATTTTACATAAAAACATGTCTTTTTCTAAAAAGAAAGTTTATTTATTTTTTAAAGGAGTAGTTATTTGAAATACATTTGTTTGAAACATTTATAATTTCTACTTTTAAAAAATCTTCTTATTTGAAATTATAATATAAAATGCTATTTTTTGAATATTTGGTACATTTTTGATAAGTTTTATGTTTCGATGAATAGTGATAAATATAAACAAATAATTTAAATCAAATTCATAATCTAAATAATTAATAATGTTAAATTATATTTTTTATTAGTTTTAAAGAAAAATTAGATAAAAATTATTCATTTTAATATAATTTTATTCATTTGGATCAATTTTTCATTGAATTCGGTTATTAATACATTTCAATCTATTGAATGTTTTCACATTAAAAAAACTCATTCTCTTACCACATCAATAGGATAAATTTTAAAATTAATTTTATCCAATTGTTTGTTTTTAATTCTTAAAAAAATTTATTCAATATTTGGACTCATAAGGCCCAAATTTATTAAATCATTCAGTTTTAGTTTTGGAATGTATTAATTGAAACATTATTAATTTTTATTAACATGTTAAAAGGTAAATTAGGTAATTATAGATATAAATAATATTATAAATATTATAAACATACACTAATTTTATTTTACTTTGTTGGATGAGTTATTTAAAAAAGAAAATCAGTCTCATGATGATTTCATGACATTTTGGAGACACTTGGATGACTTTAATACCTTTAGAGTATTCTGTTTTAAAGAATAGTTTACTATTTCATACTTATGTTTTAATAATTATAAAAATTTTAATATAGGTTTATTTAGAAGATATATTCAACTATAAATAGTTATTTTAACTCTATGATATTTATCTAAATCAGGGTAATTTATTTATAGTTTTTAAGTATTAAAAATAGTACCTTAAATACTAACACAATGATGATGTAGTAATTTTTTAACTAATAGAAATATCAAATAAATGATATTAAAAATATTAGAATAAGTATAATTTTAAATAATTAATATCAACCCTGAATTTTATAGTCAAATTATAAATTTAAGTGTTGTTTTATAATAATCGAATTTTTTATAATCTTGTTTTGATGTTTCTAAAATTTTCAAACAATGAATAGTTTTAAAACATCCAAAAAGAAATTTTATGTAACGCCCCGACCCCAGTTGCCCAGAGTTGGTGCATTAATTACATAACATTGGCATGATCACAAGAAAGATCAAATCTCGAATGACCGATTGGTTTAGTAGCCTTGGAAACACTAGATATATTAATAAGTTTTACATTACATCATAAAATAAAAAACTACTACAACAACATAATGTTTCCACAGTCCACACTATAATCCCCTCATAATATCCCTGCAGGTCATTCATAACATACATCTTCACTTCCTGTGGAAAATAAAACATAGAAAAGGGGTGAGCTCAAATGCCCAGTAAGGATAACAATATAGCGAAAACTTTCATCAATAAGAATAAACATTTAAGGCAATGTATAACTAAAACAAAAGCCTTTTAAACATGAACTTTCAACATGGTATGGCATAAATAAAATGAAATAATTCCATTTACTTATTCACATGGATATTCTACTAATCGAATAATCACATGCAAAAATCAATAACCACTTTCATAATGTTGGAATGCATAATACCAGACTATCATAACCACATAGCCAAGGCCTCGTGCCAAGACTACAAATAAGATTTTGTCAAGGCCTTGTGCCAAGACACTAGTTTGTCTCATGAGACCTACCGATGCATCGAGGAGCTATATCGGGCTCCACCCGTCACTTATTAAGTCCAATGCATTCCCATAAGAAAAGGTTTAAACATAACATAAACATTTGTATTAAAACTAGCATACGAAATGTCAATAATTTCACCATAAACTATGAATGGTATAAAAATAGCTCATCCATAGTCAAACATATCACAAAACCTTCAATACAATATAGAAGTTTTGTATCATAATAAATCAACTTCAAATAATCTTAAAATCCATCAAAGGATGTTGACATAAATGAAATCAAAATTCTTTTTAAAGAAGTATCTCCTTTTATTATAAAATCATTTAAGATCCATATAAAATAAAACATTTTCTTTGAAAATATTCTTATAAGCTTGTATGGAAAGCTTCAACGATTTTATAACGGCGGAAAATAACCGCACCCGCCGTATAAGTTAAAAAAAACATTCTTACCTCAATTCTGTCGAAAAGGTTAAAAAGGACCTTGTTTTGAAAACGACGGAAAGATTCCATTATAAACCTCTAATAAAAAGTCAAAAAAGGGTATAAATGACTTTAACCCATATTCTTGTAAATAGTAAAAATGTTTTGAAATACATTTTTAAGAAAACATGGATGTGGATGATAAAGAGATCCCAGTAGATTATTACGTATAAACAACCTCGGATAATGAAGAGATTGTGAAATAACCCTTACCTTGTACTTTTCCTTGGTTGAGGTAGGTTAACCTCCTGTATAATGGTGAAATAGTTGTTATTAAATTATACAAGAATCATATATATTAATATGATATCATATATGATCTTTTAACATTGATTTGTTAATAATATCTTAGAATTATCGTCGTTTCGGGAGTTAACTTACTCATTTTCTTTTATATGTTTTGTTACATAAGCCATGGTTGTTGTATCTTATTCATATCCAGAAGGATATCTAGTCCTTAAACATCATTTTTAAATCATCAAATGATAATTATACTTGAATGGATACGATGGAGAATGAATCTCATCGCGTTCGTGGAGACGGTAGTCCGTACGTACGCACGAGCGACAATATCATTCTTTTGATATTAAAATAATATATAAATGGATGGTATATCATATATACAGAATCATTAACATGTTATATTTATTATTTACATGAGTTACACATCATTATTATACCCATCCAAATAATATTATATTGAATAACAATTACACCACGACGTGGAGACGTTAAGTCGTACGTACGCACGTATGACGACATGTTATTCAAAGGGTGGATAGAATACTGAATATGATTGTACCATATTTATAATAACATCACAGTATATGTGAGATACTGGAGTTATTATTTTAGAATGGTAAGAACAAAGGAAGAAGAAGTCGAAGAAGAAATGAACTTGGAGAAGGGTGGTGAAATCATTACCTCTTCTTCGGGTTCTTCCTTTTGATTTGATCAAAAGGGCTCCTTAGGTTGGCTTTCTGATCAAACTAAGGCCTCTAGGTTGTAGTGAGGGATGTTGGGAGAGTAGTTGGGCAGAGTTTGACCGATCCAAAAGGCTTTAAAGGTGTGAAGAAATGAGAAGGAGGAGTGCCCTTTTATAAGAGGGGTGAGGGGCACCTTTGGAAAAGCTAGAAATATTAATTTATAATAAATTCATATTCAGTTTCTAATGGGTCCAAAGTTGATTATTCAAAGGTTAAGGTAGGGATAGGTAGAAAACCACTCAACCAATAGAATTTAGACAGGTTTGGTTACTTATATTAACCTTATCTTTAAGTATTAACTCTAAGTTAATTAGTTTCACTTTTACAATGTCTCTTTGTATTTTTATATAATATGGTTAATAAACTTACTATATACATCCAAGTGACCCCCAAGTGGTACATTGATGATGAACCTATCATGATATAAGTCTCTTGGCCGAACCTTAGATTTTTAGGAATTTAATATCAATTAATAATATAATATTTGTTTAAGAACCCTTTTATGTCAATTTTGACACTATTCAATAGTTGATTTTTTTGAAACTCATAACAGATTGATTACTTCGAACAAAGTCAATTAAATCAATCCTAATATATAATATTATCCTAGAAAATTAGTTTTATTCATTAAAAGTTTCATATTATATTTATTTGGGTATTTATAATATCAATTATTTTAATTTTTCACTATTATAGTAATTACTACATCATCATTGTGTCATATATAAAATAAATTATTTAATGTCTAAAAATTATAAATAAAATATCATTATGTAGGAAATCGGTTTAGATTTCTAATGAATATTTATAATCTAACATCCAACATATATAACCCTATGTAACAATTGTTGTTCTAAAAGATATATGCTTGTGTCATTTTCGTATTCATTTTAACTAAATTAAAATAAAGTGTCATTATCACTTACAAGTGGATCCATGGGGTCCCAAAATAGACTCAAAGATTCCCATGGTCGACCATGAATCAACCAATAGGGTTAAGACACGTTTTAAGGTAATTTAGTATTATTATAATATTATTTTTTAACCCTTATTTACCGGATTTACCCTTTAACCATGGTAAATAAAATATTTACCGCAGTAATTATTCAAAATGTTTAAAAATAAAAGTTACCTATTTACATAATTTGGACATCCTGATTCCAAATATGGAATCCATTTTCCTAAATTCAAAACACAGAAGTGGCAGAAATTAATTTAAAATTAATTCCCGCTGTCAAAACGAAAAGCGTGTTTTTAAGAGATAATAACTATCAAAAGATTGACACTTGTTTATGTTCGGTTTAATTGTAAAATTATGTCCAATGATACACATTAAATTGAATGGTAAAAATATATTCTAAATATACTTTAAAACAACTCAAATTCATAATTTATCACTATTAATTATTTTTATTAAAAAAGTTGTTTTTAATTAAAATTTAGTAATTTTCACTATTCATCAAAATATGAAAGTTATCCGAAATGTACCAAAATTTTACCTTAGGCTAAATTCGATATTCCGAGTCCAAAAATGAAGTCCATTTTCAAATATAAAATATATATAATTTCAAAAAGTAGGTATTACTATTCACAACGGCTAGTTTAATTAGTTGTGGTGTGTGTTAGAACTCGAGGTTGCGTACAACACACGCTATCGCATTATTCGAAGGGAAACGTACCGTAGAAGCTTGGGGTGTTACATTCTCCCCTCCTTCAAATAATTGCGTCCTCGCAATTTCTAGGGTATTACTGCATAAAAAGACTCGGGTGGTTCTTCATCATAAGTTCCTCGGGTTCCCACGTTGCCTCTTCCATCTTATGGTTTCTCCACAAAACTTTTACTAGACGCGTCGTCCGGTTTCTCAGTACTTGTTCTCTTGTATCAAGAATCCTGACGGGCTCTTCGCAATAAGACAGATCGGGTTCCAGTTCTAATTCCTCATAGGTGAGTACATGCGTCGGATCAGGCATGTATTTCCTCAATAGAGATACGTGGAACACATCGTGAACTTTGGAGAGACTTGGCGGCATTGCCAATCGGTAAGCTACAACCCCAATTCGTTCTAGAATTTCGAAAGGTCCGATGTACCTGGGACTCAATTTACCTTTCTTACCAAAACGTATGACTCCCTTCCACGGAGATACCTTCAGGAAAACATGATCACCGACTTGAAATTCCAAATCCTTCCTTCGATTATCGGCATAGCTCTTCTGCTTACTTTGAGCTGCTTTGATGTGATTTTGGATTACTTTCACCTTTTCCACCATTTCCTCCACCAGTTCTGGGCCTACAAGTTTTCTTTCACCAACGTCATCCCAACAGGTTGGTGTACGACATCTCTTTCTGTATAACGCTTCATATGGTGCCATCTGAATACTCGAATGGAAACTATTGTTATAGGAAAATTCTACCAGTGGTAAATATTGATCCCACATACCCTGAAAATCAAGTGAGCAAGATCTCAACATGTCTTCTAAGGTCTGAATAGTCCGTTCTGATTGTCCGTCTGTCTGAGGGTGGTAAGCAGTGCTCAAATGAAGTTCAATATCCAGGGATTTCTGAATAATTTTCCAAAATCTTGAAGTAAAACGAGGATCACGATCAGAAACAATTGATAAAGGTACTCCATGAAGTCTCACAACTTCATTAATATATAGTCTTGCTAGACGTTTCAGGGGTAGATCTTCTCTTATAGAAAGAAAATGTGCTGACTTGGTAAGACGATCAACAATAACCCATATTGCATCATTCCTTCTAGGAGTCTTTGGTAGCCCCATGACAAAGTCCATCGTAATATTGTCCCATTTCCACTCCGGTATAGGAAGAGGTTGCATGACTCCTCCAGGCTGTTGCCTTCCAGCTTTCACTTGTTGACAAACCATACATCTTGACACAAAATCAGCAATATCCCTCTTCATATTGTCCCACCAAAAATGTTCTTTCAAATCTCTATACATTTTGGTGCTCCCAGGGTGTATAGAGAAATTGGAACTATGAGAATCATCCAACAATTCCCTTTTTAGATCAGGTATATTGGGAACACAAAGTCTCTTCCCGAATTTCAAAATTCCATCTTCATACACAAAGTCTCTCAATCTCCCATCATTCACAGCTTTAATCTTCTTCTGAAATTCTTCATCATTGGTCTGAGAACTCTTAATCCTTTCTAGTAAAGATGGTTTGGCAACCATTTGAAAAAGCATTGATGTTTCACCTTCCCTGGTTATTCCCATGTCCATCTTCACTAGATCCATGAAAATTGGATCCCTTTCAATTCTCATATTGTTCAAAACTCCATGGTCTTTTCTGCTCAAAGCATCTTCCACCTTGTTTTCTTTCCCCGGGTGGTAGTGTATTGTGCAATGATAATCCTTGAGTAATTCAAGCCATCTCCTTTTCCTCATGTTGAGTTCTTTTTGTGAGAAAATATACTTCAAACTCTTGTGATCAGTATAAATCTCACATTTTTCACCATAGAGGTAGTGCCTCCATATCTTCAAAGCAAATATCACTGCTGCTAACTCGAGATCATGAGTAGGATAGTTTTGTTCATGAATTTTCAACTGTCGTGATGCATAGGCAATAACTCTATCATTCTGCATAAGGACACAACCAAGTCCTTTCTTCGATGCATCACTATAAATAACGAACCCATCATTCCCTGATGGTAGAGTCAATATAGGAGCATTGACTAATCTTCTCTTCAGTTCTTCGAAACATTCTTCACACTCTTTTGTCCAAACAAATTTAACCCCTTTACGTGTGAGCTTCGTTAATGGGTTAGCCAATCGGGCAAAATTCTGGACGAAACGTCGATAATAACCTGCCAAACCAATAAAACTACGTACCTCAGTTATACTCGTAGGTGCTGGCCATTCTTGGATTGCCTTGGTCTTAGAAGGATCAACAGAGATTCCATCTTTAGAGACAATATGGCCAAGAAAAGAAATCTCCTGAAGCCAGAATTCACACTTGCTAAACTTCCCATATAAGTCATGCCTCCTCAGAGTCTTCAAGATAATGCGCAAGTGATTTTCATGATCTTCGTAGGTTTTGGAGTATACCAAGATATCATCAATAAATACCACCACAAATTCATCGAGATACTCCTTGAAAACTCTATTCATTAGATCCATGAATACAGAGGGTGCATTAGTCAATCCAAACGGCATTACAGTAAACTCGTAATGCCCGTACCTGGTTCGAAATACTGTTTTCGGAATGTCTTCCTTCTTCACACACAACTGATGGTATCCAGATCAAAGGTCAATCTTTGAAAAGTATTGAGCTCCATGCAGTTGGTCAAATAAATCATCAATACGAGGTAGGGGATACTTGTTCTTTATCGTTATAGCATTGATCTCCCTGTAGTCGATACATAACCTCACAGATCCATCTTTCTTTTTAACAAAAAGAACAGGGGCTGCCCATGGAGAAACACTAGGGAAAATAAATCCCTTATTATTCAATTTCTCTAGTTGTTTCTTTAGTTCGACTAACTCTACAGTGGCCATTCTATAAGGGGTCTTCGATATAGGCCTTGATCCAAGAATCAAATCAGTAGAAAACTCAACTTCTCGTTCTAGAGGATGTCCAGGTAAATCTTCTGGAAATACATCTACAAATTCTTTCACAACAGGTACATCCTCTATTTGAACATTCCTTTCCTCACCCGCAGTTATTTCATTCTCTTCCTCCCCAATAATTGAATTTAGTTGAGCTATTGAGGGTGGATCTAAATAAGAATTAGGTGGTGACGATTCTGCTCTAAAAATAAGGTGTTCCTTATCATTATCATCAAGAATCGTAACCTCTTTCTTCTTACAATAAATCTTTGCATCATAGTCCGAAATCCAATCCATACCGAGGATTATATCAAACTCAATCATAGGTATGACGATGAGATCAGCAGATAAAGAAAATTTATGTGCTCTAATGGGGACTGATTCACAAAACTTTGTTGCAACGATACTTCCCTTAGGAGT
Organism: Viscum album; assembly: GCA_963277665.1. Classification (NCBI taxonomy): domain Eukaryota; kingdom Viridiplantae; phylum Streptophyta; class Magnoliopsida; order Santalales; family Viscaceae; genus Viscum; species Viscum album. The sequence continues at coordinate 439,973,871 of OY728142.1, forward strand.
TTTAACTGACAACTCCCTTATTAAATCAAATTTGAAATATCTAATTTTCTTAGCAAACTGGGAAGATATGAAACAATGCGATGATCCAGAATCAAATAATGCATTTGCTAAACTTGAGGAAACCATTAAATTACCTGCCACCACGTCTTTCAGAGCTTCTACCTCGGCAGTAGTGATAGCATAAGCCTGGCCTTGATCCCTTGGCCTTTTCTGAGGTACATTCTCCTGACGCTTAGGACTTGAATTTGCATAATGCCCCATCTCCCTGCAATTGTAGCACTGAACGTTGGTAGCTTCCTTCTTCCCCTTGCAATCATGAGCTTGGTGGCCTTTTTCACCACACTTGTAACAGACTCCCATTCCCTTCAGGCATGCACCGGGGTGTTTCTTCCCGCATTTACCAGAAGATGGATATTCAACCTTTCCCTTCTTCCCCTTATTTCCATTCCCAGATTGATCAGCAGGTCTCTTCTTCTCTTGCTTTGCTTTAAAGTCATAAGACTTAGAGAATTCCTTTTCGGTCTTGATAGCACATGAGACAATCTCTTCGTACGATGAAAAGGATTGTGAGACTAATGCTCGACGGAGAAATGGTTTTAACCCATCAATGAAACGATCAATCTTACTTCTTGGGTTGCGAATATAATTACCAGCGTACCTCGCTAACCTTGTAAAGTTAGCCTCATACTTTGTGACATTCTCATCCTCCTTTTGTCTCAGACTCAGAAATTGTCTTTCCATATCTGCTCGATGGTTGCGAGGAAAGTATTTTTCTAAAAACAGATCTTTGAATTCCCTCCATTCCATATTTGATACTTCATCATCTTCCTTCATGTTTTGAATCAATGACCACCATTGATCAGCATCTCTAGTGAGGCGGTAAACTGCCATGATAACTTTTTCCCTTTCACTGCTCCCCAAAGCCTGAAATATTTTCTCTAGGGAATTTATACATTGCTCATCTACTAAGGGATTTGTACTCCCATTGAACGTTGGTGGTTGTTGCCTCATGAATCGATCTAACATTGATCCTCCACGTTGCGGATCAGGGTGCTCCATACGGGTAAGGTTATTATTCATAACCTGAGTAAGTTATCCCAGTATGGTGATTAGCTGATCGGCACCAGTTGCATCACCAGCCCCACTATAATTATCTTCAGCAGGAGGGCAATCCCTACATGGAGTGCGTGCATTGATACGGTTTCCATTTCTTCCACTAGGCGCCATTTCTAAACAATGGCATAAACTAGATCAGTTTATGAATCAAAATACATAATCCCATACTTATAAAACACTTAACATAAATTGAACTATTTATGGATATAATCCATAATCATAAAAATGTTTTCTTTGAGGAAGTATATACTCATAAACCCTTCATAATGATTTGTAAAGAAAATGAGAGTTATCCTAAGCATATCCCCCGGGAGTGTCGTAACCAAGAGTGCAGCAAGGCCCGTTGTCGTGCACCAGTTCCCGTTCGAATCTAGCTCAAAGTGGTGTTTTCGGGTTTTACCCCTAGGTACATCTGTGCCAGAGCCGCCTCTACCTGCTCGTATCCAGACAGGGATGTATTGCTCGGAAAACTCACAAAATCTCTACAATACCAAAATTCTAGGAAGTTCTTCTATACTAATCCTCAAAGTTCATCTTAGGTCTACGTGCTCTAATCAGAGTTTATCTAAATCTAGCTTCCAAGGTTTGTACTAAACTTCCTCTGATACCAACTGTAACGCCCCGACCCCAGTTTCCCAGAGTCGGTGCATTAATTACATAACATTGGCATGATCACAAGAAAGATCAAATCTCGAAAGACCGATTGGTTTAGTAGCCTTGGAAACACTAGATATATTCATAAGTTTTACATTACATCATAAAATGAAAAACTACTACAACAACATAAGGTTTCCACAGTCCACACTATAATCCCCTCATAATATCCCTGCAGGTCATTCATAACTTACATCTTCACTTCCTGGGAAAAATAAAACATAGAAAAGGGGTGAGCTCAAATGCCCAGTAAGGATAACAATATAGCAGAAACTTTCATCAATAAGAATAAACATTTAAGGAAATGTATAACTAAAACAAAAGCCTTTTAAACATAAACTTTCAACATGGTATGGCATAAATAAAATGAAATAATGCCATTTACTTATTCACATGGATATTCTACTAATCGAATAATCACATGCAAAAATCAATAACCACTTTCATAATGTTGGAATGCATAATGCCAGACTATCATAACCACATAGCCAAGGCCTCGTGCCAAGACTACAAATAAGATTTTGTCAAGGCCTTGTGCCAAGACACTAGTTTGTCTCATGAGACCTACCGATGCATCGAGGAGCTATAACGGGCTCCACCCATCACTTATTAAGTCCAATGCATTCCCATATGAAAAGGTTTAAACATAACATAAACATTCGTATTAAAACTAGCATACGAAATGTCAATAATTTCACCATAAACTATGAATGGTATAAAAATAGCACATCCACAGTCAAACATATCACAAAACCTTCAATACAATATATAAGTTTTGTATCATAATAAATCAACTTCAAATAATCTTAAAATCCATCAAAGGATGTTGACATAGATGAAATCAAAATTATTTTTAAAGAAGTATCTCCTTTTATTTTAAAATCATTTAAGATCCATATAAAATAAAACATTTTCTTTGAAAATATTCTTATAAGCTTGTATGGAAAGCTTCGACGATTTTATAACGGCAGAAAATAACCGCACCCGCCGTATAAGTTAAAAAAACATTCTTACCTCAATTCTGTCGAAAAGGTTAAAAAGGACCTTCTTTTGAAAACGACGGAAAGATTCCTTTATAAACCTCTTATAAAAAGTCAAACAAGGGTATAAATGACTTTAACCCATATTCTTGTAAATAGTAAAAATGTTTTGAAATACATTTTTAAGAAAACATGGATGTGGATGATAAAGAGATCCCAGTAGATTATTACGTATAAACAACCTCGGATAATGAAGAGATTGTGAAATAACCCTTACCTTGTACTTTTCCTTGGTTGGGGTAGGTTAACCTCCTGTATAATGGTGAAATAGTTGTTATTAAATTATACAAGAATCATATATATTAATATGATATCATATATGATCTTTTAACATTGATTTGTTAATAATATCTTAGAATTATCGTCGTTTCGGGAGTTAACTTACTCATTTTCTTTTATATGTTTTGTTACATAAGCCATGGTTGTTGTATCTTATTCATATCCAGAATGATATCCAGTCCTTAAACATCATTTTTAAATCATCAAATGATAATTATACTTGAATGGATACGATGGAGAATGAATCTCATCGCGTTCGTGGAGACGGTAGTCCGTACGTACGCACGAGCGACAATATCATTCTTTTGATATTAAAATAATATATAAATGGATGGTATATCATATATACAGAATCATTAACATGTTATATTTATTATTTACATGAGTTACACATCATTATTATACCCATCCAAATAATATTATATTGAATAACAATTACATCACGACGTGGAGACGGTAAGCCGTACGTACGCACGTATGGCGACATGTTATTCAAAGGGTGGATAGAATACTGAATATGATTGTACCATATTTATAATAACATCACAGTATATGTGAGATACTAAAGTTATTATTTTATAATGGTAAGAACAAAGGAAGAAGAAGTGGAAGAAGAAATGAACTTGGAGAAGGGTGGTGAAATCATTACCTCTTCTTCGGGTTCTTCCTTTTGATTTGATCAAAAGGGCTCCTTAGGTTGGCTTTCTGATCAAACTAAGGCCTCTAGGTTGTAGTGAGGGATGTTGGGAGAGTAGTTGGGCAGAGTTTGGCCGAACCAAAAGGCTTTAAAGGTGTGAAGAAATGAGAAGGAGGAGTGCCCTTTTATAAGAGAGGTGAGGGGCACCTTTGGAAAAGCTAGAAATATTAATTTATAATAAATTCATATTCGGTTTCTAATGGCTCCAAAGTTGATTATTCAAAGGTTAAGGTGGGGATAGGTCGAAAACCACTCAACCAATAGAATTTATACAGGTTTGGGTACTTATATTAACCTTATCTTTAGGTATTAACTCTAAGTTAATTAGTTTCACTTTTACAATGTCTCTTTGTATTTTTATATAATATGGTTAATAAACTTACTATATACATCCAAGTGTCCCCCAAGTGGTACATTAATGATGAACCTATCATGATATAAGTATCTTGGCCGAACCTTAGATTTTTAGGAATTTAATATCAATTAATAATATAATATTTGTTTAAGAACTCTTTTATGTCAATTTTGACACTATTCAATAGTTGATTTTTGAGAAACTCATAACAGATTTATTACTTCGAACAAAGTCAATTAAATCAATCCTAATATATCATATTATCCTAGAAAATTAGTTTAATTCATTAAAAGTATCATATTATATTTATTTGGGTATTTATAATATCAATTATTTTAATTTTTCACTATTATAGTAATTACTGCATCATCATTGTGTCATATATAAAATAAATTATTTAAAGTCTAAAAATTATAAATAAAATATCATTATGTAGGACATCTTTTTATCTTTCTAATTAATATTTATAATCTAATATCCAACATATATAACCTTATGTAACAATTGTTGTTCTAAAAGATATATGCGTGTGTCATTTTTGTATTCATTTTAACTAAATTAAAATAAAGTGTCATTATCACTTACATGTGGATCCATGGGGTCCCAAAATAGACCCAAAGATTCCCATGGTCGACCATGTATCAACCAATAGGGTTAAGACACGTTTTAAGGTAATTTAGTATTATTATAATATTATTTTTTAACCCTTATTTACCGGATTTACCCTTTAACCATGGTAAATAAAATATTTACCGCAGTAATTATTCAAAATGTGTAAAAATAAAAGTTACCTATTTACATAATTTGGACATCCTGATTCCAAATATGGAATCCATTTTCCTAAATTCAAAACACAGAAGTGGCAGAAATTAATTTAAAATTAATTCCCGCTGTCAAAACGAAAAGCGTGTTTTTAAGAGATAATATCTATCAAAAGATTGACACTTGTTTATGTTCGGTTTAATTGTAAAATTATGTCCAATGATAAACATTAAATTGAATGGTAAAAATATATTCTAAATATACTTTAAAACCACTCAAATTAATAATTTATCACTATTAATTATTTTGATTAAAAAGTTGTTTTTAATTAAAATTTAGTAATTTTCACTATTCATCAAAATATGAAAGTTATCCGAAATGTACCAAAATTTCACCTTAGGCAAAATTCGATATTCCGAGTCCAAAAATGAAGTCCATTTTCAAATATAAAATATATATAATTTCAAAAAGTAGGTATTACAATTCACAACGGCTAGTTTAATTAGTTGTGGTGTGTGTTAGAACTCGAGGTTGCGTACAACACACGCTATCACATTATTCGAAGGGAAACGTACCGTAGAAGCTTGGGGTGTTACATTTTAAAATTAATATTATTTTATTAAATGATATAAATTTTAATAAAATATAATATTCTACAAAATAACTAGGTTAATATTTAAAATTAAATCAATAATACGCTTATGGTTATTTTTTATTTTATTTTAACTATATTAACCCTTAAGGAGTAAAGAAAATATTTCTACAAATCGAGTTAAAGAGATTAATGAAGGGTTAAAAAAAAGAAAAGGATTTAAAAATATTAATGACATGTATAAGTTTCATGGGATGAATGTATTTACACAAATAATAATACTATATTTGAAATAAATCAATTTGGGGCTTTTGGAATATTGGATTAATTTATAATAATTTTATATTTTGATGAATTCCAAGAGTGCCCATCCCCTCCCTTATAACATGGAACATATTATTATATGATATTCACACTAAAAGAGAATTGTTTCAGCTAATAAGAAACCAAATACATTCCTAGAACCCGTCCACACATTATAAGTCTCTTATTATAGGAATAATACCATCCTCAGAAGTCTTAAGGTGTTCGGAAAAGAAGATTTCCCATAAATGAGGTATCATTTTAATCGATTGTTTTTCTTATATTTCTTCATCCACATCCCTCAAACCTTATTCAACCGTGATAAAATAATCAATCTAGAATTATACATATAATTATATTTTATTATGTTTTCTTTATGTGAATAATCATCATCCATATCCATCAAATGAGAATATAAGATATCATTCTTCTGTACAGCGGTAACCACCTCATGAATCGATGAAATTCATTCTATATCACAATATCACAATCTTTTTTATAATGATATATTTAATGATTATATTTAAAATTCATCAGATATTTATCATGGTTAAAATATAAACATTCAATTTCTGATTACTTTTCTATAAAAAACATGATAACGTCGTTCATGTATATGTGTGAACTATCACCTCCATGAAGTGATGTGATTAGATTTTTATCAACACATCATATGGGTAATAAATATAATTATTAAAATTATATTCATTATATCATGATCATTTTTTAAATACTTAATAATACTTACCCTCTTCCCGTATGGATCACTGAAGAATGAAAATGTTACACAACCATATGTATGGCCTAACATCTCCATGATAGTAACAGAGTTCAGTACTCATAAACATATTTCATGAATGGAATTAAAATTATTAATTATTCACATTAATTATTACTATTTTACGAATATTAATTTAGATATTATAGGATAATGAAGACATTGATTATAGACATCGTATCAAATTCATTTTGGGACTAAAGTCTTATATATCTTCAAAACAAATGATGTGAATGTAAATAATTTGGTAATTGTTATAACATTGAAAAAATTGATATAAAAGTAATAATATAAATTTGAAAGGTTTCCATGAAATTATGTAATTAAACCATTTTTTCTATTCAGGAGGATAATGAATGTACCGGATGAGTCGGATACAAGGTAAGGTACCTAATCTCAATTTTCTTTCATTAAGGAATATTTTTTTATGAAACTATATTCTTTTATGAGGTTCATATAACTCTCCATTGACATGTTACATATATAATTAATTTATATTAATGATATTTAATGTTTTTTAATAAAATTACCCATCATACGGCATGCGATTCGACTGATTGCAATGTAGGAAGGGATTTCTTACCCTATTTTCCATTGATTGGGTTACACTTTTACTTCATGATTATTTTTCAAGACAAGATAATGTGTGAAGTTAAATTTTAATATATTATTTTAGATTTAATATTTTTTATATGCATCAATATATTTTAAATATTGTCAATTTATTTTATTAATGATATCTTCAAGAACATGATAATTATAAGGACTCTTTAACAAATACATTATTTTAAATTTTTATTCAATTAATTTTATAAATCATTTTATTTCACATCCTTATTTTCAAAATGGTTTTCATGAATGTATTTATATGGAAATAATTGTTTAAAAATTATATTTTTAAAATTCACAGAAATGTTTTAAAAAAAGGATATTTATAGGTTTTATGTGAGGGAATTTCTTTTACAATCCTCATAAAATGTTACTTTTCTACCATTTTTAACAAATCTAGAAGATTTTTTTTAACATATATGGGAAAAATGTAATTTCCTTCATTCATGATGAATTATTGTCTTTAATATTCCTTTATATGTTTTCAAAAATGTTTTAAAATAAATTTTTCCATTTATGAGTTCATGACCTTGTAAAAATGAAATTTTATTTCATAGTGGAAAAGTTTTTTTCCATTTTTTTGAATGATTTATGTGTTATTACTATGTTTTAATTATTGGGAAATATTTATGAGTAACTGAGATTTCATGATAAAATTGGGTTAGGAAAGACCATTATATCTATACAATGCATTGGTTAGTGAGATGTTTCTACTATTAGGTTTCCCCCATGATATTTAGGGAATATACAATTCTAGTTATTCCAAACGTAACAATGATGGTTGCCTAGTGTGTAGATTATAAAGATAAGGTGTGTATACGAGCGATATGGAAAATGATGTACAATTTTAATATATTTGATTTTACATTATCTCTTTATATTTTTATGAATATATCATTATTTTCAAAATGGAAGATAATATTTTTTGAAATGTTGATTCAATTTTTGAGATATAAAGGTATGTTATTTAGAATAATTTTTTTTGAGTTTTTCCTTGGCTAATAGTTTCATTTATTTTTTGTCCCTTAGAGACATTTTATGACCATACAACTTTTTAAAATGTTTTTTAGAATATTAAAGAATGGGTAAGATAACTAAGGATGTCAAGTTGAAAGTTATCATGATTTATCCTAAAAAGAAATCCTCGTTTCATTTTAAAACATTCATCTGGTGAAAAAATAGATACTGAGTATAAGTTCACACATCTAATGTATGGGTAAACATTGTATGTGTTATTCATAATTCATTAAAACTATATACATGAGAATATCCTCAATATTATGGAAAGTAATTTTCATGGATAAAATTAAGAATTATGTAATGTTGAAGGCTAGGTCCTCACTTTACCCAACTCCATCTTACCCTTAAATAACCTTTCAAAACTCAAAATTACCCATACTCAACTCTAGGTTACCCTTATGAATCATTTATAAGTATGGTTTTACCCTTAATAAATAGTTTATGTACCTTTACATAACCTTGGAAACCCCATACTTACTGTTACACAACCCATAGATTCCCATAGTTACCCAAATGAAACCCATGTACATGGTGATCTACCATTACCGAACACATAGATTACCAAGTATAATTACTTGGAATTGCACCAAAATCTTATGCACTATGGTATTTACAATATCATAGCCATTATAATATCATGTATACACTTACACAACACCGTTTGTATTGGGTGGAAGGCCGTTACCCTTAGGTAGAAACAATTCCATTCATAAGTTCTTAAATTATCATAAAATTTAATAAATTCCATATTAAAAGAATATTTATATTAAATAAAAACGAGTTATAAATCTCAATAAAAGTCCACATAAATTTTAATGTCATATAAAATATTCTAAAGAAAATAATTGATGAGGAACCAGACTATAATATTATAATTCTCCCCACTATAATGGATTTCTTCCCCCAAAAATCCTTTTAAGAATAATGTATAAAAAATTGATGGGTCCACTATTCTCTCATAAGGTCCTCACTATCCCAAGTCTCATGTTAATAAGAATAATGTTTCCATAACACTATTATTAAGGGTGAAAAATTCCCCCAAGGAACCGTTATATGAAAATAAATAATACGAACCTGGAACATGGCCACCAATAAATTAGGTTCAACAACAAGATATTCCAAGCTCAAGACATAAGACGGGTCACAAAGATACATTCTATGTTGTGATAAATGTAAATTATTATGTATCAAATTTTTCTATGGTTTAAAATATAATACTTTAGTCACCTTGAAAATATGATCTTCATCCTCAGATGGTCCCACATATCTTAGGTCTAACATTCCTTATTTTTTGAGATTTCATTGACCTAGTTGAGGTGAAACTCTAAAAAACACAAACTGTTATGACAAAAAATATAAAAATTACATAATATTGTTTCTTTAGACAAGAATTATCTTCCTTTATTTCCAAAATACCATTTATTTTTAAATTTTTATTTTAATAATTATGTCATAATTCGTTCACAGTAATACCATCAATAAATATGTGAAAAAATCTACTAAGTGTCCATTTTTTCATTAATAAAAAATTAAAAAATTAAACATGTTTTATTTATATGAAAAATATTTATATCTTTCTACATGGATTATTATTTCCCCTTACCCATCCTCAAACTATATGAAAAACATTTTAAAAAGATTATATGAGTACCATAATCTCACTAGGAGATATAAAATATTGAAAGAACCCATCCATCCATATATACATATCACAATTTATATTTTTGAAAATATTGCTTGGTTTCAATAGAAACTCTTTAATTAATAAATATATCAGCTTTTATGACCAAAAAAATTAACAATTCAATTAATTAATTATAATTATGGGAAAATCATATAGTTTTCATTGAAAATCATAAAATATCTAGAAATATTATTGACAACAATATAATTTTCACTCAGAAATGAAGAATAATCATTATAATTTAATTTTTTCTAACCCTAACAAATAATCATAGATTAAAATCATGGTTTTAATCAGAACATTTTTAGAGATTTTCCATCATATATACTCATGAATTTAACATAAAAATTAATCATGGAATAACCATCATAGTATATTCCCATTATATTATAGGGCAATCCTAATTGGTTAAGTACATATTATATTTAAAATTACCATAAAACCAACTTCCATAACTAATTCATTTGAAGGTAGTAATGGACCCAGTCATCATTAGTTTATAATAGAACCTCCCATCATCATAAATTATTTTCATGAACCATAATACGAAACATAAAATCTTATTCATAATAACATTTATCGGGGAATATTACTTTTTGATTTTGAAATAACGTATTTAAAAATATGAGAAATTACAAAGGGAATAATTTATTTCAAAATAAACTTGTAAATATATATTGAAAACATAAAATTAAAGATTATTCCTGAATACATTATAATATCCTCAAGCTGTTTAAGTTAAAAACACTCATTTTATACATTTTTCATAAAATTAACAAAGTACCTCATTTCGAAAATTAAAAAAATGTTTCCTTCCAATCCATTTTGTAAATGGTAATTCATTGTAAAAGTTGAATTTATACAATTATAGGATAATTTTAAATACTATATATAATTTTTTAAGAAAATAACAATATAATAGAGAATGTTAGTTTTTAGGGAAATTGTATAAGTTGATTTTTAAAATGGATTATTTTACCTTGCATACAAATTTTCACAATATTTATTTATATTCCAGAATAAAAAAATTATAATAATTTATATTTTCATAAGAAATGTTTTCATGTTTATTATTTCTTTATTTTTATTAAATACCATTTTATCTACTATTACTCAATTAACTATGTTCACTCTGGATATTTTGAAGACATTCGGTCCATTACTAAAGAATGACTTCGGCAAGTTTAATATATTGATATAGGACATTACACAATCATATCCAAGATAAAAATCATATCATTTTTATAGTTTTTATATATTAATAATTTTATTTGATCCAATCTTGTTTTATGTTTAAATATAATGAACTACATTACAATCATTATGACAACATCTTGTATGTAATCCTGTGTAACGTTTCCATTATTCAATGATCATTGTGGAAATAATATTAGTATTATTTTATTTTCTCATATTTTTTATAATTTCATAAAAAACATATGACTTATTTAAATATAAATATATATATATATTCCATGTGATGTTGTGAGGGAAAACGAGTAATATTACTTTGTGGAGGTGGTATTCATCATGTAAGAATGAACAACATTATCATTTTCTAGTGTACGGAAAGGTGGGAAAATATGTGTTCAATTATTATTAAATAATGAAATATATCCCTTTAATATCATATATGTTAATTAAATCTATCACTGTTAACAATCATTATATAGAGTGATGAAGAACAAAATAAATGAGTTTGTGAGGTGGTAGCCCACCATACAGATGAACGATAGTTTCATTTCCGATTTGATAGATGAGGAGATATATATAGGTTGTTACATTAATATAAAAATGCCTTTGGTATATGGATTATAATTGTGTTGTTATATAGGCTTGCTTAATTAATATTTTATTGAGGTTAAGGGAGAAATAAAACTAAAATACATAGTTAAAAAGTATACATTTTTTGGAATGTCTCTGCTGATTAATACCATATACCCCCAAAGGTTGGTATTATTATAAAACCACAACCTCTAGAAACACATGAGGTATATTAGTATATTACTTTGTGAGGTATTTTTTGAATGAAAAGGGTGTTCAATTTATTCGTATTTAGAAGAGGAGGTTCAATTTTATAAAACATGACAGAGTGACTGTTGTAATAACAAAAAATATAAAATTAATAAATTAACATTCAATAAAAAATGATCCAAACTCACTTCTTTTATAATATAAGGTGATTATGCATATAAATCATCTCCATAAAGTAATATTAGATATGTTTCTACTATATTTGTATCCATATATTTTAGTTAAAACCCCATGTAAACCCTTATTCAAAATATGATAACCACAATGTTTTTTACTCTTTTATTATGATGATAGTTACTATAAATAGATAAACATAACATAAGTGGATTATGTTTGATCTTATAACCCATATAATAATGTATTGGTTGAAATATTTATTTTAATTATTTTAATATAATTTTATATAATAATATTTATTTTGAAATATCAATAACTTTATGTTTTATAACCATTCATTATATTGATTATTATAATATCAATAAAAAACATAGATTTAAAACTAATTATTATAAAACATCCATTAATAGTAATACTTATATATATAATTATTTGGTTATATTAGTTTTTAAAATTCATATTAATTTGGATATTTTTGGTATCATTTATTTTGTTTTTCTATAAATCAAATAATAATTGCATCAAGGTGGTAAAAATTTTAAATTAATTATTTCATTCAATAAAATTATAAACTAAATTTCAAGGATCATGATAATACTTTTTTATTTGAAGATAAAATTTATAATAGAACATAAAAAATTGGTTAAACATATGTATAAAATATTATAGTTATTAATAATAAGAGACAAAAATATTGTACTTTTCTTTAAATAAAATATTATGATGGACATAACCATATTCAAATGGAATAAGATCATAATATGTTAGAAATTTGTATATTTATGGAAGAATTTTGGTAATATAATAAAATTTATCTTTATGTTATTGTCATTTTATTTTCATTATCAGAACATTTTTACCATTGATTACCCAATTTACCAATTACAATTTAAAACAATTACTTAATATTCATAATGATCAAAAATGAAAATTAAATATTAAACAAACATAATCCAGTGTTTCATAATATGAATTACATTTTTTTAATTCATAACATTGTAGTGTGATAATTTTATTTAAAATAAAATTAGAATAACACTATGAATAATTCATTTTTTAGAAAAATGCCTTTTTAAATATAAAATAGTTTTCTTCTCAACTTAAGTATAAATTTTTGTAAAAATAGTAATTGAATTATTTTGAATTAAAATAATTGTTTAAATTTATAAATTATTTTATAATAAAATTTTACTTTGTAATTATTTTAAATGGAACTACATATTCAATAAATAAAATATATTTTTATTAATCATTGATAAATAATTATTTTTAAAAAAATTAAAAAACACATCCTATGATAATTTTAAAATGTAGAATTCAAAAAATAAATTAATTTTTTTATATAATTTTTATAAAACATCGAAAATATAATAATAATATTCAATAAAAAATAACTAAAGTTCATTTTTTAAAAAATAAAATATTTTTTCTAAAGAAATTATATTATTTCCTAATATTTTATAAAAAATTAGGCTGACTTGGAAATTTATATTTTTTTCATAATAAGTTATTTCATTTCATACAACCCATTTTATCTTCTATTTTATAATTGTCACATTTAAATAATAATATTTCTTTATTCGTTTAGGATCTGCGTTCCATACCTAATATTATATCTAATAATTGATTTCATTTCTAAATCAGGATATATTAGATTCTCACCACCCAATTAATAAATTGTTTCCTCACAATTTAAACCATATATTGAATTATATATTTTTTTAATTTTGGGAAGACCTTTTTTGGAATCCTATATCACAAATACGGTTAATAAAACATCAAATTTAAAAGGAGATAATAGGGAAATGAAAAGTTCTTTAATAAAAACAAATAATAGGTTTATATATGTAAAAACATTTCTAGAATGTAAAAACATGGATATCAAAGGTCCAATAAATCCCAATTCTTAATAAAGACATATAAATAACATGTTGTTGAAAAATATAACTATCACAAAACTATAAAATTGTGATGGGTTCAACATTCCTTTGGTTTCTAAATACGGTAATTGAAAGATAAAAATATTTTTAAAAAATATTTTTTGTATATTATGGAATTATTTTAAAATGTGGAATATTAACACAACGAAATATAATTATTTAAAAAGAAAAATTCACATTTTAATTATTTCCAACCAACATCTGACTATTGTCTCCAACTGATGATTATTCAAGAACAATTATTCATGACCTAAGAATTAGAATCATCTTTTAATATATCACATAATCCCCAAAAAGGAAACAACATATTTTCTTTTTATTTTGACATTGAACATAATGAAAATAATTAGCATGTCATAAGATGATTCAAAATGTAAATAAAACAACAAATTAAAAAAACGTCATCAATACTTAAAATTAAACATTAATATCGAAATTTCAACTAAGACCATTTGATAAATTACACCCTTAATAATTCGTAATAAATATTCACCAATAATAATGGAACAAAAACATTTGAAGGTTCTGATAATATAGTCTTTTAGGATTAATTTAATATTTATCCATAATTAACATCAATACGTGTTAAAATCTCATACCAAAAAATGTAATTTCCAAAATCACACAACTTTGGAGAAATTCTTTTCATTTTATGTAAATTAGAAAAATCATCATAAACCTCAATAAAATCTTATATGCTTCAAAATTATAATTAATCCTTTATTTCTCAAATAAAATTCTATTATATATTATGTACCATAACAATATAATGATTTTAAATTATTAAACCACATTTAAAATGACATTAATCACATAATAAATAAATCACATTTCAATATAGTGGTTATTTATATATTAGAACATATATTCCAAATTTTGTGGTAGACATTCTTTGAAAATAATAATATATTCAACATTAAATCATTCTTTAATAATAATCTTATGTAAAACCATTCATCTAACATCCCTAAATAACCCATAATTATGTCAAAATCAAGGATAACATATAACTGAATGGTTTTCTATATATTTAAATATATTTCAAATAAATGAAATGAATAACCGTTATTGAAATATTAATCTTATGTTTTAAATTTACATCAATTATTTATAAAAACTCAACAAAAATCTCCCAAAAATTATCTCATTTTCTTTACACTAATTTTCAATGTTATCAATTCCATAAAATATATGTTTCTGAATATTAAAAAAATTATAGAACATATTTTAGCTATTTCATAATTCACATGATATTCTGAAAATTTTATAATATTAGTGATAAACACATCCTTTACTGAACTTCTTCATTAAACCTTGAACCATTATTTATTGTAATACTACATATTACGTTGTTTCAATAAATATGAGACTTAAAATATATCCTTATTATTCCTGAATTAATCCCAAAAATGTTTGACACATAAAGGATAATAAAATAATTCATACCTTAAATCCAAACATCAATGTATTCCTTTATACTTTTGATGTATGCTTTATCTTCAAGAATGAGTTCCATATCTCTAAAAAATAAATAATTATGTCCTCATCAGTATTTCAAATATCCAATGTCATGGAAAATTTGATATTTTAAAATTAGAAAAAAGAACCCCCACGATCTATAGATATTTTAGAGATATTAAAATGTATTTTTCAATTAAAACAATTTCTTAAATGTGATTTTGATGTTCAGAAGTCATTAAAAATAATTTGAATATTATTTTTCTACGATATTGACGACTAATTAACTTGGTATGGATAAGAAGGCTGTGTGAGATCCTTTATATTTTATATTTATGAGAGAAATTTCTTATGTTGAATATAAAATCATTAAAACATGAAATGAACTACTATATGTTAAAAATAAAATTTACCATTTGGAGATAATGTCCTTAGAAAGAATAAAACAATTTAACCTTGAAATATATAATGCCTATGTTGAATATCCTTGTAAATACAATCTCAAATATGTCTTTAATATTATTATAATCAATAAAATTAACCGAAAATGGGTTTAAAATACATTGATCTTATAACAAATAATAATATTCGAAGCCGATTTTGGTATCCATAACTCTTAAAAAAACCTCACATGAAAACATTTTAATCTATAATGGTCTTATATCCTTGATCTAATACCAACTCTAAGGAATCTATACATGAATTTACTAAATATTGTGTCTTTATACTGGAATTCACATTATTTATTTCCTAATGATGTTATTTATTGTTTTAGATTAATATGTCACAATCTTTACATTAAAACACCCCAAATTACTAGGTAGACACATTCACATAGAATTATTTTTCCCCAATAAAAAAACATTAAAAAATGATTTATTATTATGAGAAATATTACCAAAATTTAATGTGGATTCTTTTATTTTCCTTAACCATCCTTAAAACCTATTAATTTTTAAAAAACACGTGATCAGCACAATGATGTTTGTGAGGAATATGAGAGGAATAAATAAAATGGTAGATGAAATATACAAATAAAAAATGTCTTTTCATAAAATAATCATTATGTTGTAAATAAAACCTATTAAAATAAAAATAATTGTCATTTATACTGAAAAAATTTCATCAAACATTTAATTATATATCATTAAGGGAAAAACTCATAAATGTTCTTATCAAACATAAAAATACCATGAAAACATTTTCACAATGTTGTAATTTTTACTCTTACATATGGATTATCGACTATTGTTTAATTTGAAGTAAACATAATATATAATCATGAAATTAGTTCATGGTTAAATTCTATAAAATTTCCATAGAGCAACAATGAAATAAACTAATTTATTAACTATTATATTTAATATTAGAATAGCTGTCATAGTGTATTCACAATTTCTCATAGGATAACCATAATTTATCAACTATGTCCCATAATTAGAATAACCATATAGTCGACATTCATACCCAATAAATAAGAATTATATCATATTCCCACACGTATTTGGTTTATAATGGAACAAAAACCCATTATACGCAATATACATGAACAATAAATATTTACATAAAACCATGAATTATAAAAATAATTATTGACGAAAATGACTTTTCTATTTCGAAATCACATATTGAAAAATATGAAAAAATATAAAGATAAATTATTTCTTTGAAAATAGCATAAAAATTTTAATGTAAAAACCATTTTCAATAATATTCATGATGTTGAGAAAATACTCTAATGTCATCTAACTTATAAAAAT
Source organism: Viscum album (assembly GCA_963277665.1). Lineage (NCBI taxonomy): Eukaryota > Viridiplantae > Streptophyta > Magnoliopsida > Santalales > Viscaceae > Viscum > Viscum album. Next base: position 439,991,069 of record OY728142.1, read on the forward strand.
ATTCCTTTAATACTCCTTTAAGTAATGTCACGAAGTACCTCATTTGAAAAATAAAAAAATGATTTTTTTCAAACCCATTTGTAAAAAATAATTTGTATAATTTACATTAAATATTCATATTATAATTTAAATAAAAATATATAATTGTTTGGTTACAATACAGAGATGTAAAAATGAAATTGTTTCGGGAAACATTAAATAATTATTTGGAATATAATGTCACATACCTTTGGTATAACACCTCGCCTATGTTATTTATCACCCTATGAAATAACCATAGGTCAATTATCAATTATATAAAAATTTCCCACGTTTACTATTCTGTTATTTTTATTTTCTTCCATGTTATATAAAATTAAACAATTAATTAGGATAACATAAGACATTTAGATTATATTCTCTTCATATGTCCAAAATTACATCAGTAACATGAAAATGCTCTAATAGGTCATTAAATAATTTTATAAATAATAATAATCATAAAAAATTATAATTATCATATATCTATCATAATTTCAATTCAATACATGAATTATAATTATAAAAAATAAACTATGTTACAATGAAGGAGATAGTAGCCTATACATTTGGATGATTAAAGATTATATTCTTCATTGATCATTATTGATAAGAGGTAAATATTATTTTACCCCATAATAATGACAATAATTTCATCAATATCATATTTTTTCTTAAGATAATACATAAATATATCATCCATGTGATTTGGTGACAAAAAACAAATCCCATCAATTTGTGGAGGTGGTAGTCCACAAGTACACATGAATGACATTATCATTTTCATATGTATCGAAGGGTTGAAAAATATGTGTTATATCTGCTTTATATATTGATAAATATGTCATTAATATTTATATATTATTTAAATATAGAATTTTAACTAGTCTCGGGAGATTTTTATGGAAAATTAATAATATTGGTTGAAGAGGTTATAGTTTGCAACACACATGAATGAGGGTTTCATTTCATATTATAATGAAGAGGAGATGGATATTTGTTTCTAAAGTAACATAAAAATCATAATTATATAGAATATGCTAATTTTATTATATATTCATGATTATGTATGATTTTATGGGGATGGATGATGAAATAAAACTAAAACATATGGTTCAAAACTATATATCTTCTTTGGAATATCTACTTTGATTGAAAAATTAGGACCACTATGGTTGGAATAATACCTTAAAATAGACTAATAAAATTAGAGTATAGATTAAAGTAATGGATTTGGGAAGGTATTTTCTAAAAAATTGGTTTTCTGGTTAGAAGGATTGATAAGAATATATTCTATTTTATAAGAGAGGGGGAACTCTCTGAATTCTGTTAAATATTAAATTGATAAAAATTAATATCCAAAACCAATGGACTTAAAAATGATTTAGTTCAATGATATGATGAGTATGGGTAGAAAAAATATTATATAATAAAAATTAGATTAGTTTTTACTGTGTTTTTATACTTATGTTTTTGTTTTAACACCTCATTATAAATTTTTAAAGATACTGTGAAAATAATGTTTTTTATTCACTAAGGGTTAAGATAGTTACAATAAATTGATAAAAAACCATAAATGAATAATGAATTAAATTATCAACAATATTGTATTTTTTTCCAAATATTATATTTTTTATTGTATATCATTTAATAAAAAAAATTATCGAAAACTATTAATAATGTTAATTTTGGAAATATTCATTACATTGTCTTTCGTAATATCAGAGGGAATTCCTACAATTTCATAAAAAAAATAAAACATCCCCAAAATTTCATGGAAATCTATAAAATTCATATAAAATTTTAATATATTAAAAAATAACATTAGTTAAAATTTAAATATCATTTATTTTATTTTTCCATCAATTAAATAATTATTGTGTCGGCTTTACTAACAAATTTAATGCAATTATTTTTTTCAAAAAAAATTATGATTATAAATATAAACCATTTATATTAGAAAATTATAATGATAATTTTTCATATCCTATGTTTAAAAAAATGTTAAAAATATTATAGTTATAAAAAAAATGTTACATTTTCTACCTTTTCTAATGTAATTATTATAAAGGAAAAAATAAAATATTTATGTTATAAAAACGTAATATATTACTCATTTTCATTATTATAGCTGAGAAATACTCATGAAATTAAATTTAGGCATGCACTAGGTAAATTTTATAATCCATACATTATAATTTTTAACACATAATTATACGTTTTACCCATTAGCATGATAAAATTATTACAATGGTTACCATTAATATTAAAAAATAATTATCTATTTAAAATAATTGTATTCAATTATTCCAAAAATGATATAATTTTGAAAAATTTGAAACATAATTTTTGGAATAATTTTTATAAAAAGCGAACTAGAAAAACCTGAGTAAAACAATATTTCATAAAAATGCATTTTAAACCTATACAATGTATTTATGTTAAATTAAAGTTTAATATATATTTTAAAAAAATATTAATTGAATTTTTATAGATAATTATTATGTAGTTAAATTTTGAAACTACTAAAAACATTAATTTAATTCTTTAAATAATTTTAAAAATATCATTTTCAATAAATTTTATTATTTTTCACTACTATTTGAAAAATAATTTGATTTTAAAAATTATAGGAAATTAATCATGGGATATAATTTATATTATGAATTAAAAAATGATATTATGTTTTTAATATTAATTTTTCAATATTTTTTGAATTTAATTATAGTTTTCACTCATTAAAAATAAAAAAAACACTTTTTATTAAGGAAAATGTGTTTGATGAAAAAACTGATTATACTAAATATTAAGATATTATTTTATAATAGTATATCAATACAATTAAACTGATTAAGACAACTATATATATTTCAAAATGGATTTATTCATATTCAAGCACATAAATTTTATAGGTTGGTTATAAATTCCACAGTTAAATAACAATATTTCATTGTTCAGTTATGATTGGTGTTGTGTATTTTAAACTCTATACATCATAGTCTTTCATTATAAAAAAATTAATATATTACAATAGTTAAAATTACAGGTACTTCAAATGGAATCATTAGTTATAAAAATAAGATTTAAAATCAATCTATGCTTTTACCATTCTCTGAAAAATCAAATGAATCATTATCATCGTATCCTAATGTGAACTAGGTATCATATGGGATGATTATCCAAACTCTATCCAAAAATGGATATTTATAGGGTTGACCATACCCAAAATCAATGGGGTCCTTCTTGATGGATGACTAGTATCATTTGTTATAGTAAAACTCACATGATGCCAAATGGTTGTCCCAAGTTCCTATAAAGGAAATTTCACAAGCATATAGAATATCCTTAAGAATATAATTAGAAAATTACATATGAAAATATTTCTATGTCATGGTATAAAATATATTGGATTCCATAACATCTTATGGGAACCCCATACAATAATAATTGAACTAGTAATCCCTTTAAAAAATGATAGAATATATAATTCAATGCAACTAAACAATTTCATAGACATAAATTTTTCTCATGTCTTCATAATTTTTCTTCTCATAAATCATAATATTATGAATCTATTTAAAATATATGTTAATAACCATGAATATAACATATTTAATAAAAAATATACTTGTTTACCAGACTATAATATCCATTGATATCTCATCCCACTTCCAATTAGGCACTGAAAGGGAAAAAAATCCCAAAGTCTTTTGATGCTTGACTATGATATAATGACATGTATGATAATGGTAAAAAAATCATCAATGTCTTGTTTTATATATGACCCTTATAAATATTACCTCATATCATAAAACATATTGTGTTTCCATGGTGTACCGAACACTATGAATTAGGGAAAACTCCCATAAAAAGAATTCATTGTTATAAAAATTAAAAATTCACTCCAAAATAATAGAGTCACACCCGAGTGTTTGTTTTCATTCTTGGTTATGGTTCATTCATGTCTCTCGAATATTCTCTCATGATCCGAGTGTGATGGGTTAAAATATTTTAGGTATTTATTTCATTATTTTTCATAATCATATCCATGGGTTTTCCTCTTGAGTTTTGGTGAAAATCTTGAAGTTAATGGTCAGTAGATTGAGTTTTATAGTTAGTCAAATCATGCCCCATTCTCCAAGTTATAGTGTTTTAGTTTGGATTTTCAGATAGAAGCTACATCAATACTTGTGCATGGAATGTTATTCTATGTTGAATAACCATAAAACATGTGCCTCGTAGATTGAGAGGTGTACATAGTCACTACATGGTTTGACATACCAAGTGGGCTAACCATGGACAATGTCCATATCATTACAAATTATAATATTCCCTTTGCTCTCATTCTATATTTACCCCAAAATCCTCCCGCACATGACTTATTCATCCTCCCCACCCCTAGGTGAATCCATATCCTCCTCTTGGATCCCCTGGGCTTCCCCCATTAGGTGGAATTCATGGGGTTTCTTCAAGAAAACTTTAATTATGAGATTCCCCTTCTTGATTCCCCCTCTTCTAGGGTTTTTCTCCTTCCTATTTGTGGTTCCATATTTCTAGTGTATTTGGTGATCTTTTAGGGTTTAATATTATTTATTATGGTCCAATCAAGACATTTATAGTAGAATCATTCTTTTATAGGGGCTTCTGGATGTTCAGTTGTAGTTTAACACCAATTTCCTGATGTTTCTAAACATGAGGTGGGTTATATCATGACCAAGCATTTTTATTTTATTTTCAAATGTTTGTTTGTGTATTTTAAACTATAATATAGTAAAATTTTTTTGTTTGAATTATATTTTGTAAATGTTTTAGAAGGAAATAATGATAAAATTTCATTTTCTAAATGGAAATGTTTAGGTTTTTGTATTTCTTATTGATATGGTTCTTTAAAAGGTTTTTAGGTTTCACCTGGAATGTGATAGGTGGGATTAAATAGGATTTAATTGTTTAAATGAGTTTTCAAAATGAAATGATTATAGTTTTATATTATTTTCCTTGTTTCACTCCTTTAGTATGAATTATAAATTATTTAAATGAATGGAATAATTGTTTAACAATGAACTTGTTTTATATGTGAATTTGAATGGGGTTTGTGTGTGTTGGATTGTGAAAGTGTTGATTTCACGATTTACATCCAAATCACTTCATGTGTTTTTGAAAGTGATAAATTTTGTGACATGTGAATTGTGTGACAGAGAACTAAGGGAATATTGGGTATTTATGTCGGATGACTAGATCTACTATTCTAGTGACACTGGAGTTTCTAGTCACAATTTTACAAAGATAGATTGATGACTATGAAACTAAGTAAATATTGATGATGATTAGAGACCACTAGGAAATTATGGTGTTCCCTGATAGTGGCACATGCATGAGAAAGCTTATGGTTGTGGTTTATATACCACATTACACTAATTAATGTGGTTATAATGTCTCACTAGAACAAAATTACCCTTAATTATTTACCTAAGGTTCTCACTTATGACTGGTAAATTCTATGGTGTGGTGTCATATATAGGTACATGATGGACCATGTATATATCACTGTTTATTTCATATAAATTTCATATTTTTAAGTCAAATTTATCTTTTTGGAATGTTTCCTTTAAAAATATTGATTTGAAAATGATTACTTTAAGAAATTGTTTTCTTTAAATTAATTCCCTTAAAAAATATTTTCATTTTAAATGTTTCTATGATAATTTTATGAATGATTTTTTCTAAATAGTGTATTTTAATGTACCATATTATTTTATATCATGGAATCCTTTTAACTGGGTTGGTATTATATAAGGATTTATCTCACACCGTACATAAATCTTTTGGTGTGTATAGACCTCGTTATATGTATATCCTAGGTAAAACCTATATGAATCATGACTGTTTCATGGGTTTTGATAGAATTTGTTCTGTATGTTGTAGTATTTTTCATGGAAGCTCGAGGGTGATCTTTATCATGTTACATTATGTTTTTTGAAATATTTTTTATTTTCCATTTATTTTTAGTATTTTGGTTTTTGGTTAAAATTATAAAATGTTGAATTAGGAAATTATTGTACCTTGTTTAGTAATGATTATTCTGGTATGTTGAATTTATTTTTGATGGATATTTTTTTTATAAATTGGTGAAATCATTTCAAAATAATAATGTTGATTCCCCAGAACTAGTTTATGTCCTGTTGGGATTAGAAGTGCTCGTCCCTCCATGCCACAGACTGGTACAGGTGTTGGGTTGGATGTCAACTCAGTTTGGTTCATGTCAAAATGGTATCAATGCATGTCACACACTTTTTTGTTCATTTTATTTAGGGAAGATTTTGGGTACAACGGATCTATAATTTTTCAGTACATGTTTTTTGGATTACAAGTATTGTTCCTAGCCATCACACCTCATGACGGGACTCGATATTTCATCGAAAGCTAGGTGTCTTTTGATTCTTACAGGTTGTTTGTGATTGTAAATGAAAATAGAGTTAGCATAATTGTCACATTGAGCTCACAATGTCTGGAAAGCCATATAGAGCCAGGGACATAGTCCAAGAAAACTGCCCATGATGGAAGTGTGATTGCAGAATGAGTACAGACTATATGGCCAAGTCATAGACCAATAGTATTTTTATTTGGTAAATTGTTTTATGTATTCTTTTCATATATAAAATTTTTCCTAAACCCATCTTTTCTTATTTTTATATACTAATTTTTATGTCGAAATAGTCTTATCTTGGGAATATGTAAAATGAATTTTAAGAATCGTTTTGATGGATGCATTAGGAATGTGTATTTCAAAAAAAATTAAATAAAAATGGGAATGAGTTCGATCAGAATTGGTTTTTCAAAATTAAAACATGTGGTTCATCTGAATTGATTATTTTGGAAAAAATTATCTATTTGAATGTGGGACTCTAGACTTTTTTAAATTTGGTTTTAAAACCATCAAAAATATTTTTTATGAGTGAAAAGACGTCATTTTTTATGTGTGGGATTTGAATGTGAGATTTTACCCAGGGTTTGGTAAAATATTGAAAATTTCTACAAATTTATGAAATGGGTTGTAAAATTGGTAAATAGTAGTGTCGGTTTCATGTATTATCTTAAAAAGTGTAAACATTTTGTTTTTAATTAATACATTTCTGTAATTGACTATAATAATGATCTGTATAGAAAAATGTTGAGGGTTAATGATATGAGATAATTGGTGCCTAGTTTCTTATGAGAATATGAATGTGTGGGACTCCATCGAATAGCTTTGGCAAGTGTACAGCTACCCAAGCTTGTTTTCCTATAAAAAATAATTCAAAGAGAAAATGTGTTGATTTGATAACCTCGTGTTTTTAGTGTGTCTTCTTATAACGTAGGAATTTCACATTCAAGATTTCTTAAATTTTAAAATCCTTTTTTTAATCAAGTTTTATATTTACATTTTTTTCTTATAAATTGTTATGAAAATTATGGTTAGTGGGTTCTTTTGAGAATTGATTTTGTAGATTATATGTTTGACCCTATGTGATCTGTGTTTTGTTGTGTTGAATTATGGCTAATATATTAGACCATGTGGAGCCCTTTGTCTTTTTTTATGAGTGCACATATCCAAAACGTTTCAATGGACATTGTGGTGAATCTACATGTGGTTTCCCACAAGTGGACCCTCTAGTCGATGAAGTTGTGGAATTTATTCTAGAGTGTTATAAGTTAAATACTTCTTGTTTTGTATGATAATAAAAAACCTATTAAGGGGGAAGTGTTGATGTGGGAAATTGAAACAAAATATGTTTACCTAAGATTTTTGAGTCATTAATCATGAAGTTAGCCACACATATGTTTGAATGATCCATCTAGAAGAAGTTAAGGGAATTACTACTGGGCGAGTGGTATATGACCTGAGCCTGTTGGGTTTATCCTTGAGGTTAAAAGATAAATCGATATTTTTTTGGATTCCATTAATCAAGGGACCAAGTTGTACCATCAGTTTGTCATGTATGGTGCTAAAAACATATAATTTCTATTTAAAGATATTTTGTGATTTTTGGAGCTCAGTCTAAATCCCTTTCCATGAAATTATTCTTTGTTTGTAATGGTTTTTTCTAGTGATTTATCATTGTGATGTCTTCTTGGATCCCAATGTAATACTTAGATTGTGACTCTTTATAGAACTTCTATTTTAACATATGAATACCCTTTGTTATATAATTATGATGTTTTTTATTTTAAATGGTGGTGTATTATGTGAGTTGTTGTTTATGTTGTTTTTATGTCGAGTTGAAGAGGGTGATGCACGTGCATTTTCTTCGTCTTTATCATAGATACGTTTCATATTAGAGTAATTAGAGTTCCATGGTATGTGGTGTTCTTCTGGTTCCACTATGAAAGTTGTGTCATCACACATGAAACCAATGGAATGGGTTCCAATCTGGAAGTATCAAATTAGAGCTATGCAGAAGGAGATGCTTCAAACATCCATGCTCCAACCATAGGTCCTGGAGGGAAGCTCACATGCAGCCAGGAACCCCAGGGTGTAAGGGACCACAGTCCCTTTTTTTATCTAATTAGCGATACCAAGATATTTTCAACTAATGGTGTAACTATTTTGTTTTTAATAGAATATTTAGGTGTATAAAATGGATACCTCATTTCCACGTTATGGCCCATGGGGGTTTTAAGCTCTTCTTTTGTTATGGGGAGGAGGGTTGGTCTCATTCCATTGAAATTCTAGTGATTTAACGCTATTGATATGAATCTCTATTGGTTGTCGTTTTGTATTTTGGCTATAAGAATTGGTTTCGGTTATGGCATGTCACATTTGCGGGTGTTTCTAAATTCATGTCTTATATCCCTAGGTTAGGGGTTTGATGGATCATTTTTGTTGGTCTATTCTAGTTTGTTGGTTGATTGGTTCTTATGGTGGGGAGACGCACCGTAGGTCTTGTGGAGATTTATTCTAGTGTAAATCAGTGCTAGCATGATTCATATAGTGGAGAGTCCATTCAGGCCACCCAATTATGATAATTTAGTTTTGTTTTTTAATCCATATTTGTGTTTTTCTTTCTTCTTAATGCTGGGATTTTAAAGTGGTCCCAATATTTTTGTTTGAATTTTATTTTGCAATGTTTGTGGTTCGATTTCTTCAACATTATTTAAGAAGTGGTTTGGGTTTTTTTCATTTCAATTAATAATTATGAGTTTCATTTGAAAATTTCTAAGGTGTTCTTGGATTGAGATGTTGGATTGTGCATTGTGAGGATTACATTCTTTTGATCGATCAACTGGTGATGTTGTTGACTTATTTTTATAGAAGGTGTGTGGTTGGGAGTCCAATATGGCCTCTTTAGTTCAATATTACGAACATCATATTCTTGTTCATGTTTTTCATTCATTATTGAAATTTTATTATTTTTCGTATTCTCCATGAGCTAAAGTTTAATATTTTTTTGTTCTCAGGTAAATCCTTGTTTTTTGTTTTTGTCATAGGAAAGCGTTATGGTGGGTACAATTTTCACATTGAGTTTTTTGTTTTTGTTCTTAGTTCTGCTTCATTCATGGGTATCAATTTTTCTCTCGAGAGCCAGGAGTGATGTGTTGCAATTTTGTAGGCATTTATATCTATATATTTAGCATTAATATTATCCATGGGTTTTACCATTGTGTTTTGGTAAAAATACATATGAATATGGGTTGTCATATTGAGTCACATGGTTGGTGCAGAATTTTTCAAATCCTGCACCATTATTCAAGAAACTATATTGTTGGTGGGAGTTATAAGACAAAAGAAACCATAGAGATTAAGAATAGAAATTCGGACCAAGCAGACTAATCATGTTATAGGTGCCTATTAGTTAAATTGGGGTGCATATTCACCACGTTGTTTGAAAAACCATGTGTGATGAGAAGATCATTAAAAAAATAAAAAATTTACATTTTCCCTTTTAGATTTTTTCCCTAAATCGATCCTTGCTCGACCCATTATGTGTCCCCATCCCTAGTAACCTTACTTGCCTCCACTTATATCCCTCGGGATCCAATATTTTGGTGGTATTAATGGATTACATTAAGAAACCTTCAAGTAATTTGTTCCTCTTATTGATTAGCCATATCTTATACGATTTCTCTCCTTCATCTTTAGTGTTTCATATCCCCAGTGAGTTGTATGATATTTTTAGGGTTGAATATTGATTAATAGGATTTAATGTTGATATTTAGTGTTTGATATTTCCTTAACAGGGTCTTTTGGTGGTTTGGTGGATATTTTGAACAAATTTTTGGAATATTCTACCCTTGAGGTAGGTTCTTCCATTCCCTAACATTGTTAGATGATTTTAATATGCCTTTTTGTTTATTTAAACATGTTCTGTAGTTAAATTGTGTTGAATGATATCTATTTTGGAAAAAGTTTGGCAACCATTCATAATGGATGTGATTTTTTTAAATATAAATTTATTTATTTGAGTATTTTTTTTATGATTTTTCTTAAAAAGAGTTTTATGTTTCATGTCGAAAGTGATAAATAATTGTACATCCCTCATATTGACGTTTCAGGGTGAAATTATATAATCATGTTTTTTATTTGTAAAATTATCTTCACTCTACTCAGATGATGTAAATGGTATTCTTTAGTCATAGAGTATAAAATATGTCATCAGAAAATATCACAACATAAGAATATATAAACTATTGTAAAATCATGTTAATCAATTCCATGAACACTTTAAAACTTTTTTTAAAAAAAATATATTAGATCATTCCCATAATTTCTATACCAACATATGAATTCATTATTAGGGATATTATACTAATTGGTCTAATGATATTGATATCTAGACTATTTAAATATCATTGAGAACAAGTACAACCCATTAAATTTGACAAAAAGTACCAATTTAATGAAAATTAATTTGTTCTTAATTGTGAATCGATGTAGCTTTTTGTATTCAACCAAAATGCGAAGGGTTATATTTTACTTCATTCAAAAATCACTAGATTTTTCTATAGGAGACACACCTAGGTGAAATAATCCTTTGGTAAATTAATCGTTCAAATGATTTTCAACTTTTTTAAATTTAGTGGTCACATAATGTAAGGCGGAATAGAAATAGGTTGGGTACCTAGTACAAAGTCGATAGTAAAATCCATATCCCTTTTCTATTAAAAAGAATCATTTTATAACGTAATAACACTACATAACATAAGGACCAGTGTTGGGAGATCAAGACTCAAATATTCAAACACTATATAAAAATGAAAACATATATATCATCCTGCTGAATTCTGGAAGTGGTAGTATATTTATACATGATCTCATGTCCCATTATTTATAGAAAACATTGTTCACCCTATCAGAGGTACTATAGAAGAATAAATGATGATAATTGTGAATATGTTATTTATGACCAATCATTCAATATGTAATGTGAACTAAATTTGGATATTTCAAATACAGAATAGAAAAGTCCCAATAAATCATAACATCCAAAAAATAGTGTGTACCATAAGGCCATCAGAAACCTACTATCTCTTCAAAAGGGGAGGTGTGACAGAATATATAGAATAATATATGAGATGCAGTGGAATATTTCATAATAACACCATACAAGTTGGTTAAAATGAATGATAGGTGTTGATGTCCAATAATGTAGTCACTAAGGTTGAATATATAGTGATGGTACGTCCCATTTTCACTGGACCTCCATTATCATCTTCTAGAGACTCATCCAATATATGATGAATTTTTTTCAAGATACTTATGGATGACAACCATTTATTAATAAAAAATCTATTTTCATGACATTTATTTTGGGTGATGGTGAGCCTATTCTACAATGTGGGCCAGAAAAGGCATGGACGAACTTTTCAAGGTGGCTTGAGAAACAACGCAAACAATTAATTTTTCGTCCCTCTATAAAAACATGATTAAAATTCCATATCATTCATTATTAAAATAAAATAAATAGGAATATTATAAACAATTAATACAGTCTATATGATTTATTTTATTGAGATCCACCAAGAGACTGATCCCACATCCCATGCCCTTGATGGGACCACTAAAACTACTATTAGAAGTAAGAGGAATTATTGTCAGCCCTAATATACTAGTCAATTCATGTTCCAGAATCAATGATCTATCTAGAATAATATAACATGAGGTGATATTAGGTAAAAAACTAAGATGTTATATATTCTCAAAGAACCATATCATATCCTTATGCTTTTATCTTCTTCTTAAAAACAAATTGAGTTGATAAATGAACATTCTTAGAAAAGTAATTCTCATACTCATTCACAATTTAGTTTCATTTCAAGAGCTTACGTAAATCTATTAATTTTTATAACACCATTTATTCATTCTATAACAACACTTAGAAAATCCATTATCAATTTCCATGAAAATATCACATTATTCAACATATGATCTATCAGGTCCAACCACTATCTGCAAAGACCTTCATGTTTGAATGTAACATATTTTACCTTACTAGATTCAAGTGTCTCTAAGTACTCAAAGAGAATATCATCATTCTTCAAACAATATAACACCTCTAAAATATCTTTGGTAGCCAAGAAAGTGGGTGGCATTAGATGATGAATTTCATTTGCATGATATATATTTTTATCTATATAAAGTACAATTTCTACTATATAAACAATAATATAGGAAAATACCTAGTCTAAATCATGGATTGCGTACATGAAAAGCTATATTACATTCTGATCACCTAAAGGGTTTTATTTAGATGGTTCATTAATTTCATCCTCATGATTTCTGTTTAAATATATTCATTTGGAAAGGTAATACACCACATAAATATATAATAAGGGGTAAATTGGTCAATAAATATAATAGTATCAACTATATCATGAATAATTTGACCAGGATACACAAAAAATAGACAAATAATATGTAAATTATAAAATCATATAATAAAATTTCATCTAATAAACTTTTCCCCTATGAACCATTATGACATAAAGATCCTAATGAAGTCATTTTAGAAACCACTCACACATTTACCACGCTTTATGTCATGAAATCCATATCTCATTTTTCTAAATATATCCCAAACTACAAAAAAAATCATAGAACACATTTGATAATAATTTCTCATGAACCGAACTGAATTACCATCCTTCACGTCACCTGAATCAATACTCACATATAATTAGAGGGAATTCTATATATGTACGTGATGGATACTAGTTCTTGTAATGGAGAAATATTAGGGGTGAAGTATTTCACCAAAATACAAAAGAATCAAAAAAGAACAGTGGATGTTGAGCATGAAAATTTATTATTATAAAATTATCACCAACATTATTATTTCATAATGTTAGAAAAATATTACACAAAAAAATCATGGAAAACTCATTACAAGGTCACATCACAATATATGCACCACACACTCCATCGGTAACCTCTATTTCATAATGTTCTTTTAGTCTAGAATATCGACCACCTCTAAGTGGAGCTTTTCCTTTTCTTAGAACTAGAATAACATAATCTATAAATGGTCAAAGGTCATGGTATTGTGTGGGGGGAAAATCCTAGTATGATATAACCAAATTTTCTATAAGAAATTCCATAAAAATAAATCATTTATTGATAAATTTAATTAAAATAGTCAACGAAAATCCTTTTAATACATTTTAAATCTAAAATGCTTTTAAATCACATTGAAGTAAAAAATATCAATAACTTACTAGAAAAACATTTTCATAAAATATAAGGGCATGAGTAAAAACATTAATAATCATTGGAATTTAATAATAAAATAAAAATATATCGCCATGTTAATATTACATAATGCTAGTTATTCATTAGTTGTAGGATCATTTCATTACATAGTCACTCAATCAAATATAAAATAGGGAACACATCTATAAGGCTCCAGAAACTGGGATAGAATTAATCAATACACCATCAGGTAAAACCTATTCCAAATTATGATAGTTATTTTTTTTATTTTTAACACATTACTGGCAATTCAGATTCTTGGTGTGATTTCAGTAATAACCAAATAAAAAATCTTCATAACATGCCATTTCAATTAATCAATCCATCAGTCATTGTTAAATCATCCAATTCAATTCAATTCAGCATTCAAAGATAAAATGATAAATTACATGTTTTAACATTCCATATGTGTTTTAATGAAAAAATAATTGGTATTTTTAATGTTCATTACATATTGAATCACTATTCATGTGAATCCACATTATTCAAGAATAAGCATCAAATCAATTCATCAAATCATATTTCATTCCAAGAATTCATTTCTAAAAAATCCACCAAATGTTTTCAAAACCACTATTTTTTGTTTTAATTTTACCATAACCTGAAACATAAAAAAAAATCATACATATATTCTCAATTCAAGGATTAAAAATTATTAAAATCTTATTTTATTTAACCAGGTAGTTAAGGGTAAATTTTAGTGAAATCCATATAAAACCAGCTACCATAATTACAATATTGTAAAACATTAAAGATGTGTTTGTAAAAATAAGTAGAAGGAGGTATACTAATAAATATTAAAATAAAACCATTACAATGACCCCTATTTTGACCAAAATTAGTGTAAGTCATAGAGTTTTTGTGAAATGTGTTTTCAAAAAAATTAATTTACTTGATATCTTATGTTACATGCAAAACTAGGTTTTAACAAACCATAATATACTATTAATATATTTATTATAAAATGACCAATATAACCTAGCCAAAATGGTGTATAAGTATATGAATATTAATAACAAAATATTAAGGAATAAATATTTAGGAAAATTAAAACATGAATTTAATTTAAAAAATTCCTTAATTTTTAGTAAAATAATTACATGTATCAAAAATACTAATTTAAAAAAAATTCATTATCTTTGTGAAAAAACAATAAAATAAAATTTTAAATAATTATTAAAATTAATTTAAAAAAATATATTAATTTTTTTAAATATACATTTCAATATTAACTTTTTGTTTTTAAAATGTTCTGAAAATATTAGTTTTCAATGAATAGTTAAACAAAAAACAAATGTTATAAAAATGTAATATCATTTAAATATATTAGAAGATATATATTATTTTAAGATGGAATTAAAAATAAAAATAGTTCCATTATATATTTATAATCCAAATATAGGTTATTTTAATTAATTTCATTTTGTATTTTGATTTTTAATCTTTATATACTTATAAAATGTTTCCCTTTGGAAAACAGCATTTTCATCATGTCATCCTGTTTATTTATAAATAAATATTTTCCATATATATATATATATATATGAATTTAATATTAAAGATGGTTTAAATTAATTTAATGAGAATGATTAATATTATATAATAAGTAAGAATTAATATTTGGTGAAATTGAAGCGTTAAAACTATAATAATTTAATATCATGGTTAGTGTTTTAACGAGTTTACCAGGGGTTAAACTAAAAATATAAGGAGTTTGATGGCCTATAAACATTAGAAAATAAAATTTTAGGTAACTCATTTGACATGATATAATATATGGTTATATAATTATCTATTTTGGGACCTTTTTTCATGTGGAAAACATGGGTACACATTATTCTTTTCAAAAATTATAAATGTTTCCTCCAACACATATAAAAGGAAACCCGATCTACTCTATAATTCAATAATTTTAATAAAAATGGTTCAGAAAAAACAAAACCAAATAGATTCCTTATTTACCTCTTTACATCCTAGATTAATTGGTTTGAATAGGATTCCAAACTATGATGTTTTTTGTGTAATCATTTTGAGGTTATACAAAAAATATGTATCATTATCAACCAAACATTTGTATTTTTTTTATTTCACACCTATAAAATAATATAAAACTAGTATTTCGTAATAACACTATTATATCACAAATATTAATATTATTTTATTTTAATATTATTACCTACATTTATCCCCTCTTTCATCATGTGGGAAATTTAACAGTCAATCGTGTGTATGGTGGACTAACGCCTCCGGAACCAATGTAATTTGTTTCCGTCACTATATCTCCCAAAATGTTATGATTATGGATTCAACATATATATAAGAAATTTATGTCATAATAATACATATTTAATTTAAATATCACACACACTTTATTACTTTACATTCCATGGGAAAATGATGACATTGCTTGTGTGTATTGTGACTATCAGCACAAGAAGTGATGTGATTCATTTTTCACATACGATTTACATGGAAGGTAATACTGATAAAATTAATGAAAAAAAATTAATATATTGAAATATTAATGAATCATTAAAGTTTCCATATTATTTACGTTCTTTTAAATAAATCCTTCTAGAAAATATAAACATTGATCATGTAAACGTACGATCTACCATCTCCAAGAATAATGTAATTCATTTTCTATCCCTAAATTTTTTTATTACACTAAATACAGATTTAAAGAATATATATTATAATAATATCATGGATAAAATGTAATATATTTTTGAACCCAGATTTGACATTCTTGATAGAAAATACCAAGTCAATACGTACATAAAAACAAAGCAGTTAACAATGAATTTTTAATAATTGGTTAATAAAAGGATATAATGAAATCATATTTGACATGATATATATATATATATTGTTAATTAAATATAATTATCACAAACCTGTAGTTATTACTATTTATTTTTAATCTTTATGAAGAATGTCTGAATTTAAGTTAATGTATTTCGATCTATCTTTTATTTCTAATGGACACAATCCTTATATAAAAAATGACTCATTTTATGTGGAGTATTGAATAATGATAAATTTATTTTATTTTACATATCATGATAGTTACAGGATATAAATATCCATATAATTGTTTTAGATACATTGGGATTATGATTTGAAATATACCAAAGTAGTAAAGGTTTAATGTTTTTATCACATTGATTAACAACATTGTTTCTGATATGCTTCCAATGATGAGATAAAAATCCTACTAATTAATAAAATTACATTATTTTATTCCCCTTTTGTTAGTTTTGTAAAATTAATTTTGTTCCTATCATTTCCATCTCTTAAATGATTATCTAGACCAAAATAATAAACTAAAAAAAACCACTTTATTTATTTCTTTACTCAAAAATACTTTTTCTTCCATAAACATGTTTTCTAAAATTGTTTGAAATAATCTTTCTAAAATTCTAAAATAATTTTAAAGATATTTTCCCCCATATTTTAGTAATAAAATATTGTTTTAAATTTAATATTTATGTCATTCTCTAAAAAGTTTCTCTTTTTGCCTTTATAGAAATGTAAACAGAATCATTGTTTTAACATGTACTACATGAACATAATTATCAACATTCATGGATAATAAATTATTTAATAAAATTTTTTTTTCCAAAAATAATTTAAATTTGATCATTTTTTATTTTTTTTGTGAGACGTTGTTTTTAATAAATGGATTTTAATGTGGAAAATATATTTTCCTTATTATATGTTCCAAATGATATTTCAAAATTATTTTATATCGATGATGATACACTTTTATGTTACTTATTATTTAGTATGTATAGGATCCAATTATACAATCGTAATTTTTTATGTATGGTTTATTATTATTATGAGAATATATGTATTAAACCGACTAATTTTCCCTCAGTTATACTATTATGAATTGATAATATGTTTTTGAGAATCATTTCCGTTATGTGGTTAATACTATGATGGAATGTTTAGGAGACCATATTTATTTCTTGATTCATGATATAAGGGTTTTTCATCTTGTGGGGAAATAATGCCTGGTTTTCGTTATTTTATAATAGTCACATTGTTACTATGGATGGTGGTAACATGATTACTATGGAAAATGGTTTTGTTAGATCAGTTGATGGTGGTATCATTATAACCAATGATTGGTGGGACCAATATCGTCATCCATTGTATTTTGTAAGCTTTTAAATCATGTTATATAATAATTGAAAGATGCTAAATAGATTGATCTATATAGAAAATATGACAATGCTCTTGATCCTCAATGGGAAACAGGCTAATGGGATTGATCCAAAATTGGAAACAGTTGATCAGGACCAATTCACTATGTTTAATGGGTTTTGTATTTATTATTGTCAAATAAAAAAGGTTTATATACCAATAATGGATCCACACATTTATGAAATGTGATTACTCTTTATGAATTATGGTGTTTTTACACTTAAATAAATCGTGTCTTTTAGAACGATAATGCATTATTCCATGTATTGTGTTTATGAACTATGGAAGGATGGGAAAAAAATTAAATTATGTGAAGGACATAATATTTTTATGATTATCTTATGATTTAATATGATCATAGAATGTTATATACCTTGTATAACCTAACTACATATTTGATCTCAACCTTTTGTATGTTCCCTCTTCCTAGGTAATGGTGAATTGTTTTATATGGGTTATTATTATGAAGAGTATAAAAGGGGAATATCATTATTATAGATGGTCAAGATCCTTCATTAAATAAATAAAATTTCTACCTAGTCTCTAAATACACAATGTATTATGGTTCACATGTATATATTTGTAAAATATATTCAATATTCATCCAAAAGAATTTTTATTTTTGAATGAGATGTCAGGGTAATTATATTTTTTATTAGAAATTTTTTTAGTTAATCAGTATAAAATAATATGTGAAAACACTCATGAGAACCCTTAGGGAGATCCTATTTATATGGTAACATCATAATGTTTTTTCGAGGATAGTAATATATTGTTTATTGAAAAATAAACCTGTGTGTAGATAGTAAAAGTGGATGTGGTTTTCGAATAGATATATCTAGGTGTAATAACCCTGAAAAAGGAATATTAGGAATGACTTCATCATTACATGGTACATGATAATGGATCTTACAGTGCATCTTGTTTGACACAATTGAGAGATATTCTTTGGTAAATTAAATTTTTTTAAACCATCGAGATGGAATCCAATAGATTATAATCATCTATTAACTAAGTTAAAACTATTCTTTAATATATTTAAAATATGTTTTCATGATTTAGACAACTTATAAATGACTCATTATGACTTTGGTTTTTCCCAATACGATTTGTGTTTCTCCCACTATTATTTTTTGGTTTCAAAGAATTGCTAGAACCTAAAAGAAAACTGATAATTATAAATTTTATAGAGAATTGATTGATTTAATGCATGATGATCAATGTTCTATGGGATATGTAATTCATAAAAATATTTTTTGGTTCACAAAAATTTCACTAGGAAATAGTGATACTGAGCTTCTAGATGATCAAAGGAAGGAAATGAGTTCTGTTGAATCCATCATTTTATGGATTCAACCTTATTTTAGTAGATCTTCTAATATAATAGTTGTTGAGTAGTAGATCAACACCATGGAAAATATATTTTCTACTCTATGGTACCCAGAATTTGAAGAGGCTATCCTATCTATTTATCATTTTTATGGTGATGCAAGTCGTTAGTGGAACCATATTAAGATAATGAGGAATTAAGATAAAATTGAATATAGGGAATGATTTGTGTTTAATATGATATTTATCAGTATGTACTAACCTTGAAATATTTTTAAAAATATATATGAGAAATTTCTCAAGCTCGATAAAATGGATTATGAATCTATTTATGTTTATGTGGATAAGATTATAATGTGTACACAGTGTGACTTTGGTTTAATCACCATCCCTAAAAAAAGTGATCACTTAATTGGTGGATTAAAGCCATGTATCTGAAAGGAATTATCCTAATGATACTTTAGTATCAACGAATAAATTTTCTAAGTTAATCTCAATATATATATTCCTACCAGTATCATTTTTTTGATAGAAAAAATAATGAGGGAGACTATAGAAAACGTGAGTAAATCATATGTTGTGATGAATTTCATGCAGTCTACAGGATATAAATGTGGGATGAAACATCAATATAATTTTTTAATGGAATTGAGATATGTTTCAAATAAGTAAGGGAATTCTATAATACCTAGGAATGTAAAAATTTGAATAATTGTATTATTTATGTAATAGAGATGAATTTGATGTCAACTAATGAACCACCCACTCTTCAATGTTTCAAATTTAAGGAGTATGGGTATTATTCCAACTAGTTTAGGAATATGAATATTTTTTATGGTTATCATAAATAATATCCTAGACATAATGATCAAGGTAAATAGAATGGAATCACTATTTCTGACATGGAATATAAGAATAGTATGTTGAATGGTAAAATTATCATCAACTATAGAATGGTTATTTACATATTTTATTCTATACCATCCCACTATTTTCTAAGGAATTTTAAAAATGAATTAAATTAATATATTAATAATAATATACTGAGTTTTCAGTATGAAATATTAATTGATCAATGGTCACAACATAGTTCTATAGTTAATCACTGACTGAAGATTATTGGAATGTGAATCATAAAAATATTATGATTATTCCTCTGGCTGAATTTTATGTGATTATCCATATGGATTATTATATTTATAAGGATACTATATCAATTTATGATAAATAAATGTCACATTCTTTATTCCAAAAGAAACTCATCTCAATTTTCGGTGTAAGGATGAATAAAAACGTCCAATAGTAATTACATCAACTATTTGTGTTGTAATTCATATCCACGAATACAATTTTTCATAGATTTTTTTAAAGAAAATAGATATTGAAAACATTTCTATTGTTGAAGTGTTTATTTATGTATTTAATAAAATGTTTCATAGTATTGCACTAAATCATGATGTTTAGTTCTATATAGAACTTCTACGTTTCATGGAACCAATTTTGTAGGCTCCATATATAATGTCTTTAATGGGTTACAAGAATTTATGATGTAACTCTAATTAAATATTTAAAATTGATTTGGACACCCTAGTGTGTCACCATGGGATTCACATATTCTATTTGTTTATAATAATGATAGAATTATGAAACACACATTGACTATATATAGTTGGAAATGATCAAGATCAATGAAAATTATCCTATAAACCATATTACAAACTTTTTTGATCAATTTTGTAGATATTAGTACTATTCCATGATTAAACATAATTCTGGATTCCATCAATTTGATGTCGTGAAGGATGATATACACCAGACATCATTCCAAGCATTGTGTGGAAATTATGAGTGTATTGTGATGTGGTTAGGTCATAATAATTCCCCTAAAATATTCATGGATTGAATGAATTGAGTTATTGGAGGTTTCATTGAAAATTTTGTTGTAGTCATTATAGATTGTATTTTAATATATTAAAAGGAAAAGAAAGAGGAGAATGTTCGCTTATAAATTGTAGTAAATACTATAAAGGAGAAAATATATGAAAAATTTTCAATGTGTCAATTTTGGCAAGAAATTGTTTCATATTTGGGTAATATAATCTCAATACATTGTGTATTACAAGATCCTTCCATGATATAGGATATTTAATGATGAAATAGACTAACCATGGTAACTATGATCCTAATTTTGGTGATTTTTTTGTATATTTTTCACAATTATTGGATTATTTCACATCAATATCTAATCAATTCAATACTTTAAATCATATGGGATCCATGTTCCTATGTATGGATGAATGATAGTAAAATTTCATGGAACTGAATATAATATTAGTCATCACACCTATTTTAACATTTCCCTTCAGTGGAGGTGTGGATGTAATCTATAATGATTCATTCAAGAAGGTATTTATATTCATTATAATGTAGAATAATATGGTTTTATCTTATGACTCATGAAAATTGAATGTTCTTGAGTGAATTACAAAAAGAATGATTTAGAGTTATCTAGATTTTCTTTTCACTACAGATACAAATTAATTATATTTAAAAAGTGCAGTGAGATATATTTACTAATTAGAAAGGATTATATTATACATTCACATAAAAGTAGTTTATAAATCACTATAAAAGGATATTAGATAAAATTAAATATTATTACTTCTCAATACATTACCACCCTAGTAATTCAAAATCTTTCATAACTGGTTTACGATGAAAGGATTATATGATCTTATTCATGATGAGGATTACACAAGAACCAATATTTCATGATATTTACAGGATGGTTCTAGAAAACCTAAAGGATGGGGAGAAATGTTATCATTCTAAAATGAGTGTTAAAAAACTATATATGTAATGATAAATGAGGTATAGAATAGTGGTTTGGGGCTGTAGAAGATGTTTATAAATGTTTTAATGTTCAACTAGGATTGTGATGGAATGGTTTTTGGAGTTTGTGAGTGAGAAAAAAACTTCTATGTAGATTGTGATAACTTTTATTCATTGTTATGAATATTAACAAATGACTTATCACATTATGATAGTTCTTCTGTGTAACATATTATGTGTTAATTTCCCTAGAGTAACTGTCACCCTAAATGGTCATAGAAATTCCCGGCCACAATGAAAACCAATAAGGGCCACAACACTATTTTTAAATATGTGTTATATAGCTAGGTGATATAATTTGAGGAACAGAAATGATATTGGCTATTAGGGGTGGATACATATAGGAAATTTAGGAACATTCTCATAGTGTACAGCCATGCTAATATTAGGTAGGATATTATGTGAATGTGACTTTCCAATAGGAAATATACATTTATATGTGTCATTGGTTGTTTTTATATGTAGATGCGTATATTGGTACTTAGATTTTATGATAATTATTAATGAGTACTATGAGTATTGTACTTTGATGTATTGTAGAAAACTGGGATAATAGATGTTCACAGAGAGGATGGAACATTAGATTTGACATGAGTGATATTACATTAATCAGTAATATGAGAAAAATGTTATCTCATTCGTTTGTTAATGGATGATAATAGCTTAGAAAATTTCATGGGAATGATATATCCTAAATTAATCCATTTCTATTGTGTTTGAATATCCCCCACAATACAATGATACCACTCTTATGACAATTGTTTTTAAGGGGAGATTATGTCCCATCAGTCCCTTCTCCGATATACCCCATGATAGTGACTACAAACAGGGTTATAGGGGTCTCGAAAAATGGGAGGAATTCTATTCTATTAGTAAACGATATCAGGATATATAATGAATTAACCACATGAAATTACATTATAAAATAAAAATAACCCAATGTCATCCCACAATGCATGTTTAAATAGACCAAATATAGTAATAATTTCTCCTGAAAAATACCCAAAATAAAACTAAGTAGTGATGAACAAACAATCCCATGGTCTGATCTCAAAATTCCTTTAATGTTCCCCAAAAATCTCCTTGAAACCTGACAATAGTTTTATAGATTTTGGGTGTGTATACAAATATATTTAGTATTAAAACTAGTGTCTCTTTTGAAAATGTATGGGATGTATATTATTGCACATGTGAGAAAATAGTAGAACCAAGCAGCACCTATAAAGGTATTCTATCCATCAAAAACTCATCATATCATGCCCATTATACAATAGAAACCAAGAAATATAATATAATTTAAATAAAAATGATGATAGGTTACTCCTTACCACATTAACATTGATTAGCCTCACTCACATCCTAATGAAAAACATACCATCACTCTAACATCTTCGGAAGATACCACATCACATCCCACCAACGCACACCTTGGCCACAATCCACATCACAAATTGGCAGGACACACATGGAACACACACCACGACATAACACATCACATTTAATTACATATCAACTCATCCCAAAGGAACATGGGAAAAATATCACAAATAATCCTAAAAACACACCAGAAACCACATCACAACTCATCATGAAGAACCCTAGGATGCCACATCGAAACTCACTCGAAGATGCTTTGGACATCATCGCCTAGAAGAGGATATGAGAAGATCGGGTGGCCAACCATCCATCCTTCCACTGGTATGTTGGAAAACACCCCCCCCCCCCTCATTAGTATGTGGGTGTCTGGAACACAGTGTTAAATATGGGTGGGGTGAATATTGAAATCACAATGATGGTACAATTATATATATATAGTATCAAACACTCAATCCCAACATATGAGTTCTTAAGCTATAAACCAACTGACAACATTGTCCCTCTTGATACCACCTATAAATGTATTAATTAGTTTCTATAATATTAATTTCAGAATGTGAAGATACATAACAATATAATTTGGATTCACATTACCTCCACATTGAACACCCATTCATTTTATTATTTATCTTCAAGAAAATTATATCACACAACCCATCATTAAATATTCCATTGTAAAATTTCCATCGCATTAACCAATCTAACCCAATAAAATTCAAACATTATTAAACATTCATATATTCCATCTCCACTCAGGAACATAGTTGAAAGCAACTATATATCCCAATAAATAAGTTATCTCCATAAATATCACATCACCACCCCATAACTGTGGAAAAAAATCCACCTTTCATCCCAAAACCCATTACAATCACAAATCGTTATCCCACAAGGATGGATGAACATCCACATTTCGCCCCACACACCATTACAATCACTCATCATCAAACCATAAGCATGGAAACACATCAAAACATGTTAAATTTTATTTATAGATTTACAATAGGACTTTGTCAAATTATAATGTATTTCAAGGATGTTATCACACAAATAAACATCCTAGGGAAACAAATTTATTAACCAAATATCAGTGGTAAGACAATTTTCATTTTTAGAGTGATATCAGAAAAATTATAGAAAAAATTGTAATCACATCACATATATCCAGCTCAAACAAATCCCTTAATGGCCACATTTTTTATTGGAACATCAGTCCCAGATAATCCAAAATATCACACCAATATAAAAGCTATAAATTCAGGTGAACCAAACTCATTTACCCTTAAATTTCTTATGAAAATATTATTATATGTAATTATGCATGAAAAACCATAACCCATAGGTAAAATAAATATAACCCCCATTTCATGATACACCATTAAGTGAAATGGGGGAACCCTACCTTAAATATGTTTTTCCAACTCGTTGTACACCATAGTGAAAACAAGAATGCATAGAACCTATAACTACACTATAAGAAAACATGTATCAATGTATAGTGATACTAAAGACCATTAGATCATATCCTATACTCAAAAATCAGTCCAAACTCTACCACTGAAAAATGTATCAAAGAAGAAGTGAAGTAAATGGCACTAGTGCAGAAAATGTTATTTACATCACCATTTTGACGTCGGTTATATATAACCAACATGATAATCTATGAAACGTGATTTTTTACATCTGTTATTTTATAACCTATGTAAAAAAATCGGTGAGTAAATTATTAACGTGGGTTATTTTAATAACCGGCGTCACAAATCACGCGTGTTCGTTTTTTACGTCGGTTATAAATTAACCGACATAAAAAACCAAAGCGCGGTGTTTTTTACATCAGTTATTTGATAACTTATGTAATAAACACATCCATTGAAGACTTTTTGACATCCGTTATTTGTTAACCGACGTAAAAAAACAACCCGCATAAGTTTTTTACGTCGGTTATACAATAACCGACGTAAAAACCCAACACGTGGATTTTTTTAAGTCGGTTATAAAATAACCAACGTAAAAAAAGGCGTATCTGATACATTTATAACGTCGGTTATTATAATAACCGATGTTGTAAATGTAAAAAAATAGTTTATAACATCGGTTATTAAATAAACGACGTTATAAAACATTTAAAAATTTAACAAGCCCCGTGGATTGTCATTTACGCCTTTTCGATCGACAGTCTGGTGGCTCGTCTCTCTCGCGTGGTAAACCCTAATCGGCTGGTCAATCTTGTTATGTTAAACTCATTTTTCCTTCATCGTTTATCATCTTTACTCTCCTCGGATCTATCATCTCAACTCGCAACACTCATGTAAGCCTTACACAAATTTATTTCGTTTGTTTTTTTTCTAGATAGTCTGTATTTATGTTTTGCGATTTTTGTGTTTAAACTAAGTAAGATTCTTACATTTTGAACCCTCTTTCCTCTTTTTTCCATCATCATCTTATTTATCATCCAAATATCTATTAGATAGACTCGCAATATTCATGTAAGCCTCAACTACTTCTATTTAGTTTGTTTTTGTTTCGTGAATGCCCGACCTTGAGGATAATTTTTGTTTTCATTGACAACTAATGATCTAATTCACCTATATTATGACATAGAATGGTTATTTATTGAATTCATGAATTCAGAAATGATATTTCATGTGTTTTTTTTGCTTATGTTTATCCTCATTTATATGATAATCTTTTAGACATATAATGTAATGGTTGTTGACCTCTATGGACCTTCGATGTATCTCTATGTCTCATGATTCCAAATAAAAATAGGTTTTGTTGAGGGCTTACCATAGTATTTTTTGAGTCCTTGGCCAAGGTCTTGACAATATGTTTTAGAGTTATAGAATTATCCATTACCTCATTATGATATTAGTTATTGAGAAAACTTGTGATCATTTGACTGGTTGAATATCATTGGTTATTTTTAATTATCATACAATCATTTAAGTATCCATATTTAATAATATTTTATTCCATCTATTTCATGATGAAGTATATATTAAATGTGTGTGTTTTTAGTTGTTCACCATGCCTAGTTTTTATATGTAAACCATTGTTGGGGGGGTTGTCCGGGGGTGGGGGATATCTATAGGGTTGGGGGTGTCTGGGGGGGTGTCCAAGGGGGTGGGTGGGTGTGTGGGGCTGTCCAAGGGGGTGGAGCCTGTCCATAGGGTTTTGGGGGTTGTCCGGGGGGTGGGGGGCTATCCAGAGGGGTTGGGGGTGTCCAGGGGGGGTGTCCAAGGGGGTCGGGGAGGGGGGTGGTATCCAGGAGGGGTGGGGGTGCTGTCTGGAGTGGTGGGGTGCTGTCCAGGGGGTGGGGTGGTTGTCCAAAGGGTTGGAGGGGGGGGTGTCCAGCGGGGTGCCCAAGGGGGTAGGGTGGGGGTGGTGTCCATGAGGGGTGGGGGTGCTGTCTCGAGGGGTTGGGGGCTCTCTAGGGGGTGGGGGTGCTGTCTCGAGGGTTGGGGTGTCCAAGGGGGTGGGTGGGTGTGGGGGTTGTCCAAGGGGGTAGGGGCCTGTCCAGAGGGGTTTGGGGGTTGTCCGGGGGGTGGGGGTTGTCCAGAGGGTTGGGGGTTGTCCAGGGGGGTGTCCAAGGGGGTAGGGGGTTGGGGTGGTGTCCAGGAGGGGTGGGGTGCTGTCTAGAGGGGTGGGGGATGTTCAGGGAGTGGGGGGGGGGGCTATCCAGACGGTTGGGGGGTGTTCGGGGGGTGTCCAAGGGGGTGGGTTGGTGTGGGTGGTTGGACACGGGGGTGGGGGCCTATCTATTGGTTTTGGGGGGTTTGATGGGGGTGGGGGGGCTTTTCAGAGGGTTGGGGTGTCTAGGGGGTGTCCAAGTGGGTAGGGGTGGAGGGTGGTGTCCAAGAGGGGTGGGGGTGCTGTCTATAGGGGTGGGGGGCTATCCAAGGGGTGGGGTGCTTCCCAGAGGGTTGGGGGGTGTCCAGGGGGGTTCCAAGGGGGTGGGTGGGTGTGGGGGCTGTCCAAGGTGTTGGGGGCTTGTCCAGAGGGTTTTTGGGGTTGTCCGTGGGGTAGGGGAAATTCTCAGGTTTACTCCATTTTCTCTAATTTTCTATCAACCATGTAGGATCCATGGTGTTCGTTGATTCAACGGAATTTAAAACTGTTATATATAACTATATTTTTTTTAAAAACAATATTCAAGATTATTTTTTTAAATACCCACAGATTTGTTTTATATATCAAAATTGTTTTACATTTAAATTATGATTTTTTCATATAAACATATATTTTTCTTATCTTAAAAATATATATATTTTTTATTTTTGTTATAGGTAATAATGAGTCGATGTTGGATTACAGTTCATCGAATGAGCAATGAATATAAGGAAGGTTTTGATGGATTTTTAGAATTTTCTAAATGTAATGTTCTGAGTAGTGACATTTTTTTCTGTCCAGGCCTGAAATGGTTGAATATGAAGAAGTTGAAAAGTAAAAAGATAAAAGATGATCTGATTTTTCATGGTTTTAATCTGAGTTACATCCATTGGATTTGTCATGTTGAAACTGCATGGCATTTCACTGATGATGATGATTCGCAAGATGGTAACTCCGATGGAATTGAAGAAATGATTCGTGATATTGTAGCAGAACAAATTGAGATAGAACCGACAGTTGCAAATCTATATGTTGATGCTAAAAACCATTATATCATGGTTGTACAGATTTTGTAGTTTTGTCGGCGGTGTTAGGATTGATTAAACTGAAGGCGTAACATGGATGGAGTGACAGAAGTTTTACAGAGCTGCTACAATTGATGAAAGACATTCTTCCAAAAGATAACGATCTTCAAGATTCACAATACAAGGCCAAGAAAATATTATGCCTGATAGGATTGGGATACAAGAAAATACATGCCTGTTCAAATGACTTCATTATATATAGGAGGGAATATGAATTTCTGTCAGAGTGTCCTAAATATGGGACAACACAATATAATGTGAAAGAAAAATCACAGGCTGATGTAGAGATTACAAAGCTCCCTTCAAAGGTATTTTGGTATCTTCCTATAATTCATCATTTCAAACGTTTATTTGCTAATTCACATGATGCAAAAAGTTTATGATGGCATGCTGATGAGCGCGTATGGGATGTAAAAATACGTCATCCAACTGATTTTCCACAATGGAAGAACATTGATCTGCAGTATTCTACATTTGGAAATGAAATTAGAAATCTCAGACTAGGGTTGTGCACAGATGGAATGAATCCATACCGAACCCTCAGTAGCACACATAGTTCATGGCCTGTATTATTGATAATTTACAACCTCTCTCCAAAAGTTAGTTTTAAGCGCAAATATTTCATGTTGAGTATAATGATCTTTGGTCCAAAGCAACCCGACAATGATATTGATATTTACTTGTCACCATTGATTGATGATTTGAAACTGTTATGGGCTGATGGTATTAGGGTGTATGATTCTTATAAAATGGAGTATTTTCAACTGCATATAGTGCTTCTGTTCACTATAAATGACTTCCCAGTGTATGGAAATTTCTTTGGATATAGTTTTTAAGGGAATAAAGCATGTCCAATTTTCGAATAGTGGACATCATATTGTCAAATGCATCATGGGAGGAAAATAGTGTACATGGGTCATCAAATGTTTTTGCCTATGGATCACCCTTATAGAAGACTAAAAAATTCAATCAATGGCACACAAGAAATTGATACTACTCCAAAACCTTTATCCCCTGATCTGTATTTTGAGAGGCTGAAAAACCTTGATGTGACATTGGGAAAGACACAGAAATCTGGTAATGATAGATATATTTGGAAGAAAAGGTCAATATTTTTTGAGCTACCATATTGGATGTATCATGAATTTAAACATAATATTGATGTCATGCATGTGGAGAAGAATATCTATGATTGTTTTATTGGAACATTGTTAGATATTAATGGAAAGACAAAAGATGGGTTGAGTGCAAGATTAGACTTACTATCAATGGGAATATGTTTGTAGTTAGCTCCCACTCTTAAAGGAAGACGACCATTTCTTCCCCCGGCTTGTCATACATTATTGAAGAGGGATAATTTTTTTTTTCAGTGTCTTCATTTATCAAAGTACCTCAAGGCTATTCTTAAAATGTCAAAAAAAATTCTCATTGAAGGAATTGAAGTTTATAGGTATATAATCACATGATTGTCACATCATGATGAAAAACATTATACCAGTTGCATTGCGTGGAATATTTCCCATTCGTGTCAGAAAGACTATAATGAAGATGTTTTATTTTTTCAATTCAATTTGTAACAAGGCGATTGATTGAATGCTTTGAACATTTTGGGAAAGGATGCAAGTTTATACTTTTTCAAATGGAAATGTATTTTCCTCAAATTTTTTTTGATATAATGGTGCATTTAATGATTCATTTGGTTTGAGAAATAAAGCTTTGTGGACCTGTATATCTTCGTTGGATGTATCCTTTTGAAAGGTATATGAAAATATTAAATGGGTATGTTAAAAATCCATATCGACCTAAAGCCTCCATTGTTGAAAAGTATATTTCTAAGGAGGTAGCATAGTTTTGTACGAGCTACATGGCTGTGGCGTAACACATAGGATTGCCTCCATCTCTCCATGAACGTGTTAATAATGAGGGAAAGGGGATTTGTGGCTCTAAATTCAAATCATTGTCAGCTGAACAGATAAAGAATTTAGAATCATACATCTTGAATAACATAGCTGATGCTAAACTGTATATCACATTTCATATTAATGAGTCAAAAAAATGTCATCCATAGAAGAATGAAATGTGGATTTTGAATGAGCACAACAAAACTTTTTTGTCATGGATTAAAAATACTTTGCTTGGTAGATCAGATGTATCATAGACATTAAAATTGATAGTGGGTGGTCCATGTCTAAATGTGATAACATGGTCCGGTTATGACATTAGTGGCCATACATTTCATATGAAAGCTCAGGACAACAGAAGTGCAATTCAGAATAGTGGTGTATTGGTGTTTGAAAAAGCAATGCATTTTTCGAGTGATAAGGACAAAACACCAATTTCGGCATCAAGTGCATATTATGGAGTGATTGAAAACATATGGGATATTGATTAATTTAAAATTTATGTTCTTGTTTTTAACTGTAAATGGTTTCTCGGTAAAAACAGTGTCAGACACGATGAATTTGGAAGGATAATTGTTAATCTGAATAGATTGGAAGACACAACTGATTCTTTTATAATAGAAACACATGCAAAAGAAATTTTCTATGTAGTAGATCAACCAGATATGCAGTGGGCTGTTGTTTTACATGAAAAAAACAATATGTTGGTGAGGATGAATTTGATGAAGATGTTGATATATGTGAGATCCCTACTTCCATGGAAAGATTAACAGAACATAATGATGAGCATATTGAGGACATGGTTTGTACCATAAGGAACGATCACGATGAAGGAATTTGGGAAAACAATCCATTTTTACATTCCTAAAAATTACAGGTAACATATGTTTATTTCTTGTTTACATTTATTTTTTTCATAAATGTTAGATATTGTATGTTTTTTATTTATTAAAACATGTTTTTAAACAAAATAAGTATAAGTTTTTGTTTTTTTATGTTTTTTAGTTTACTTTATCATGTTTACCATTACATGAATTATATATCTATTATTTTTGTTCAGTTACAATTACATTACCATGTTTACCAGGTTAACCATGTTTACCATGTTTACCATCTTGACCATCTTGACCATCTTGTCCATCTTTACCATTGTTTAACATTCTTACCATATTACTAATGTTTACTATTACGTAACTTAGTACACTTCTCTATTTTCTGATTACAGTAGTATTAAAATATTTTAATTTGTATATTTGTGAACTAACGTTTGTATTTTTGATTTGAAGGATAATGACATCTCATTCAGTTGATCAACCACATGATTCTGGAGATGTGCATATTGGTCATACATCTGGGGAGGAACATTCACTTGCTCCTATTACTACAAAGAGTTCAAAGGTTGGTAAACGTGGGTGCACACTTTTACCAAAATTATCACTTGCCCGTACGTAGGATCAGAGGATAGTCGTTGAGTTTGATGATGATGATTTTCCTAGAGGTCCAAATGAAAAAGATTTTAAGAGTATTGTAACAACTCAGGCTAAGAGAAAAGTAATCATTTAGTATTATGACTGGAGAAGTGTGGATAAAGTGATAATCTCCCAGTTTTGGGAGATGATTTTGGTAAGATCTTTTGTTATTTTTTGACTATTCTTTTAATGTTTATATTATATATAATATGTTTGACCTCTTCTTTATCAGATGACATTTGATATTCCTGACACAGGAAAAGTCAAGAAGAAATGCGTATCGTTGGTTACTAGGAGATGGAGGGATTTCAAATCAACCCTCTCACCTGATTTCATTTATGGTCATAGGAGTCATGACAATCCATTTCGTATATATCCTTTTATAGATGAAGACACAAGGAGAAATGTTTTTTGAAAGTAAAAGAAAAGAGTCATTTTTTGTAAGGGCAGTGTAAACATTTATAATCTTTCTTATATAAATGATCTTATTAATGTTTTCTAAATGATTTAATATTCATAATTTACAGAAAACAAGGAAAGCTCATCATAAGATCCAATCTAAAAATGTATACCCTCATAGTTTATCTCGGGGAGGGTATGCATTTTTGGAAGAACAAAGGATTGCAGATAAATTCGACAACTAAGAGCTGAGTCTTCAAGCTCTGGAAAGGTGGCCCCTCGATCCCCTTCTTCTAGACAGGAAAAATGGAAGAGATCTCGAAAGGGAAAAAGGGCAATATCTTTCAGATGAATCGAGAATTGTAGCTGATAGGATTGTAAGATATCTATTTTATTTATTTAAGTTAACTATTTTTTTCATATAATTTCAATCATTACATAAATGTTCAATTAATTAATATAGGACTCTCTTGAGGAGCAGAGTTCACAGGGGACATTTACAACTACTGGGAGGGAAGATATTTTATCTGTAGCATTGGGAAGGCCCGAACATCCTGGTCATGTAAGAGGATATCCGGAAGGTGTATCCGTAAGAAAAGTGTTTCCATGTACTTCAACTTCTAAAGTTGAGGGGGTTTATAAATAAATAGAATCCTTGGTGGCTGAAGGTCATAATATTAATGTGACGATGGAGGACAAGATTAGAGCTTCGGTGTAGTCTATGTTTGAAGACATGAAAAGTCAATTTCAGACTGCAGCTCCCACTCCTCCACCTCCCCCTGTAGACCCCGTTATTTATCCTCCACCTTCACCAATAGCTCCCACTCCCCCACCTCAGCCTGCGGGCCCCATTTTTAATCTTACTCCTCCGCCGCAGCTTCCTACTTATTTTGAGTTGTATGTTGATGATTCTCAACATGATATAGTAGCATATGGGTTTGTATATTGTACATGATATATATTTCATCATCAATAATTAGAGGTAGATAATCAGAGGGTCACTGTACAGGATATTATAGATAGATCAGCTCGGGTACCATTACCTACAGATGAGGTGGAGACAGTTGGACATAGTATCATCTATTTTTTAATTTGGCCATCCAGACTTCTTCGACTCATTACCATAGAGGTATGAATGTTATATCATTTATTTTATTTTTTTGTTAAAGTTGTATCTTCATTTGAAAACTAATATATTTTTCAATTTATTTTTACAGGAATACTTAAAAGGTAAATAAATACTGTATAGACAACAACAAAGACAAATGGCTATGACATCAGATACAAATTCTAATAGTCTTGAAAGATTGTCAAGATATTCAAATTTGTTGGCAGGTCATTATGAGTTTCCATTGGAAGCTCATGTTTGTGGACTTAAAATAAGTGTGGGGATTATGAAAACCGATATCATGGATCTTGTTATTATAGATAAGTTGGGCGTCAACATGGTGCAAATTTTTTCTATGTAAGTCTTAACACCTTATCCCTACGTTATATTTATTAAAAATGTATACTTATGTCTGTTTTGTATTAGTTATCTTTATAAAATTTGTGAGAGGAATGAGATGATAGATATACATGGATTCATAGACCCACAATTGATTTCCCCTGAAGCATGTTCATTGGATGAGGAACAAAGAATGCTTTATATTTCTGAAAGACATGAAAAGAATATAGTCACACAATTTTGGATGATGCCTTTTTGTGAGAGGTATGAAACACATCTCTATCCAAGATTTAATTATCTTTTACCATAAAAAACCACTAATGTTAAATTTCCATTTATCGGTGATCATTGGATGTTAGGGGGTTTTTTCCAAGGGAGAAAGCACTTTATTGTATATGCTCTGTCTATGATGATGTGCAGGAAAGTTTTAAGAATATATTGGAAAAGTATGTTTCAATTTCTAAATAGTTTTATATATTATAATGAATTTTAAATTTACCCCATTCGTATTGTTTTCTAACAGGGCATGTGCCTACTTTCGAAAAAACACAAAGAAAAGGAGTGCAAAGATTAAATATGTAAATGCAAAGGTAAATATCCATTTATAATTTGTACTCTTTGATTTATTACATAAAAATAATATATTGAATTTACACTCATTCAAACAGAATTGTCATGAACAACATGGCGACATTGAATGCAGATATTATATGTTAAGATTTATGTATGAAATAATAACAACTCGAATATTTGTGAATTTTGAGCTGGTAAGATTTCCTCTTAAACTTTGCCATAATATTTAAATTTGATTTATTCATTATACATGTTAACTACTACCCTTTTCATTTGTAGCTTTTTGATGACCCTCAACCCTATACTACTGAAGACATCATACACTTACAAGTTGAGTGGTCAAATTATTTTACAGGTTTGATTGAATTTTAGTAGTTTCTAATGTAAAATGTAATTTTGAATATTGTCGTTGTAATTGTGTATTTGGTAGTCGTTTAGGTTGGATTTAGTTTTTTTTGAAGTTGACAGTGTAAATTTTTAATTTTTTATATGTGACTATTTAATTTTTCTCTACTTCTTGTTTTTTTCTACTTATGATGGTTTTTCTGGTATGGATTCTGGTCTGGGGGGAGGGCTTCCAAGGGTGTGGGGGGTGTTCAGTGGGGTTGGGGGTGTCCAGGGGTCAGGGAGGGCTGTCCGGTGGGGTGGGGGGTGGGGGCAGTCCAGGGGGAGGGCAGTCCAGGGGTGTGGGAGGGCTGTCCAAGGGTGTGGAAGTGTTGTCCAGGGGTGGGGGGTATACATGAGGGTGGGGGGTTTCCCATGGGTGCTTGGGGCTCTCCAGGGGGTTGGGGAAGTTTAGGGGTGTGGTGGGGAATCTAATGGGGTGGGGGACGGTTGTCCAGGGTGTGGGGGGTATACATGAGGGTGGGGGGTTGTCCCGGGGTGTTTGGAGCTGTCCAGGGGGTCGGGGGGTAGTCCAGGGGTGTGTTGGGGGTTGTCAAGTGGGGTGAGGGGGTGTTGTTCAAGAGGGTGGGGGATCCAATGGGTTGGGGGCTATCAAGTGGGGTGGGGGCTATAAAGTGGGTTGAGGGGTTCTATTCAGGAGGGCGAGGGTGGGGTTCGAGGGGTATTTGGTGCTGTCCAGGGGGTCGGGGGCAGTCCAGGGGTGTGGTGGGGGCTTCAATGGGGTGGGGGAGGGTTGTTCATGGGGTATACAAGAGGGAGGGGGGTATCAAGTGGGGTAAATTTTATATGTTATGAATGTAAATGCTTAAATTTTCTTTAGTTCATGTTTTTAACTCCTTCTGTTTTTGGGGTATGAATTCTTTATTTGGTTTTTGGTTTATTCTTGGGGAGAGCAGAGGACTGCATTCATTTTTTTTAAAAAATTTGGCTTCCAAGTCGGTTATTTTATAAGAGACGTGATAAAGAAATCTGGAAGGGTTTATCACGTAGGTTTTTTTAATAACCAACATGATAAACACATGTGGAATGGTTTATCACGTCGGTTATTTAATAACCGCCATGATAAAAGACCTGAAAAATGGTTTATCACATCGGTTATTTATTAACAGACGTGATAACCCCCCCCCCCCCGAGACTGGTTTAGCATGTAGGTTATTATATAACAACATCATAAACCATATCCCAGGAGTTTATCACATCATTTAATTAATAACGGACGTTATAAACCCCCCCCCCCCTTGTTTTTTCACTTCGGTTATTAATTAACCGATGTGATAAACACTGTGATGATATGTTTTTTACGTCAGTTTTTAAATAACCGACATAAAAACGTTATTTATAACGTCGCCCTTATTAACATCGGAAAAAATCCGATGTAAAAAACAAAAAATAACCAACGTAAAAACGTTTTCTGCACTAGTGTGGGTTTCAATGAGAGGAGAACTCACTAAGGATCAAATTCAGTAGACCACATATCAATCCTCATCAGAAATAATCTTCACCCACTGATGTATAAGTTCATTAGATTCCTAGAACGAGTGAAGAGATGTTGGTTGTAGGTTATGTAGAAAACTTGAGCTAGAAAAACAATTAAAAACATATATTATCAGGGAAATACATGATATATAATACCCTTTCACATTTTATAACTCCGGGATTCCAGGTTCTGCCCAAAAACTTGTTTCCTTTTTATTATTTATCCTAAAAAAGTACACATTGCGAGCTGGCCAAGGATAATCCATGAAACCAATGTTCACATCGTGAAATAGAGTAATATGTTGGGTATTTTTTGATTCAATTCATATGCACCTACAGATTCCATTGAAAACTCTTAAAACTTCCCTTTCAACAACTCCAGAACACAAAACTAAAAATGTATCAGACAAGGAAATCATAAACGGTTACATCATATACCTCTCAAATGATTATATCCCTTTATAATCCAAAACCAGTCTCAAATGGAAAGGTTTTTAAATAACCGCCATGCGAGATACCTCTCAAGGAAGACAATATACCTCAAATACTACCACAAACCAGAGACACCGACCAAAAATAACACAAAAGTAGACTATACAATCGTATATTGCCTCCACCCCCACAACTACACTAACTCAAAACCATTATGCAACCAATAAATTACATCATTTAAAACACATTAATCAGATATTTCTATCATTCATGTCAGGATACTATTGTATCTAGTTTGTAATGACTCCCCCACCCAGGCTTAATCACATCATAGTCAATGCATCTCAATTAAGAATTGGGCCCACCACTTTTCATAAGGCATTACATTATCACACATCACGCCACAAATCTAAAACAAAAAAAATAGCTTGTCTCATGAAACAATAGGGTCACAACCATCACATATCAAGGCAAGACAGATCAAAGGAAAAATAAAACAAACTCTAGGTAATAAAAATATTTGGATTTCTCTCTCCCAAGTACTCACTTTATGGACACAATTCCTCCACAACAGATAAACAAAAGTAAAAAAATAATCCAAACATTGCATTCTCTTGGAGATCCTAGATATATACTCAATGCTCCAAGAAAATTTAATCATATTCAATGTTCATCACTCCACATTCAATGAAATGTGATTAATCCTGTAGATACTAATGGATTTGAGAGATGTGGAGGATTCCATGGATACACTCCAACTGCAGTAGAAACACTAACTGATAAGAAACTTTTCCATCTCACCCCAACACATCAAAGAGCCAAAGCTACCAACTATAAACTTACTCCCTCTATCAAATCTCTAATTCACACATTGAGGGGAAACCTTCAATAACATGTGGTCGCCATCCATGAATTTAAAGGGCCTCATTCTACGATATTAATAAGACCTATGTTAGTCCTACACTTCTTTCATCCTCTCACAAACAATATAAACATTGTATATCATACCTTGTATCACATTGGGACCATGAATGACTTTATCCCCAACCAATTTTTAGAACAATGAAGAACGACAATATCTACTGTAAAAAGCATCCAACGTAGCCATGACAATGGATGAGTAATAACTATAATTTTATGAAAACTTTACCAAATACAGGTGTCATAATAAAGATCCACCAATGTATAAAATGAATGAATATAACATATCAACCATCATCTAGTTAGTCTTCTACATCTTAAAATCTGTATGGGGGTGGAATGTATTATTGAGGTGTAACTACATGGAAAAAGCATGATACGGTCCCCTCCAGACTCATCATGTAAAAACATGCATCCCCAACCAATTCAATAGACTTCAAAAATCCATGAAATCATACCAATTCATCCATGTACCACTTACCAGGGCATCTACTATGCCCAAAACCTTGATCACTATGAATTTTTTCATTT
Organism: Viscum album; assembly: GCA_963277665.1. Taxonomy (NCBI): domain Eukaryota; kingdom Viridiplantae; phylum Streptophyta; class Magnoliopsida; order Santalales; family Viscaceae; genus Viscum; species Viscum album. Next base: position 440,028,871 of record OY728142.1, read on the forward strand.
CAGTAACCAGTACACTATCAACTAGATAGAACCACAACCCCCCCGCCAGTTCTAGGTAACACTATGATGAAATCCATTAATATGCCATCACATTTCCACTCAGTAACATCCAAGGGCTGAAAAAAACTAGGAACATGAATATATTACTTTTATTTATTGAAAAATAAGATCTTTTTAGAAACTCGTTCACTTACAATTTCACCATAGGATATAAAAACTAAACCCTAAAGACATGGTACATATTGAAAATCATAATGTATACTTCCAATGCTGATCTGTGGATCTTATGAGGAACTCCATTGCACATTGCTACCAGAACAAAAAACCATAGTCAAAACAATATCATGTTGACTATCCTCTGACAATCTCTGTGGATCTTCACCAGGGACAACATTATCATGGATCACCTCTATCTCAATGTCTCCCCACCGCGCCTCATCCACTAGCCACATAATAGATAATGAAAGAATCATCTTGAAAATTCAAACTCCTGTATAAACCAACCTTTCATTAATGTGAAAACCTATCAATTCATCTATTTTATATAAGAATATGAAGACTCCCAAAAAACCCTTCAATGAATTTCTACTCAACGATTCTTCCACAATAGTTCACATTTCTAATTTTTGATAGATCTCAAAATCATAATCCTGATAAAAATCCATCCACATCTACTGTTAACGATTTAGATCATGCTATGAAAATATACACCTCAAACTCCCATAATCCCGGAAGACTACAAAGCACAACCCAATGTGGTAATGGTGCTACAAATTTTGTGAAAACACATCTTTAGAATGCTCTTGACTAGCCTATACCCATAAAAGATCACTTCATGTTATTGCATCATCATGTGTCCTAAGCCCAGAAAAGAAGTGTCACAATAAACCTCAAACAACAAACCCTCCTCTGATAGTAGAAGCACTAGAGAATTGAATGACTTCCCTATCATGTAACTGAATTCTTCATTGCACTAACCATTACACGAACAACTCGGACTTTCTTAGTTGAAGATTACAAGGGGGATAAAATCAAGATAAATATATTGAAAACATTCAAATGTATCATATGTGTCCAAGGAAACTGCGAACTTCATTCATGTTCATGGGTTCTCCCATGAAAAAACATCTTCATCCTTAGAAGTGTCTACTAAAAAAACATACAGAGTCACCACATTCCCAATGAAATGAACATATCTTTTCTAAAACACACGCATACCCAACTTTCTAGAGTGCTGGTGGTGTTGAATGACATAGAAGACAGATCTGAGATGATCATCTTAATCATCCTATAACATCATTTTTATTAAGATATCATCGATGAATATGATAATGAAATGATTTAGAAAATCAAAGAACATAGAGTTCATAATCCCCATGAACAGAACATTTTTTGTTAATAACACTGAAGGGAATGATTAGAAACTCGATGTTCCCATGCCTGCACTAGAAGTAATTCTTCATGATATCGCCCCCTTCATGATCCAATGGTGGTATTTAGATAGAATAACAATATTATAAGACAAACCAACCCATCTAAGCTAGTCGAAATGAGAATATATCCTTGGAATATGGAATCGTTTTTTACCATCACCTAATTCAACATTTTGTTTTCTATACCAAACATCATAATATCATCCACCTTCATTGTGAACAACATCGGACCACCCCATGATGACACACTATGATAGATAAAAAATTCTACATAATATAATCTATCTAAATACTCAAATCTCACAGATCCTCATGATCCATTCGATAAGGAGCCATCAAAATTGGAAAATCACAAGGGTGCATGTAAATCCCAAACTCAACATCGTGCTAAGGAGGTAGTGTAACAACCTCATTATGGAAAACATCTAAGAATTAACTAACAATGTTGGGAGGATTTTCAACCTCATAATCCACTATCTCTATATATATCTCATCCATCATGGAAAGAAGGGGATCCATATGCCTTTTTCTCTCTTTAAAGCTCTGCACGCCAATAAAAACGTCATGTTGGCCCACCACATCCTATAATATGATTCACCAACTATATTTGTTAATAAAAGGACCTAATGAATACAACCATTCGATGATGAGGGTGAAATCATATGGCTACATATATATATAATGATGATATAACCACAGGACTGATGCAACCCCATCATCAATCTACTCCCCCATCACACATCAACCACGTCAGTCTGGCATCCGACTGGAATTGTCAACACAAGGGTATAGGAAGCCTATATTTGTTTATTCCTAGAGCATGGTCTATTATAGGTGTGAAAAAATAGCACGACCCCCCTTAACTAATAACGGTACAAAAAATTATATTAAAAAAATTGAGCGTACCTCTGAAGATCATAGGGCCCTAAAAAACAATTTCCTCCACTGAGTGAAACTGACCACACAAAACTCATCTACATATCTACTAATGGCCAAATCCACAGCCATACTTGTGTCACTATCCCATAACATGAAGAAAATCAAGAGGATATCCTCTACCATCTCAATATTCCCTCAGTGGATATGAATCCTCTTTCCCCATCTACTGAAATGAATTATTGGAAACTAATGTTTAGAATAGTTCTAAACATATCATCCTCCCCCAAACTAAGATAAAGCAACCACTAGTAATTGGTTCTAAAGATGGCTGTGAACTCTACATAAGAACCAAATATTCCCCAACCCGACTAGAAAGTCACAAAAACTAGAGAGTAGAAAGAGAAGCTTCTATGGTTGAATCCTAGTTGGTCGAAACATCAACGGTCCTGGAACCTAAGAACATCCATTAACATTATTTTTCCTCGAGAATACCAATGGGTTCCCTTCCCTTGGAAAGAATCCTCACAGTTGCATTCACTTGATCACGTATCCCTTCTTCTCAGCTTCAAGGTACATTCGAAATATAAAATGAGTAACTACATACCAAACAAAAGGATGATGTGCATCCTCAATATTCCTTACACGAGACTCTTAATCTATAAAAATATTTTAGAAAAACGTCTGAAGGCACTTGAAGATGATTCCCAACAACCACGGTCACATGCTCTCCAGCTGAAGAAAATTATGCTCTAGCCTCCTCCATTCCCACAAGGTTGACAAAATGATCTCTTCCAAGAACTCCTTCAAGAGGATGACCAATGAAACATATGCCACCCTCTCCTCACCAAGATACAACATCCACCACTAATGTAGAACTCCTAAAATTTAACTAACTACCAAAGGGACCAAGTACTTTGTTGGGTCTCTAATCAAACCATAAGTGATCTTGATCTCCTATTAACAACTCTCTATCTCCATATCATAAACTCACCCCTCGTACTTTTTAAAAGCATACTACTCAAAAAAATGTAACATCACATTCCCTTGATAATCATCTTTTTCCTGGTCATCTATCCATAAATCTACTGGGTTTTCTCAATGAACATCCACTACCTAAACAACACACGAATGATTGCATGGAGCCATAATAGTAAGAAAAAATGAATAACTAAGATCGGTACTATTTATTGTAATTATGATATATTTTAATTTACTTAAACTAATTTAATTCATTTTATCTAATTCGATATTCCAAAAACAAACTAATTCAAAAAACAACACATGTCATAATTATTTATGTTCCTCCCTTAATTCTATACCCTATAAGCAGTCCCATCTCATGTGGCCATTCAATTAACTTAGATTCCATGAACAAGATCATCAGGGTCCAAAAATATTATGTACTATCCAATCTCTCTGGCCTATGTCATCCACCAAGATCATCTGGTATTATTTCTATACCAATCTATTCATTCCACACTATTCTGATCTTTGAAATATACCTTATCTCTCAACCTCAATTTGACACAAATCTTCCAGGACCACCTCCCTCCATATATTTCTCTACTAGGATTCATGTGAAAAAGAGAGATAATTACCCCTGACTCCCACCTCTAGTAGTCCCCGGGTCAGCAATTGGCACCGAGTGTATAAGGATGTCCCAATATGGGAGGCATTACCATCTTTTAGTAAAAAATATATGGATATAGAATGAATCAACTAAAATAAACTACATTAAATAATATAAATAACCTGAACTCATCTGAAAAATAATTAGGAAAATAGAAATAATAAAATAAAAAGTATCCACGGTAAATACACAGAATAAAATTAAGCAGCAAAACATCAACTATTACTAGGTCTGAGCTAGCAATGCCTAGAATGGTCCCTTAAACACTATGGAAAACCTAAAAGAAATTTTATAGATATAGGTTGAGTGTAATAATATAATCATTAGGAAAACCAAACTCTCTCGTGCATATGTGAAGGAATAATACTATTTCACCTATTATAAAACTATAGAACTAACAAACATATATAATGGAATACAACTCATCCCAACATGACCAATCCACCCTCAACAAATAAAAAATTCATGTATTATAATATAAAGTAAAGAGAATAAATGATAGGGTACCCCGCACCACATCACTTCCTTCTTACAGACACTAATGCTTTACACTACAACACATCCTTCCCACACATATGTGGGCCACACACCACACCAAATACAACCTGAACATAGTTGGTAAACACAAAACACCACCTCACATCGTATATCAACTCATATTGATGACACCTAGGACACCACCTCACAACTAACCTAATTAATCTCTAACAATCAACGCATGGAAGAGTGAGTCAGGATGAACATGGGGATAGCCATCCATCTTTCCACCTTGATGATAGGAAAGAAACCCCCCATGTGACTATGTGGGTGTTCGTCACATAGTTCTTATTGTGGGCGGCTTTTGTATAGAAATAAAAAGGATGGTAAAAGTATGTATGTATATATAGTACCAAACCTTGATGTCCAACCTATGGATTCTCAAAAAAACAAACAACTCCAAACATCGGTAGTTTTTCATCCACCTCTAAATACATTTATTAGTATATGAAATAGTCTTTTCAGAAGGTGAAGATTCATGAAATTCTAATTTGACTTCACATATCCTCCATGTTTAACACCCATTAATTTTTTTTATTCACCAACAAAGACACTTAACCACACCACCCATCATTAAAGTGTATATTGGAAAATTTCATCCATTTAACCAATCAGGCCCATGCCATTTCAAACATTAATAAACATTCATTTATACCATCACAACTTGGGAATCTATTTAATGAAACCATATATCAAAAGAAACCATCCATCCTCAACAATGTCACCTCATATCCCCATAAGCATGGTTGGACAACCACATTTCACACCACACCCCATTATAATGACACATCTTCATCCCGCATGCATAGTAGAACAAACAAATTTAATCCCATAACCAAATAAAATCACACATTTCCATCCCACAAGTATGTACATAGATCACAACACATTGAAATTATTAGTTGATTTGGAAAGGGTATTTTACCAAATTTTTCATCATTTTAATGATTTTATAACACAAATCAAAACCCTAGGGTAACAACTTTATTAACCATATATATGTGGTTATCCAAATTTCCATTTTTAGGGTGATGACACAACAATAAAAAATGAATCAATCCAATCACATATATCCATAACAAACAAATCCCACAATGGCAACAATTTTCTATGAGAAATAAAGCATATAAAATCCACACTATCAAAATAATTTCAATGATGTAAAATCATGAAAAACAAACCACTTTACCCTCTAATATAAATCCAATCATGTCTTGATCATTAATTAAGACAGTATAACCCTATCAAATTGGTAAGTAAAAAACATATCCCTCAAGACACACACTAAAGTAAAATGAGTGATACCTACCTCAAAGAATCTTTTCTGACTCACTATGCACTACTAGAAGAATAAGAACACCTAAAACCCATAACATCACTATGAGAAAATATTAATAAAACTATATAACAACTAAGGATAATCCAAACGCATCCTAAACTCACAATCCAAACAAAACCGCTCATGTGAAGAAAAACTCTAAAGAATAATGAAGGGAAACATGTAATAATGAGGGGTTGAATTTCCACAGGTTAAAGATGGGATCCCAAGGATCGATACCTTTGAAAGGAATCTAAAAACGCTAAAGGTGAAGGTTTCAATATGCCTTGAATGAGAGATGATCGACTGACATTAGGGTATAGGGGAATCCAATTTGGATATAAAAATTAAAACTATACATCATTTGGAAATTACAAGATGTGTAATCCAATTCCACTTTGTGTAACTCCAGGATTCTAGGTTAAAAATTAGAATTGGGTTAACTTTTCTTATTTTACACTGAAAAAAGTATATATTGTGATCTGTCAATGTATAATCCATGAAAAAACATTCAAATTTTATAATAAACATCTAAGTCATGTATTTTCAGTTGTAGTTCTCCTGCACCTCCAACATCCACCAAAAACTCCCCAAACCTCCCCAAAACACCTCAAACAATCAAATTATTAAATTTAATGGACTGAGAATCCACATATAATTACAATATTATAAAGTAATAATCTGTTTCTATAAATTTAAATAAAGTGACATTGAGCATATAGGTTGATGGAATTGGTGTGCAACTTGAATGGTTTTAGGTATCGTGATAAATGGATAACATTATATAGTAATCATTTATATGATGCATTATGTAATTGCAACAATATATTATTTATAAATTGGTGCCTTTGTTTTTTTTGTATTCTATCCTTTGAATTTATGGTAATTCAATTTATGTCGCAGTGAAAGAGGCATAAGGGTTCAGACAATATGTGTATCCAAAATATCATTTAAATAAAGTATTATTATTCATTATTAAAGAATATAATAAATATTTTTCTCACATTTGGTTTAAAAAGTATTCATGTTTTCCTGCGCATATTTAATCAGTCATTGGTTATTCAATATAATATATTATTCCAACAGTGTTTAGAAAAGCATTATATTCCATTTAGTTTATATAGTATTTATTTATTTATTAGAGAATAATATAGGGATATTTATTTAATTTAAAAATTGAAATTATTAAAGGCTAAGAAAATATTATGGAGGGACGATGGACATATATTTTTTATTTGGGGAGAAAATAATAAATATAGAATATAATTTGATTAAATAATATTTAATTTTAATTTTCAGGTTAAGCGCTTTCCACGAAATAATAAATTTAGTATAATTACTTTTAATGATGTTTTATCTATGATTAAATAAATAATTGAAGGAATGTGTGAAATTATTTTATTTTTAACCTAGAGATATATTAACCTAGATTTCTTGTTTTCTCCATAGAATAATTCATCTTCTATGGGTATTGCACAACCTAATTTGATAATTCTCTCATTCATTGGGGATTTATCATCTATAATATAATTACTATTAATGGATAGAAATCACCCCCACAAAATCATAGTGAATGCATTGGAATCAATTTTCCTAGATAACAAAGGCATATGAGAAAAGCCCAAGGACCTACTATTATATCACCTGAAGATTTATTCAGTGATTTATGATGATTCATGGAACATGTGTGGTTCACTACTAGTGGGATTCTACACTTGATTCCTACAACAAAACTATGGGGCATTACCTATATATTTTTAGATACATATATGATTAAATAATTCGATCAAGGTAATTATTATTTAATTAATTTCATTATAAATAATATGTGTTAATCCTTTATTTATGGTTCCATCATGATTCATGCTTTCTATCTTCTTTGATTAAATTTTGTTGAACACAAAATTTATCATCATGTCGATCTAAAATTGCTCATTAAACATAGAAAAAAGCATTTTTGGCCACCTCTGATTTCACACATCCTATATTCCATGAAGCAGAAGTGATATCAGAGATATCACATAATTATTTATAATTTTTTTAAATATTTTTGGTGATTTATGAAATTTAATTTAGTTTTTTAATTTATGTTTTACCATTATTTTAATCCTAATTGTTATATATTATACTTCCCCTTTATTTTATCATCGATCTAATTTTTATGATTAATTTAAATAATTAAATAAAATCAAAGATCACACTCGGAGGTACTAAAGATTATATCCAGATAACACAACAATACATTCTGCATAATTGGAGTTACATTCAATGCAGTTGTGTTCAATTAATCAAGAATTAATTCAGAATTAATTTAGTCATATGAATTGATGACACACAGTCTACTTATTTCCTCGCACCGCATGTCTACCAGGATAGATTGGTGCATAGTAAGCTATAGTAAAAAACATGTATCCCCAGAAAATGAATTGTAGTGCTTTTGAGTCCCAAAAGAGCCACATATTACCATAAACGATATATCTGCCTTGTTCCTGTGTAATTTAGATATCACATGGTGTGTAGGCCATTGGAAAATTTGTGTTCTCCATTTTTTATGAGGTACGATTTACTTTCCGATTCCCAAGGATTTTACCCTAGATAGACGATGAGAGATGTACATGTTGTGTAACTCATTTTTAAACACCATGTACTTAATCCAAAATTATGCAGAATTAATTTTTTATAGTATGTAAACCATATCACCTATTATTGTGTGTGTTCATTATCTTGATAGGACATGCCATGTTATGGGATTTAATATTTTTATATGAAAATGATTAATTAATATATGTGTAATGTTAGGATCAACATATCATGTATTAGTGGAATTATAGTTGTTATTAAACATGCATTTAAGAATAACATGTGACTGAAAAATCATGTAAATCATGTGATAATTATGTTTATACACCACACCATTAATGTTGGTGATAAGTGGTGTATTCTATATGTCACTAGGGTTAACAGTATATGAGTATAAAACATGTTGGTTAGATTCATATGACTATTCTATATGTTTTCACTAGGGTACATTTGTGTAAACTTTTAATTATAAATGAATAATATAATTTGATTAAAATTATAATGGAGGAAAAAATCAAGGAAATTCAGATGATAATTATGATAAATAAAATGAATAATGAATTATATTAAATAGTTTATTAGGGAATGATTTATCACAAATAAGAAGGATTAATAATTGAACTCTTTTTTAAATGTGTTATTTATTTAATGAATATAGCTAATCATGAGAATAGATCATACCATTTTATGTGACTGATTTCACTAAATATATCATTAAAATATAATGTTGGTCTCCATTCCTTCTCTACAATTATTATGTAGGGGACTTCATGCTCGTCGTTTAATTAATGTACACTCTTTCCCCACACCTACATGTGAGTAAAATAATATGTAATGGATAGAGCTCCCAAACATATGGAGGTGGTTCTAGTTTGTAGTTGAGGAGAAACAATCCTAGAGAGATACATTGGTGGATAGGTGGGATGGTGTAACAATGACCTCAATTGGTTAAAGGTGTTTTTCTCCTCGGTCAAAATTTAGTATATCAGCCGCTTGATAAATTAACCATTGGTAAATTCTCATGATCATACAAATTTATTATTTTATAATTTTTTATTACATGTTTATTTTGTTATGGATTTTTTTTCATGATCACATAAAATAATGAAATAAACAATAAGGCCAGATAGAACTCAAATGAGTTGTATTATAGATAAAAATTAACTAAGACATGGTTAATAACATAATTAAATCCACTTAATGGTAAAAAGAATGTGAAAATGATAATAACTAGTAATTTAGGAATAAATGATAAAATCCATCAATTATATATATGAAGTCTTCACAACATTCCACTATATTAGTTAAAATCAAATCATTGTTCAAAGTGGATTACTAGTCAATGTTGTTATTATTTCAATTATTGGGGAATTATAACACGAATTTTTTGGTTGACGTAACTCAGTTCACATCATGGTTTGAATCCAAACAAGGTTAAACTAAGGGGAAAGAGTTGAGGAAATATAAATTAATGATTTCATAATTGGGGAGTCTTATCAACAGATTAAGGAACTATGAATTAATTTAATTAGAATATGGAATACCCAACTTAACAATTCATATTTCTCCACCAACCGTATTTGGGTGGAATGGGAAAGGGAATATAGATCATTAACACTATAATGTCTAAGAAACATGATATTTTGAATCCAATATTGAGGATTATTATGTTTAGATAAAATATCGGGAGACTAATAAATATAATATTTAATTATTTTTCATAATTTTACCAGTTAATTTCTAGAGTTATTCTCATATTATTTTTTATAAACAACAATAAAATGACTTCAAACATATCATTGTGATCCATAATTGAGAATGAAAACCTTATAATAAGAAAAATTTTCCATAATTGGAAAAGGGTATTTCTCATTATAATTCTCTATGAAAATAAATTCTTTGTGATTAAAGAATCTATTTCTTTTTCTCTTGGTAATGAGGCATTGGATGAAGATTTTTTTCTCTATAGGAAACATCTAAATTATTCTACCGATGTTCATTGTTTCATGTTATCATCAATTTCCAATGATATCTTGAATCAATATGAGGGATTTGTTGTATATATAATAATGTCTCACATTTGAGTTCTCTATCAAGAGATGGTGAAACAAGAGAGGTACGAGATTTTCAAGGATTTTTTACAAGTATAATTGGAGAGTCTACTCCCTCTTGGCCTCATGTAGTGATCATTATGGGTTAAATTGAATTCTAGTATATATTAGGGATTAAATTCATGGATGATTTAAGTACATATCTCACACTTTCATCATTGATGATGACTTTTTCTGGTTTTATTTTTTATTAAATTATGATAAATAGTAATAATATACATTGAGAACTAATTAAATTGGTTTTCCAAGTGGATATTGACATGGGGCATGGTTATCCCATGGTACATATTGGGAAAAAAGAAAAATATAAACTTGAAAAGGGGCCCATGGACCATAAACAGTATATAGATTTGATCACAGTCATTCTATAAAGAGAAAAATCTAGGGGAATGGAAAATAAAAGGAGACAATATATTTTGCAACAGAAAATATAAGACACATGAAGAATAATTATACCTAGAAGAAATGGGAATCTATAGGTTCATTCATTACCGATTTCAATATTTCTATATCGAAACATTTGGTATTAGATACAGTTGTTGGTGCTGATATCTACATCCAATTACAAGAACCAGTAGATTCTAATATATTTCCATAGGAGATATGGATAGGAGAGATAATAATTGTGCAAGAATAGATTACCTTGTAATTGTTGACTAGAAGATTTTATTTCTAATGAAAATAATTTTGGTTTTAAAAGTTTTTTATTATATACTTTGGGTTATGAGGATCATCATTTCTCTATCATGTTTATATACAGATGGGTCTTTTTAGAATATAGAAATACAATTTTTTACATTATAAGGAAAACATATGTTATGGTATATTACATTAAAATTAAAGACATTCTATATTAAATTTTGAAAAAAAATCTCAGAATTTGATAATAAGTCTTGTCCACACAACTCATATAACACCCAATTATAGAATAACTATATTGGTCATGTAAAAAATAATTATTTTACATAGCTCAGTCTAGAATGTTATTTAGACTCAGATGAGCTAAAACCACTTGATATATTTTATTCTTATTTACAATGAAAAATACCAAACCTCTATTTAGTGGATATGGTGAATGGGCTGCAAAGCTTCTAGGATTGGTATACACTGATGTGTATGGAACACCTCTAGTAGAAGATATAGGTGGTTATTATTACTTCATAACATTTAATTATGACTTGAGTATATATTGATATATTTGTTTGATGTGGTATAAGTTATATTCCTTTGAGAAATTAATTGAATTCAAGAATGAACATGGGAATCATCTTAGTAAGAAGTAAAAGAAGCATCAATCTAGTCGGATTGGTGAATATCTTATCCATTAGTTTATCCACTTCTTACAGGAGATTTAGATTCAATCTCAGCTCACTACAGCTTGTGAAACATATAGTAATGATATCAGTAAAAAGAGGAATCATACATTATTACACAAGGTAAGTTCAATAATGAGTCATGAAAATATTCCAATATCCATTTAGAGATATATATTACAAAATATGAAATACACATTAAACCGAGTATCAACTAATGTGGAAATTGGGTATCCTATAAAGTTATGGAGTATAATGAATCATGTTATGTTACAAAATTGTGTATGGGGTTGCAAGGGATTTTTATGGGCTCATCTGTAAAAAATATAATACCTTGGGGCACAATGTTTATCTTTATAAGTCAAACCATGGAAAAAATGGATACTTCCTAAAAAACACCTCACGATAAATACTAAATATCACTTGAAAATTTGAATTCATGAGAGGGAGTACATCCTTAAAATGGATAGTGGGAGAAAGATTGAATTTGAAGAAGTTGAAGCTCATGATACACAAAAGTTGGTATATGAACTGGTTCTAAGGGTCCCCTTAGAAGAATTAGTTCCTAGAACACAAGTATAATGTAGTAGTGTAAGAGAGTTTGGAGAACCCATGAGATAGGCATTTATAGTCACTAAGGATAGTGAATAATTATTGGGTAACAATGAGAAACCTATATCCTGTATAGAAAAAGTAGATATCATAGACGTTGCATGATGACAAGAATCCATGAATTTTGAAATGGATTACATATATCTGTACCATTTTTGGTTTCTAGTCGATGTACCAATTGATGTAATGCATGTTGGATTCAAATTGGTATTCAAAATGAAACTAAAAATGGAAGGTAATATAAATACTTATAAATCATGGATCATAGTGAAATTGTTCAAAAAGCATCATGAAATTAACTATGATGAAACCATTTCCCCAATGTCCATGTCTATGTCTATTAAAAGTCTAATTGATAGAGAAACATAACATTACTGTGAGATTTGGAAGATTTATATCAAAACTAAATTCCTCAATGGGACCCTTTGAGAAGATGTCCATATGAAATAACCATAAGGGTTTGAGACTCCAGGTGATGCTAAAAGTATTTTCATTCTACAAAGATCCAAATATGGATTAATGAAAAATTAAAGGTCATGGAACATTTTATTCATTGAATCAATATAAAATTTTTTTTCATTAGGAATGAATGCAAGTGATGTGTTTACAATAGGTTTAGTGGGAATTTGGTTATTATCCAATTCGTATTTGCTAAAGACATATTATGTTTTATAAATGACATAGCCACCTTGAAATATATTAATGAATAGTAAAATAATAGTTTCTTCATTAAGGATATAGGTGAAGAAGCCTACATTCTCTTGATAATGACCATTTCTGATATATCCAATAGGCTTCCTGGAATAATTCAGTGTACATATTTTGAATACATACTAAATATAAAATAGTATTGAACAATCCAATAATAAATTTTTCATGTTTAACATGGTTTACATATTTCTAAGAAAATGTGTCCGTAGACACAACCTAAGAAATATATTATAATTAAGATACCATACGATTATGTGATAGGATCAATCATTTATTCCATGTTATGTACTAGAATTGTTGTTCACTATGAATTGATCAAGGTAGGAAGATATCTAGAAAATCTAGGATAAAAACAATGGACTGTTGTTAAGGCCATCCGTAAGTATCTGATAATAACAAAGGACATGTTCTATGGGTATGGGGGACATGAGGAGCTCGTCATCAGGGGTTATAATGATTCTCATGTTTTGAAGAATCAAAATGATCTGAAGTCATGCCTATGATATTTTTTCATTCTCAACGGTGGAGTTGTGTGCTGGAAGTGTTCAAATAATACAGTTATCACTGGTTATTTTGAGGACACCAAATATATAGTAGATTATAATGCATTTAATAAATTTAATTGGATTTTAAATTTTTTCATGGATTTTGAGGTTGTACATAGTAGAAAATACCCTATCACATTGTATTATGATAATATTATAACAACGGATCTTCAAAAACATACAAATTTACAAAACAAAATAATTAACATACTCCAAAAGTATCACCTCTTGAAGGCTTTTTATCGAATATGTGATGTTATGGTGAGGAGAGTACCCCTAGAAAATAATATTGTGTTGACATTGACTAAAATACTATCTTTTTAGAAGTATTAGTTTCATGTGAGAGCTATCAGACTAAATGTTGTTAGCAGTTTTCTCTTGTGCAAGTGGGAGTTTGTTCGAGTTGATTCTGTAGAACCAACTTCTCTATAATTAATGATTAATTATATTTGTTGTTATGAATATTAATAAACTAATTATCACATAATGATTGTTATTATATGTAACAAAGTATGTGATAACATCCGTAGTGTAACTACTGCACTAAAAGTTCATCGAATTTTTCCACTATGATGAAATCCCGAAACTTCTATGAAATTATTATTAAATATATTTTCTATAAAATTATGATATCATTTCATTTACAAAAATGATAATGTACATCATGGAAGAAGACACATATGAATTTTATTAAAATTTTCATGGTGTACGCACTTGGTAATATCTTATAGGATATTACAAGAACATGACCAAATAGTATGAAATCCACATTTATATGTTTTATGGGGTGTGTGTATCTACAGACATGTGTATTGGTCATTAGACCATAATAATACTATTAATGAGTATTATGATTAACATAATTTGATTTACTAATGAAAACTATTCCATCATATGTTAATGGATAGGTAGGATGTTATTGGTGCATCATGAGTAATATTATATTAATGATAAACATAAGAAATAATATGTCCCTTCTATTATTTAATGAAATTTTATATCTTTGGATTTTTTTATTGAAATGATATAGCCTAAAAATATTCATGGTCATGGTCTTCTTTAAGAATGTTATATTTTCAAAAAGACAAAGAATGAGATATTGATCACCAAGGTGGATGGCACTAACACACAACCTACTTAATATGATATATCATGTTAACGAGACTATACTACAAAGTAAGAATTCAGATGAGGTATTATTTCCTTACAGTTTAATATTCTCTCTATATTAATACATTGTCATGTTTCTAGACATTAACATTGGAAATTAGGCTACATCACCTAATTCCACTTAGAAAGAGGCCTAAAGGGTAACCCAAAATGTGTATCCAGAATCTCAAAAAAATAGTATATTATTATTTATTATATAATAATTTGACAATTCTGTATTCCCATATGTGGTTTATAAATTATACATATTTTCTTGATCACATTTATTTTGTCACCAGTTAATCAACAGAATATATTGTGAGCATAATATCTCATAAATATTTTTTTATTTGGTGAATATAAAATTTATTTATTTATTAGTGATAAGGAACATGTATTTATATGTTAAATAAATAGTCATTATTCATGGATCAATAAATATTATGGAGGAATGATAGACTTGGATTTTAGATATAGTAAGAAAATAATAAATATTTAATATTATTTGATTAAATAATATTTAATTTTAATTCTCATGTTAAAGGAATGTCGAGAATTAATAATAATGTCTTTATTATTTTACAAGGGGTTTTATGTTGGATTAGGTAAAAATTTAATGATACTTTTGTAATTATTTATACTTTCCCCATATATATATATAAACCATGTTATGTTATTTTATCATTATAGCAATTCATTTTTTCAGGTTGTGAACAACAGAATTGGAGAATTCCCTAAATAACCTGAGATCTCTCTTGTCCAAGATTTATCCTATGAATGGAGAGAAATGTTCCTCCGCTAGATCAAAGAGAATTATATTAAATCAATTATCATAACAATAAAAGGAAGATTATGCTTGTTTTCTGAATTGTTATGTTATCACTTGAGGTTCCTTGAGTGATGTCTGAAGATTCATGGAACACATGTGGACCTCTTCTAGAGTTAATCATCACCTGATTCCAACAATTCATCAATTGTTCATCGTAATCTGTTTCCAGATCCTTCAATGAAGAAAACATTTCATCAATGTAATTATTATTTAATTAAATTAATTATAAATAATATTAGATGATACTCACATTCTAATTCAGTCGTGAATCTTGTTGTATGACTTTGTTGATTAAATTCCAATGAACATGGAATTTATCAACATAAATATCTCTTATTGATCATTTAACACGAAGAAAACCAATATTGGGAACCACCAATTACATGCTTCCTCTATTCCTTAAAACTATACATATAATTGTCAAGAACCATGTATATGTTCTATCCATAAAAAATGTGAATAAATACCCCTAAGTGGATGCTCAAAGTTCTTCATTCTCTATTAGTCTTGGATGTTTGATGTTGTACAAATATATGAAGGAGTATTTTTGTGTCATGGAAGGAAGAGAGATATTGAAAATATACTTTATCATGGATTGGTATATAAGTTATTTAAGGATCTGAAAAAAAATGACTAAAGGTGTGTTAAAACCATTTCCAATATAAAAATGGAAAATTTAAAACAACCCAATATACATTTTCGTTTGACTCAAAAAAATCTAAAGGGATTAATGTTATATTGGATATAATTGATAACTTTATAATATAATCATGGATCATATAAACAAGAGAATATTTCTCCCAAGATCATATTTATAGAAAATATATTATGTAAGGTTTAAGGATACATGGAGAACCACCGTCAATTATATTTTATAGGGTTAATGTTTTACCATGATTTTCTGGTGAAGTGTTCATTAATATCTTGATATGGAGTTTTGTTTCATAATTGTGTATCATCATAAGACAGAGGGTAAATATGATAGAACCATTAAAACCATATATGTATGAGGAGATTTTGTTCTATTTATTTAAAAGGTTCATTTATCTGCAACTTCCTCTTGTTTATTTTTCTGACAATAATGGCTTTCAATCAAGAATTCAAATGGATCCTCATAAAGAACTATATGAATGGAAGTTAAAAAATACAATGATATTGGATGAATTTTGATATAGTGGCTATTTTTACCAAATATATTTGAAATATTTCTATAGAATTATAGATCCAATCAGAAATATATAATGTCAACAAAAATTCAATAGGAAATAAGTGTTGATAATCTTTCATGTGATTCTAATTTCATATTTTTCAGAAGGTCATTCTATGAATAAATATATGTGTAGAATTTATGATATTTATAAATAACAGAAAACTATTCCTTAGGTATACCAATAACTAAAAACATCTTGATTATGTAGATATCACTATTTTTCTCTTGTCACATCCATTGAACCTATCTCAGGTTCTTGATGTGTTCCTTGTATATTTACTATGGATGTAAATACTTGACGAATCATAGGAAGAAAATATATATGTTTTACTAATAGAAAATGATATTTGTATTGAATAAAAACTAGGGGAGTTTTTTAATCATATATAAAAAGCTATATGAAACAAAAAAAACTCAATTATTCAACATTATGTGGTGAAACAAGCATCTTGAGGTATCTACCTGGGAACCTTGGGATATGATGAGGTAGAAGTATCATCAATTTCTTGGGTGAAATTCATTTAATATTGGGGGGGGGGGGGGTTAACAAAAGCAGTTTTTATGATTTTTTTCAAATAATTTAATTTCATGGATCAACTGTATTATACACAACACCTATCATTAATTATTTACAATATATGATTAATATTATTACTTAAACATGATTGTAATAAAATATATGTTAAGATTTTATGCCTAAATAGGAAAAATAAAATTATTAAAAACAAATATATTTCAATAAAATAAACAATTATATTGGTAATAAAAAATATTTATTTTTCATATAATCTATATATTTTTTGAAAATACTATTTTCTCAAAAGAATGTTTTTATTTATTTTTTTGGAAAATAAGAAGTGTAAATTTTTTTCTTATTTTATAATTTTATTATATATAAATAAAGATATTTTTTTAAATATAACAATTAAAATTATTCTTTATTGTATTATTAATAATTTTTCTTAATTGAATAATTTGTTGATGAGTTCTTAAAAAATACTAATTCTAATTAAAAAATATTTTTTTAACAAATACAGATAAAATTTATTTGAATATTGTTTTCAAAATAAATTTTTTTCAATAATATGTTTATTAATTAATTCTAGTTCATTTGAAATAATAACACATCTATATAAAATATAATACCTTTACGAATTAAGAAATGTTAATCTTTGGAAAACTACTTTTCATCACATATGTGCGTTTAATTTTAAATTAAAATGTCCCAATTATATTAATATAACTATAAAGAATTGGTTCCATATTTTTAATAATATATATAATATTATAAAATTACCTAAACCTATTTTTTTTATCAAAATGAAAAGTGAAAATACTAAAATATAATTATTGTGGTTTCAATTAGGATATGATTTTAAGCGGTTAATCTAAAATCATATTAGGTAAAATTACATATAAACATTGAAAAATATAATTTTTTGGACCTATTTCAATAGTATGTCATAAAATATTGGATAATGATCTTTTTTATCCTTGTGGCTCGTGAAAAACTATGGGTACACTTTATTCATTTCAAAATTGTTATATGTGTCCTCTCCCCTAATAATAAATGGAAACTGCCTCTATTCCCCTTTCCAGAGATATAAAATCTATTGTATCAAATAAGAAATATCCCAAGCTATTATTTACATTCCTAATAACAACATATATTAAGCATTTTCCATAAATCCAACCTAGGAATTCTTTTGCTGTAAACATAAGTAGATTATTTTATGAAGAGGTACTGTTGTCAACCAATCATTTATATTTTATTTATTCTAACACAAAATTCATATATTTTAAAATTAGGACTACATAAAAACACAATTATCATAAATATACATAAATTTGATTATATTAGTAGAATTAACTACACTTATCTCATATCATATCATGTGGGGAATGAAACTGTCGACCGTGTGTATGGAGGATTATCTCATCACGGACTGTGGAAATTATTTTTCCATCACCACCTCTCATTGTATGATATAATTATGTTATTGACATATTTATATGATATTAACCACCAAATATACTTATATAATTATATTATCACATACACCTAACATTACATTACGTGGGGTACAATAATATCCCATGTGTGTACGAAAAACTATCGCGTTGTGAAGTAATATGATTCATTTTTCACATGCACGTTAAATGCAAGGTAATAATGAAACATCTAATGAAAATATTTGATTTATATGATTCAATAATGTATCATTAATGGAGATATATTATTTACCTTCCTTTCCTTCCTTCCATCTAGATAATGGATACATCATTCTTGTATACGTATGGCCTACCATCACCGTAAATAGTGTAATTAATTTTTCACCTATATATTTTTATGGTTTAATGTAAATAAATATTAAATGAATATATATTATTTATATGTTGGTAAAAATTATTGTTATTATGTAATAATGATAAATTAAATAGACTAAAAATACCATATCAAAACAAAAAAAAAGCATTTATTAATAAAAACATGATTCAAATTCCAAATTGTTGATAAATGTTTAAGAAAAGGTAATACGTAAATCATATAAGGTATGATAAATATATGTGTATGGATATTTAATATATTTATAATAAACACATATGTACTATTTTAGAATTTTAATTTATATGAAGGAATTTGTTACTTAAGGTACGCAAATGTTGCCCCATTTTTTATTTTTATGGGACACATTATTTATACACTAATTTTTTCTTTTGTGTGGTGTATATACGTCCCATTAATTTATTTTGTGATACCTATCCTGATAATTAGGGTATATAAATATCTATAATTTTTTTTAAATTTAATATGGTTGTGATTCATAAGATACCAATATGGTAATGGTTTATTGTTATAATCACATTTCTCTATTATATTGATTATGACATGCTTCCAATGATGATATCGTATTATATACCTTTTAAAAAACTCATTTTTTCTCTCCTTATTTTTATTTTTTAAAATTAAATGTTTTCATCTCATATTCCAATTGAAAGTGTTACATATATCAAAATGATGTTCTAAATAAAAAATCTTCATTATTTATCTCTTCATTTGAAATGCCATATTTTTTATATCCATGTTTTAATAAAAAGTTTTAAAGATATTTTATAAAATTTTACAATTATTTTTTAATAAAAATTTTCCCCATTTTTAAAATTTTATAAAATTTTTTAAAAAGAAGATTCATTTCATTTTCTAAAAATACGAATTTATGGTCAATCAAAATGTGAAAGGAATTTGGGTTTAAATGTGTTACACATGAAAATAATTTTCAATATAATTATAAATGAAGGATTTAATGAGTAATTTATATATTTCCAAGAATATTTTATGTGGAATAGATTTAGAAATTATTTTATAAAATTTTACTTTATATAAGTTGTTTTTAAAGATGAAAGTTTATTTTCATCATGAAATATTCAAAATGATATTTATAAATCATTTTCATCAAACATTACATACTTTGATCATATTTATTATTTACTAAGAATATGATCCAATGGTACATTCCTTATTATTCTTAATGATGGTATTTTAAAAAGGTAAAAATATTTCTATGAATCATATTCCTTTTTCCAAATGTTATTTTATGATTAATTAATTAGATGATATAGAGACCTGTTTACATTCTATGGTTTATGCTATGAGAAATTGTTTTGGGGGACATTTTCTTTTAATGGACCATGATTCAATGTTTATTTTATGAACTTGTAGAACAAATATTTATAGTTTTAATTATGTTATAGGGTTTACATTATAAAAAAGGTTGGAATTAATTCTATACCCAAAGGCTGGTGGAAAATTTATAACTAAGAATGGGTGGGATCAATATCTCCTCCAATAAATTGGTTAACATTTTATATATCATGAGATAATGAAAAACATTCCATGGGTATTTGACACAATATAAAATTTACCAGAGGTATTGATCCAAACTGGGAAACAGAATAATGGACTAGATCTAAAAAATAAACTTGTGATAAGGCATGATAGACTATGATTGACGGTCCAGGTAGTTGACCACTAAAAATGAAAATTTTTATATATCTATTTTTTTGCCTAAATATTATGACATGGTCATGCGGTTAAAAAATTATGATGATTTGATAGTTTGGAAAATAATTATTTATAATGATATTTCTTTATTCTGTGACTCGTATTTATTATCTATGACAAGTTCAACATGAAAATATTATGATATGATTATGAATTAATACACATTGGTTTCTATAATTATTTCATATGATTTTGGAAAGATATCTCTTAAGCTTACCCTAACTGAGCATTTTATCTCACCATTTCTTATGATTTTATTCCCAATGTTATGAAGAAATAATTTAAGTCTTGTGTGTTTATTAAAACTCTATAAGGGTATATATTTATTGGTTTGGAAAAATATTTTTCATTAAATAAGAGTATTCTGTTACTACTACCCAAGTACTCTAATCCATTATAGTTCTCTATTCTGTATTTGTGAATTGCATTGAATATTAAACTATGATGATACATAATTTATTTATGAAAATACTTGTCAATTATAAAAATTTGGTTTCCCTAAACCCCACCCAAGTTTAAATGATAATCATAGAATAATATGTTCATATATTTCTATAAATATTGTATGTAAGCTAGATTTAAGAAAGAAACCCTCAAATTAAAACAGAATTAATTTTATTATTTTCAACTGATCCATAAATTAAAAATGATTAAAATCATTAATTGAATTAGTTACAATATTCAATGGTTCAAATGAATTAAATATCCATCATTTCTTTTTTGGAGATTGGAAAAATGTACTTATATGTCATTTTGGAAGAAGAAGAAAAAAATGTAATTTAAAAACCCATTTTCCATTAATAGGAAACTAGATAACGGTAATATGGGATCCCATTAAACAACTCATATATTATTTATATGGGTAATGGGTATTAAACATACACTGATCTCTCGTATTTTCTGATCAAAATCCTAATACTATGTACCCTTATGAAAATCCATGTTACCCTTATAGAGCCTTTGAAAAATCAGTGTTAACCTTAATCAATATCAAACTAAACTTATCTATGCTTTGATAAAATATAAGTACAATGAAAAATTTCTTTGTTACCCTAAAAAAACATTTAAGAACCATCTATTAACCTATTGTTATTCAATTATATTCTCACACAACCAATAAATGTAAGTTATGACCCTTATGTTATGCTTGGGGTACCTTTATAAATGATTTTAAAGCCTCGTGTTACAGATACACATCCCTTTAAAACCCATGGCTACACTAATGAAACCCATGTAAAAGGTTATCTACCAAAATAATTCACATATACATTCATTTTGTGGAGGATATTATTTTTCCAACCTGTATTCATTGAGTAACTGTCCCCTATGTAATGCTCTTAATTTCTGGTTTACCTCTATGCAACATCCCCTTCATATGGGTAAAAGGTCCTAAAAAATACAAAAAACCCTTGATGTATGTATGGGTAAAAAATACAATAACAATTATTAAATATTCATTAGAAAAATAATATCAATTCAAGAATAAATGTATCAAAGGATCATATAATGTCCCTAATACATCATTGGTAAAAAATCCTTCCTAAACTAAAGAACATACCGGAATGTTTGTATCATGATATTTAATATTGTATTAATTGAGTATAATTATTCCAATTTTGTGTATATATATTGTAAAATGTATTCATCAACATTGGTCTATTTAGAATATATATTTAGGGGCCACTTTTTGACTATTAACTAACAATGTGTTTAGGTAGAATTATTGCTATTAAATGAAAGATACTCTACCCCCATATGATTAACATTGACTCCATGATGAAATAAGAAAGGACTCAATGTAGAATGGACCACCTTTTAGTTACTTATTATCCATGGGTTATAATAATTACAATAGAATATGAAACATGAGTATAAAATAGGAATTTTATATGAAATTTCAAGTAGTATACATAATTGTTAATTAAGAGAATAAATCTTATTTTCTTCCTCATGGGTGAGTCATATACATTATATATGACACTAAACTCATTATAATCATTACAAGTCATCACTTCACATTAATCACTTTAAATATCTTTTAGGGAGAACTCAATGGGATACATAAAGTGGTTAACTATCATTTCATTCCATGAAATACATAGTCTATGTAATATAATGGATGTGGGGGTTATAGTTTTATGGTGTTATTATACACACTATGGAACCAACACTTTGAAAAATATTCTAAAAATTTCATAAAATGCATAATGAATACTAAAAATATGATAAAAATTATTATATACCAATTCCAATTTTAAAATGAAATTTATTGTTCTTCATTTTATAATAATTTTTAGGCATGTTATACTATATGTAAACCAAGTAACATATTTACATGGATCATGATATAACCTAATATATTCATCTGATAAAATCATCCCACTAAATTCTATTCGAGATTTATCATCTAAAAAAATATTATTTAAACAGAATTTTAATTTGGATATATAATCCTTAAATTCAATATATTGAAATTATAATCAATCATTTTTTTGTAACATATATAGTTTTAAATTTTAATTGAATACAATTATTTAAAATAATATGAAAAAATATTGAACTTATACTATAATCAAATGAAAATAGTTTCATAAAAGTTAACATTTATTTGAGATCATGTAATGATATATATAAATGGTTCTATTATTATAAATATATTTTATTGAAAATATTTCCAATAAAAATTTAGATTGTGAAGTGACATTTAGTTTTAATTATACACATATAATCCTTTATATGATATATTTTGAACACATTTATTTTTTAGATATACTATCGCTCTTCTGATAGAAATTATAATTTTCAAAAATATTTCCATAGAACAGAAAGAAAACCGTATGTAAAGACCCTTAAATTTCATGGAAATTTATTTCTTAAATTCTTTGGAATTTTACGAGTATGCAGTTTCTGACGGCACCTGATTCCGAAGCCTGGTGTGCCCAAAAT
This sequence comes from Viscum album, assembly GCA_963277665.1. Lineage (NCBI taxonomy): Eukaryota > Viridiplantae > Streptophyta > Magnoliopsida > Santalales > Viscaceae > Viscum > Viscum album. The sequence continues at coordinate 440,052,737 of OY728142.1, forward strand.
AATTTTCTGAAGTTAGTATCTTCTTAAAGAAATCATACACTCACGAGTTCAGTGGTAGTCTTGGATTTTTAATCCGAGTTACCATTTGTGAGTTATAAGCATTTGAAAAATAAAATAACTTTACTTAATTCTTTTATTTACAGTTATTCCATTATCAGGTTTTCTCACAGGATGCCAGAGTCGACTAAACATAAGTCACTCCTAGGGTAAACCCGCTATCCTAAGCACAACGGTGCCCTCAGATTTCTGATCTGAGTAACCGTTTAAGATTCATTCACGACCCGTCCTCGGGGCCCATGCTGTGACTACCCCATTACCGCCTTCCATAGGCCAGCGGCTGGTGAATGGAACCAAATGCAAGAATCCCAATAAAAAGGGAAGGCATTGACATTATAAAGAAAACAACCCCAATAGAGTACACAAGCTGAAGTAAACACTATGTGAACTGAGTACAATAGTAAGTGCTGGAAAGTAAATGGGCCAGAATACAAACCCAACTGGAAGTGCAGTACAACTGAAAAGAAAGTACAACAGTAGTAAAGTAAATCAGCAACCACTGAGTCATCCTCCGACTATCCCACCTGAAGGGTGGTACAGATGGTCTCCTCAGCTCCTCGGGTCTGACTATCCACTCCGTGTACGTCCCACCTGAAAGTCCACCTCGGAATACTATCCCGCTCCACAAGCCTCAAGCACGATCAACGATGTCTGTCATCTGTAACCAACACAACGTAGTATGGGCATAGCCCGTGCAGGGGTGAGTATATGATACTCAGTAGGGACCCCAAGACTCCTGATGGTCTCCCAAAATCCAAAAAGGACTAATCCACAAAGAAATATGACAAAAACGAAGTAAATACTAACACTACTTAGTTATATTCCCATACATATACCTAAGTCATCAATTCCAGTTCGGCTCTAACTCCCGAGCCAAATCAAAACCCAGTCCACACAGGAATGTACTACTCAGTCCACACAGGAAAGCAAGACGATCATATCGAAGATAATGATTGAAAGTCAAGACTCAGCTCACACAGTAATACTACTCACAAAGTGGGGTGGAGATGATAGATATAGTCTCTGAACCATCTCACTTGCTGAACCCACGTAGGACCCAAGTATAGAAGTCGTCGCTGCCAAATCCACATAGGATCCTAGTATAGTAACCGTCCCTTCCGAACCCACATAGGATCATAGTACAGTCATCATCGATGTCGAACCCACGTAGGATCCAAGTATAGTCGTCATCGTCATTGCAGTCGCATGCTTCCCGCACACAGCACACTCGATTCTGGGAGGGTCCTCTCCACGAGCCAAGATGGTCAATACATCAACTGTTACGAAGTCCATAGATGATATATCACAAAGTTCCAACTCGTCATAAGGAATTCAACGTGACAGACAATGCGTCAATCTAATGCCCGGTCTGAGATATATAAGCTTTTCCGTCCTAGGTGCCCGGTTAGAAATACACTCATTTCTAAACCAGCCAATATCCATAGTCATCCAACCCATGAGTGGAGTATGACAAAAGAACCATCTCACCAAGAGTAATTCATCGCATTTGACGGCACGTCATTCAGACGTCCCGTCCTTATGTTAAAAGCGTTTCCGCTCCAAGGGCCCGGTTGGTTTCAGGTTCGAACCAACCCAGCCAAATGAAAACTTCGCCAAAACCTTGATTTTAATATACCGAAAAGAATATCTCGATCCAAGTATCCCTACACAATATATGGTGCATCTATCAGAGGTCCGTAGCCCATGATATGGGCGTTTGAACGAACCCGGTCCGAAAATAGGGGGTCTAAGCCCGGTCCGACCCAGCCCAATACCACCTGGGTCGGCCGGAACCGGGTCAAACCAACCCGAGTCTGAGTCTGGCCCGATTGGGCGCGGCCCGGACCATGTGGCGCGGCCTGGCCCGGGAGGGTGCGGCCCAACCCGACAGGGCGAGGCCGGCCCGACCTGCGTGGCCTGCGGCTGGCCCGGCCTGCGTGGCCTGCGGCTCGGCTTGGAGGTCGGGCGCAGCTCGGTGCTGGCCGAGTGGGGCTCAAAGGAGGGGTGCCGCACCCTTGTTTCCGAAACGAAAGTCCAATGGGGTCCGCCCTAAGAATATGTCGGGGGGTTACACCCCCCTCATTTTCCGAAATGGATGCCAGTAATGGCCGGCCTTGATGTAGCCACGGGACCCCCTCAGGTCCCACCTCTTGGTGGAATCGGCGGCCGCCACAGCCGGACGCCCCACTGAAATCTGTTGCGGCCTTAGGCTTCGGCCCTTGCTCGAATGTAGTGGTGTGACGGCGTTGTGCCCCTCCGCCGCGGACCGCTCCGGCCGCGGTCCTCTTCGTCCTCGCGTGGTGCAACGACACCGCGCCACCTTCGCCTCAAACATCAACGATAGTCAACAAGAAAAAAGGTGGAGGAGAATTGGCTGTGTTTGTGCAGTCTGATCTCCTCCCATTACAACGATAACATTCGGCCTAAGTAATTGTGATGGTCAACGACAAAACAAAGCACAATTTTAATTCATTAAAATTGAACATAACCACTACCTCGACAATCGATGACGTTTGCCAGGCATCGTGGAAGACGACATTGGCGTGCGTGCAAAGAGTTAACGGAGTCCCCACAGTAGTTGCGGAGAGAAGAAGGAAAGGCACGTCATATCTCCTTGTGGTGACGGTGTTCTTCATCGAAGAGGTGATGTTATTCTCTGGAGGATGAATCTCTTCGCAAAGGAGGAACTTCCGTCTTTCTTCGTACAAAGGCTCTCTCTCAAAAATCCTTCCACCACAAGCCAAGCCCCAAAATAAAATAAGTCTTCTCTTATTTTATTAATTCGTGGCATGCATTCAAATTTACAAATTTGAACACTTAATTCAATTAATTGATTAAGTGTCTGTTGGCATTAATTTATGTGAGAGAGTGTGGAGAGGAAGAGTCACCCAATTAAATTAAAGGGGTTTAATGGGGGGGTTTGAGGGGTTTAGGAAAAGTGAAGAGTTGGGGCTTGTGCAGGACCCACTTGACATTTATCGTCACATGGGTAGTTAGGATGCTAGTGGGTCCCACCCTAACTCCCCTATGTAGAATCAAACCACCTTAGTTAGAAATAAAATTGTACCACAATCTTATTAACTTTTTATTTAAACCACTTTTTTTAAACATCTCCTCCTGAGAAAACGCATCTTCGGTAAAGCTCCTCTTAAGCAATTACTGGAGCTGTGGTTTCATCAGTGCCCTCGGATTTTAATTCCATGCACTGGTTTAAATGATAGAAAAACCCACTCGTTTGTTCACTGAATGTACCTGAGCTAAACTTTGGAAATTGATTCCAGGCACATTAGGCCTCGAAATCAGGTGCCGTCAAAAACTGCATACTCAAAAAATCCCAAAGAATTTAGGAAAAAATATTCCTTGAAATTTATGGGTCTTTAGATTAGTCTCACGTCAGGGATTTATGTCTCCATAAAGCTACATCATAAACTAGGAAAACAAAAGGGGGTATTGTGCACCCATCTGAGCCTCCAATTCCTATGTGCTCTCTTGGAGGTTCCCATACGGCCACCTGTTGTGCACTAAGGGAGTCGACTATCCACATAGGACCCGCTCCTTTTGATCCTTGATATCCGCCAGGACCTCCACAAAATTCACCCCGTCATCGATGTCCTGCTCCCCGTGATCAATGATATGTGTCGGGTCGTTCATGTATATTCTTAGTTGAGATACGTGGATGACGTCGTGCACCCCATGCAACTGAGGTGGTAGAGCTAGGTGATAAGCTACATGACATATCCTGCTGAGAACCTGAAATGGTCTGATGAAGCACAAAGATAACTTGCCGCCCCGGCCAAATCTCTATAATCCACGTCGATGTGAGACCCATAAGAAAATGTGGTCACCATCCTCAAACTCTAGTGGTCTCCACCTCCTGTCAGCATATGACTTCTGTCTACTTTGTGTATTCCTCATCCACTCCTAGATGATATGCACCTTCTTCCATCGTATCCTTGACCATTTCTGGCCCTACGAGCGCTGACTCCCCAGGGTCAGTCCACCATAGAGGTGATCTGCATGGTCGGTCGTACAATTCCTTGTATGGTGCCAACCCAATGATGGAGGGGTAGTTGTTGTTGTACAAAAACTCCACAAAGGGTATGTGATCCTCCCATCTTAAGTCGAGAACACATGCATTGAGCATGTCCTCGAGAGTCTGAATGGTCCTCTCCATCTGGTCATCTGTTTGAGGATGAAAGGCAGTGCTCAGGCGTAGCTGCGTCCAAAATGCCTCCTGAAACCCCTTCCAAAACCGGGAAGTAAAATAAGCATCTCGATCAGAGACAATAGATGATGGTACACCATGAAGCTGTACGATCTCTTGAATGTATATGTGTCCTACGATATCCACTAAGCCCTGCTCCCTAATAGGTAAGAAGTGGGCCGACATGGTCAGTTGGTCTATGATCACCTAGATGAAGTCGTGTCCTCTGAAATTACGTGGATGACCTATCAATAAATCCATAAATTTATCATCCCACTTCCACTCTGGGACCTCTAAGGGATGTACCAAGCCTACTGGTACCTGGTGCCCCGCCTTCACCTGCTGGAAGGTGAGGCATCATGAAATGAACTCTGCCACATCCTCCTTCATACCCGGCCACCAGTGCTGTCGTATGATATCCTGGTACATCTTCGCTACTCCTAGATGTACCGCCAATGGGAAAGTGTGAAACTCCCTCAGCACCAACTCCTGTAATGAAATTGGTACCATGGTGCGTCCTCTAAAAAGGATGACGTGGTCTCCTCCTACAGAAAATCAATTAGGTGACTCTCTTATGGATATCTGTGCACGTTGCATCTCACAGTCAACGTCCCCACATTGTGCCTCTCTGGCCCGCTGATGAAGTGGAGGAGTGTCTGTGAGGGACTGTAGAAAGGCATCCCCATCTTTATCCACGCAGGATATCTGCAAAGCGGCTAACTGCTTTGTCGCCTCTCATAGTACCGGAATGCCTGAACACCTACTGAGAGCATCAGCTACTACGTTACACTTCCCAGGAGTATAGACTATCTCAAATTCATAGTCCTAGAGGAACCCGATCAATCGCAACTATCTCAGGCTCAGGTCCTTATGCATGAAGATGTACCTGAGACTCTGGTGGTCAGAGTAGACTGTAAAGCGCTAGCCCATCAGATAGGTCTGCCACATCTTCAAGGCGAAGACCACTACTGCTAACTACAGGTCATGGGTAGCGTAGTTCTGCTTGTGATGCCTCAACTATAAGGAACCATATGCGATCACTTCTTGTTCCTACATCAGGACACACCCGAGTTTGGTCCCTGATTCATCATAGTAAACTACATACCCTACGACCTCCACTGGTAGCCTCAGGATGGGCGCACTGTTAAACCTTTGTCTCACCTCCTTAAAACTATGCTAACATCTATATGACCACATGAAGGGTTTCCCCTTACTCATAAAATATGAAAGTGGTGATGAAACTCTGGAGAAGTCTGGCACAAATCTCCGATAGTATCGAGCCAGACCTAGGAAAATCTGCACCTCTGTCATGCTCATGGGTGGATCCTATTCTTGTACTGCTTCAATCATCACAGGATCCACCGCAACTCCCACGTCATAGATAACATGCCCCAAGAAGTGCACCTCTCGAATCCAAAACTGGCACTTTAAGAGCTCAACCTAAAGCTGGTGCTCTGGAGTGTGTCCAATACAACCTGCAAGTGGTAGGCATGATCCTCCTCAGTAGTTGAGTAAATCAATATGTTGTCAATGAATACCATGACAAATTGATCTAGGTAAGGCTGGAAGATCTTGTTCATGAGACTCATGAACACTGCTGGAGCATTTGTTACGCCGAAAGGCATAACCAAGAACTCATAGTGGCAATACCGACACCTGAAGGACATCTTATACACATCCTCATCTCGAACTCTGAGCTGATGATAGCCTGACCAGAGGTCTATCTTCGAGAACCAGTGTTCTCCCTTGATCTGATCAAAGAAGTAGTCAATCCTTAGAAGTGGATACTTTTTCTTCACGGTCACCTAGTTCAGGAAACGGTAGTCGAAACATAGTTGCAAGCTCCCATTCGCATTCTTGGAGAACAAAATCGGAGAAGACCAGGGTGAAACACTGGGTTAGATGAATCCCTTGAGCTGAAAGTCCTCCAACTGTACCTGCAGATCACGATGCTCTGCAGGAGCCATCCAATATATTGCTATAGATATCGGGGTTGTCTGGGGTATAGGTCAATATAGAAGTCTACCTCTCTACAAGGAGGTAGTCATAGAATGTCGTCAAGAAAAACGTCCGCATACTGATCAACCACAACAGGAAAACTCTGACTCTACACATCAAATGCTCCTAGGATGAGACTATCCAATTGATGAGTGATCAGAAATCCTCTCCTCTATGTGAGTCCATCCTGTGCTGCAAATGCTCCCTTCTCGCATGTGAAGGTGAACCTATTCCCATCTGTGCGAACACACTACACCTTGCGCCTAATACAGTTGATCTGAGCTTGGACTGTAGATAATCAATCCAGTCCCAAGATAATGCTGTAAGGCCCCGACGCCACTACAAGAAGATCCTAGCCGAAGCTCTTTTCTCCTAGAGTAAGATCACACTGCCAGCACGAGTGTGTAATCATCGAGTCTGCTCCCATAGGAGTCTCTACCCATAAAGATCGAGCCAAAGGCTATGTCGGAATCTCCATGATCCGAACAAGGGAAGCGATAATAAAAGAATGACTCACCCATATTTCTATAAGAACTACAACAAGGGTGGAGTAGAATAGATAGTACCTCGAATCATCTCAGGTGAGCCGTGGTTGTAAGCCTCCACTGCCTGAAGTTGAGCCCACCTCTGTCTGCTAGCTCCCTATGGTCGGGATGGACCTCCTAGTGGTGGTGGTGGTTGAGCCTCAAACCGTCTCCCACCACCCGCTTCTCGTCCAGCTCCTCTGCCTCATCCGCCTGCTCCCTGCGGACCACCACGGTCGAACCTCAGCCTCTGCCTGGGTGGTCCCTCAACAGTCTGGTGATCTTCTGCATGGCGGGTTGGGCAGTCACGAGCCATGTGCCCCTGCCCGCCGCATACATAGAACTGTATGCCTCTCGAATGACTTTCTATGCTGCTTGTGCATCGCACCTCCGAACCAGTACCCTAAGGTCTCCAACCTGGTGGTCTGGTCCGCTTGGACCTCTGCGACATCTGTCTACTGTCGGTTGCAGAAGACTCCGCTATGTGTCTCCCTATGGAAGGCCTCACTGTTGGTGTAGGCTCAGTAAGTGTAACGCCCCGACGCCAGCTACCCAGAGTCGGTGCATTACTTCGTAGCATTGGCATGATCACAAAAGATCAAGTCTCGAAAGACCGCCTTGGAAACACTAGATACATTCATAAGTCTTACATTACATCATAAAGTGAAAAACTATAATAATATAGTCTCCATAGTCCACACTTCTATCCTCTTCGGACTATCCCTGCATGTCATTCATAAAATACTTCTTCACATCTTGGAAAATATTAAAACATTGAAAGGGGTGAGCTCAGATGCTCAGCAAGGATAACAATATTTCAGAAGCTTTCATAAATAAACATTAACATTTAAGGCAATGTATAACTAAAACAAAAGACTTTTTAAACATGAACTTCAGCATAATATGGAAAAAATAAAATGAGATAATTCCATTTACTTACTCGCATGGATATTCTACTAGTCGAATAATCACATGCAATATCAATAACCACTTTCATAATGAGGGAATGTATAATTCCAGACATTCTGAAACATTTTGTCAAGGCCTCGGCCAAGACGTCTAAAATGATTAAGGCCTCGGCCAAAACCATAAATCAAATTGGGAAAGGGCCTCGGCCAATTCCACGTCTAGTTGTCTCATGAGACCTACTGATGCATCGAGGAGATATAGCGGGCTCCACCCGTCACTTATTAAGTCCAATACATTCCTCATATGAATAGGTTTAAACATGTCATAAACCATAACATAATCATATCACATAAAACATGCATATAGGAAACATAACATTTCCACATTTCAATCACAAGATATCAATACAACACATTGATATAATAAAAACGTTTTCAAAACCATTTTCAATAACACTATAAAAGAAAGTTAAAACTTTGTATTTATTTTTCATTAAAAAAAAGATGGCTTGTAGTGGAAGCCGAAACTCAAATAATGATCACGGCGGCGGAGAAGTCTTTGTCGCCGCATATGTACGGAAATACAAACATTCCCTTTTTTCGTTTAGTAAAACGCTTCGTATAAAAAGATTCCTTTTGAATAAACGTACAAGTCAAAGGGGTTTATACACTGTACAAAAGAAATTTGTGTATAAAACAAAATATGCCTCAATGAATGGAGATTGAGACGAAGTCCCTTAAAAAGATCATTTTTTTAAATAAAGTACATCTATAATGTGTATTCACTATAAGTACACATAAATAATGTAAAAATACAAGATAGGACATAATCATATCATGACATAATTTGAAAGTAGGAGATTAACCCAAAGAATGGAAGTTGGGTTAAGAAAATCCCTTACCTTGCGTCTTGTCCTGACTCGACCGTTCTTTAACCTCCTGAATAATAAACTAGAGTTAATTTCTATTTACTTAAGAACCTTTTTCATGTTCATTATTCGTTTTATATCACTTATTACCATTTTATAAACATTATGTAATTATTTAAGTTAATAACGGTCGTTTTGTCGATCTTTGGTACTTGAGTCAACAATAAACTTCTTATAATTACAAGTTGTTTATGTGGTGATATATATCCATTATATCCAGAATTATATTCATGATATAGATATCATATATATCATATATATCCAGTATATACATTCATTCATAATACTACGTAACATTTTAGAGGTAAGAAATGAAATGCACCGTTCATGGAGACGGTAAGCCGTACGTACGCATGAACGCTACTTTCATTTCAATTTCATATTTAATGGAACGAAATCATAATGATATAAATGTATAATATAATTCCAGTATAATATAGTGTATAATACCATTTTCTCAATCCTTTATACATCCCACATATGGCATTAACGATTCACATCACTTTGAGGGGGCGGTAGTCCGCACATCCTAAAATGAAATTATCGCGTTTTACCCATAATGGAAATCATAAAGTATGCGATAAATGAGAAATACAGAATCATAAGTAAAACATAAACATATTATGTATCATATATAAATATAGTGACATCTTAATGGCCACCTTTGAAGGTGTTATATGAGTGTTGAACAGTCATCGTTTCGTGAGGCAGAAATTCGCCATCCACAGAAACCGTATGTTCATTAACCATTTGATGTAGTTGTGTGTAAGTGTAGCTAGAATCCTTCTTATAACAACATCCTAGTATATTTAGGATACTGTTTTTGTTACAAAAGAAATGAATAAAAAGATTTTAGGGGGTTGGAGAAGAAAAATAAAACAAAACAACATTAGAAAAGACATTACCTCAAAATCGGGTAACTCTTTTTGATTTGAGCCAAAGGCTTCCTTGGGAAGAGTTCTGCCCAAAGTAAGGCTTCTAGGAGTAAGAGAGGTAAGTTGGGAGAGTATTTGGGCAGAGGTTGGCCGAGCCAAATGGCTTTAAGGTGTGAATAAGGTGGGAGAGGTGGGGTCTTTTATAAGTGAAGAGGAGGGGCTCTTTTGGAAAGATTGAAATGTTACATTATTACACAATGCTTTTCGGATTATAAAGGTCCCAAACCTATATAATTAGAGGCTAAGGTGATAAGGGTTCGAAATCTCCTCATCCAATTGGATTCGGACAAGTGTAAGCCTTTGATTTTGCATTATCTTCCCATTTTATTTAAATCGTTAAATAATGAGGTCATCGCTGCATCATCATGATGTCATAAATAATTTAATTTATTTAATGTCTAAAAATTATAAAAAAATACTATGATGTAGGAAATCTTCTTATCTTTATAATGAATATTTATAATGAAATATTTTGACTTGTGTAACCCCACTTAAAAACTATTTTAGTAAAATAACTCATGTTTGTGTCAATTTAATTTTAACATTAAATAAATATATATTAATGTCATTTTCCAACTAAAGTGGCTCCATGGGGTCCCCAAGTTGACCCATGGGTTGTCTTGGTCGGCCATGACTCATCCAATAGGAGTAGGACAAGTGTCAAGCTCATCTCATATTATTATAACATTATTTTTACCTTAAACTACACTAATTATCTCTAATCGCGATTAAGAACTTAAAAGTTACTATTCACCAAAAAATTATTTTGATCTCATTGAACCACATTTTACTTCTTAATGACAACCATGTATGTAGGAGTTTTGAAAATCAAATCACAGAAGTGGTAATATTTCATTTAAACGCAAAATCAGTTATTTAACTACCACTTAGTGGTTTCACTATTCATCAAAAATTGAAGTTTTTCAGAACAAGGCCAAAATTTCACCCTAAGCTATAATTTATATTCCGAATTCAAAAATGATGTATATTTTACAAAATTCCAAACATATAAGTTGCATTAATTAATTTTATAATTAATTCCTGCTGTTACGACAAATAGCGTGTTTTTAAGAAACAATTTATATCAAAAGATTGGCAATTGTTTATGTCCAATTTCAATGTTAAATTAATTCTAATGACCACCATTGGATAAAATGGTAAAAATATATTCTAATTATAATTTCAAACCACTAAATAGTATAATTTATCACTATAAATTATTTTGATTAAAAAAGTTGTTTTTAAGTATTTTTCACTATTCATAAAAATAGAAGTTCTCAGAAAAATACCAAAAATTCAACATAGGCTAATTTGGATATTAGGAATACAAAAATGAAGTCCATTTTGAAATATAAAATTTCTATAAATTTTAATGGTGGTTATTACTATTCATAATGGCTACTTTGATTAGTTGTGGTGTGTTAGAACTCGAACTTGCGTACAATGCAAGCTATTGCATTATTGAATGAGAAGCGTATTGTGGAAGCTCAGGGTGTTACATTCTCCCCTACTTCAATAAATTGCGTCCTCGCAATTTGAAATTTTTCTTTGAAAATAAAAGGTTGAAAAGAGAAAATACCTTTGAGGAAAACCCACATCGGAAATAAGGTTAATAAATATATAACATTAAAAGAAAGCAAGATAAGTACAAAGGTCACCTGATATAGCCCATTCTAGGATTCTATGAAAATATGGATATGGAGGAGAAACAAACCACCAAGGTCTGATGGAGAGTTATAGAAAACAGGATTAGGAGAAAGTTTAACCACAAGAAAATCACAAACTTGTGATTGGTTAAACGGTCATTGAATCCCTAGTTGGAAAAGTTAACTGACAACATTTTTGTGTTATGTTACCTTTTATAATGTTGAGGAATTTATTTAGGAGATTTACTAAGAACGTAAGGGAATATACATACATGTTATGTATACTTTCATTCGTTAATAAATGGTAACAGAACTCAAAAATATTCTATTTATCCTAATTGTATAAGGTTCAAAATGTTAACACATACCATTTAGATTAGTAAAACTATTTTGTAATAACTAGGGACTTCCTGTAGGCTAGTGGTAGGAAATAAAGGCTTGTCGCACTATGGTTGTTGGTTCGATTCCTGCAGCTTTGTCCGACGCGACGAGTTATTCCCCACCCTGCAGGTTGTCCTTTTCCTAAAACTATAGTATTATAATATTCCAAAAATAGTCTTCAGAAATTCTTTAACCTTAAACAATACTATCCAAAGATCAACTTAATCCACTCCAACCTTTATAATTATCCAATATACCTCTGTCCAGACTTTCTCTAAAAGGTCTCTTAATTCCAAAATCAATTTATCAGATTCCCCAAACAAAGTAAAGTTTCTCTTATTGTCACATACTAAAAATATAATTACCTTCATCATATTAAAACCTTACTGAAATCAACAAGTACTGCAGTAGAATCCTTATATATATATCACATTATTCTTATAACCAGAATATAATCCTTGAGTCCAAAAGCACCAATACATTAATTATTCCACTTCAACTGTAGTCACAACATAAGATTGTCCTTGATCCCTTGGCCATTTCTGAGGTAATTTTCCTTGACGGTTAGGAAATTCATTTGCATAATGCCCCATTTCTCTACAATTGTAGCATTCAACATTGATAGCCTCTTTCTTTCCCTTGCAATCATGAGCCTGGTGACCCTTTTCTCCACATTTATAACAAACTCCCATTCCATTTAGGCAAGTACCAGGGTGATTCTTCCCACAATTATCACATACTGGAAAATCCTTCTTTCCCTTTTTCTCTTTATCTGTCTCTTGTTCCCCCGTTCTCTTCTTCTCTTGCTTTACTTTGTGGTCATACGACTTAGAGAATTCCTTTTCCGTCTTGATAGCACAGGAGACAATATCTTCGTATGATGAGAAGGATTGTGATACTAAAGCTCGACGGAGAAATGGTTTTAACCCATCAAAGAAACGATCAATCTTACTCCTTGGGTTACGTATATAATCGGAAGCATGCCTCACTAACCTTGTAAAGTTAGCCTCATACTTTGCGACATTCTCATCCTCCTTCTGCCTCAAACTCAGAAATTGCCTTTCCATATCTGCTCGATGGTCATGAAGAAAGTATTTTTCTAAGAAAAGCTCTTTGAACTCCCTCCATTCCATATTCGATATGTCATCATCTTCTTTTATGTTTTGAATCAGCGACCACCACTGATCGATATCTCCAGTGAGGCGGTAAACTTCCATGACAACCTTCTCCCTTTCACTACTCCCCCAGGCATGGAATATTTTCTCTATGGAATTTATCCATTGCTCAGCTACTATAGGATTTGTACTCCCATTGACGGTTGGTAGTTGTTGCCTCATGAAGCGGTCTAACATTCATCCTCCACGTTGCGGATCAGGGTGCTCCATACGAGTAAGGTTATTATTCATAACCTGAGTGAGTTGTCCCAGTATGGTAATAAGTTGATCAGCACCAGTTGTATCTCCAGATCCACAATAATTATCTTGAGCAGGAGGGCAATCCCTACACAGAGTGCGTGCATTGATACGGTTTCCATTCCTTCCACTAGGCGCCATTTCTAAACAATGGCATAAACTAGATTAGTTTATGAATTAAAATACATAATTCCATACTTGTAAAACACTTTACATAAATTGAACTATTTATGGATATAATCCATAATCATAAAAAGAAATGTTTTCTTTGAGGAATTATATACTCATAACCCTTCATAGTGGTTTGTAAATAAAATGAGAATTATCCTAAGCATATCCCCCGGGAGTGTCGTAACCAAGAGTGCAGCAAGGCCCGTTGTCGTGCACCAGTTCCCGTTCGAGTCTAGCTCAATGCGGTGTTTTCGGGTTTTACCCCTAGGTACATCTGTGCCAGAGCCGCCTCTACTTGTTCGTATCCAGACATGGATTTATTGCTCGGAAAACTCCCAAAATCTCTACAATAACAAAATTCTAGGAAGTTCTTCTATACCAATCCTCAAAGTCTATCTTTGGGATATGTGCTCTAATCAGAGTTTATCTAAATCTAGCTTCAAAGGTTAGTACTAAACTGCCTCTGATACCAACTGTAATGCCCCGACCCCAGCTACCCAGAGTCGGTGCATTACTTCATAGCATTAGCATGATCACAAAAGATCACGTCTCGAAAGACCGATTAGTTTAGTGGCCTTGGAAACACTAGATACATTCATAAGTCTTACATTACATCATAAAGTGAAAAACTATAATAACATAGTCTCCATAGTCCACACTTCTATCCTCTTCAGACTATCCCTGCATGTCATTCATAAAATACTTCTTCACATCCTGGAAAATATTAAAACATTGAAAGGGGTGAGCTCAGATGCTCAGCAAGGATAACAATATTGCGGAAGCTTTCATAAATAAACATTAACATTTAAGGCAATTTATAACTAAAACAAAAGCCTTTTTAAACTTGAACTTCAGCATAATATGGGAAAAATAAAATGAGATAATGCCATTTACTTACTCGCATGGATATTCTACTAGTCGAATAATCACATGCAATATCAATAACCACTTTCATAATGAGGGAATGTATAATGCCAGACATTCTGAAACATTTTGTCAAGGCCTCGGCCAAGACGTCTAAAATGATTAAGGCCTCGGCCAAAACCATAAATCAAATTGGGAAAGGGCCTCGGCCAATTCCACATCTAGTTGTCTCACGAGACCTACCGATGCATCGAGGAGCTATAGCGGGCTCCACCCGTCACTTATTAAGTCCAATACATTCATCATATGAATAGGTTTAAACATATCATAAACCATAACATAATCATATCACATAAAACATGCATAAAGGAAACATAACATTTCCACATTTCAATCACAAGATATCAATACAACACATTGATATAATAAAAACGTTTTCAAAACCATTTTCAATAACAAAATAAAAGAAAGTTAAAACTTTGTATTTATTTTTCATTAAAAAAAAGATGGCTTGTAGTGGAAGCCGAAACTCAAATAATGATCACGGTGGCGGAGAAGTCTTTGTCGCCGCATATGTATGGAAATACAAACATTCCCTTTTTGTCGTTTAGTAAAACTCTTCGTATAAAAAGATTCCTTTTGAATAAACGTAAAAGTCAAAGGGGTTTATACACTGTACAAAAGAAATTTGTGTATAAAACAAAATATGCCTCAATGAATGGAGATTGAGATGAAGTCCCTTAAAAAGATCATTTTTTTTAAATAAAGTACTTCTATAATGTGTATTCACTATAAGTACATATAAATAATGTAAAAATACAAGATAGGACATAATCATATCATGACATAATTTGAAAGTAGGAGATTAACCCAAAGAATGGAAGTTGGGTTAAGAAATTCCCTTACCTTGCGTCTTGTCCTGACTCGACCGTTCTTTAACCTCCTGAATAATAAACTAGAGTTAATTTCTATTTACTTAAGAACCTTTTTCATGTTCATTATTCATTTCATATCACTTATTACCATTTTATAAACATTATGTAATTATTTAAGTTAATAACGGCCGTTTTGTCGATCTTTGGTACTTGAGTCAACAATAAACTTCTTATAATTACAAGTTGTTTATGTGGTGATATATATCCATTATATCCAGAATTATATTCATGGTATAGATATCATATATATCATATATATCCAGTATATACATTCATTCATAATACTACGTAATATTTTAGAGGTAAGAAATGAAATGCACCGTTCATGGAGATGGTAAGCTGTACATACGCATGAACGCTAATTTCATTTCAATTTCATATTTAATGGAACGAAATCATAATGATATAAATGTATAATATAATTCCAGTATAATATAGTGTATAATACCATTTTCTCCATCCTTTATACATCCCACATATGGCATTAACGATTAACATCACTTTGAGGGGGCGGTAGTCCGCACTTCCTAAAATGAAATTATCGCGTTTTACCCATAATGGAAATCATAAAGTATGCCATAAATGAGAAATACAGAAGCATAAGTAAAACATAAACATATTATGTATCATATATAAATATATTGACATCTTAATGGCCACCTTTGAAGGTGTTATATGAGTGTTGAACAATCATCGTTTCGTGAGGCAGAAATTCGCCATCCACAGAAACCGTATGTTCTTTAACCATTAGATGTAGTTGTGTGTAAGTGTAGCTAGAATACTTCATATAACAACATCCTAGTATATTGAGGATACTGGTGTTATTACAAAAGAAATGAATAAAAAGATTTTAGGGGGTTGGAGAAGAAAAATAAAACAAAACAACATTAGAAAAGACATTATCTCAAAATCGGGTAACTCTTTTTGATTTGAGCCAAAGGCTTCCTTGGGAAGGGTTCTGCCCAAAGTAAGGCTTCTAGAAGTAATAGAGGGAAGTTGGAAGAGTATTTGGGAAGAGTTTGGCCGAGCCAAATGGCTTTAAGGTGTGAATAAGGTGGTAGAGGTGGGGGCCTTTTATAAGTGAAGAGGAGGGGCTCTTTTGGAAAGATTGAAATGTTACATTATTACACAATGCTTTTCGGATTATAAAGGTCCCACACTTATATAATTCGAGGCTAAGGTGATAAGGGTTCGAAATATCCTCATCCAACTGGCTTTGGACAAGTGTAAGCCTTGGATTTTGCATTATCTTCCCATTTTATTTAAATCGTTAAATAATGAGGTCATCGCTGCATCATCATGATGTCATAAATAATTTAATTTATTTAATGTCTAAAAATTATAAAATAAAATACTATGATTTAGGAAATCTTTTTAGCTTTATAATGAATATTTATAATCAAAATTTTGACTTGTGTAACCCCACTTAAAAACTGTTTTAGTAAAATAACTCATGTTTGTGTCAATTTAATTTTAACATTAAATAAATATATATTAATGTCATTTTCCAACAAAAGTGGCTCCATGGGGTCCCCAAGTTGACCCATGGGTTGTCTTGGTCGGCCATGACTCATCCAATAGGACTAGGACAAGTTTCAAGCTCATCTCATATTATTATAACATTATTTTTACCTTAAACTACACTAATTACCTCTAATCGCGATTAAGAACTTAAAAGTTACTATTCACCAAAAAATTATTTTGATCTCATTGAACCACATTTTACTTCTTAATGACAACCATGTATGTCGGATTTTTGAAAATCAAATCACAGAAGTGGTAATATTTCATTTAAACGAAAAATCAGTTATTTAACTACCACTTAGTGGTTTCACTATTCATCAAAAATTTAAGTTTTTCAGAACAAGGCCAAAATTTCACCCTAAGCTATAATTGATATTCCGAATTCAAAAATGATGTCTATTTTACAAAATTCCAAACATATAAGTTTCATTAATTAATTTTATAATTAATTCCTGCTGTTACGACAAATAGCGTGTTTTTAAGAAACAATTTATATCAAAAGATTGGCAATTGTTTATGTCCAATTTCAATGTTAAATTAATTCTAATGACCACCATTGGATAAAATGGTAAAAATATATTCTAATTATAATTTAAAACCAATAAATAGTATAATTTATTACTATAAATTTATTTGATTAAAAAAGTTGTTTTTAAGTATTTTTCACTATTCATAAAAATAGAAGTTCTCAGAAAAATACCAAAAAATCAACATAGGCTAATTTTGATATTAGGAATACAAAAATGAAGTCCATTTTGAAATATAAAATTTCTATAAATTTAAAAGGTGGTTATTACTATTCATAATGGCTACTTTGATTAGTTGCGGTGTGTTAGAACTCGAACTTGCGTACAATGCAAGCTATTGCATTATTGAATGAGAAGCGTATTGTGGAAGCTCGGGGTGTTACAGTAAGAAAGCTCTTCACAAGAAGGGCTCGCTCCAGTACACTTTCATGAATCAGAATACTTTGGGAGATCATCGATGCACTGATCTCATGCCTTAGTCCCTGCTCGAAGGTCCGGGACCGGAAGAATGGGTCCCGTACAATGTCTGTGGAGTAGCGCGAGAGATCAATAAATCTTATCGAGTACTAGGCTACTTTCATGCTGCACTTCCGCAGCTATAGTAACTCCTAGATGAGCACTGCATGGAGGGTCACTGGAACAAACTCCGAGTGAAAGTGGCTCTAGAAGTCCGTCCAATGCAGTGATGCCTCGTCGTGCACCTAGAGCATCAGGCTCCACCATCTACCTTCTGCTGCGTGAAAGATACTCGCCGGAAGAATCACCATGAGGTCAGCTGGTGTCCCTACTAATCTGAAGACTCGAACGATAGCCTCTATCCAATCCGCATGGGGAGATGGTTCTTTTGGCTTACTCCACTCGAGGTTTGGACGACTATGGATATCTGCCGGGTTAGAAATGAGTGAATTTCTAATCAGGCCCCTGGGACAGAATAGCCTATATCTCTCGAACCGGGCATCTGATTGATGCACCATCTATCACGTTGAGTTCCTTATGATGAGACAGAACTTTGTGATACATCAACTTTGAACTTCGTGACAGTTGATGTATCGACCCTCTTGGATCGTGGAGCGGACTCTCCCGGAATCAAGAGTGCTGTGTGCGGGAACCCTAGAGATGGCTGCGACTGCGACGACGATGATGACTATACTTGGATCCTACATGGGTTTGGAAATGGGGACAATTGTACTTGTATCCTCTGTGGGTTCTTCCATGATGACGACTATTCTAGGATCCTACGTGGGTTCAGCCGCAATGGTTAGTGTACTAGTATCCTACATGGGTTCAGTAGTGACAACATCTGTACATGGATCCTATGCAGCTTCGGCAAGGGAGATGATTCAGAGGCTATATCTATCATCTCTACCCCTCTTTGTGAGTATTATTCCTTTGTGAGCTGAGTCTGTATGTTCAATAATTATCTTTGATATGATTGTCTTGCTTTCTTGTGTGGACTGAGTTCTACTTTCCTCTGTGGACTGGGTTGTTCTTGGGCTCGGGAGTTGGAGCTGAACTAGAATTGATGACTTAGGAATATGTATGGGCATATACCTAAATAGTGTTGGTTGTTACTTCTTCATTGTCTTATTTTATTGTGGATTAATCCTTTGTGGATTCTGGGAGACCATCGAGAGTCTCGGGGTCCGTACTGAGTATCGTATACTGACCCTTGCATGGGCTATACCCGCACTACATTGTGTTGGATGTAGACGACATACAACACTGATCGAGTTAGAGTCTTGTAGAGCTGGACGGTATTTGGATGTGGAACACATGGTAGGACGTACACGGAGTGGACGACTACACCCGAGGAGCTGAGGAGACCATCTGTACACACCCTTCAGGTGGGATAGCCAGGGGACGACTCGGTGGTTGCTGATTTACATTACTGCTGCTATACATTCATTTCAGTTGTACTATACTTTCAGTTTGGTTTGTATTCTGGACCATTTAATTTTTATCACATACTTTTGTACTCAGTTTACATTGTGTTTAATCTTGCTTGCGTACTCGGTTGTGTGTTTACTTCTCTAAAGGCAATGTCTTCCCTTTTATTGGGTTTCACGCCTTTGGTGATAGTCGCCACAACCCGTCCTCAGGGCCCATTACATTACTACCCCAAGCCCGCATTCCATAGCCCAGGGGCTGGCTACTAGAACCAAAGGCGTGAATCATGATAAAAAGGGAATCCATTTCTTTTATAAAGAAAAAAAAACACAACAGAGTAACCAAGCTGAAGTAAACAGTATGTAAACTGAGTACAAAAGTAAGTGCTAGAAAGTAAATGGACCAAAATACTCACCCAACTGGAAGTATAGTACAACTGAAAAGAACGTATAGCATCAGTAAAGTTAATTAGCAACCACTGATTCATCCTCGGGATATCCCACCTGAAGGGTGGGTACAGATGGTCTTCTACGCTCCTCGGGTCTGGTCGTCCACTCCGGGTAAGTCCCACATGAATGTCCACCTCTAGATACCATCTCACTCCACAAGCCTCAACCACAATCATCGTTGTCTGTCGTCTGCAACCAACACAACGTAGTGCAAGCATAACACGTGTAGGGGTGAGTATACAATACTCTATAGGGACCCTGAGACTCCTGATGGTCTCCCAGAATCCACAAAGGATTAATCCACAATGGAATAAGAAAAACACAAATTAAAAACCAATACTACATAGGTATATTCCCTTACATATACCTAAGTCATTTTGGTTTTTACATTGTCTTTTTCTTATTCATTTGTGGATTAATCCTTGGTGGATTCTGGGAGACCATCGAGAGTCTAGGGGTCCCTATTGAGTATCGTATACTCACCCCTGCATGGGATATTCTCGCACTACGTTGTTTTGGTACATGAACCATTCTTTTGGGCCTAGACCTTCGACCAGGGACTGAGGCATGAGATCAGGGCATCAATGATCTCCCTCAGTATCCCAACGCAGGCCGGAGTACTGGAGCTAGCCCTTCTTGTGGAGAGCTTTCTTGCTGAGCCTACACCAGCAGCGAGGCCTTCCGTAGGGAGAAACATAGCATAGTCTTCTGTATCCTGCAGTAGACAGATGTCGTAAGAGTCCAAACAGACCAGACCACCAGGTGGGTGACCTCAGGGTACTGGTTCGGAGGTGCGGGGCACACACAACAGATCCAGTCATTTGAGAGGCAGACAATTCTATGCATGCGGTGGGCAGGGCAACATGGCTTGTGACTGCCCGACCCGCCATGCAGAGGAGCAGAAGACGGTTGAGGTACCACCCAGGTAGAGGAAGAGGTTTGACTGTGGCGGTCCGTAGGTAGCAGGCGGACGAGGAAGATGAGCTGGACGAGCAGCGGGTGGTGGGTGACGCTTTGAGGCTCTACCGCCACCACCACCAGGAGGTCCACCCCGACCACAGGGAGCTGGCAGACAGAGGCATGCTCAACTTCAGGCAGTGGAGGATTACAACCACGGTGCACTTGAGATGATTTGAGGTACTATTTGTGTCTACTCCACCCTTTCTATAGTTCTTATAGACACAGGAGTGAGTCATTATTTTATTTCCACTGCCCTTGTTCAGAGATCAGAGATTCTGACGGAGCTATTTGCTTGATCCTTACAGCTAGAGACTCCTACGAGAGTAGACTGGACAATTACGCACTGGTTCCGGCAGTGCGAGCTTACTGTAGGAGGAGATATCTTTAGTTGTGATCTTCTTGTAGCGGCGTCGAGGCCTTACGACATCATCTTGGGCATGGATTGGTTATCTACAGTCCATACTAAGATCGACTATATTAGGCGCAAGGTGCGGTGTGTCCGCATAGATGGGAGAAGTTTCACCTTCACTGGCGATAAGGGAGCTTTTGCAGCACATGATGGACTCACACAGAGGAGAGGACAGCCGATCACTCATTATTTGGCTAGTCTCATCCTAGGAGCAGTTGATGTGCGGAGTCCGAGTTTTCCTATTGTGGTGGATCAGTATGCGGACATTTTTCCTGACGACGTTCCAGGAAATCCTCCTCGTAATGATGTAGACTTCAATATTGAACTGTACCCCGGGACAACCCCGTTATCTACACCAGCATATTGGATGGCTCCCGTCGAGCTTCGTTAGATGTGGATACAGCTGGAGGACTTGCAGCTCAAGGGATTCATCCGACCTAGTGTTTTACCCTGGGATTCTCCGATTTTGTTGGCCAAGAAGGCGGACGGGAGCTTGCGACTGTGTGCCAACTACCATCGCTTGAACCAATTGACTGTGAAGAACAAGTATCCACTTCTGAGGATTGATGACATCTTTGATCAGCACAAGGGAGCACTCTGGTTCTCGAAGATAGACCTTAGGTCAGGCTATCATCATCTTAGAGTCTGAGATGAGGAGTTGCAGAAGACGGCCTTCAAGTGTCGGTATGGACACTATGAGTTCTTAGTTATGACTTTCGGCATAACCAAAGCTCCAGCAGTGTTCATGAGTCTCATGAACAAGATCTTCTAACCTTACCTCGATCGATTTGTAATGGTATTCATCGACAACATATTGATTTACTCGACTCCTGAGGATGAGCATGCCTACCACTTGCGGGTTGTATTGGACACACTCTGAGAGAACCATCATTATGGTAATCTCTCGATGTGTCAGTTATAGATTTGAGAGGTCCTCTTCGTGGGGCACGTTATCTCTGAGTTGGGAGTTGCGGTGGATCCTGCAAAGATTGAGGCAGTAGTTGCTTGGGAGCCACCCAGGAGCGTGACAGAGGTGCGTAGTTTCCTAGGTCTGTCTGGGTACTATCAAAGAATTTTGCCCGACTTCTCCAGAGTTACAGAACCACATTCAACATTGAAAAAGAAGGGGAAACCCTTTGTGTGGTCAGATAGATATCAGAAAAGCTTTCATGAGCTGAGAGAAAGGTTGACCAGTGCGCCCATCCTGAGGCTACTCGAGGAGGGCGTAGGGTACGTAGTTTAATGCGATGCATCAGGAACCAGAATTCCGTGTGTCCTGATGAAGGAGCGAGCAGTGATCGCCTATGGTTCCCGAAAGTTGAGGCATCACTAGTAGAACTATGCTACCCATGACTTTGAGTAAGCAGTAGTGGTCTTCGCCTTGAATATGTGGCGTCACTATCTGATGGGAGAGCACATTATAGTCTACTCTAACCACCAGAGTCTCCGGTACATCTTCTCGCAGAAGGACCTGAACCTGAGACAGCGGTGATGGATCGAGTTTCTCCAGGACTATGACTTTGAGATAGTCTATACTCATGGGAAAGGGAACGTAGTAGCTGATGCTCTCAACAATAGGTCAGACATTCAACTACTTGGAGAGGAGACAGAGCAGTAAGCCGCTTTGCAGATATCCTTCGTGGATAGAGATGGGGAAGCCTTTTTATAGCACCTCACAGTCACTCCTCCACTTCTTCAGTGGGTCAGATAGGCATAGCATGGGGTCATTGACTTTGAGACGTGACCTGCATAGATATCCATTGGAGAGGCACCTGATGGATTATTGTTAGGAGGAGAGCACATCATCCTTTTCAAAGGACGTACCATGGTACCAATTGAATTACAGGAGGAGGTGCTGAGGTAGTTTCAAACTTCCTCATTGGCGGTACATCCAGGAGTAGCGAAGATATACTAGGATCTCAGATGACAGCAGTGGTGGCTGGGTATGAATAATTTTGTGGCAGAGTTCGTTTCACGATGCCTCACCTGCTAGCAGGTGAAGGTGGAGAAATAGGTACCAGCAGGCTTGGTACATCCCTTAGAGGCCTCGGAGTGGAAGTGGTATGGGATATATAAGGATTTAATGACAGAGCATCCACGTACATCCATAGGACACGACTCCATCTGGGTGATCGTAGACCGACTCACCAAGTCGGCCCACGTCTTTTCTTATCAGGGAGCAGGGCTCTGTGGAGAACATGGGATGCCTCTATATTAATGAGATCATATGACTTCATGGTGTAACATCATCTATCATCTCCGATCGAGATGTTTATTTTAATTCCTGGCTTTGGAAGGGGTTGCAGGAGGCATTTGGGATGCAGCTACGCCAGAGCACCACCATTCATCCTCAGACGGATGTCCAGATGGAGAGGATCATTCAAACACATGAGTACAAACTCTGTGCATGTGTTCTCGACTTTGGTCGCAGCTGGAAGGATCACATACCCTTGGTGGATTTTGCATACAACAACATCTACCACTCCACTATCGGGATGGAACCATACGAGGAATTGTATGGCCGACCATGCAAATCACCTCTATGCTGGACTGACCCTGGGGAGTTAGCACTCGTAGGACCAGAGATGGTCCAGGCTTCGAAAAAGAAGGTGCAGATCATCTAGGTGTGGATGAGGAATGCACTGAGCAGACAGTAGTCCTATGCTGACAGGAGGCAGAGACTGCTAGTGATTGAGGATGGCGACCACGTTTTCTAACGGGTCTCACCTCAACGTGGATTACGTAGATTTGGCTTGGTTGGAAAGTTATCTCTGAACTTCATTAGACCATTTCAGGTTCTCTGCAGGACAGGCGAGGTGGCTTATCGCCTCTCTCTTCCACATCAGTTGCACTAGGTGCACAACGTCTTCCACATATCTCAGCTGAGGAGATACGTGCACGACCCAACGCATATCATTGATCATGGGAAGCTGGACATCGATGATGGGGCAACATTTGAGGAGGTCTCGGTGGAGATCAAGGATCGACAAGAGTTGGGCCTACGTGGATGATCGATTCTTTTAATACGCATCAGGTGGCAGCACGATAACCTATAGGAGAGAACATGGGAGCGAGATGCTCAGATGCGTGCACAATACCCACTTTTTGTTTCCCTAGTTTATGATGTAGCTTTATGGGGACGTAAATACCTAAGGTGTGAGTAATGTAAAGACCCATAAATTTTATGTAATTTTTTTTCTTAAATTCTTTGGGATTTTACGAGTACGTAGTTTCTGACGGAACATGATTTTGAGGCACGATGTGCCCGTAATCAATTTCTGAAGTTTAGCTTGGGTACGTTCAGTGAACGAACGAGTGTGTTTTCTATATTTTGAACCGGTGCTCAGCGTTGAAATATTAGGGCACCGATGAAACCGAAGCACCAACAATTGCTTAAGAGGACCTTTACTGAAAATGTGTTTGCTCGGGAGGAGATGTTAAAAAAAGTGGTTTAAATAAAAATTGAATAAAATTGTTGTAAGCTTTTATTTCTAACTAAGGTGGTTTAATCCTACATGGGGGAGCTAGGGTGGGACCCACAAGAATCATAACTACCCATGCAAGGATAAATGTGAGGTGGGGCCTGCACGAGCCCCAACTCTTCACTTTTCCTAAACCCCTTAAACCCCCATTAAACCCCTTATATTTAATTGGGTAACACTTCCTCTCCCCACTCTCCCACATTAATCCATGCCAACACACACATAATCAATTAATAGAATTAAGTGTTTGAATTTGAAAATTTGAATTCATGTCACCAATTAATAAAATAAGAGAAGACTTATTTTATTTTGGGGGTTGGCTTGTTGCGGGAGGATTTTGGGAGAGATCCTTTCTATGAAGATAGACGGAAGTTCCTCCTTCACGAAGAACTTCATCATCCCACAAAGAACATCACCTATTTAATGAAGAATGGAATCACCAAGAGGAGAGACAACGTGGCTTTACTTCGTCACTCCGCAACTACTGTGGAGACTCCGTTCCCTCTTTGGACGCATGCCAACATCGTCTTCCACAATGCCCTGCGAATGTCATCGATTGTCGAGGTAGCGGTTATATTAAATTTTAATGACTTAAAATTGTTCTTTTTTTTGTCATTGAGCATCTTGATTACTTAGGACGAATGTTATCATCATAACGGGATGAGATCGGACCGCACAAACACGGCCTATTCTCCTCCCCCTTTTTTCTTGTTGACCATTGTTGACGTTTGAAGTGAAGGCGGCGCGGTGCCATTGCACCTCGTAGGGAGGAAGAGGACCGCGACCAGAGTGAGCCATAGTGATGGTGTGCGGCACTGTCACACTACACCGGTGAGGCCGAAGGGACCGCGGACGGAGCAGACTATGGCGGTGGTGCGCGGCGCCGTTGCGCCGCCCTAGAGAAGCTGAGGGAGGCCACGGCCGGAGCGGGCCGTGGCGGATTCCCAAGGGGTGGCCGACTGTGCCAGCCGCCGGTGCCACCTAGAGGCGGGACCCGAGGGGGTCCCATTGTTACACCAAGGCCGGCCATTACTGCCAGCCTTTTTCGGAAAACCGGGGGGGGGGGGTGTAACCCCCTTGCAGATTCTTAGGGCGGACCCCATGGGTCCACCATTTCGGAAACCAGGGGGCGCCAGTCCTCTGGGCCAGGCCATGCCCAATTGTACTGAACCTGGACCCGAGTCGGTTCGACCCAGTTCCGGCCGACCCATGGGGTATTGGGTCGGGTCGGGCCGAGCCCAGACCCCCTATTTTCGATCATGTTTGTTCAAAAGCCCATATAATGGGATAAGGACCTTTGATTGATGCACCCTCAGTTGTGTAGAGATCCTTGAAGTAAGACAGTTGTTTTGGTATATTACACTCATGGTTTTGGTGAAATTTGGGTACGACTGGGTTGGTTCGAACCTGAAACCAACCAGGCCCTTGGAGCGAAAACGATTATAACTTAACGACCGGACGTCCGAATAAAGTGTCGTCAATTGGGTTGAATACCTCTTAGTGAGACATTGCTTTTTTCTTTACTCCACATAAGGTTAGGAAAAAGATGGAGTACGGTCGGGTTTGTTTTAGCTTAAAAATTAACCATGCCCCTAGGATGGAAAAAACAATATCTCTCAGACCGGGTGTCTGATTGACGCGCTATCAGTCACGTTGAGTTCTTATTGACGAGATGGAACTTTGGGATACATCATCTCTGGACATTGTGACTGTTGATGTATCAAACCTCTTGGCTCGTGGTGCGGACCCTCTTGGAATCGAGCGTGCTGTGTGCGGGAACCCTAGAGCTGGTTGCGACTGCGACGATGATGGCGACTGTACATGGATCCAATGTGGGTTCAACAATGAGGAAAACTGTACTGGGATCCTCCGTGGGTTCGGCAATGATGACAACTGTACTTGGATTCTACGTGGGTTCGGCAGCGATGGTTACTGTACTTGGATCCTACGTGGGTTCGGTAGTGACGACTTCTGTACTTGGATCCTTTGTGGGTTCAGTAGAGGAGATGATTCAGAGGCTACATCTAATCATCTCCACCCCTCTTCGTGAGTGGTATACCTGTGTGAGCTGAGTCTTGACATCCAATCAATGTCATCAATATGATTGACTTGCTTTCTTGTGTGTATTGGGTTGTGATTTCCTGTATGGACTGGGTTGTACTTGGGCTCCTGAGTTGGAGCCGAACTGGAATAGATGAATTAGGTATATGTATGAAAATATATATAAGTAGTGTTGGTTGTTACATCGTGTTTGAATTATTCCTTTTTGGATTAATACATAGTGGATTCGGGGAGACCATCAGGAGTCTTAGGGTCCCTACTGAGTATCGTATACTCACCCCTGCACGAGATATGCCCGCACTACACTGTGATGGTTGCAGACGAAAGAAACCGCTGATCATGGTTGAGGCTTGTGGAGCGGGATGGTATCCGGAGGTGGACTTTCAGGTGGGAAGTACACTGAGCAGATGGCCATACTCGAGGAGCTGAGGAGACCATCTGTAACCACTTGTTAGGTGGGATAGTCGGAGGACGACTCAGTGGTTGCTGATTTACTTTACTACTGCTGTACTTTACTTTCAGATGCATTGTAATTCCAATTTGGGTTTTTATTCTGGCCCATTTACATTGTAGCACTTACTTTTGTACTCAGTTTACAAAGTGTTTACTTCAGCTTATGTACTCTGTCCTCGGGGCCTGTGTTGTGACTACCCCAAGCCCGCCTTCCATAGGCTAGGGGCTGGCCACTAGAACCAAAGGCGTAAATCCAGATAAAATGGAAGGCGTTGCCTTTATATAAGAAAACAAACACCATAGAGTATGCAAGATGAAGTAAACAATAAGTAAACTGAGTACAAATGTAAGTGATGGAAATTAAATGGGCCAGTATAAAAACCCAACTGAAAGTATAGTACAACTAAGAAAATATAGTACAACAGCTGAAAAGTAAAGCAACAAACACCATGTCGTCCTCCGGAAACCCCACCTGAAGGGTGGGTACATATTTTCTTCTCTGCTTCTCAAATCTATCGTTCCACAACATGTACATCCCGCCTGATAGTCCTCCACCAGATACTATCCCACACCACAGGCCTCAACTATGATCTGCGCTGTCCGTCATCTGTAGACGACACAACGTAGTGCAGGCATAGATCATGCAGGGGTGAGTATACGATACTTAGTAGGGTCCCCGAGACCCCCGAAGGCCTCCCAGAATCCAAAAAGGATATGCCACAAAGGAAAGATAGAAAAACAATGTATCAACCAAATCTACTTAGGTATATGCCCATACATATTCCTAAGTCATCAATTCCAGTTCTGTTCCAACTCACAAGCCCAAGTACAACTCAGTCCACATAGGAAAGCATAACACAATCCACACAGAAATGCACAACCTAATCCACACAGGAAGGCAAGTCAATCACATAAATGATAATGATTGAAAGTCGAGACTCAGCTCACATAGGTACACTACTCATTAAGAGAGGTGGAGATGATTAGATGTAGCCTCTAAATCATCTCCTCTCCCGAACCCATGTAGGATCCAAGTATAGAAGTCTTTTCTGCCGAACCCACGTAGGATCCAAGTACAGTAACCATCACTGCTGAACCCACATATGATCCATGTACAGTCGTCATTGCTGCCGAACCCACGGAGGATCCAAGTACAGTCGACCTCGCTGCCGAACCCACGTACGGTCCAAGTACAGTTGTCGTCGTCATCACAGTCACAACCAGCTCTTGGGTTCCCGCACACAGCACGCTCGATTCCAGGAGGGTCTGCTCCATGAGCCAAGGGGTTCGATACATCAACATTCATGAAGTCCATAGTTGATGTATCAGAAAGTTCCGTCTCGTCAATAGGAACTCAATGCGATAGACGACGTGTCAATCAGACACACGATCTAAGAGTTATTGGCTTTTCCTTCCCAGGGGCCCCGATGGTTTTTAAGCTAAACCAAGCCGACCGTACTCCAGCTGCATCCAAACCTCGAGTGTAGTAAACCATACGAACCGTCTCACTAAGAGGAATTCAACATAATTGATTGCACATCATTCAAATGTCCAGTCATTATGTTATAAGCGTTTTCGCTCCAAGGGACCGGTTGGTTTTGGGTTCGAACCAACCCAGCCATACCAGAAATTCACTAAAACCTCAAGTGTACTATATCGAAACGACCGTCTCGATCCATGTATCCCTATGAAACTGACGGTACGTCGATCAGAGGTCTGTAGCCTAGGATATGAGCTTATTAACGAACTTGGTCCGAAAATAGGGGGTCTGGGCCGGGTCCGACCCGGCCTAATACCCCATGGGTTGGCCCGAACCGGGTTGACCCAACCCAGGTCTGGGTCTGGCCCAATTGGGCATGACCCGACCAGGCTGGAGCGGCCCGGCCTATGGCTACGCATGGCCGGCCCAGCCCGTGCGGCCTGCGGGCCGGCTCGGAAGCCGGACGCGGCCCGGCGCTGACCGAGCGGGGTGCAAAAGGGGGGGGGCGCCCCTTGTTTACGGAAATAGCAGATCCTATGGGGTCCTCCTTATGACTCAGTCGTGGGGTTACGACCCCCCGGTTTCTTTTAATGGCTGGACATTATGGCCGGTTGGCTGTGGAACCGCGGGACCCCCTCGGGTCTCACCTCTAGGTGGCACCGATGGTTTGCATAGTGGGCCGCACCTTGGAAGTCTGTCGTAGCTGTGGTTCGACTGGCGCGGTGCGACCGTACCCCACCACGGCCCCTTGAAGCTCCGGCGCGGCGCGCCGGCGCCGTGCCCCTCCGCCGTGGCCCGCTCCAGGACACGCCCTCCTTTCGCCTCCCCAGTGCAGAACGACAGTGCCGCGCACCACTATCGCGGCCCGCTCCGGTCGTGGTCCTCTTCATCACCGCGCGGTGCAACGACATCCTGCCACCTTCGCCATAATCATCAACGAAGATCAGTAAGAAAAAGGGGAGGAGAAATCATTCGTGTTTGTATGGTACTATGATCAATGCATCGTCAGTTGCGTAGGTATCCTTGGATCGATACGGTCGTTTGGTATATTACACTCGAGGTTTCTATGAAGTTTGGGTATGGCCGGGTTTGTTCGAACCCGAAACCAACTGGGCCCTCAGAAAGAAAACGCTTATAACTTAACGACCGGACGTCCGAATGACATGCCTTCAAATGAGATGAAATCCTCTTGGTGAGATGGTTGTTTTTCTTTACTCTACTCGAGGTTTGGATGACTATGGATATCGATCAGGTTAGAAACGAGAATATTTATAACCGGGCGCCTGGGACGAAAAAGCCTATATCTCTCAGACCGGGCGTCCGACTGACATGCCTTATATCATGTTGAATTCCTTATGAAGAGACATAACTTTGTGATACATCAACTCTGCACTTCGTGACATATGATGTATCGACCCTCTTGGCTCGTGGAGCGGACCCTCCCAGAATCGAGCGTGCTGTGTGCGGGAACCCTAGAGCTGGATGAGGCTGCGACGATGATGATGACTGTACTTGAATCCTATGTGGGTTTGACAGCGAGGAATACTGTACTTGGATCCTCCATGGGCTCGGCAGTGATGATGACTGTACTATGATCCTACATGGGTTCGGCAGGGAAGGTTACTGTACTAAGATCCTATGTTGGTTCGGCAGCGATGACTTCTGTACTTGGATCCTACGTGGGTTCGGCAGTGGAGATGATTCAGAGGCTATATCTATCATCTCCACCCCTCTTCGTGAGTAGTATTCCTGTGTGAGTTGAGTGTAAACTTTCAGTCATTATCTTCAAAATGAATGTTTTGCTTTCTTGTGTGGACTAAGTTGTAATTTCTTGTGTGGACTGGGTTGTGCTTGGGCTCAGGAGTTGGAGCCGAACTGGAATTGATGACTTAGGTATATGTATGGGCATATACCTAAGTAGTGTTGGTTGCTACTTTGTGTTTTTCATATTCCTTTGTGGATTAATCCTTTTTGGATTCTGGGAGACCCCCATGAGTCTCAGGGTCCCAACTAAGTATCGTATACTCACCCCTGCATGGGCAATTACTGCACTACGTTGTGTTGGTTGCAGACGATGGACAACACTGATCGTGGTTGAGGCTTGTGGAACGAGATGGTATCCGGAGGTGGAATTTCAGGCGGGTCGTACACGGAGTGAACGGCCGGACTCAAGGAGTAAGGAGATCATTTGTTCCCACCCTTTAGGAGGGATAGACGGAGGATGACTTAGTGGTTTCTAATTTACTTTACTGCTGCTGTACTTTCTTTTCAGTTGTACTGTACTTATAGTTGGGTTTGTATTTTGGCCCATTTCCATTTAGGCACTTACTTTTTTACTCAGTTTACTTAGTGTTTACTTCATCTTGTGTACTCTGTTGTGTTTGTTTTGTTTATAAAGGCAATTCCTTCCCTTTTTATCGGGATTCACATCTTTAGTGCTTGTCGCCAGCCTCTGGCCAATGGAAGGCAGGCTTGGGGTAGTCACGGCACAAGCCCCGAGGACATGTCATGAAAAATTGGTATCAGAGAAGTCGGTTCTACCGCAGAACTTAGGAATCTGATAATTTCTTCTCTGTGAAGCAACAATGGTTAGAGTAATGAGTGTGGTTATCAGTCTGGGTAGTCCAGTGTTGGTATGGCGGCCAACGTATCCATACACCAGGACCTTGACATCTGATTTCCGACTCAGTGCACGAAAACATTGATTGCAAGAGTGTTTCAAAAGTTTTCTTTTTGATTAATTATTTCAGATCACTCGGTATACTGTATTAACCGTGGCACACTTGTTTCTTTTTAGGATGGACCCACGACGGTTGCCAGCTAGGGTTCCGAGCTTTGTGCGAGATGGCATCCCACCGAGTGACGAGGCCTCGGTGGAGGGCCCCATTATAGCGGAGGCACCGTCGGTACCTCTACCCATTGAGCGCCAGATGCCACCATCCCCAGCAGCTAAGAGTGCACGTCGCCTGAGTGCACTGCACGAGTTTCAGTGTGAGAGGCCGCCCAGGTTCCGCTGAGAGATGGATCCTCAGGGAGCCGAGGATTGGCTAGAGGCTATTGTCCGAGTCTTCAGATTAGTAGGGACACCAGCTAACCTCATGGTGATCCTTGCGGCGAGACTCCTGCACGTAGCATCATGTAGATGGTGGAGCCTGATGATCCAGGTGCACGATGAGGCATCACTGCTTTGGATGGAATTCGAGAGCCTCTTTTGCTCGGAGTTCGTTCCAGCCACCCTCCATGCAGTGCGCATCCAGGAGTTACTATAGCTGTGGCATGGCAGCATGAAAATAGCCCAGTACTTGGTGAGATTTACTGATCTCTCGCGCTACTCCACGGACATGGTTCGGGACCCATTCTTTCGTGCCCATACATTTGAGCAGAGACTAAGGCATGAGATCAGTGCATTGATGATCTCCCTCAGTATTCCAACGCAGGAAAGATTACAGGAGAGATCCCTTCTTGTGGATAGATTTCTTGCAGAGCCTACACCAGCTGAGAGGCCTACCGTAGGGTGACACGTAGTGGAGTCTTCTACAGCAGGCAGTAGACAGATGTTGTAGAGGTCCAAGCGTACCAAACCACCAGGTGGGAGACCTCAGGGCACTGTTTTGGAGGAGTTGGGCACACGCAGACGATCCAGTCATTTGAGAGGTAGACAATGCGATTCATGCGTCGGGCACGGCCACATGGCTTGTGACAGGACGACTGGCCATGAGGAGGAGCAGCAGACGGTTGAGGGACCAACCAGGCAGAGGAAGGGGTTCGACCGTGGTGGTCCACATGGAGTAGGCAGATGAGGCAGAGGAACTAGCTGAGCATCGGGTGGTGGGAAACACTTTAAGTCTATAACCCCACCAACAACAGAAGGTCCACCCCGACCCCAGGGAGCTGTAGGACAGAGGCAGGCACAACTTCAGGCATTGGAGGCTTACGACCACGGCACACCTGAGATGGTTCGAGGTACTATCTGTGTCTAATCCGCCCTTGTTGCAGTTCTTATAGACACAGGACTGAGTCATTATTTTATTGTTGCTTCCCTTGTTCGGAGCTTGGATATTCCGACGGAGCCATTGGCTCAATCCTTACGGCTAGAGACTCCTACGGAAGCAGACTCAAAGATTACACACTGGTGCCGACAATGTGAGCTTACTATATGATGTGATATCTTTGGCTGGGATCTTCTTGTAGAGGCCTCTAGGCCTTACGACGTCATCTTGGGCTTGGATTGGTTATCTACAGTCCATTCTCAAATCGACTGTATTAGGCGCAATGTGTGGTGTGCCCGCACATATGGCAGCAGTTTCACCATCACTGGTGAGAAGGGAGCCTTTCCAGAACAGGACGGACTCACACAGAGGAGAGGGAAACCAATCACACATCAGTTGGCTAGTCTTATCCTTAGAGAAGTTGATGTGAAGAGTCCTAGTTTCCCTATTGTGGTGGATCAGTATGCAGACGTTTTTCCTGACGACATTCCAGGAGTACCTCCTCGCAGAGAGATAGACTTATAAATTGACCTGTACCCCAGGACAACACCGATATCTACTCCAGCATATCAGATGGCTCCCGATGAGGTTTGTGAGCTACGGGTACAGCTGGAGGACTTGTAGGGATGAAATTCATTCGACCCAATGTTTCACCCTGGGCTTCCCTAATTTTGTTCGCCAAGAAGGTGGACGGGAGCTTGAGACTGTGTGTCGACTACGGTCGCTTGAACCAGGTGACTGTGAAGAACAAGTATCCACTTCTGAGGATTGATGACCTCTTCAATCAGCTCAAGAGAGCACGATGGTTCTCGAAGATAGACCTCAGGTCATGTTATCATCAGCTTAGTGTTCGAGACGAGGATGTGCATAAGACGACCTTCAAGTGTCGGTATGGACACTATGAGTTCTTGGTTATGTCTTTCGATGTAACCAACACTCCAGCAATGTTCATGGGTCTCATGAACAGGATCATCCAGCCTTACCTCGAGCGTTTTTTCATAGTCTTCATCGACGAAATTTTTATTTAGTCGACTATTGAGGAGGAGCATGCCTACCACTTGCGGGTTGTACTGGATACACTCTGAGAGAACCAGCTTTATGGTAAACTCTCGAAGTGCCAATTCTGGATTCCAGAGGTCCACTTCTGGGGGAATGTCATCCCTGAGGCAGGAGTTGCGGTGGATCCTACGAAGATCGAGGTAGTACTAACTTGGGATCCACCCAGGAGCATGACTGAGGTGAAGAGTTTCATAGGTCTAGCTGGATACTATCAGAGATTTCCACCAGACTTCTCCAGAGTTTCAGCACCACTTCCAGCTTTGAAGAAGAAGGGGAAACCCTTCTTGTGGTCAGATAGATGTCAGTAGAGCTTCCAGGAGCTGAGACAGAGACTGACCAGTGCATCCATCTTGAGACTACTGGAGGAGGGTGTATGGTACGTAGTTTACTGCGATGCATCAAGGACCAGACTCTGGTGTGTCCTGATGCAGGAGCTGGCAGTGATCGCCTATGGTTCATAACAGTTGAGGCAGCTTGAGCATAACTATGCTACACATGACCTAGAGTTAGCAGTATTGGTCTTCACCTTGATGATGTGGTTGCACTATCTGATGGGTGAGCGCTTTACAGTCTTCAATGACCACCAGAGCCTCTGGTACATCTTCTTGTAGAAGGACCTGAACTTGAGACAATGATGATGGCTCGAGTTCCTCCAAAACAATGACTTTGAGATTGTCTATACTCCTGGGAAGGGGAATGTAGTAGCTGATGCTCTCAGTAGGAGGTCGGGCATTCAACTACTTGGAGAGGCAATATAGTAGTTAGTCTCTTTGCAGATATCCTTCGTGGATAGAGATGGGGAAGCCTTTCTACAGTCACTCACAGTCACTTCTCCACTACTTCAGCGGGTCAGGGAGGCACATCGAGGGGATATTGACTGTGAGATGCGATGTTAACAGATATCCATAGGACAAGAACCTGATAGATTTTCTATAGGAGGAGAGCACATAATCCTTTTTAGAGGACATACCATGGTATCTGTTGGATTAAAGGAGGAGGTGCTGAGAGAGTTTCACACTTCCCCCTGGGAGGTACATCAAATAGTAGTGAAGATGTACCATGATCTTAGGCAATAGCACTGGTCGCCAGGTATGAAGAAGGCAGTGAAAGAGTTCGTTTAACGATGCGTCACCTTCCAGCAGGTGAAGGCGGAGCACCAGGTACCAGCAGGCTTGGTACAGCCTTTAAAGGTCCCGGAGTGGAAGTGGGACAAGATATCTATGGACTTCATTACGGGACTTCCACATACTTTAAGAGGACACGACTCCGTCGGGGTTATCATAGACCGACTCACCAAGTTGTCCCACTTATTTCCTATCAGAGAGCAGGGCTCAGTGGAGAGATTGGGACGCCTCTACGTTCAAAAGATCATACGACTTCATGGTGTTCCATCATCTATCATCTCCGATCATGACGCTCGATTTACTTCCTGGATTTGGAAGGGGTTGCAGGAGGCTTTTGGGATGCAGCTACGCCTGAGCACCGCCTTTCACTCTCAAGCGGATGGACGGATGGAGAAGACCATTCAGACACTCGAGGCCATGCTTCGTGCATGTTTCCTTGACCTTGGTCGCAGTTGGGAGGATCACCTACCCTTGGTGGAGTTTGGGTACAACAACAACTACCACTCCACCATCGGGATGGCACCGTACGAGGCATTGTACGACCGACCTTACAGATCATCTATGTGCTGGACTGACCCTTGGGAGTCAGCATTCGTAGGACTAGAGATGGTTCAGGCTATAACAGAGAAGGTACAGATCATCTAAGAGTGGATGAGGACTCCTCAGAGATGATAGAAGTCTTATCCTGATAGGAGGCGGAGACCACTGAAGTTTGAGGATGGCAACCATGTTTTCTTACGGGTCTCACCTCGACCTGGATTACAGAGATTTTGCTGGGGCATCATGTAATCTCCACACATCATCGGGCCATTCTAGATTTCTAGCAAGATAGGCGAGGTGGCTTATCACCTGGCTCTTCCACCGTAGTTGCAACGGGTGCACAGCGTCTTTCACGTATCTCAGCTGAGGAGATATGTGCCTGACCCGATGAATATCATCGACCATGGAGAGCTGGACATCGATGACGGGGCGACATTTGCGGCGGTCCCAGTGGAGATCGAGGATCGACATGATCAGGTCCTACGTGGACGGTCGATTCCTCTAGTGTGCATTAGGTGGCAGCACGAGAACGTCCAGGAGGGAACATGGGAGTGGGAGGCTCAGATGCGTTCACAGTACCCTCATTTTTTCCCTAGGTTATGATGTTGCTTTATGGGGATATAAATCCCTGAGGTGGGAGTAATGTAAAGAAACATAAATTTCAAGGAAATGTTTTTCTTAAATTCCTTGGGATTTTACGAGAACGCAGTTTCTGATGGAACCTAATAGCGAGGCCCGGTGTTCCAAGAATTAATTTCTGAAGTTTAGCTCAGGTACATTCAGTGATCGAATGAGCCGGTTTTTCTATCTTTTTACCTTGTGCTAGGAATTGAAATATGAGGGCACCGATGAAACTGTTGCACTGGTAAATGCTTAAGAGGACTTTTACTGTAGATGTGTTTTCACGGGAGGAGTTAAAAATTGTGGTTTAAATAAGAAGAGAATAAAAAAGTGGAATTTTTTTTACTCTTTGACTATGGCAGTTTTATCCTACATGAGAGAGTTAGGATGGGACCCACTAGCATCCTAACTACCCATGTGATGATAAATGTGAGGTGGGGCCCGTACGAGCCCCAACCCTTCACATTCCTTAAACCCCCCTTTAAACCCTTGTATTTAATTGGGTAACTACTCCCCTCCCAACTCTTCCAATTTAATTCATGCCAACACACATTAATTTAATTATTTAAACCTCATCAATTAATTGAATTAAGTATTTGAATTTGTAATTTTGAATGCGTGGAAAAGTAAAATAAAATAAAGAGAAGCCTTATTTTATTTTTTGGTTGGACGTCTGTGTTGAGAATTGGAGGAGAAAGAGCACTAGTTTTTTTGAAGTCCTTCATCTTCAACAAAGAAAGCCAACTCTCCGGCGAAGAACATTTATTTAGCGGCCCCAGATTCTTTATCATTTTCTTCCTCCGAGACAAGGAAGGAGACACCGATGATGAAGGAAACGACGCCATCATCCGCGGAGCTTGATAACCGCGAACTTATTTCGAGGTAGGGGTTATCTTCGTTCAAGTTTTATTTATCGATCTTCATTGATTAATGATTGGACGCTTGTTATCGTCATAACGGGAGGAGATCGGACCGCACAAACACGACTGATCCTCCTCCCCTTTTCCTTTTTTACCATCGTTGACGTTTGAGGCGAAGGCGGTGCGGTGTCGTTGCACCGCGTGGGGAGGAAGAGGACCGCGGCTGGAGCGGGCCGCAGCGATTGGGCGAGGCACCGTCACACCACACCAGTGAGGTCGAAGGGACCGTGGCCAGAGCAGGCCTTGGCGGTGGTGCGCGGCTCCGTCGCCCCGCACCAGAGAAGCCGAGGAAGGCTGCGGCCAGAGCGGGCCACGACGGAGGTGCATGGCACTGTCGCGCCATGCCGGTCAGACAAGAGTCACGCCCCCAAGCAGCCAAACCTCCCACGAGAGGTTATGACGTGGGGTCCACTCGTGGATTAACCCCCCATTAAATGGGGAGGGAGAAGAAACCTCCCAACGCCCATCAATTAATTTTATGTGTCGACGTAAAATTAATTGACAACAATTAATTTTACATCATCACAAAAAATTAAATGATAATGTAAAGACCCGTAAATTTAAAGAAAATTTATTTCTTAAATTCGTTGGAATTTTACGAGTATGCAGTTTCAAACGGCACCTAATTCCGAGACCCGGTGGACCCGGAATAAGTTTCTGAAGTTTTTTAAGCTTAAATTAACACGCGTAAGCAGTTTTCCTGAAAAATTTGAATAACTCCTAAACGGTTACATGGATCATAAATTTTAGGGCACAGTTGTGATCAGGATGGCGGGTTTACCCTAGGTGTTACTTAATTTTAGTCGGCTCAGGCCTCCTATGAGAAAACAAGAAAATGGAATAACCGTACATAAAATAATTAAATAAAGTTACTTTTTTTTTCAAATGCTTATAACTCACAAACGGTAACCCGGATTAAAAATATGATACCACCACTGAACTCGTGAGGGTATGCTTTGTTTAAGCAGATACTAACTTTGGCCGGCGCGGGACACTTGAGAAAGTTAGTTTTTGGCCGTAAATAAATTTATTAAGTGATAATTATTTTATAGTAAAATTCATAACTTCTAAATGGTAACTCGAATTGAAAATCCGAGAGTACCTTTGAGTTCGATGGGGTGTTTTTATCCTAGGAAGATCCTAATATTGACCGCAGTGGGTCGTGGGTGACTGATAATAATTTTCCGAACTTTTTTTTGGGTACGTTCAGTAAACGTACGAGTGGCGTATTATAACTTCTGAACCGTTGGTCGGAATCGAATTCTGAGGGTACTGTTAAACTTGAAGCACCGATATCATCTTAATAATACTTTCACCTCAACGGTAGATGATCGGGAATAAAACATAGTTTTTATATTTTTAAAAATAAAATAAGATTATGTACAACACTTTATTTTATTTTTTTTAAGTTCCCATGTGTTGAGTGAGTTAGTTAAAACCACCCCTTGGGAGTTGGAGGTGGGACCTCCACACCCTAACCTCCCATTTAATGGAGAGGGAGAGGAATCCTCTCAACCCCCCATAAATTAATTTTATGTGTCGATGTAAGATTAATTTCTTTCAATTAATTTTATGGGTCTACGTAAAATTAATTGCTCTCAGTCCATTTTTTGTGTCGACGTAAAATTAATTGGCGTCAGTTAATTTTATGTGTCAATGTGAAATTAATTGCTGTCAACTAATTTTATGTGTCAACATAAAATTATTTCGTGTCTTTTGTTTTGACTCAGGCTATGTAGGGGAAACTTCTTGGCATCCTCCCCTCTAAAGTTGTACCAACGCACCTCTTAAATTGCGCCAACGTAAATTAATTCGGGTGACCACCTTTTTAAATAAAGTAACCGCATCGTTGGAATTTAGGAAGGTTCCAAATAAATGAACCGTCATAAATTCCATGATGGTTACATACCTCTCCCCCTCTCCTATATATATATAGTTTGGGAGATGGTTTTGCGACGACTTTACCAAGTGACGAAGTGCTGGTCAAGTATCGCGACGCCCAACACTTGTGGAAATCTTATCCTCTCCAACGAAGAATGCGAAGAATGCCAACGACGATCTTACACAAGATTTTTATTCGACCTTCCTTCCCTAGACACCTATCCTCCACAACAGTGTCAATGAACTGACGCATCTCGGAAGTGGGGATGTGTGGCGGATGCGACGAACGATGGTCTTCATCGTCTTCCTTACGTGACTCCGCCAACAAGCGACGAGCAAGAGGTAGGGGTTTTATTTTATTTAATGTGTGAACCTTTCCCATGTTCTTCCTTTCTCTCAAAAAGATGAACGATGGTTGTTGTGCTTCATACATGCGAGAACCTATTGCTACCACCCTAAACGAAGAGGTTCCTGGCCAAACCACCATGGCCCGACCCCTTCGTTGTTGTTTTTGTGATGACTCCACAACGACTTGGCAATGAGGCTATGAAGACGAAGGCGGAAAACAAAGGCCGCACTACCCGAAAACTCCGTAAACTTTGCCCTTCCCACGGCTCCCTGGCACACACCCGGTGCCCCGCGCCCCTGCCAGCGCACCCGTGGTGCCCTACCGGTGCACCCCCGGTGCCCTACTGGCGCACCCCGGCGCCTCCCAGCGCCCTTCCATGCTTCCCGGCGTGCCCCCGCGTGCAGCCCGGCATTTAATACCCTGCCTGGCGCACCCGCGCCCTGCACGATGCACCTGTGGCTAGAACGGAGCCCAGCCGGCCTGCCCGCGCCCCGCGCGGTCTGCCCGCTGGCCTCCCGGTCACCGGCCTACTGAACCGTCCCGCGACGCCCCTGCGGTGTCACTGGTCGAACCGGCCCGGTCTCCCGGGCCGAGTTACCGAGCCGCATACGTGGCGACTATCGGGCTGATCCACCCTCATGGTCTGCTGGGCCGGGCCCAGCGGACCAAGTCAAAACATAGCGGGCTAACTCACCCAATGGGTCGGGTCAGTCCCATCGAGTCTAACCGGGTCGACCCAGACCAGGTCAGCCGAGTTGGTCTGACCGGGTCAGACCGGACCCGGGCTCATTACTGGCCCATTACTTTCTTGGGCCATATCTTTGGCACCGAACGTCCATTTGACGAACCATCAGCGGTGTCGGTACTCTTGGAGCATAGCTGTCCCTTTGAGTATACCCCATGGGAGTAAGGGGTATAGTTGAGATATGGTTGGGTTGGTTTGTACACGAAACCAACTGGGCCCCCAGGAATAAAAACCTCATAACTGACAGACCGGACATCTGATTGACGCGCCTTCTATTGCGTTGAGAAACCAATGACGAGGATGTCCTTTGTGATACTTCTACGTGAGAATTAGTGACACTTAGAAGTAATGAGCAGTGGCTCATGGAGAGAACCCTCCCAGAGACGAGCGTACAGAGTGCAGAGACCTTATAGATGTAGACCTGACGACTGCTTGACAAATTCGACTCGGAGTGATTCGATTATCCTAGTGGACGGAGCGCCCGGTATTTGGAGGCAGACCCATGGCAGACAGAGTGTCTGGTAGTTGGAATCAGTCCCATGGTACTCGATTGGAGGAGTACCTCTGTAGGCTATTTGGGGGGGAGTGCCCGATATTTGGCAGCAAACCCACAGTAGACGGAGCACCCGATATTTGGCAGCAGACCTGTGGTACTCGACATGAGGAGTACCTCTGCAGTCCAAGGTTAGTGAGTAGGACCTCAGAGTTGTGACAGAGCCACTATACTAGAAATAAGAGGAGTTCTCCAGCAGTTGTGGTTTCGATAATGAAAATTCTGGTTTGAGCTAAGTCAATGAACTTTGTGTTTTCCTCATGATTGATATGGGTTACTTGATAACTTATGTATAGGTATGGACATATACCTATGTAAAGGTTATCTGTTGAGATCATTCTTTTTTGTCTATACTTGTTGGATTTAGTGAGACCTTGAGGGTCTCGGGGTCCCTAATGAGTATTGTTACACTCACCCCTACACAGGATATGCCTGCACCTCGTTATGTTGGTTGCAGACGACGGACAATACTGGTCATGGTTGAGGCTTGTAGATATGAACGATACCTAGAGGTGTACTTCAAGACGAGACGGTACACGAAGGTGATAGAAGGATGTGGAGAGCTGAGGTGGCCATATGTACCTAACCTATAGGTAGGAAACCTGAGGACGATCTAGGAGCTGCTTCACCATTCAGCTGTTGTCTTATCAGTTGTACTTTACTTCCAATTGTAGATGTACCTTTCTATTGGGCTTGTATTTCCGGCCCCTTTGTAATTTCGTCACACATGTTATATTGCATTACTTAGTGTTTTCTTCCACTTGTTCTCTGGTTGTGTGTGTTTACGTTTTATAAAGGCAATTCCTTCCTAGTTTTTAGGGAGTTACGCATTTGGTGATAGTCGCTAGCCCCTGGCCTGTGGAAGGTGGGCTTGGGGTAGTCATGATACGGGCCTCGGGGGACGGGTGTTGACAAATTGGTATCAGAGGTCGGTTCTACCGCAGAACATAGGACTTTGATATTTTCGTTTTTGTGAAGCAATAGTGTTTAGTGTTCTGAGTGTGATATTCAGTTCAGGGAGTCCAGTATTGGTGCGGCGACCGACATATCCATACACCGTGACCCTGACTTCTGATTTCCGACTTAGTGCACGAAAACACTGATTGCATGTGTGTTTCCAAAAGTTTTCTTTAAGTCATCTCAAACCAGGTCAGCTCACCATGTATAGTCTTTTGACCATGTCACATCTGTTTCTTTCAGGATGCCTCCCTGCGGACGACTAGTTAGAGCCATGAGAGTTGTACGTACTGACAGCCCGCCGAGCGACGAGGCCTCAGTATAGGGCCCTCTTCCATTTGAGGCACCAGCAGAGGCACCAGCAGTACTACCACCCATTGGGACACCGATTCCACCATCCCCAGCAGCAGGCGATGCACATCGCTTGAGCGCACTGCACAAGTTTCAGCGCCAGAGGCCACCCAGGTTCCGGGGAGAGACGGACGCACATGCGGTTCAGGATTGGTTGGAGGCTATGGTGAGAGTATTCAGGATAGTAGGTACACCAGCAGACTCCATGGTGATCCTTTCCTCTAGCCTATTTTAGGTAGCAGAAGGCAGTTGGTGGAGCCTGATTCTCCAGATGCATGACGAGGCATCACTTCTATAGGCAGACTTTGAGAGCCTGTTCCGGGCAGAGTTTTTACCATCCACCATTCGACCGGTGTTGATACAGGAGCTACTTCAACTACAGTAGGGCAACATGAGTGTAGCTTAGTACTTAGCGAGGTTCAAAGACCTCTCGTGCTACTCAACTGATATGGTACCCGACCCATTATTTAGGTCACATACCTTTGAGCAGGGGCTCATGCGAGAGATCAGAGATTCAATTATCTACAACTACATTCCGACACAGACGAGAGTGTTGGAGTGAGCCCTTCCAGTGGAGAGTTTCCTTGGTGAGAAGTCTCCAGTAGCGAGACCCACCGCTAGTCGACTGGGAGCGGAGTCTTCTACTACTGGCCATAGACAGATGACGCATGGGTCCAAGAGGACCAGACCCACTAGTGGCCAACTGCACGACTCAGGTTCTGTTGTGTGGGGAAACAGGAGTGGGGACAGATCCAGTCGTGCCAGGAGCGGGCAGTGTTACTCTTGTGGCGAGCTTGGTCACATGGCACATGACTGCCAAACCCGCTGTACATACGATCAGCAGATACATGAAGGACCTCCCAGGTAGAGGCTGAGGTTCAATCAAGGCAGACCGCAAGGATCAGGCGACTGTGGGAGAGGAGATGGCCATGCAGCTGGTGGTGGATGACACTTCGAGTTGTTTCCACCACCGCCACTAGGAGGACCACCCCAACCGTAGGGAGCAGGTGGAAATGGGAGAGCACAGCTTCAGGCAGCTGAAGCATACGACTATAGAGCTCCAGAAAAAGGTGGATAGGAGCGGTACTAGTTCCAGGAATAGAGGTCTTTGTTCTTGGTGCTTATAGTTTCCATGATGTTGTTGCTTGTGGTTGTTGTGTGTCTTTGTACTTGAGCTATAGTAATAAAAGACACTTTTCATTGTGATGTTGGCTTTCCTTCCCTTTTGTGTGTTTGATACTGAGAGGTTCTGGTTAAAACTGTTGACTTGACCCTCACATTCGAGATTCCTACTGGAGGAGACCCAGTGACCACACAATGATGCTGACAGTGTGACTCAACCTATGGAGGCGAAGGTGACAGTTGGATCTCTTTGTATTAGCGTCGAGGACTTATGACATCATCCAAGAAATGAATTGTTTCTTTCATGTCAGGATTGACTGTATTAGGCGATGAACGTTGTTCATCCATAGGATGAGACCAGATTTCTCTTTTTCAGCAAAGAGGAAATCTAAGCAGCTCTTGTAAGACCAGAAATGGTGTTGGCTACGATGGAGAAGGTGCAGATCATCCATGACGGGATGAAGACAGCACAGAGCAGACAAAAGTCCTATGCTGATAAGAGACGAAGACCACTGGAGTTCGAGGATGGCGACCACATTTTCTTACGGGTCTCACCTCGATGTGGACTACGGAGATTTGGCCGGGGTGGCAAGTTATCTCCGTGCTTCATCTAGCCCTTCCACCATAGTTGCACTGGGTGTATGGAATCATCAATGTATCTCAACTGAGGAGGTACGTGCATGACCCAAACCACATCATCGATCATGGGGAGCTGGACATCGACGACGGGGCGACCTTCACGGAGGTTCTGGTGGAGATCGCGGATCGATAGGAGCAGGTCTTTCATGGATGGTTGATTCCACTAGTACGCATTCTTTGGAAGCACAAGAACCTCCATGAGAGAACTTGGGAGCGGGAGGCTCAGATGCGTGCTCGGTACCTCCTTTAGTTTTCCTAGTTTGTGTTGTAGCTTTACGAGGACGTAAAGCCCTGAGGTGGGAGTAATGTAAAGACTCATAAATTTCAAGTAAATTTATTCCGTAAATTATTTGGAATTTTACAAGTACGTAGTTTCTGACAGAAACTGATTCGGAGGCCCAGTGTGCTCGGAATAATTTTCTAAAGTTTTGTTAAGCTTAAATTAACGTGCATAAACAGTTTTCCTGAAATAGTAGAATAACTCATAAATGGTTACTCGGATCAGAAATACAAAGGCATAGTAGTGCTCAGGATGGCGGGTTTAACCTAGGCATGACTTAAGTTTAGTCGGCTCAGGACTCTTGTGAGAAAACCCAAAAATTGAATAACTGTAAATAAAATAATTAAATAAAGTTATTTTATTTTTCAAGTGCTTATAACTCACAAAAGGTAACTCGGATTAAAAATCTGAGACTACCGCTATAATCGTGAGGGTATGCTTTCTTTAAGTAGATGCTAACATTGGCCAGTACGGGCCACCGGAGAAATTTAGATTTTAGCCGTAAAGAAAATAATTAAGTGACAATTATTTTATTGTAAAATTCATAACCTCAAAACGGTAAGTCGAATTGAAAATCTGGGAGTAAGGTTGAGTTCTTTGGGGTGTATTTCTCATTTGAAGATCCTAACCATGACCACTGTGGGTTGAGGGTGACTGATAATAAATTTCCGAACTTTTTGTTTTGTACGTTCAGTAAACGTATGAATGGCGTTTTATAACTTTTGAACTAGTGCTCGGAATCGAATTCCGAGGGCACCGCTGAACTCGCAGTGCCGATTTTCGCTTAATAAAACATTCACCTCAACGACAGATGAGCATGAATAAAAGTTAGTTTTTAGATTTTTATCAAGAATAAAATAAAATAATGTACAAAACATTATTTTATTTTCATTAAGTTTCCATGTGTTGAGTGAGTTAGTTAATACCTCCCCTTGGGAGTTAGAGGTGGGACCACCACACCCTAACCCCCCATTTATTGGAGAGGGAGAGGAATCCTCTCAACCCCCCCATAAATTAATTTTAAGTGTCGAAGTAAAATTAATTTCTCTCAATTAATTTTATGGGTCGACCTAAAATTAATGGCTATCAGTTAATTTTATGGGTCGATGTAAAATAAATTACTGTCAGTTAATTTTATGTGTCGTTGTGAAATTAATTTTTGTCACTTAATTTTATGTGTCAACATAAAATTAATTTGTGTCTTATGTTTTGACACAGGCATTGTGGGGGGAACTTCTTGGCATCCTCCCCACTTATGTTTTGCCAACGCACCTCTTAAATTGCTCCAAAACAATTTAATTCGCC
Organism: Viscum album; assembly: GCA_963277665.1. NCBI lineage: Eukaryota > Viridiplantae > Streptophyta > Magnoliopsida > Santalales > Viscaceae > Viscum > Viscum album. The sequence continues at coordinate 440,097,368 of OY728142.1, forward strand.
CGAACCCCTTTTTAAATTAAGTAACCACATCATTGGAATTTAGGAAGGTTCCAAATAAATGAACCGTCATAAATTCCACGATGGTTACATACCTCTTCCCATCTCTTATATATATGGAAATTTGGAGAAGGTTTTGGGACGACTTCACCAAGCGACGAAGCGCGGGTAAAGTATCGCAACGCCCAACACTTGGGGAAATATTATCCTCTCCAACGAAGAACGCGAAGAACGCCAATGAAGATCTTCCACGAGATTCTTATTCGAACATCTTTCCCCAGAAACCTATCATCCGCAACATCTTCAATGAACCGACGAACCTAGGAAGTGGGGACGTGTGGCAGACACGACGAATGATGGTTTTCATCATCTTCCTTTCGCGACTCCACCAACGAGCGACGAGCAAGAGGTAGGGGTTTTATATTATTTAATGTATCAACCTTTCCCATGTTCTTCCTTTCTCTCAAAATGAAGAACAGTTGCTGTTGTGCTTTATACATGCGAGAACCTATTGCTAACACCCTAAACGAGGAGGGTCCAGGCCAAACCAACATGGCCCGACCCCTCCGTTGTTCTTTTTTGTGATGACTCCACGACAACATGGCAATGAGATGACGATGGCGAAGGCGGCGAACAAAGGCGGCGATACCCGCGACCTCCATGAACTGTGCCACCCCCGCGGCTCCCTGGCACACACCCGGTGCCCTGCACCCCTGAAGGCGCAGCCCCGACACCCTACTGGTTCCGCCCGGCGCCCTGTCAGCGCAGCCCGGTGCCCCCGGCGTGCTGCCCCGCCCGCCCGGAGCCCCGCGCCCATACCGGCGGCCTACCCGACGCCCCCGACACCCCTGCCTGCGGCCTTCCCGGCGCACCCCGGAACCCCCGCGGCGCCCTTCCGCGCTACCCGGCGTGCCCGCGCACGCTGCCTGGAATTCGATACCCTGCCTGGCACACCCGTGCCCTGCCCGGTGCCCCCGCGGCCAGCCCGGAGACAAGCCGGCCTGCCCGTGCCCCACGCCGTCTGCCCGCTGGCCTCCCAGTCACCGGCCAGCTTAACCGTCCTACGACGCCCCCGCGGTGTTGCTGGTCGAACTGAACCGATCTCTTGGGCCGAGATACCGAGCCTCATACGTGGAGACTATCGGGGCGAACCGCCCTCACGGTCCGCTGTGTCAGGCCCAGTGGACTAGGTCAAAACATAGCGGGCTGACTCACCCAATGGTTCGAGTCAGACCCAGCGAGTCAGACCGGGTCGAACAAGACCCGGTCAGCACAGTTTGGGTTAGGCATTGTTGGTCCAACTGGGTCGGACTGGACCTGGGCTCATTACTGGCCCATTACCATCTTGGGCCATATCTTTGGCACCAGACGTCTGTTTGACGAACCGTCAGTGGCACCGGTACTCTTGGAGCATAGTTGTCCCTTTGAGTGTATCTCGTGGGAGTTCGGGGTATAGTTGAGATACGGTCGGGTTGGTTCATACACAAAATCAACCGGGACCCCAGGACTAAAAACCTAATAACTCACAGACCGAGCATCCGATTGATGCGCCGTCTGTTGCGTTGAGACCCCTATGACGAGGAGGTCCTTTGTGATACTTCTACGTGAGACCTCGTGACACTTAGAAGTAATGAACAATATCTCATAGTGCGGACCCTCCCAGAGACAAGAATATGGAGTGCAGAGACCTAGTAGCTGTAGACCTGACGACTGCTTGACTGGTTTGACTCGGAGTGATTCGATTAGCCCAGTGGAAGGAGCGCTCGATATTTGGTGGCAGACCCATGGTGGACGGAGTTCCTGGTAGTTGGTAGCAGACCTGCGGTACTCGACAGAAGGGGTACCTCTATAAGCTATTAGGGGGGGGGGGAGTGCCCGGTATTTGGCGGCAGACCCACAGGGGATGGAGGGCCCGATATTTGGCAGCAAACCCACGGTACACGATAGGAGGAGTACCTCAGTAGTCTAAGGTTAGTGAGTAGTGCCTCAGAGTCTTGACAGGGCCACTGTACTCGACAGAGGTGGAGTTCTCCAGTAGTTGTGGTTTCGATAATGACAATCCATGTTTTATCTGAGTCAACGACCTTTGTGTTTTCCTCATGATTGATATGGGTTAGTTGATAACTTATGTATATGTATGATCATATACCTATGTGAAGGTTATTTGTTGAGATCTTTCTTTGTGGTTTATCCTTGTTGGATGTAGTGAGACTTTAAGGTTCTCGGGGACCCTAATGAGTATTGTTATACTCACCCCTGCATAGGCTACACACGAACATCGTTGTGTTGGTTGCAGATGACAAACATCAATGGTCGTGGTTGAGGCTTGTAGAGATGGACGGTACCATGAGGTGGAATTCACGAAGAGACGGTACCTAGAGGTGACAGAAGGATGTGGAGAGCTGAGGTGGCCATCTGTACCTACCCTACAGGTTGGAACCAGGAGGACGATCTAGGAACTGCTTCACCATTCAGTTGTTGTCCTTTCAGTTGTAATTTACTTTCAGTTGTAGTTTTACCTTTCTATTGGGATTGTATCTCCGGCCCCATTGTACTTTCAGCACACTTGTTATATTTCTTTACTTAGTGTATGCTTCCACTTGTTTTCTAGTTGTGTGTGTTTACGTTTTATAAAGGTAGTGGCTTCCTAGTTTTTAGGGAGTTACGCCTTTGGTGCTAGTCTCTATCCCCTGGCCTGTGGAAGGCGGGCTTGGGGTAGTCACAATACGGCCCCTGTGGGACGGGACGTGAAACATTATATAATCCAAATAGTGATTAAATAATAAAGATAATTTTTATTAAATTTTATATTAATTGATACTTTATATTTGGGAATGATTTTTTTCCCGGAATATTATTGAAGAAGTTATTATTTGTTGAAATATATCATTTTTTGGCAGCTATAATTCCTCACTCATAATTTAAAAAAATATTTTATAAAAATGATTTTCTAGATAAAACACCAATTATAATTTATATTCCAACAATGTTAGAGATTGGAAAAAATTATAAACAATGTTTTATAAATTAGTCCTTAAATTTATTGATAATAACTATTCCATTCAAATAAATTTCTCAAATCAGAAATTAATATTTCAAAAAAACTAATGACAAATATTATAACATCCATGAATATCATTCTTTAAGTTATCATTTATATTTTATTTCAACATAATATTTTATCCTTCTATATTATTGTAATTAATTTTCCATGATTCATTAGTCATAATAAAAAATGTTTTTATATGTGATTTATTTTCCGTATTTTAATGATGAAATCAAATCCAGTGAAAAAATTATTAATCTATGTAATGTCTTTGTGAAACAACTATTAAAATATAAAAATTACAATTTTATTTTATAAAATCAATGTATATGAAAAATCACCCCTAATTTTAATTTAAAACCCCCATAACCGTGAATTTATAATCAATATCCTTATTTATAATTACCTTTTATGAATATTTATATAGGCCATTTGACCACTTTTACAATTTTAATAGATGGTCACCCCACACTAGATGACCTCCTCTTATTCCACCACATAGTTTATGTGTAATACACATTTTACATAGTTTTCATTACAATAATAGTATTCCGATTTTGCATCATAAAATCCCTAACATGGTCTGATGCCGCCCCCACTATTACCATTCAATGTTTAATTTATTACTACTGGTGGTCTTTGAAGAATATATGATTGTTTTTTATATTACATTTTTCATTGTTTTCGCATTAAATTTTTTTTTTAAATTATTGGGTTTATGGAATTGAAAAAAATATCCACTTATTTGTGAAATAAAAGTTTAAATTTATGTCAAAACAAAACTATTTATAAATAAATTTATTTTATAAATAACAATATAAAAAGGATAATGTACTATTATCACAATTCAAACAATCATTTTTTAAAATATTAGGCTCATTTTTTATAATAGGTTAATTTTTTATAATGACTTTAATAAATATATTTTTTTAACTGCTGAATAACTCATCATACTATACATTTCAGTGTTTTTGTTGGATAATGATCATGAAATGTATATGTTTATAAATATCATTAGATAATTGCAATACTTGATTTAGTTTTTCTTTAATATTATGACGAGTAACTATAACGATTTATATAATGATTTGAAGGACATTTAAGGGTATAGTTGAGAAACATTCTATTATTGTTAGCATAAAAGTATCATAATTTAAATATGATTTTTTTATCTTGTATTATTGATATTTTTATTCTTAAAATAATGTGACTTAAATTTAATTAGAACATTTTAATGAATTTGTGAAATTGTAATGAGTTCATAATGATTCTGAAATTTGGAAGAAATAATTTATCTCGTTATATCATAGGCCAAAATTTTACAATTTAATAAATAAAAGCAGAATGAAAATTTTATGATTATTACACAAACTAAAATTTTTATTTAGTTGTGATGATTCATAATGGGGTAATTTCATTTTAAAGTCAATATATCAATTTTAAATTTATTAGATTTATAAATTTGTTTTCTTTAAACCATTAATATTTAATTTACCCTCAAAAAAATTATATTACAAACCTGTATTTATGAATAATTTTTGTTATAAAATAATGACTTCTTTATACTAGTAATTTAAATATATTTTTCAAATCACATATATATAGCCTTAATTTTTAATTATTAGTTATAATTGATTATTTATATTTTTATAAAATATAGATTAAATAAAATATGAATACACTTTATTAAATTATGATCATGGAGATGTGCTGTGGAATTATTCTTTTCAAATCGATCCTTTGATAAAAGAATTAAATAATAAAATCTAAATAGTAATTTTATAAGATCATTGATGCGAAATGAATTTTTGAAAAACATGATATTAAAGTTCTTTCCCAATCAATAAATGCATTAAAATTTTATATGGGAATAATAAATTATAAAAAATTAAAGTGTCTCTATCTATCAATAGATTGAACAAGCTACTCACCTAGTTGTAGAAAATGTTGTTCTAAATTTTATAGATGAGTATTTTGGAATTCTTGATTAACATAATAAGCATATACACACTATATAAAATCCTATTCTTTATTTTCTGTATACCATCATGGTAAATTATTTTTTAATAACTACATGAAATACCAAGAAGGCCGTAGTATATTAGTGGATGATGTCTTTGTGAGAAATATAAGGAAAACATGTCTTAGAAAACAAATTTATTTACTAAATCAATTAATAAATGAAAGAAAGAATTTTATAGTGTATAGTCCAACTCCATATTGTTTTATTGTTTAATGATGATATTCCATATTTATTTCTTTTATGGAATTACAGTTAATGAAATTTCAATGAAATTAAATTTTCAAAATGATATTTTTTTATGTCCATAATCTTTATATTAATTTAGGATATGAAAAATGTTATTCACAATATTTGGCTAATTTATATGAAAAAAATAACATTTATCAATATTTTTACATAATAATGGGGAGAATATTTTAATATTAATCAATAAAAAAGTTATTGTCCTTCAAGATAGAATAAAATAAAAAAATATGATGGTTTGAATCAATATAGTACAATATAGAAGAATGAAACATATCATGTTAATATTTAGGTTTAGTTTCCTTTAAATTGTAATTTTTAAAGAATTTTTTTGTATTCTTATATAGTTGATCATGTGAATGTCATTACATTAGATACTGATATTGATGGGAAAATGTAATATCCCATATATTCAAAATCCTGGATGTTCATAAAATCATTTCATAAAGATTAATCATATGATCAAAGAAATATTTGGTCTGTATTATAAATTAATGGAATAAATACCATTGGGGATTAAACAATAATTTTATCATATGGATGGATATTATTATTCATCTCTATATGTTTATGTATATTACACAACTCATATCAATGATTTTCATGAAAATTACAATCATAGAAATGACATTGATGTCTACCTTTAATCTCTTGTCTTATATCTACAAATATTATTTAATGATATTATACAATTTATTAAATCCTATAACATGAAAATTATCTTCAATTGTGCAACCCTAATTTTCATTATTACTGACATTCCTATAATTAGATATGTATTAATTGGAAAATTCAGTTTTTTTATATTTTCTAGTTTGTAATTTTTATTTTGAATCAAAAATAATTCTATATAGTAAAAATTATTATTTCTATATACCATCACCAATTTATTAAAAAAATAACATAATTTTCTTTTTCAAAAGGAAAAAAATATAAATATATATATATATTAGGACTCTGCTAGAATTATTCTCCAAATTGAAAATATTTGCATTATTACGAGACATTGTGAATAATTTAGAAAATATTTTCAATTTAATTATACTTGGAAGAAATTATGTAACACCCCAAGCTTCTACGGTACGCTTCTCTTTGAGTAATGTGATAGCATGTGTGTACGCAACACCGAGTTCTAACACACCATAACCAATCAAACTAGCCGTTATGAATAGTAATAACTACTTTTCTAAATTATATATATTTTATATTTTAAAATGGACTTCATTTTTGGATTCGGAATATCGAATTTAGTCTAAGGTGAAATTTTGGTACAGTTCGGATAACTTTCATATTTTGATTAATAGTGAAAATTACTAAATTTTAATTAAAAACAACATTTTTAATCAATATAATTAATAGTGATAAATTATGAATTTGAGGGGTTTTAAAGTATATTTATAATATATTTTTACCATTTAATATAATTTTGGCCATTGGACATAATTTTACAATTAAACAGAACATAAACAAGTGTCAATCTTTTGATAGTTATTATCTCATAAAAACACGCTTTTTGTTTTAACAGCGGAAATTAATTTTAAATTAATTTCTTCCACTTCTGTCTTTTAAATTTAGATAAATGGATTCCATATTTGGAATCAGGATGTCCAAATTGTGTAGATAGGAAACTTATATTTTTAGACATTTTGAATAAATATTGCGGTAAATATTTTATTTACCATGGTTAAGGGTAAATCCGGTAAATAAGGGTTAAAAAATAATATTATAATAATACTAAATTACCCTAAAACATGTCCTAGAGTTATTGGTCTATAAATGTTCGACCATAGGCATCTTTGGGTCGATTTTGGGAACCCATGGTGCCACTTGTAGGTGATAGGGACACTTTATTTTAATTAAGTTAAATTGAATACAAAAATGACACAAGCATATATCTTTTAGCAAAACAATTTTTACATAGGGTTATATATTATGGATTTTAGATTATAAATATTCATTAGAAATATAAAACGATTTCCTACATAGTGATATTTTATTTATAATTTTGAGACATTAAATAATGTAATTAATTTATGACACAATGATGATGAATTAATTACTATAATAGTGAAAAATTAAAATAATTGATATTATAAATACCCAAATAAATATAATATGAAACTTTTAATGTATTAAAATAATTTTATAGGATAATATGATATATTATTATTTATTTAATTGACTTTTTTCGAAGTAATGAATCTGTTATAAGTTTCACAAAAATCAACTATTGAATATTTTCAAAATTGACATAAAAGAATTCTTAAAAGGAATATTATATTATTAATTGATATTAAATTCCAAAAAATCATAGGTTCGGCCAAGAGATATATATCATGATAGGTTAATCATTAAAGGACCACTTGGGGGACTCTTGGATTTATATTTTATGTTTATTAACAATATTATATAAAAATACAAAGAGACATTGTAAAAGTGAAACTAATTAACTTAGAGTTAATAATTAATGATAAGGTTAATATAAGTACCCAAACCTGTCTAAATTCTATTGGTTGAGTGGTTTTCGACCTATCCCCACCTTAAACTTTGAATAATCATCTTTGGAGCCATTAGAAACCGAATATGAATTTATTATAAATTAATATTTCTAGCTTTTCCAAAGGGGCCCCTCACCCCTCTTATAAGAGGGCACTCCTCCTTCTCATTTCTTCACACCTTCAAAGCCTTTTGGTTCGGCCAAAATATGCACAATTACTCTAAAAACGTCCCTCAATATAACCTAAAGGCCTTAGTTTGATCAGAAAGCCAACCTAAGGAGCCCTTTTGATCAAATCAAAAGGAAGAACCCGAAGAAGAGGTAATGTTTTCACCACCCCTTTTCAAGTTCCTTTCTTCTTCCACTTCTTCTTTCTTTGTTATTGAAATTATAAAATAATAATTCCAGTATCTTATATATACTGTGATGTTATTATAAATATGGTACAACCATATTCAGTATTCTATCCACCTTTTGAATAACTTGTCACCATACGTGCGTACGTACGACTTACCGTCTCCACGTCGTGGTGTAATTGTTATTCAATATATTATTATTTGGATGGGTATAATAATGATGTGTAACTCATGAAAATAATAAATGTAACATGTTAATTATTCTGTATATATGATATAACATCCATTTATATATTATTTTAATATCAAAAGAATGATATTGTCGCTCGTGCGTACGTACGGACTACCGTCTCCCCGAACGCGATGAGATTCATTCTCCATCGTATCCATTCAAGTATAATTATCATTTGATGATTTAAAAATGATGTTTAAGGACTTGATATCATTCTGTATATGAATAATATACAACAAACATGGCTTATGTAACAAAACATATAAAAGAAAACGAGTAAGTTATCACCCGAAACGATGATAATTCTAAGATATTATTAACAAATCAATGTTAAAAAATCATATATGATAACATATTAATATATATGATTGTTGTATAATTTAGTAACAATTATTTCACCATTATACAGGAGGTTAACCTACCCAAACCAAGGAAAAGTACAAGGTAAGGGTTATTTCACAATCTCTTCATTATCCGAGGTTGTTTATATGTAATAATCTACTAGGATCTCTTTATCATCCACATCCATGTTTTCTTAAAAATGTATTTCAAAACATTTTTATTATTTACAAGAATATGGGTTAATGTCATTTATACACTTTTTTTAATTTTTATATGAGGAATCTTTCCTTCGTTTTCAAAACAAGGTCATTTTTAACCTTTTCGACAGAATTAAGGTAAAAATGTTTTTTTAACTTATACGGCGGGTGCGGTTATTTTCCACCGTTATAAAATCTTCAAAGATTCCCTTACAAGATGATAAGAATATTTTCAACGAAAATGTTTTATTTTATATGGATCTTAAATTATTTCAAAATAAAAAGAGATATTTCTTTAAAATGAATTTTGATTTCATCTATCTCAACATCCTTTGATGGATTTTACGCTTATTTAATGTTGATTTGTTATGATACAAAACTTCTATATTATATTGAATGTTTTGTGATTTGTTTGACTGTGGATGTTCTATTTTTATACAATTCATGGTTTATGGTGAAAGTATTTACATTTCGTATGCTAGTTTTAATACGAATGTTTTTGTTATGTTTAAACCTTTTCATATGGGAATGCATTGGACTTAATATGTGACAGGTGGAGCCCGCTATAGCTCCTCGATGCATCGGTAGGTCTCATGAGACAAACTTGTGTCTTGGCACAAGGCCTTGACAAAATCTTATTTATAGTCTTGGCACGAGGCCTTGGCTATGTGGTTATGATAGTCTGGCATTATGCATTCCATAATTATGAAAGTGGTTATTGATTTTTCATGTTATTATTCGATTAGTAGAATATCCATGTGAATAAGTAAATGTCATTATTTCATTTTATTTATGACATACTATGTTGAAAGTTCATGTTTGAAAGTCTTTTGTTTTAGTTATACATTGCCGTAAATGTTTATTCTTATTTATGAAAGTTTCCGCTATTTTGTTATCCTTACTGGGAATTTGAGCTCACCCCTTTTCTATGTTTTATTTTTCCCTAGAAGTGAAGAAGTAAATTATGAATGACCTGCAGGGATATTATGTGGGGATATGAGTGTGGATTATGGAGACAATATGTTGTTGTAGTAGTTTCGCATTTTATGATGTAATGTAAGACTTATGAATATATCTAGTGTTTCCAAGGCTACTAAACCAATCGGTCTGTCGAGATTTGATCTTTCTTGTTATCATGCCAATATTATGTAATAATGCGCCGACTCTGGGCAACTTGGTTCGGGGCGTTACAGTTGGTATCAGAGGATGTTTAGTACAAACCATGGAAGCTAGATTTATATAAACTCTGATAAGAGCACGTAGACCTAAGATAAACTTTGAGGATTAGTATAGAAGAACTTCCTAGAATTTTGGTATTGTAGAAATTTTGTAAGTTTTCCGAGAAATACATCCCTGTCTGGATACGAGCAGGTAGAGGCGGCTCTGGTACAGATGTACCTAGGGGTAAAACCCGAAAACACCGCTTTGAGCTAGGCTCGAACGGGAACTGGTGCACGACAACGGGCCTTGCTGCACTGTTGGTTACGACACTCCCAGGGGATTTGCTTTGGATAACTCTCATTTTCATTACAAATCATTTTGAAGGGATTATGAGTATATACATCCTCAATGAAAACATTCTTATGATTATGGATTATATCCATAATTAGTTCAATTTATGTTAAGTGTTTTATAAGTATGGGATTATGTATTTTGATTCATAAACAGATCTAGTTTATGCCATTGTTTAGAAATGGCGCCTAGTGGAAGAAATGGAAACCGTATCAATGCACGAACTCCATGTAGGGATTGCCCTAGATAATTATAGTGGAGCAGGTGATGCAACTGGTGCCGATCAGCTAATCACCATACTGGGACAACTTACTCAGATTATGAATAATAACCTTACCCGTATGGAGCACCCTGATCCGCAGCATGGAGGATCAATGTTAGATCGATTCATGAGGCAAAAACCACCAACGTTCAATGGGAGTACAAATCCCTTAGTAGCTGAGCAATGGATATTTTCCATAGAGAAAATATTTCAGGCTTTGGGGAGCAGTGAAAGGGAAAAAGTTATCATGGAAGTTTACCGCCTCACTGGAGATGCTGATCAATGGTGGTCATTGATTAAAAATACGAAGGAAGATGATGAAGTATCAAATATGGAATGGAGGGAGTTCAAAGATCTATTTTTAGAAAAATACGTTCCTCGCGACCATCGAGCAGATATGGAAATGCAATTTCTAAGCCTAAGACAGAAGGAGGATGAGAATTTCACAAAGTACGAGGCTAACATTACGAGGATAACAAGGTACGTTGGTGATTATATACGTAACCAAAGAAGTATGATTGATCATTTCTTTGATGGGTTAAAACCATTTCTCTGTCGAGCATTAGTCTCACAATCCTTCTCGTCATACGAAGACATTGTCTCATGTGCTATCAAGACTGAAAAGGAATTCTCTAAGTCTTATGACTTTAAAGCAAAGCAAGAGAAGAAGAGGCCTGCTGATCAATCTGGGAATGGAAATAAGGGGAAGAAAGGAAAGGTTGAATATCCATCCTGTGGTAAATGTGGGAAGAAACACCCCGGTACTTGCATGAAGGGAATGTGAGTCTGTTACAAGTGTGGTGAAAAAGGCCACCAAGCTCGTGATTTCAAAGGGAAGAAGGAAGCCACCAACGTTCAGTGCTATAATTTCAGGGAGATGGGTCATTATGCAAATGAATGTCCTAAGCTTCAGGAGAACTTACCTCATAAAAGGCCAAGGGATCAAGGCCAGGATTATGCTATCACTACTGCTGAGGTAGAAGATCCTAAAGACGTGGTGGCAGGTAATTTAATGGTTTCCTCAACTTTAGAAAATGCATTATTTGATTCTGGATCATTGCATTGTTTCATATCTTCCCAGTTTTCTAAGAAAATTAGATATTTCCAATTTGATTTAACAAGGGAGTTGTCAGTTGAAACTCCTAAGGGAAGTATCATTGCAACAAAGTTTTGTGAATCAGTCCCCATTAGAGCACATAAATGTTCTTTATCTGCTGATCTCATCGTCGTACCTATGATTGAGTTTGACATAATCCTCGGTATGGACTGGCTTTCAGACTATGATGCGAAGATTTATTGTAAGAAGAAAGAGGTTACGATTCTTGATGATAATGATAAGGAACACCTTATCTTTAGAGCAGAATCGTCACCACCTAATTCTTATTTAGATCCACCCCCAGTAGGTCAACTTAATTCAATTATTGGGGAGGAAGAGAATGAAATAACTGTGGGTGAGGAAAGGAATGTTCAAATAGAGGATGTACCTGTTGTTAAAGAATTTGTAGATGTATTTCGGGAAGATTTACCTGGACATCCTCCAGAACGAGAAGTTGAGTTTTCCATTGATTTAATTCCTGGATCAAGGCCTATATCGAATACCCCTTATAGAATGGCCACTGTAGAATTAGTTGAACTAATGAAACAACTAGAGGAATTGAGTAATGAAGGATTTATTCGCCATAGTGTTTCTCCATGGGGAGCCCCTGTTCTTTTTGTTAAAAAGAAAGATGGATCTATGAGGTTATGTATTGACTACAGGGAGATCAATGCTATAAGGATAAAGAAAAAGTATCCCCTACCTCGTATTGATGATTTATTTGACCAAATACATGGAGCTCAATACATTTCAAAGATTGACCTTCGATCTGGATACCATCAGTTGTGTGTAAAGAAGGAAGACATTCTGAAGACAGCATTTCGAACCAGGTACGGGCATTATGAGTTTACTGTAATGCCTTTTGGATTTACCAATGCACCCTCTGTATTCATGGATCCGATGAATAGAGTTTTCAAGGATTATCTCGATGAATTTTTGGTGGTATTTATTGATGATATCTTGGTATACTCCAAATCCTACGAAGATCATGAAAATCACTTGCTCATTATCTTGAAGACTCTGAGGAGGCATGGATTATATGGGAAGTTTAGCAAGTGTGAATTCTGGCTTCAGGAGATTTCTTTTCCTGGCCATATTGTCTCTAAAGATGGAATATCTGTTGATCCTTCTAAGACCAAGGCAATCCAAGAATGGCCAGCACCTACGAGTATAACTGAGGTATGCAGTTTTATTGGTTTGGCAGGTTATTATCGACGTTTCGTCCAGAATTTTGCCCGATTGGCTAACCCATTAACGAAGCTCACACGTAAAGGGGTTAAATTTGTTTGGACAAAATAGTGTGAAGAATGTTTCGAAAACTGATGAAAAGATTAGTCAATGCTCCTATATTGACTCTACCATCGGGGAATGATGGGTTCGTTATTTATAGTGATGCATCAAAGAAAGGAGATGGTTGTGTCCTTATGCAGAATGATAGAGTTATTTTTTATGCATCACGAAAGATGAAAATTCATGAACAAAACTATCCTACTCATGATCTCGAGTTAGAAGCTATGATCTTTTCTTTGAAGATATGGAGGCACTACCTCTATTGTGAAAAATGTGAGATTTATACTGATCACAAGAGTTTGAAGTATATTTTCTAACAAAAAGAACTCAACATGAGACAAAGGAGATGGCTTGAATTACTCAAGGATTATGATTGCACGATACACTACCACCCGGGGAAAGCAAACAAGGTGGAAGATGCTTTGAGTAGAAAATACCATGGAGTTTTGAACAATATGAGAATTGAAAGGGATCCAATTTTCTTGGATCTAGTGAAGATGGACATGGGAATAACTAGGGAATGTGAAACATCAATGCTTTTCCAAATGGTTGCCAAACCATCTTTACTAGAAAGGATTAAGAGTTTCAGACCGATGATGAAGAATTTCAAAAGAATATTAAATCTGTGAATGATGGGAGACTGAGATACTTTGTGTATGAACATGGAATTTTGAAATTCGGGAAGAGACTTTGTGTTCCAGATATACCTAATCTAAAAAGGGAATTGCTGTAAGATGCTCATAGTTCCAATTTCTCTATACACCCTGGGAGCACCAAAATGTATAGAGATTTTAAGGAACATTTTTGGTGGGACAACATGAAGAGGGAGATTGTTGATTTTGTGTCAAGATGTATGGTTTTTCAACAAGTGAAAGCTGGAAGGCAACCGCCTGGAGGAGTCATGCAACCTCTTCCCATACCGGAGTGGAAATGGGACAATATTACGATGGACTTTGTCATGGGGATACCAAAGACTCCTAGAAGGAACAATGAAATATGGGTTATTGTTGATCGTCTTAACAAGTCAGCACATTTTCTTGCTATAAGAGAAGATCTACCCTTGGAACGTCTAGCAAGACTATATATTAATGAAGTTGTGAGACTTCATGGAGTACCCCTATCGATTGTTTCTGATCGTGATCCCCGTTTTACTTCAAGATTTTGGAAAAGTCTCCAGAAATCCCTGGATAGTGAACTTCTTTTGAGCACTGCTTACCATCCTCAGACAGATGGACAATCAGAACGGACTATTCAAACCCTAGAAGAAATGTTGAGATCTTTCTCACTTGACTTTCAGGGTATGTGGGATCAATACTTACCTCTCGTAGAATTTTCCTATAACAATAGCTTCCATTCGAGTATTCAGATGGCACCATATGAAGCGTTATATGGAAAGTGATGTTGTACACCAACCTGTTGGGATGACGTTGGTGAAAGAAAACTTGTAGGCCCAGAACTGGTGGAGAAAATGGTGGAAAAGATGAAGGTAATCCAAAATCACATCAAAGCAGCTCAAAGTAGGCAGAAGAGATATGCCGATAATCTAAAGAAGGATTTGGAATTTCAAGTCGGTGATCATGTTTTCCTGAAGGTATCTCCATGGAAGGGAGTCATACGTTTTGGTAAGAAAGGTAAATTGAGTCCCAGGTACATCGGTCCTTTCGAAATTCTAGAACGAATTGGGGCTGTAGCTTACCGATTGGCAATTCCGCCAAGTCTCTCCAAAGTTCACGATGTGTTCCACGTATCTCTGTTGAGGAAATACATGCCTGACCCAACGCATGTACTCATTTACGAAGAATTAGAACTAGAACCCAATATGTCTTATTGCGAAGAGCCCGTCAGGATTCTTGATACAAGAGAACAAGTACTGAGAAACTGGACGACGCGTCTGGTAAAAGTTTTGTGGAGAAACGATAAGATGGAAGAGGCAACGTGGGAACCCGAGGAACTTATGATAAAGAACCACCCAAGTCTTTTCATGTGATAAGTATTCTAGAAATTTCGAGGACGAAATTATTTGAAGGTGGGGAGAATGTAACACCCCAAGCTTCTACGGTACGCTTCTCTTTGAGTAATGTGATAGCGTGTGTTGTACGCAACACCGAGTTCTAACACACCATAACCAATCAAACTAGCCGTTATGAATAGTAATACCTACTTTTTGAAATTATATATATTTTATATTTTAAAATGTACTTCATTTTTGGATTCGTAATATCGAATTTAGCCTAAGGTGAAATTTTGGTATATTTCGGATAACTTTCATATTTTGATGAATAGTGAACATTACTAAATTTTAATTAAAAACAACTTTTTTAATCAAAATAATTAATAGTGATAAATTATGAATTTGAGTGTTTTTAATGTATATTAAGAACATATTTTTACCATTTAATATAATTTTGGTCATTGGACATAATTTTACAATTAAACCGAACATAAAGACGTGTCAATCTTTTAATAGTTATTATCTCTTAAAAACACGCTTTTTGTTTTAACAGCGGGAATTAATTTAAAATTAATATCTGCCACTTCTGTGTTTTGAATTT
Organism: Viscum album; assembly: GCA_963277665.1. Classification (NCBI taxonomy): domain Eukaryota; kingdom Viridiplantae; phylum Streptophyta; class Magnoliopsida; order Santalales; family Viscaceae; genus Viscum; species Viscum album. The sequence goes on from OY728142.1 coordinate 440,113,013, forward strand.
AGAAAAATGGATTCCATATTTGGAATCAGGATGTCAAAATTTTTTAAATAGGTAACTTTTATTTTTAGACATTTTGAATAATTATTGCGGTAAATATTTTATTTACCATGCTTAAGGGTAAATCCGGTAAATAAGGGTTACAAACTAATATTATAATAATACGAAATTACCCTAAAACGTGTCCTAGCCTTATTGGTTGATAAATGTTCGACCATAGGCATCTTAGGGTCGATTTTGGGACCCCATGGTGCCACTTGTAGGTGATAGGGACACTTTATTTTAATTAAGTTAAAATGAATACAAAAATGACACAAGCATATATCTTTTAGAAAATTTTTTTTTACATAGGGTTATATATTATGGATTTTAGATTATAAATATTCATTAGAAATATAAAAATATTTCCTACATAGTGATAGTTTATTTATAATTTTTAGACATTAAATAATGTAATTAATTTATGACACAATGATGATGAATTAATTACTATAATAGTGAAAAATTAAACTAATTGATATTATAAATACCCAAATAAATATAATATGAAACTTTTAATGAATTAAACTAATTTTATAGGATAATATGATATATTAGGATTGATTTAATTGACATTTTTATAAGTAATCAATCTGTTATGAGTTTCACAAAAATCAACTATTGAATAGTGTCAAAATTGACATAAAAGAATTCATAAAACAAATATTATATTATTAATTGATATTAAATTCCAAAAAATCTTAGGTTCGGCCAAGAGACTTATATCATGATAGGTTAATCATTAATGGACCACTTGGGGGTATATTGGATGAATATAGTATGTTTATTAACCATATTATATAAAAATACAAACGGACATTGTAAAAGTGAAACTAATTAACTTATAGTTAATACTTAAAGATAAGGTTAATATAAGTACCCAAACCTATCTAAATTCTATTGATTGAGTGTTTTTATACCTATACCCACATTAACCGTTGAATAATCAACTTTGGAGCCATTATAAACCGAATATGAATTTATTATAAATTAATATTTCTAGTTTTTCCAAAGGTGCCCCTCACCCCTCTTATAAAAGGGCATTCCTCCTTCTCAATTCTTCACACCTTAAAATCCTTTTGGTTCGGCCAAACTCTGCCCAAATACTCTCCCAACTTCCCTCACTACAACCTAGAGGCCTTAGTTTGGTCAGAAAGCCAACCTAAGGATCCCTTTTGATCAAATCAAAAGGAAGAACCCGAAAAAGATGTAATGTTTTCACCACCCCTTTTCAGGTTCCTTTCTTCTTCCACTTCATCTTTCTTTGTTATTACCATTCTAAAATAATAACTCCAGTATCTTATATATACTGTGATGTTATTATAAATATGGTACAACCATATTCAGTATTCTATCCACCCTTTGAATAACATGTCACCATACGTGCGTACGTACGGCTTACCGTCTCCACGTCGTGGTGTAATTGTTATTCAATATATTATTATTTGGATGGGTATAATAATGATGTGTAACTCATGAAAATAATAAATATAACATGTTAATGATTCTGTATATATGATATACCATCCATTTATATATTATTTTAATATCAAAAAAATGATATTGTCGCTCGTGCTTACGTACGGACTACCGTCTCCACGAACGCGATGAGATTCATTCTCCATCGTATCCATTCAAGTATAATTATCATTTGATGATTTAAAAATGATTTTTAAGGACTTGATATCATTATGGATATGAATAAGATACAACAAACATGGCTTATATAACAAAACATATAAAATAAAACAAGTAAGTTATCACCCGAAACGACGATAATTCTAAGTTATTATTAAGAAATCAATGTTAAAAGATCATATACGATATCATATTAATATATATGATTATTGAATAATTTAATAACAAATATTTCACCATTATACAGGAGGTTAACCTACCCAAACCAAGGAAAAGTACAAGGTAAGGGTTATTTCACAATCTCTTCATTATCCGAGGTTGTGTATATGTAATAATGTACTAGGATATCTTTATCATCCACATCAATGTTTTCTTAAAAATGTATTTCAAAATATTTTTATTATTTACAAGAATATGGGTTAAAGTCATTTATACCCTTGTTTTACTTTTTATATGAGGAATATTTCTGTCATTTTAAAAACAATTTCCTTTTTAACCATTTCGACAGAATTAAGGTAAGAATGTTTTTTTAACTTATACTGCGGGTGTGGTTATTTTCCGCCGTTATAAAATATTCAAAGCTTCCCTTACAAGATTATAAGTATATTTTCAAAGAAAATGTTTTATTTTATATGGATCTCAAATGATTTCAAAATAAAAAGAGATATTTCTTTAAAAAAAATTTTGATTTCATCTATGTCAACATCCTTTGATGGATTTTACGCTTATTTAAAGTTGATTTGTTATGATAAAAAACATTTATATTATATTGAAGGTTTTGTGATTTGTTTGACTGTAGATGTTCTATTTTTATACCATTCATGGTTTATGGTGAAAGTATTGACATTTCGTATGCTATTTTTAATACGAATGTTTATGTTATGTTTAAACCTTTTCATATGGGAATGCATTGGATTTAATATGTGATGGGTGGAGCCTGATATAGCTCCTCGATGCATCGGTAGGTCTCATGAGACAAACTAGTGTCTTCGCACAAGGCCTTGACAAAATCTTATTTGTAGTCTTGGCACGAGGCCTTGGCTATGTGGTTATGATAGTCTGGCATTATGCATTCCATCATTATGAAAGTGGTTATTGATTTTTCATGTGATTATTCGATTAGTAGAATATCAATGTGAATAAGTAAATGGCATTATTTCATTTTATTTATGCCATACTATGTTGAAAGTTCATGTTTGAAAGTCTTTTGTTTTAGTTAAACATTACCTTAAATGATTATTCTTATTTATGAAAGTTTCCGCTATATTGTTATCCTTACTGGGCATTTGAGCTCACCCCTTTTCTATGTTTTATTTTTCCCAAGAAGTGAAGAAGTAAATTATGAATGACCTGCAGGGATATTATGTGGGGATATGAGTGTGGATTATGGAGACAATATGTTGTTGTAGTAGTTTTTTATTTTATGATGTAATGTAAGACTTATGAATATATCTAGTGTTTCCAAGGATACTAAACCAATAGGTCTTTCAAGATTTGATATTTCTTGTGATCATGCCAATGTTATGTAATAATGCACCGAATCTGGGCAACTAGGGTCGGGGCGTTACAAATTATATACCACAAAATATATAATAACAACATAATAATTATGGAGAACTAACATATTCAATAACCACATATATTTAGTATTTAATTTTGTGCATAATATTCTTAATTTCACATGCATTGAGAATAATATATGTGGATATTAGTTTCCTTCATTTATTAATGAGAATGGAAAATCAATAGTGTATATAAATAATTTTAGGTACATAAAAATATATAATATTAGTGATATATATGGAAATAGAAGAATGAAATTTTTTCCAAATCATTTGATTTATTGAAAAAAGGAAAATGATTCTTTCTGTTGATGAATAAAAATGTTAATGTACAAGTTGAATATGTAATTAACCACCATTAGCTGCATGGAGTTAAAAACAATTTACCATTTAGGTTGAAAATCCATGAAACACATATGTTGATTTGGGATGTGATACATTTTTAATGAAATGATTTTCACCTAATAAGATTATAGAAGTACTAATTGACTTTTATGCATTTTATAGTAATTACCTTTAATGGAAAAAATTATGTTATACTAATTATCTAATATGAAACATATGTATTAAAATATAAAAAAATTTATCATATATAATCTTTACAATTTTTAAAACATTTGTTTTATAATAAATTCATGAAATCAAGTAGAAACTAATTTTATAAAAAATGTTGGTTTAAGATGAACAATTATGTATACGATAAAATTAACATGGCTACATAATTCATTAGATTGAATTTATGTCATGTAAAAACTAAAATTTATCAAGATGACATATGAATCTGAAACCTCTTTTTACCTTTAAAATTTCTGATTCAAGAAAAAGGAAAAACAATTTTTTTTTAAAGTAACTTTTTTTATAGATCATAAAATTTTTTATAGATGATTTCAAAGTTTAAATTTTTTTAAAATGAATAATTTCATTTCTTAAATAAATATTTTTTAATTAATTTTTTAATATTGTAGGACATTATAAATTAATGAAAAAATAAAAAAAATTATAATATTTATAAAAATATGAATTTTCAACTAAAAATTATCATTTCTAGAAAAAACAAAAAATTTAAACCGGCATTGTTTTTGTTATATTAATTTTCAAAAAAATAAAAAATTTAATATTCTACAAAAAAGTTAATCATTTAAATTAAAAATATAAACTATTACAATAATTACTTATAAATATAACTTATTTTAATTATAATATATTTTTATAGTTTTTCTCATACAGATAATAGTTTTTTAATTATTACCATAAAAGAGATTTTTAAATATTTAACAATAATTTTATTTAAATATATTTTTTATATTCATTGTATCTTGTAATATAAACATTCAAACATAACATCATTTTATAAGGTCTATAATTTTAGTTCATTACAATCTACCACCATTAAAAGAGTTTCATCCTAAAAACATTTTATATAATGGAAAAACTGATGTTAATTATAAACCATTAAATCATAAGGTTACTATATATCCTCCTCAATCATATGGTTCCAATATTGAATCTTGAGTAGATGTCTATTCATTTTTAGCATAACATTGTCTCTTCAATCAAATATTTCTATAGAATTTTATTCAAATGAATTGTCTTATTTCAGTTATACAACTTCTGAGACAAGTATGTTTATTAGTTATTATAGTCAATTTCTAAATATAGATTTGTGGGAGTCATAATCCCAAATATAGAAGTCTAGATGGATTGTTCAGTGAAAGGATATAGCCCAAAAAATGATCAAGGATAAAAAATGTATTGGTTAATCTGAGGATCAACTACCATTTCTTTCCAAATATCATATCTCACTTTCATATAGATATTCAATGGAACTCCTTATATCCAACATCATAATATTTATCTTATTAATTATTATATTCACAAATCTACTCTCAACATTGTGTAATTTTTATATTGCACTAAATGGATATAAAATTGTCCATAATTCCATATACAAGGTTAGTACCTATCGTCTTCATATCTCTATCACCATTGTTTTATATTTTATACACTCATATATTCCCATTGAGATCCTCATATGGTTCCATTTGAACTCTCTCATAGGATCCCTTTTTTTATATTATATTTACTAGGGGGATTTGGTGATAAAAACATCCATGGAAATTAATTCAAAAATAAATCCATGTTTATTATATAGTTTAAATTATCCTTTCAAAATGACCTTTTTATATGTATTACATGTAGTTTTAATGCTCAAATATGGCTCTAATTCTTTCTGAAGGCATACCAATAACTGTGAGGTTAAACAGATATGCCGATTATATTGAATATATAATGTTATTCTATGAAGTCTCACTACTCACCTTATGTATATCGTGGTGAGTTGTTCAAGGGTTAAATATTCTTTAACAGAAATACAATTCCCAAATATTTATGTTCATTGATGAAAACCAAAATAGAATTATAGGCTATAGTTTTTTTTTATGATGTCATATAATGAAATCCACAATAATGTTTTACTATTTCCATACTAGTATGACTATTTTAAAAAAAATACCCTTATAGTTTTTCCATCTAGACATAAATTGAATGAATTTCATGAATCATGATATATACTCGATGATTTTTAATTTCATGTTATTCAAATAAAATTTTTATTTATATGTCTATATGTCATTTCTCTTCTATATTTATAGAGAAGGATGAGATTTGCCAATCACCCAAAAGTTTTTTCCCATTCCATTATTGATTGGACACATATCTGACAGAGAAACTATGTAAATCTATATTTATCAAATTGGTCAATATAAAATTAGATAAATTTCTTATAGAACTACATCATCTATTTAGATCTCTTTGATCGTCCTGTGAATGGATGATTGAGTAGTTAGTAAGAAAATATTTTATTTCTCTCCTCCCATTAGGAATTAATTACTCAAACTTTTCAAATTCATTAGTATTTGGTCATTTTAATTATGTACCATGGATATATTTTCATGGTATTTCATTCCCAACATCAGCCACCTTATTTTTCCGTAATTGGTATGTGCTGTATTTATTTATCCTAATCATTCAACAGGTTCATCTATCGTATTTGGGACATATTGAATTCATTAGATCAATATATATATATATCAAGATCATAAAATCAATATATAATATAAATTAATCAATACATATAATTTAAAATAAAAAATAAAAAAATTATTACTATTACCAGTTCTAAATCATGAATGATATATTTTTAAGCCTGGGTATTTCCATGGTGTGAGATAATAAATTACCTTATTATTTTTCAAGAGAAAGAAACCAAAACATATTTTGTAGAATCACTATATGTTAAAACCATTCCCCATATTGAATAATATATGTACATGAGAATTAACTACCCTATTTTTTGTTTTTTAAAACATTCTCACATTCCTTTATCCAATGGAATATTACATTCTTCCATGTTACCTTGGATAGAAGATTTTATATATTTGATAAATTTCAAACAAATCATCAATAGTATTCAACTATCCTAAGAAAACTATGGATCATGGTTACCATTTTTGGTCTATCCCAATTCTAAATAAGTTATTACTTTAATTAATCTAGTGATATTCCATTTATTATAATTACACAACCCAGGAATAAAGCTTCATTCACCCTGAATTCCCAATTAATTTTTTTTTCACACAGTCTCTCTATTATCAATATCATTAACACAATACAAAAATTATCTTCAACTTTTTTTACTTTTTATAAGAATATATATGAATTTTTTCTTTAATGAAAATCATTATTTGATTAAGTCATTATTTAATGAATCTATTCATTAGATCCATTTAGATAGTAAAATTACTCTTATGTCCAAAGGGAATCAATATTAATTTGTAGATTATATACCTCACATAGAAAAATTTATATGAAAGATCACCCATTTTATCCAATAACTAGTGAAATTAAAATCAAAGTCCCATTATTAATAAGTTTTGAGATCCTATGATTTGATAAAAATATAATAAATACAAGGTAGAGGATACTTATTCTTGATCATTATATTATTAAATTATGATAATAAATTTAATGATAAATTGATCTGTGATTATTTTTTAAAAATTATACAAGAGAACACTTTGTTGAATCCTTAGGATGGATTAAATCCTTTAATAAATTATATTTCAATTTATTCTCTTACTCTATTAATTGGATGGGTTCTATTATGGATGAAATATTTGAGAGAGAAATGGATCTCGATATAAGTTAAAACGATTACTCAACCACTTACTCATGGGAATAACAAAAATTCATCTAAAAATACATATGTATATTTCTATATATTAGGACTTTTAATGATGTTGGATTATACCCTAATCATTTAAGTAAAATGGTCCTCATTGTGTGGTATCATATCCCATACAATAATATTTTCTTATATAGGGAGTTTTTAATCATAATTTCAATGATACGTGATCATAAGATAATTTGGGATCTGAAATAAGAACTAATTTTCTCATAAGTTGATATATTCTTTATGAATGGAAATACAATACATTAAAATAATCATGTAAAATGAAACCAAATAAAAAATAATTATATTTGTAAAAAATTCCCACCTATAAATGAAAATTAGTGGAGATCTATAAATCAATATATATGGTCAATGATCAGCTAGGGGGTTTAAATATTAGTTTAGAATAAATTGTTTTTTGTTCAGAATAAATATTAGTATAAAAAAGTGTTGGATATGAAATATTATGATGATCTATATAAATATAAGTAATTATAAGATATATAAATAAGATCATGTGTACCTTGCATGCCGTCATTATTTTTATTTACCTTTGAGTAGTGATAGTGAATACCCATTCTTGTTCCATAAATTTTGGAGTTTGTATTTGTCCATATTCATCATTTTGATAATGTATTATGAAATGATTATTTAAAATGATTGAACACTTTTGACATTAGTAACTTAATTGTTGGAAGATCATTATATGGGACCTTATTTTATCATATTTCTTGAATATGAGAGTTAGCCTTTGTTAAATAGTTGTGGGACTGTGTTCCTACTTTACCACACACAAAACAAAACCCTACCCTTTTTAGGAATTTTCAAAAACATATTTATCCTATATATATTACATATAAAATATATTAATTTATTTCAACTATGTTTCTTATCATCAGAGATTCCCTAATACTCCACCTTCTATTTCACTTCACCTGAATATTTTAATGTTCTAGTATCCATATTTTATTTAACATAACATCGATAAATCTATTCATAGATACCAATGAATCCTATAGACAATTATCATTGGATAATAATCATCAAGAGTATAAATATGAAATAAATATTTATCTTCGTATTGGATATGAAATCAGAGGCATGACTCACATTTCTTGTTAACCATTCTTCATCTAATCCCATATATTAATTATATTTTTTCTTAAAAAATCAATAATTCCTGAACCATTTTTGTTACGATTCAAAAAATATGCATTGGAAAAATTATCTTCATTAACTCTTATAGTATCATATAGTTAACTTTATACTTTTCTATGTTTCTCTTTACTAGGCTCCACCATTGTTCAACATCACCATCAAGATAATATCCTCCAAATATGACATAATAATTCTTTGAGAAATGGAGAATATAAATTATATTTTCCATCAAATTTACCAACATCAAAATAACTTTTTTATTAGAAGAACAGATAATATAAGGTTGTTGTAATCTCTATCCTTGGTTATTTCATGATATAAAAAAATATTTTACGTCCCACATAATTAGGTATTTAGCATAGAATTTCCATGAGGTTTTTCATTGCAAGTCCAATTTCATTTGTTTCCCAGTTTTTATAATCTCAATATTTTCTATTGATCCCATTTATAATGAATTTTACATAGTTTATATCAATTATTTTTAGTATTTTAATATTGTGAATAAGTATACTTATAGTAAATAATACACAAGAAATAAACTATAAACATATTAAGAGGATTTTGTATATTACATGCATTTGATAGTTTATGAATATTAAGGCTTCAATCTAGTATATCAATGGTTATATTGATAACATAAATAGTTATATATAGATGTCCAAATACATCACAATTATTTGTAATGATAATTCAATTAACCATTGAATATCCTCCTCGTGGGTCAGACTAGGGTTGTAGTTACACCTCTTTGTCATGCACAATTTTATAGTTCAGTTAATACCCAAAATTCATTATATTGGGTTATTACACTTTTGTCCATATATTTTAGATCCTATATCAACTTATATTATCAAAAGAGGTAATTTCTAGAACAACTACACAACATTATCTTTTCCAAAACCTTATAATGTTATATATTAATTAATGTAATCACTTATACATCTCATGAGTGCTTTCTAGTGTTCTCTAAAATAAACTCACATAATTAATAATGAATGTTATGATAAAAATTAATGTGTCCCAAGCTTATTATAACATAAATAGTATAATAATATCATGATTTTGTTAATAAAAATCAGAATCACTAGCACAACCCAAGGGCCAAAAGGCATTTTATCATTTATATTATTTATGTAATAATAATATTTTCCAAAAAATATAAACATTTTACCATTAAAATAATAATATATATACTTTTCTATACATATCACATGATATAATCATCTTCACAGCCTTGGGTATTGAAAAAAATAGAATGGGTGCCCTCAATTGCTAAGTAAGGTAATATTATATGATAATGTATCTGATAATCTACATGAAAGTGACCATGAGGGATATATAAATATCTTAACTAAAAATTATAAATCCATTCATTAAAATCATAAAATATTATCGAGAAACATAATAAAAAAATATTTTATTGTGTTATTAAAGGATATTCCATTTATCAAAATACATATAAATTATTATAAAACATGTGGGTATGGGGTAAGGGTTCAGAATACATTATATATATTACATTATAAAAGGAAAAAGGAAATCTACAGAAATGAAATAAATCCTAAAAATGTAGAATAAAATCGTAAATATAGTAAATATGAAAAAAAACATAACCATATGAAAAATATTTTGTGAATACCCTTGTTTCCCACACCCATGTGAAGAAATTAATTACATCTGCACATGAAAATGTGACCAAACCAATCATTGCCATGCTTGTTTGAACAAACTCATTTTGTCCGCATATGAATATCGAATGAGATATAAACATAACAGATTTAATTTTTGAGATACATTCAATTACACTCCTCACTATCTATACATATTTTTTCCAATTAAAATCAATCATCATCATTTCTAAAATAACCCATTGAAAAAGAATAGTTTCCTAAAAAATCAAATGGTATAAAAATACATAAAAAATTAAATAATTCTATACTAAAACCAAAATAAACCAAAATAGTCACATGGTAATATAGAATATAGTTAAAAACAAGAAAAATAACATTATTTTAAATATACTATATGAGGATAATGAACACAAAATCATGGAATGTAATTTTTGAAAAAAAATTATATTCATCATTGACAAATTCGTAGTTTTGTGTCTATTTTAAAAAACTAACCTTTTTTGATTTTTTATTTTATATAGGTGAAAGTATCCCATTTCAAGGAAATGGATTTAAATAAGAAATTATTTTACCTTATAAATTAATTAGATGTCCTCGTTAAAAATGGAATTTCCTAGAATAATGATGTTCAATGTGAAATTTTATAAAACAAGGAATGGATTTTGAGTTAGCAAGTACCTTACATATAACAATGATATCCATAAAAGATAAAAAATCTCCAAAATTAGGAACATAAATTTATTAATAAGAAATATAATTTTCTTAATTTTAGAATATGGAACTTTTATATTAATTTAAAAACCATATATTAAAGATATTTTTAAATATTATATATTATTTTCATTGTTAGGTGTTAGTACTATCAATTGGTAATTTTGTACAGATATTAGTATGAAAGGTTGTATTCTCAATCATAGGTTCTAATTTTATAATTCATAAACCACTCAAGATATAATAATAATTTTCCTCAAAATATTTATTATTTCACGTTTTAATTATGTTAATTTCATTAATATGACATATGAAAATAGAAATCATGATTATTTTGTTTTTATTGTGTTTAATGATCAAAATGTGATACATTAATAAATAATTTCAATATAAGAGAAATATTCCAAAATCATTAAAAAATATTTCATATGTCATTATAATGTTATATAACAATTATATGGAATCCCATTGTCATTTATAATAACATTGTAATGAAATTTTTTACGTAGGAGGTTAAATCCATGCAAATGGAAACCTTTTATGATGGTTGGATGAGAAATGGAATTCTAGATATTCACAATATGATATATATATTTTATTAAACATGTAAATATTATCATATATCATTATTAAATATATTATTTTAACTATCCATGGTTGTTCGTGAGGAAAAATAAAATTATTTTGTTCATGGAGTTTTTAATACCGATGTATGAATGATTACCAATCTCATTTATAGGCGAATGGACAATATGAAGTTACAAAATAAATTATAATTTATGATTTTTATTTTCTAAATTAATTAAATATAAATTTTCCAAATTTATGTTTGATACTTTATGTGAGAGGAAGTGATAAATAGTAAATATCACATTTTAGATGTGGTATTCTGGATGTGCACATTATTGATGTTTTGACTATTCATTTGTGGATGGAACAGAAAAAAATTATTAATTTAATAAGGAAATTTGAATACAATATAATAATTAAAATGAATTCATTCTATTCTTAATAGATTATATTTTTAGTATCATATCCATTAAGAAGGATATAGTAAGAATAAATGGGTACTTACATCCTTCAATTTAATTTTTATTTGGAATTCTCCTTTAAAATAAAGGGATTATAATAACTAATAGTAAAAAATTATTTTGACATGTCATAGGGTTATAGTAGGGGCAATATTTTAATATAACAATGGAATATTCTAATAAATTTTTTTTCTTGAAGTGGGGGTGGGGAGGGAGTGTTAATATTTTATAAGTGAAGAGAAGGGTACTTTGTGAAATATCTATTGAATTTCAATAATGACATTTAACTATTAAAGGGATATGGTCTTAAATAGGGAAACATGTGGAATAAGGGTGTGTTTTAATGAATTAAGGACTCAACAATATCTTTTTAAATAGGTTTTTGACATGTTTTTTTCTTTTCATCTTAGTAACATACTATATAATTTTTTCCTTTTTACCCGGGTAACTAATTCTTAAACATCATAATTAATATTAATGGAAAAAATAATAAAACTCTATACTGAATAATTTTATACATATAATTAAAATTCATAAAATAATGTAAACATATATAAATTAAAATTTTTATAATAAAATATTTTTATAATAAATTCAAATAATCATGAAAATTCAGTTTCATAAAAAAAATATTTTTAAGGAAAAATGAGTATATATATGCTAATCTAATTGTGGTTAATATTTACAATAAAAATAATTTATTTATTTTAAATAAAATAAAAATGTGACTCTTTAAAGGGAATAAAATACCATATTTGTCCTTAAAAAGGATTGACTTTGTAAAAACATAGAAATTTTTTGTTGAAGTAATAATTTTCATTATTTTTAAAAATACAAAAAATATGATTTCTAAATTAATTTTTTTTAAATGAATAATTTGAGTTATTAAATAATTATTTTATTACATAATTGGTTTTTTAAAATTTTATTTCTTTTATATATACTGATAAAACCAAAAAACAATACCTTCATTGAAATATATTTTTCACTTAAAAATCAATATTTTCATAAAATTGAATAAATTTATTTCCCGGTGAAATTTGGTACATTGAATTAAGAAATAAGTTGACTTAATCAAATTTATATTCTAAAATTTGAAAATTATTATCTTAAGAATAAAATATAAATTTTATAGAAAACAAATTTTAAACACCTTATGTTTCAAAAATATATTAGTTTTTAATCATCTAAAGGTACTAATTTTTTATTCTTTTCAATCAAAAAGTATATTATAGATTTGTTAATAATGGAATTATAATATTTTGTGCTTCATTCATATTTGATGATTAAAATAAATAATGTTTTTAAATACAAAATTTTTTTAACATGGTTTACAATTTTGGGCCATTATAGGATTTGGGGTACAATAAAAAATATATTGTTGATGTCAAACTCAAAATAAGAGAGATATAACAATATTTCCTACTAAGAAAGTTTTTAGGAAATTTTTTCATGTCATGTAACTTCATATTATCATAAATATGTTCAATATAGCTATAATTCTTTTAATTGATTAACCATATTTTATATTAAATTGTATATTTAAAAATAGTTTAAAATTGATCAAAAAAATGAAAGGTTATGAAGTATTTGTATTTTGATATAGTTTTGAATTTTAGTCTCTTAAATTATTAAAATATTAATGACATAATGTATCATTAATTGGATCCCGAAGTAGGATTTAAAACCTAAAAAATATGTATATTTAATATTTCTTGTTATTGAAATTTAATTAACAATATTTATTAAAATTATCATATGAAATTATATATATTGTTATTCAGATGCAAATGGATAAATATTCAATGGGTTTTAAAACAATTTTCATTTCAATTTAACTCTATCAAATTCTTATAGTTGATAGTTATTGGTGAGTATAAAGAAAAATATCTTTATATTATTGTCTCCTAATGAAAATGTATATTATGATAAGGGAAAAATAGATTTACAATTATTTATTTTTTAAACATTAATCTAGTAGGCATTTAGTATATGGGTGATGATAAAGAATTATTTTATGATAATAAACCCAATGAATATCAGCACATTAGATTTCATGCCTTTGATTATAACTAAACAGTTAGTCATGTTTGGGAAGATCAGGAAGATGAAGATAACATAATGTTACTGATGGATTCTAATAACATAATATTCAATTATGAAGAATATGATTATATAAATATCTATATTTTTTTTAATTTATAGTTAAATTTAATAATTATGTTTAGGTATTGTAATTATTACACGTGAGACACATTATAGATATATTTTTTTTCAAACTGTAGACAATAATAATTTTTTTTGTTTTTAAAAAATTAAATATAATTTTTTTTATGATTACAATTTAACAAATAAATATCTATAATTGTAAATATTAAATGCTAAATATATTTATTATCATGTTAACTAATTTATTTATTTTTAATTTTTTTTGTTCCATTCTAAACATATAATGTACCCAATGAGTATGTTGTGGGTGTTTTGAGGTAGGTTATAAGACACCTAGCCTATAAAGTTACATCCAAATTTGTATGATATTCATATTGGTGTGGCATTGTTTTATCATGGAGTAATGAGTTATTTGAAAACTTGGAAAAGTTATATTGAAAATTATGTATAAAATATGATAAATAAAATACCAATAATTATTTTTTTTAAATTTAACATATGATATATGTTGATATTATTGCATTTTGATATTCCTGGTTCAATTTCACAACCATGGACATCTCTGATAGAATCTTATAGATTATTATCGTTATATTAATAAATCATGAATATAGATATACTTTAAAGGTATTTTATTTTTTTGTTTCTATTTTTCCTTCTAAATAAAGTGAATAAAAAAACAGTTGACCCAAATTTCCCTTAATGAAATGAAATTTACCCTCTCTATAAATAATATGGTTTTAATCATAGTTGTGATATGATTTTGAGATGTAATAAAAGTATATATATCAATATTAATTTTTTATATATTTTTCAAATTATCCTTAATGGCATTAATATTTTTATTCTCACAAAATGGAATTAATTTGGTTTACCCCCTCCCTAGAAATATGTTATTAAAATCCACAGACTTCTCTAAAAAATATATAATTTATTATTTCTTAATCATTTTTTATTATAATATAACATGTGTACATTCATTGTTTTAGTTATTTATTTATTAAATATTTGAATTTAATCATATAAATGGTATGAAGTGGTATTTTTTTGTGAAGAAATTATCAAATTTTATTATTTATTACACAGAGTGTTCTTATAAAAAATATTAATTTATATATAATTTAAAATATTAAATCACCAATGTAGATAGTGGAAGTTGGTTGTAGGTACAGAGTTATAGCATATTCAATCAAGGTAAGTGATGTTAGTAGTGATTAGTTGAGCTATTTATAGCTATTTGTACTCATTCTTGTTGTAATTATATATCAAAAATAACACCTGTGATAATGAAATTTTGGATTTATAATATTTCATTAATCTAATTATGTATATATATATATTAGAGTGGAATGTTCTAAAATAAAAATATTGGGACAATTTTTTGTCTTTTAATTTTATTAATTTTTATGTTTTAGAATAATACTTTATTGGAGGATATCATATATCATGAAATGTACATGTGTTGCTACAATAATTTAGTTATAGATAAAATAATAAATAAACTCAATAATAACTATATTTTGGGGGGATTAACTCACATCCAAATATTTATTTTTTTATTTTATCTATACTACTCTCATGAGACCGAAATGATTGAAGACGTTATGAGGGAGCTCTCGAGGGCATCACAATGTTAGCTTCAGATCCATGATGGCGGTGGCCAACGGGCCGGCTCCTCCCCCCCGAACAGCCTTTACCATTTCAGAATCTGTCAATCAATAGAGTGCTAGGGAACCTTGTTGGTAGATTCTTATGTTCTGACAGTAGAAATCGTTCTGTCTGTCACCCTATTAGTTCAAGAATTTGTGTAGAAATTGATGTGTCAAGGGTGCCTGGTGAGTTTGTTTGGATTTCGGTGGGTGAAGAATTTCGTTGTAGACAACCTATTATTTATGAATCCTGGGTCAATTTTTGTTCCCACTTTAAGTGATTGGGACACACAGTGGGAACCTGTCGGTGGGGGTTTAAGGACCTCAAGACGCAGTAGAGTGTGGATGTAAGAGGCAAGTACAAGGGATTGGGGTCTAAAGGCGATGAGTCTTTATCTGGACAGAGTGCTCGAGAGCATAGAGCCTAGGGTGGATTTCTTGGGGAGTGCAGTAAGACTATGAATAGGATTGATGAGGGATCTATTGATGGTTTTGAAACATCCAGTCGATACACTTTGATGATTTCTAGAACTATTGGTTCGGGTGATACAGTGCAGTAAAAGAAATTTAGGGTAGTTCTTCTTGAGCCTAGTGTTTCATGTACATTTAACAGGTTAAGTAAATATTTTGCAAGTCCCTCTAGTGTAATTGCAGGGGGTGCTCATGCCAGTATAATGGTTTCAGTAATTATGGATAATCCCAAAGATGATGCTAAAGATCTGGGTGAGTTGTTTGGAGTAGATATCTCAAATTTTAAGGGTGATATGAGCCCAATTTCTTGTACATATACTATGGAGGTGCGTGCTAGTAGTTATAACTTCACTGAAATGTTTATACATTTGAATGGTGAGGGAAATCCTATTAATGGTCAAAAGTGGGAGCTACCAACACATGGGGTAAACATGAAGGTGAATTCAAAACATGGAATAAATCTGAGGAAAACCATGGCCTGTCTAAACTTAAACAACTATTATTATAGTTTGAGTATCGATGAAGGGATAAAGGACAACATAATTTGTCCCACTAATGATGATTCCATGGGAAAAGGAAAAATATCAGATGAAAATAATATAGGGGGATCCCGTAAAGGCCTACAATGTTCTAGAAGGAGGAAAGGAAATAAAGAAAACCAGGATCTGGGGAGCTGTATTGTTAACAATAAGAGATCAAAAGGCCGTAAAGACTACTCGTATATACCTCGTCCTATAGAGAAACGATCAGCCAAAACATGGGCTAAATTAAAGTTACTTGAGACTTAGATAGTTAAAGGTGGGGCGAGTCAGTGATTAGGAGACACCATGCCTCTAAAGCTTGACAAGGAGGTTGGAATGACAAAGGGACCTAAAGGATCGGTGAACCCCCATAATGATGGTGACAAGATGTTAGAGGATAATCAAGAAAAGACAACTTTCCATTTGGAGGATGGGGTACTGGGAAATGAGGATGCCCCCCCCCTATTATCTAGAAGCACAAGAAAGAACAACAGGAATATGATGCAATGATTGAACATCCTTTAGAATAGCTTATGAGCTGAAAAGAGGTAATAGTTGAATCTGTCTTAATAATTAATTCTCCTAATGAAGAGGCGGAAAGAATGATTGAAAGGGTAATAAGGGTTCTTCCCAATGAGGAGAAAAGAATGTGGATTGATATGATATAATTAATTTTCATTAGAGGCCTCAATAAAGGGATGATAAGCATAGAGGAGTATATCCATCTGTGGGGAAAGATGGTATTAGAGCTCTATGTTGTCCTGATGGAGGAACTAGAAACTCATTTAAACGCCATCTCCTGGAAAATTTTTAGGGAGATTAAATCTGGTAGTTTTCAATTTTGTTTTATTGACTCATTTCCCTCTTTTTATGCTTGAAACATTAGTTTCACACTTTTTTTAATTAAAAGTGTTTGATAATAAAAAATTTAATTTTGATTGAGTATATTAGTCTCATCATCTACTAATTAAAATGCTCTTATGGAAGAATAAAAATTTCATGAATAATAAATAAATTACTCTAATTCTTATGTTCGATAGTATTATTTAAACCACTATAATATAGTATAAATAATTTTTATATTTCAACAAATGTACTGAATGTGATTTTAAAAAACTATCACAAAAAAGATGTTGTGGTTTACATTGTTACTTATTCTAAAAATGCCACCACTAGCCTCACATTTTCTATTGTGAAGCAGTTCTAATTTCTTTATTTTTATAAGTATTTATAATAATTTTTTAATTTATTGAAACACCCAAATATTATATGATATATCTTATAGAATATGTTCAATTTATTTGATATATTTTTATATAGGAAACATTGAATTTTATAAAATTTTGATATAATATTGGAATATTATTATTTAATGTGATATTTATTAGTTACAAATTGGATTTGAGGGTTTATATAATTCTATGTAAATTATTAAAAAAATTATATATTAGTAAAATAAATATAGTGGTGATAAATTGATTTTAAATAGAAGTGAAAATAATTAAAAAGTAAAAGTAATATTTTTTAGGAAAACAAGATTTATGAAGACTATTTTTTCATCTTAATAAATTATATTGATAATAATTTATGATTTATTTAATGGAAATATATATTATATACTCAATTATTTTTTTAACGTTCAACTAATGTTGTTTCTTAGAAAGATACAAGAATAAATCAAGTTTCATGTTTAAAATTTATTTAAAAAAAAAGTTTTATATCATTCTGTGAAGTAAATTTAAAATTATTTTCTATGAAATATATAAATCAAAAAAATGAAAAACGAGTTAAAAATTTTAATTATGAGTATTACTATTTTAAATGTGTTTTTTATTTTTTCATTATGAATAGTATCATCTAAAAATATGTGTCTCCTCAATAAGGGTGAAAATGATAAATTATTTTGAAAAAATTGGGATAAGGATTTAAAATTCATATAAACAAAACATTTATGTAATTATGTGAGAATATTTTCTCCATTATCATCCTTTTTATAAAAATATTTCCGCTTGGATCAATTTTTTCTTGATTTCAACCATTATATAGTTTTACAAGAAGAATAACTTCAAAAGGCCACTTTCTTGGTTTTAATATCCCAATGATTTTTATATAAGTTTTAAGAAGTGGTTATGTTTTATTCTAAATATTTATAACAAATAAATATTAAATTTTTACCATTTTTATTTTTTATATTTAAAGAGATTGATTAATTACCATAAATATTTACACAACATTGAAAATGAATTTATTGTATTAATAATGAAATAAAATAAATGATTTCAAATATATTTAATCTAACATTTTTATAATGAATTACTATTTTCAAAAAAATTATATATTAATATGAAATATTTAAGATGATATATAGATTTATTTTCAAATTTTTTATGATGTTTTCAATGTAATATTAAATGAATAATTTCAAAAGGGAAATTATTGTTATTATGTAATAAATAATATTTAATTAAATGATTTACAATTCATAATAATAATATATTCTTCCAAAAGAACATGATATGATACTGAATATCATAAATTGTCCATTTAATTTTCATGTTTCATTTTATAGTTTTTTTACCCTAAAAGAGAAAAAAAATTGATATTGTTGTAATTTTTTGAAGGGGTAAAAAAGGTTTAAAACAAAGGGATATGTATAAAATAAACACCTAAATACAAGAAAAATTTAATTATATGAGATCATTTCAACTCAAACTATTCATAACATTAAATAATATCAAATGAGAGAAAGTATTCAACAAAAATTATTTTATATTAATTAAATATTTTATGTAATTCCAAGGGTGCCCCTCCATTCAGTTATAAATGTTCACCTCATCTACATAATGAATCAATTTTTTATATCTATATAATAGAAAAAATTATTTTCCAGTATTCATTACTATATTCCATTCCTACTCCCTATTGTGACTGTAATTTCATAATTAACATCCTTTGAAGGGTTATGGGGTAAGCTAAAATATGTTTTTTAATGAAGAGGTTTAACTCTTAACTAATAATTTTCAATTTTATTCCATATTTTTCTTCATCTAAATATAATTTATCTATACTAAAGTAATTCATTAAAATTATTAAATATAAAAAATATTATGATGATTGAATAACCATTATCTTTATCCTTCCAATCCATTAGAAATCTATAATCTCTCTCATGCATACTTCTGGACTACCACCTCTATAAAGCAATGTGGGTTGTTTATCAGTTTCTATTTAAATGAATGGTAAACATGAAATAATGAATATATATAATATATATGATATAATAATTATTCAGTAATTATTAATTAGTATTTACCATTCCTTCATTCCATCCATTAGA
This sequence comes from Viscum album, assembly GCA_963277665.1. Classification (NCBI taxonomy): domain Eukaryota; kingdom Viridiplantae; phylum Streptophyta; class Magnoliopsida; order Santalales; family Viscaceae; genus Viscum; species Viscum album. Next base: position 440,133,158 of record OY728142.1, read on the forward strand.
AAACTAAAACAACGTTCATGTGTAAGTACGACTAACGACCTCCATGAATGGTGTTATTAGTATTATAATATATACATTTTATCGATATATATATATATATATATATATAATTAAAATATAGGATATATATATATATATTATCGTTAATATTATACAGATGAAGGGTCCATGATCAATATATTATGACCATAAATGAATAAACGAAAGTCCTCTTAAAAGCAAAATAGTTAACTGTAGGAAACAAAACTTGTAATAAAGAATCATTAATAAATGGGTTTTTAAATTTTATAACTGGATAATATATGATATTATATGTATATTAGACTATGTTATAGATGTATAATAGAATTAATTTTAATATAATATAATTTAAATCAATTTCTATGAATGTTAAACATTAAAAAAGGGATTTATGTTGCAATGTCAATGTTTTTCAAGAATATTTATGATTAAGATAATACTAATGAAATATTGTGATATACCACTTAATAAACTCTGTATTATTTTTATCTTTTTTTATTCGTTGAGATTAAATGTTTTGACATTCATTTTCATTACATTAATAACTAAATACACTAAATAAAGGTTTCATTTAAGAAAATAAAATCATTTATTTTTCACTTCGTTCAAAAATATTTTTTCATCAATGCCAATATTTTCTAAAAATAATTTCAAGAATGTTCTTACTATTCTCAAAAGATTTTAAAAAAATTTAAAAAAAATTGAAATTTTAAATAATTTATTAAAATTAATCAACTTGTTCATTTCATAAAATGGAAATTTTAACTTTGTATATAAAATTTGAATGGAATCATTGTTTTAATGTACGTAACATGAACATAATTTCTCACCTTCATGACCGCAAAAATTAATCAATATTCCTATAAAAATTTATTTAATTAACAAATTTATTAATATTTTTATTTTAAAAACAATTCATTTGAAAATGAAAATAATATATTCCTTATGAAATATTCTAAATAATCTTTTAAAATAATTTTTTTTCTTACATAGAATAATTTTATTGGAAATAAGATTTTATAGGGATATGATTCAATGATACCATCCATATTTTTTCTATGGATGGTTTATGAATTTGATGATGAAATATTTATGATATCCATTTATTTTTATGGGTTATTCTATAATGAAATATTGAAATGTTTAAGAAACTAGTTTACATTCCATATGTTGTGATATATGATGAAAGGATCATGATCTTGAAGAAGAAATATATATGATTCTCATTTCATGATGTCTGGTATTAAAATTATATATCCCTCTAATGCATTGTGTAGAGATGTTTATCTAATTAAATAATAATGAATAGAATTTGGATTGAACCTAGTTTAGTGAAAGAATCTATCCACTATGATAGTGTTATTACTGTACCTTAACAAAAGATAATATGGAATGTGGAGTCAACCCAATACACTATTATATTCATAGAAGTGAGTCTCGAATAAGAAATTATTTTCTGTGATTATTATAAAATATTATTTTTATTATAATGACATTCTCCCCTATATCATTTTCATTGATTACATTATGATTCATATATTATGAAATAAAATGATTTATTACAGGGCTCAAGAATATAATTTTTTAGAATACATTCATTTTATATATCTCCCATGTTTATCCTTATTAATCAAATAGTCCCACCATTTATTAAGATTCATTCCGCATATAATGAATAAATGTATTCAATATGATATGTCTAGGAAGTATGTTACTTATGAAAAATGTACTTGTATATGACATATATATTAAATAAAAAATTATTTATATATGCATGTTTCCAAATACACAAAACCATCATAATTATGGAATGTATGGTAATGTTATTTATTTAATATTCCTCCGATAATATGTGATATTTATATATGAAATGTATGGTTTTCTATAATTCTAATCAATCAAATGATTAGTTTCCTTTAAAAACTAGTCTTATAAATCATTAGTGAAATATATAGGGTTTTTTTATGCATTGGACGAGAACAAATTTGATTTGGTAGTAATAATCATGGAGGAACTAAGTAACATATAAGGAGTATTAGGTTGAAAGTAAAGTGTTGTTGTTTTGAAATATAGGGGATTATTCTTCCTGATTATATGGTTTTCAACTATGATTATTTTTGTATATAATACACATTTATTATATTATTTTGTAGATAGACCTGAAGGAAGCATAATAATAGTTAATTAGACAGAATATTCACTGATTTTCTTCCTTGTTAAAAAATATTTTGGGAGATTAGAAAAATAAACATGTTCATATTATTAATAATCTTTCTCAATTAAAAAAATTAAACTAATTTTCCAAAATGTAATAGTAGAGAACAACGTTCTGTTGAGTCCTTCATAATGAAACACACACCTTCTTTTATTGGTTCAACTAATCAAGGAGTAGTAGATAAATAGATCAGTGACATTGAAAGTATTTTTTCCATAATATAGTTTCTACATTAAGAAAAGTTATTATATTTATATATAATTTGACAAGAAAATAAAATAAATGAATGATGCTAATCATGAATATGAGGAAACATGAAGAAATTGACTCCATCGGGTATGATGAGTTTAGAAACATATTTTTATAAGTAAAATCATTGTATTCTATGAGAGAAAATAGAGATGTAATTATTTGATTTAATACATATAGATGATGAATTCGTTACCACCTATGTAGAATATATTAAAACACTTGTAAGGTATTTTTATGGTATTATAATTCATCCAAAAAGAATGATTAAACAATTATATAGTGGCCTAAAATCGTTCCCCTGAACGGTGTTATCGATAAAAAATCATTAATGGTTACTAAAAATATTTTAGATGTTATTTTGTGGTGGAAATATAGATTATAGTTACCTATAAATAATTTGGTTTGGATAAGAAAATAAATTTAGAATTTAATTAAAATTATAAAAACCACTGAGAGAATTATATGATCATTTTATTATGTAAAAAGTGTGGTTATAAAAAATGAGAAAAATTACTTATGGGATGAGGAAAAAGTTTTATTCATTTAAGAGAATGTAATTAGGTAATTGAATTATAATTTTTATTGAGAAGGATGTCAGGTATTGATTAAAAAAGGAAATCATAATGCACCCCAAACAATTCAATGTTTGAAAATCAAGGATAATTAGAGTTACAATTAACAGTTATCAAATCCAACAGTTAATGATGATAATCAATATCAGAACCCACTTGAGCCTTGAGAAAAATGGAAATCATATATGATTACTATTGATGTTTTGAATAATAAAGTATTAAAATACATACCTATTATCCACTATAGAAATATTAATGTCTTATGTGATTCTATAGAATCTAGTTCTTTTTTATCTTGATAATATTTTAGTGGTATCAAAATAGAACCCCGCTAATTAATCATATAATTAATATTGGAAACTTATAATGTCATGATGACTGCATGTGAAGTCTTTGATTCTTCTATGATTAATGATTGTATTAATTTTTTTCCCGGAAATAAATTTATTCACCCCTTGTAGATTTCAATTTTATTTTTTGAATGTAATGGATTTTTTTATATAAGTATAAAACCAATGTCCAAAAATGGGAATTCAGGTTTTATACTCTAAACTAACCAATGATCATCTATTGTAGAGAAAATAAATATTTAATTCAGATATAAATTACACCCATTATATGAGAAATGATTTTAAATCATAAGGGGTGATTATCTCACATAGTTGGTGAGAAACTCATATTCAAATATATTCCAATTCTATGAGAGTTTTTTTGATGTTTTTAGGTTTAGTTACATAGTCTTACTATGAATAATGATGTTGATATTTCAATATAAATCATACATTTTTTTAAACTTAATTTTATTACTTTCTATTAAATATCCTAAAATAATGTGTCACAGTTAAAAAAAAATCTCTTTGAGAATATTGATATGTGATACATTCAGAAAATTGATTCATCGTGGGTGCACATATTCTTTTTTACATGAATAAATATGGATTGATTTGACTCTATATTAATTACCAGGAATTGTAAAAATCACAATAAATAACAAGTACCATATATCCCATATTGATGAATTTTTTTATTATTTTTATTGAACTGAATATCAATCTAAGATTCATCATCAATATTGATACCATTATTTTAGTTGATAAGTGATGGCATGTCAAACAAATCCTTCTATATGAGATATTGAAACTATGAATTTTCTATGATTCCATTTGGTATTTCTATGGATTAATCTATATTCAAGGATTTAATATAGTATTTTGATATTAACATTATCATTTCTGGCAGTATTTAGGGATTATATCCTGTTATATTCTAATATGAAAGAAGACTATGAAGATAACATGAGGATTGTATTAAAGACCTTAATTAAAGGGATGGTGTATTAAAATTTTAAAATGTTGGGATTCTTCAACCAAATGTTTCTATTTTGTGTCATATATTTTCATGAAAGGGTATATCAGTGGAACCATCAAAGAAAGAAGTCATTAAAAAATGCCTATGTCAACCACAATAACTGAGATCTATATTTTTCTTTGTTTTTGATAGATAATATCAATTCTTTATGGATAATTTACCCCTATTATCAAATATACAACCTATTTTATCTTGAATTTGAATCATGTTACATTACATGGATGAATGTGTTCAAACTTTTTTTGGAATAATTCATTGGGTTAGTCAGAAAACATTTGTTCATTCAACCCTCCAGTAGAGATGGGTCTATAATCAACTATGATTCACTCACGAAGATAATATGATTTTTTTTAATATACAGTGATATAATAATAGCCTATTCCTCATTGTAATTAATGGATAATGAGAATATGTAACAAAATCATGATTTGAAATTAGATGTAATAAGTTTTTCAATACTGATATAGATAATTTATATTTATATGGAAAAATGTTATTCATATAAAAATAATAAAATATAATAGAATATATTCAATAAGAAAGTGTTTAATATGATCTATATAAGGAGGTTACATAAGATAAAAACATATGATTCTTGATTACATTAAAACCCATTGAAAGTGAATATAATGAAAAATTTTCATAGACCAAAGGATTATCTAATATTATCTACAATGAGAATCACAGAAGATAAAATTATTTTGGATATTAAAAATATGTAACTAGAATGCATTAATGAAGGGGGAATATCATATATTTCTCAAATTAATGTTCAACAATCAATCATTGTGAGGATTGATGTGACAAAAAGGATAATTTGGAACAAAAAACAGAGTTGGTACATATTTCTAGCTGAAACCATTATTAGGATTGAATATTTATGTTCAGGAAACATGGTTGTGTCATGTCTCCACCCAATATAGTGAAGAACATTTTTGATGAAACTCATATTTCATCATTCTATATTAATCCTAAAATGATATTGATCTATAGAGATTTGAAAGTGTATTTGTAGTGAGAAATCAAAATGATTGATATTTCATAGTATGTGTTTTGGTATGTGGAATGTTAGTATGTTACGTTAAAGAGATATTTGTACATTTTGATTTTACAATAATTTTCAGAAAAGAATTTAAATGAGAAAACAACACTATTGATTTAATTTTCAAACACATAAATTATCTAATGTCTATAATGTTATTTGGGTTTTATAATATAACCTTATGTATTCTAAAACCTTAATTTATATCAGAAATTCTTTTTCTATTCATATTATTTCTATAATATTCATTAACAAAGTTATAATTTTTCATGGGGTACTGTATTCTACTGTATCTTATTGGGATACGACGTTACCTAAATACTCAGGTGAAGTCATTTTAAATATCGTGATTCATATTTGTTTCTATATATATATTATCATCCTTTGAAATATATTATGTTTGATAGATGCATTCCATCCCTTGATAATATAATAAAATCAAATTCTATAGATTTAAAATGTGGTTGAAATCATCACCTTATAATTTTTGAATTATATTTTAACAATACTACAACTCAATCATTTATGTGGATCTATATGATGTCCTCTATGTAAGGAAGTGTACAAGTATAATTTTCTAGGATGATGTTAGAGAATGTAAACTATTGGAAGTTGATATAAATGATGAAATTTAAATGAAATTTATGTCCATTCAACGATACATTAAGGCATCTTAGAGTTACCAAAAATGATTTCCTGATAATCGATGGTGATATTATGAACTCAATGTTGGTGAGATGGAATTCTAATGAATTTATATGTAGAAAAAGATATGATATTTTTAAATAAGGTAAATTCGATTCCTCTGTATATTGGACCCTTTGAGATTCTAGATCATATAGGAATGATATCTTTTAATTTTATGCTTCAATCAAAACTATCTCATGTTCAAGATGTTTTCTATATATCTCTCGAAATGAAGTATATAATTGAACATTCACATGTTCTGAAATAAGAGGTTTTACCACTATATAATGATATTTCAAATGAATAATTATCTATAGAAATTATGTATTATAGAGTTAATGTTCTACAAAACCAAACAACTCACAAGGTTCATGTTATCTGTAAGAATTACTAATTTGTGGAAGCTACTTGGGAACCCCAAAATGTGTCAAAACTTAGATATCCTCATATTTCTAGATAGAAGTAAAAAATATAGAAGGTGAAATTCATTTTTATGGGGGAAATAATTTTAGGCAATAATATTTTGTGACATTTATTATTTAATATGTTTTATTACATAGATATATTTCTCTACAAGAAACATTGAGTTTAAACAAACTCGGATATACAGTTGAAATATTTTCAATTAATTTTATAGTTATTTCCTAGCCATTTAATTAGTGGTTATGAAGATAATTAAATAAAATATATAATATATATGTTTTAAACATGTATAAAATTAATTTATTGGTTATCAGTTGATTATAAATGTAAAAAATTTCCTTTGAATATAAAAGAAATTTATTTATTAATACCAATTTTTATGCATGAAAATATTTTTTTAGCTTAGTTAATATAATAAATCGCTATGAAAAAATGATATTAATGGTATATATATATATATTATATTCAATCAAAATTTTAAATATTTATGAAAATTCATTTAACGGTGTGGAAAAAGAATAACTTTTTCTTTCCATAGAAAAATCTATTTTAAACAAAATTATTTTATCTTATAGTTCACACATATTTTAATTTGAATTTTAGAAACATATATAAAGGTAATGTTGAATAAAATAATCCATATAGGAATCATGATGATTATGATGTCTAAATTGGTCTCTCTTTTTTTCCTTAAGAATAGTAACCTTGGAAAATATTTATCAAATTGATATGTGTTAAATGAGAAAATATGGATTAATCATTGGGATAAGGAAATTAAATTTTTATAAAACATAAATTTATCTGATTGGTTGAGTTGATTAAAATACATCATACCAATGTCCTGAAAATATGACCACATGGATACATTTTTCATTTATTGTGACCATTATTTTATTTTATGAAATGAATAAATAAAAACATTTACTCTCTAAATGTAAATACCCTTACGAAAAATACTTAAATGAAAACATATTTTAATTTTTGTTTTAAATATATTACTTAAATAAAAATTATAATTTTTTATTCTTATTTTATTTTTAATCTTTAGTGGTGGAATAATTACCTTAAACTCTTATGAAACGTCGACACAAAATTTATTCAATTAATTAAAAACAAAAATAAATGATTTTAATAATATTAAAATTACTATAATTCCATGAAATATAATTTTCAAATAAATATATATGTTAATATTAAAAAATAAACACTTTTTAATTATTTATATTTTATTTCCTTTGTTGAAATTTTGTTTTCACTGTCAAATTAAATGAATAGATTAAAAAATAACATTATTAATATTTCAAAATAAATAATAATTCATTATGTTGTTAAATTTTTTTAATAATTCAATATTCAGACATGTTAATGTTATTTTTTTAACATATCATCCTTGTTCCATTTATAGTTCACTTTTCATTTTATGGTAAAGCTATTGACCATCAAATAGTAGATAACTTTTATATTTTGGTAATTATTAAAAGGGTTAACTGGTGGTTAAAACAAAGATATAATAAAGTAAACATATCCTAAAACTACCTAACACTTATTATATGATAAAATTTAGTATCTTCCTTTTAATATATTATAATTATATCAATTTAGACAAAATTTTCACGAAATTGTAATTAATATTAAATTAATATGTTTCAAAATTCCTAGAGTCCCCCTCCTCTCACGTATAAAATGGATCCCCCTATATGTCAATATTAAAAAATTATCCTTTTATATCATCCAATATCAGACATAGTAACTTCATATATTATATCAAAATATCATATAACTACTTATATTTCCAAAATTCAATCATTTCAAGTGATAATTCTCCATCCAAAAGTTGTATCTCATTATAGAGGTGTAACTTTAAACCAATAATTTTGTATTTTATTTATTTTCATCTTAAAATAAATATATTTCATCCCTCTAGAAATAACTAATTAATTTTATTAATTATATTTAATTATTATCATTTTAAGGAAATACCATTTTCTTTTTCCATATAAGAGGTTTGAAAATTATATTTTTTCTCATTCATATATGTGGACTACCACCTCTAAGAAAGGATGTGTTTTTTCCATTACGCAAAATGTTAATAGTAATAATGATAATTTTAATGAATATATATTATTTATATGATATTATAATGCTACTATTATGGTGAATTATTATTTACCTTTCTTCCATTCCATCCGTCAAAAATGGTTACATCGTTCTTCTAGACGTACGACATACCATCATCGTGAACATTATAATTCATTTTCCTATCCATAAATTTTATGGATAAATCCATATATATAAATTATTGAATAATATATTTATATCATGGATAATATTATGGGGATGACTTAACCATTATCAAATTTAATTGAGTAAATTATAGATCTAAATTGTTAATGAGAAATGAAACAGTTAACACTATGAAATAATGATATTATTTAATAAATATTAATGAATGAGGGTTGAAATGTTATAATTGGGAAATCTATGATATTATAAGTATGTATATTATTTTCTTTATTTAATTATAATAACATTAATATTATTATATGGATGTTTAAATTATCGTTGATTCATTTCGGACACGAGGTAAGAGATTTATGTCACAATTTCATTGTTTAATGGGATTTTTAATGATTGAGTAACAGATGATGAATCATTATGTTAATCATATTAAATAACTTAGGAATATTTATATCTTATGGTCATTTATTAATATTTATTTTTCCCTTAAACATTTCTTATTTTATTAATTCAAGACACTGAATAAATTTTCTTGTGACAACTCATCTTTGTTTCTCTCTTTGGAAGATACTACATTTTATTTCATGTCCATGATTTCAATAATTAGTTTAAGAATTCATTGACAATTCTCTTTTAATTTTTAAAATTAATTTTAACAATGTTATAATTAATAAAATTAATTTATAATTTATCATCTTGTCATTTTCTAGACAATGTATTTTTTACTTTTTAAGGAAAATGTCAATGGAATATTATTTTAATGTACATGACATGAAAAAAGTCTTCCAACATCATGACCGCTCAATGATTTGAAACCGCCTTTTTTGGTTTCAATGTTTATTTTAAAAAAATAAGCCAAAATATTTGCAATTTTTTTTATATTTTATGATAGTAATTTACAAATAAAATGGGTATCTTCATCATGATATATTCTATGAAATCTTTTCAATGAAATATTCATATTTGGAAAAAATCCATTGTTGGTACTTAGTATTAATAGAGAAAAGATTAAATGATGCCACCATTATTCATTCAATGAATGGTTTATGGTTATCATGATGAGATGCTTACAAAATCCATTTATTTTCTATGGCTTATGATATGATAAAAATTAAATGATTATGACAATTCTTTTCAATTTATGGGTTACGATTTATGATGAACAATTTATTAACTTATTACACACATATGTATAATATTTATTATATAATAGATGGGATCAAAATTATTTGTCCATCAAATGAACTAGGAAAATATGAATTGTAACAACTCTAACACTAGTATATCAGGGCTAGTTTCTACTCTACAACAATTTCATAAGATGCTTGAAATAGCATCATAATGAACTGAATAGTTATGTAGTATTGTTAAACTAGATATATACATGATTCTTTCATTACATTTGAATAAATATTTTACAACACATTGTTTTTTGGAATTACATTATATTATTTAGAATATATATGAATGCCAATCGTCGTACACTAAATGGAATCCCATGTAATTGAAATAAATAATGTGATTAAATACTTATTAAGTGTTATGTATAGTGAAATCCATCATGAATAAATAAGCATAATCTATATTGAATGGAAAATAACCAAACACACTTACCATGTAATCAATAAACACAGAATGATGTGAATCCATAAATAATATCAATACAAAAATGTCATTGATAATTTCATATTTATATATAAAGGTATATAAAAAAAACATCAAAAATTTGAATAGGGTATTATCATAAAAAATATAAGGCATAATCAATATGTCATCTTAAATAACAGTACACATGCTCTATTTTAAGTTATAGATCAATGAAAAAATGTATCTCTAGATAATTTGATTGTTAGAATCACATGGAAAACAAAAACCAAATTATTAATGAATGTAAAACATAATTATTTGAATCCATGTCATAAGAACTTGTTACTTCTACCATCAAGATCCATCCTCAGGACCGATTAAAGCTATTGGGTAGAAGCCCCAAACGTTTCTACCATTGATATTATGACAGCTAACTAATTCACATCACGAGTCTGCCAATGCAGTGATGAGATATCTATAACCATTCCTCAACCATTTCTTCACATAGAAAGCATTACTCATAAATATAATAATCAATTTAACATATACACATTGTTCATTATCCTCAAATATTCATTTTGATTTAGGAATATTAAGTAATAAATATTTTACTAGATAAGAATTAATATTTAATATATAATACCATATGTAGAAATGATATATTGTTAATGAAATAAACCAACACATGCTAACTAATACATATATTTACGGGAAATTTAATTACCTCAAAAAGCTGATTTATTGAAGGGAATGATATTTGTTACACAAATGAATAGTGGGAGTAAATTTTAATACATTCCTAGGTAAAAATAATCATAATAATCCATATCAATAATATATATCATATTAATACTGAATTTAACCTTCTGAGTAAGTAAAATGGGTTTTTGTTATTGATCAATTTAAATACAGTAAAAATATTATTAGTATTTTATTAAATAAAATATCATTTTAGATTTAAAATAAATTTTTAAAAATAAATGTTCACAAAATTATTTGAAAATTAATTAAAAATAATTATTTAATTGAATAAAATAATATTTCATACATTTGAGTGGTCATGAATAATGTTAATTTTATTCATGTCGTACATGTGAAAAAAATATTCCTCTCATTTGTTTTTGTAAAATTCAAAAAATAATTGTTTTTAAAATGTAGTAAAGATCACTAGATTTTAAAAAAAGTTATAATTTGTAAAAATATATTTAATATATCATTTTTACAGGGGTTAAAAACAGTTTCTAGTTTTTTTTAGAAAACATAGTTTTGGTAGAAAATAGATTTATGACCAAAGAGAGAAATGATTTTGGATATTCATAAAAACATTTCTTTAATTATTATAAGTATAAATAAATGAAAAATGAACTATTACATTAAAATATCAAGAATTAAAAGACTATTAGAAAATTATATGGGTTTAGTATAAACTTTTTAACTAATTTCCATTAACATAAATAAAAAAATCTCGATGAGAATGACACTGGGATAAAACCCTTACAATTACCATAACATTGAAGTGAGAAATCTTCAATGAATACATTATATTTATAAACTATAAATCCACATAAAAATGTTGAAATAATATCTATTATAAAAAAATCATCTCTTACATAATCTAATAATATAATCGATGATAAATAAGAAATATACCCCAATGAAAAAAATGTTATGATATTCTATACCACTTGGTAAAATGTATGTCAAATACCATTGGATGATAAAATAAAAAGTGATACATTAAATAAAATTAACAATTAATGAAACATATATTTCATGTAATTGGGGTAGTATATAAACCATATAAAAAAATGGTTTCATACCGTTACAATATGTCATCATTATCATTGTATTTTGTGTTAATTTCCTAGTTTTCTTAAGCTTTTTTCCTTAAATATCCAGTCACTATTCAAATTAAATTGTCTCATCAACTAAAGAATAATAATAATAAAATAAATAAGATATTTTTACATAAATATTACATTGAAAAATGATTGATTATGGTTAGGAAAAAATAAAATACGTAATGATCGTGGAGACGGAATGACCTACATATGCATGAATAACATTTCCATTTTTCTATAATCGTTATGAAAATGTGTAAAGTAATGTTATAACATTATATAATTATAATAATATTATAATTTTTATATAATTTCTTTAAATATAATTATATATATCTTCCATGTTTTATGGGTGATGAAATAAGAGTAACATCGTATCATGAATATAACATTATACATATACGCGAACAAACTTATCATTTTTAATGAAAAAATTAAAATGATATATTTCCATTGAATAAAAATAAAATTTAAATTAATATCATAAATATTTTATCTATAAATAATATTATCCTTAAATATATACCTATCACCTTTCCTTTATATTATTTGTTAAAGACGTGTCATATTGCTTTGTGGGGAATTAGTTCATTATACACACGAGCGATGTTATTGAATCCTCAACAACATGGAACATAAAAATATATACCTAATATTTTTAATCTGGATGGTTAAATATTTTATAAATATAATATATATATATATATATAATTTATATACATCAGCATACCCATCAATGATAGTTGGTAACAGAAAGAAGAATAAAATGTGTTCGTGAGGTAGGTGTCTGTGATACAATAGAATTATGATTTAGTAAAACATTGTGTGGATGATTTGATAGTTGATTGTCAAGAACATATTATAAAACAATATAATTATATATCATATACTAATTTTGTGATATCATAATATTTTAATACTTATTCATGGAGGTGGATGATGAAATAAAGTAAAAATAATCATTGAAGAACGCTACCTCTTCTTCGAGTAAACTCATATCGTTTATAGAAAGATTTTTTAAGGATGGATTCTTAAAACATTATGTATTATAGGAAGATATTATGGAATTTGGAATGTGTTTTTCTTATTAATTTTTAGAGTAATGTTTTTTTGTTTGTGATGAATAGAGGACTGTGGGTGATCTTTTATAATTACAGTTAATGTCACACTTGAATAATTTGAAAATAAGAAGTTATACCAACATCATTCACATTCCCAAACAGTAAAAAATTAATTAATAACTAGAGTCCTACATGGTATGGTAAATATATGACCAGAAATATGTTTTATAAAAAAATTATGTAATTTTATCCCTTATCAATTTATTTTCACACCAAGTGAATCAAATTTTTCCTTAATCATTTTAATTATATTTTTATTATTTCCACTAAACATTTTTGCAAAAAATTAAGATTAAATTATTATAAAATATATTATCTAGAGATTAAATATATTGAATATATTTTTTTAAATACATTCACAGTTTAATAAAATTTTAATTCAAAATTTATCTTATGGACGTAACTATAAAGAGGGGTTTTAAATAGAATATGATAAAAAAATGTAAATGTTTCTTATATTAAAATTCACTAAAAAACTTATTTAAACAACATAAATTTAATAAATAAATTTTTAATCGAACTAATTTTACTACAAAACCTATTTGAAATATAATTTTAAATTATAAATAATTTAGATAAAGGATTTTCTGAATTTAAAAACAATATATGTCACCAGTTATAAAAAGATGAAACAATTCATATGAATCCCTATAATTCTCCTGATAAAAATTTTGATATTTTTTTTTCAAACAATGAGGTTAATTTTATCAAATTATTTTTCTAAAATGTGTTTAAAATTAATTTTATATTTTTTTGTGAAGTGTTATTAACCATCAATTTATAAAAATTTAGTTTTTCTGCAAACTTTTATTTTTTCCTTTAAATGGATCTTATTTTATTTATAATAATAATATAACCATAATTTTTATAATTTACATTTAAAATTTTCATACAATCCAATTTAAAAAATATGTATACTATATTACAGTTCACTTTAACTCAGGGTTGGGTGTTCTGATTGCTACCGATGAGATTAAATTTAATGAAATACATTCTATTTGTTTTCTGAGATTATTGTTGTGTATTGAAAAATATATCAAATAAAACATTTATATTATATTATTTTGGATTGTTACATTCTTCCCACTATAAATAAATTTCAACCATTAAATTTAATCAAGATCTTTTTAATCCGGGGTTTGAAATTTGAAAACTGTTTTGTTCCAAACATGTATCTAAAAAAGATTTATTAAAACATTCACATAATAATAAAGAAAAATGAAGTACATTGTTCATATGTAATAACACATAATATTGTTTCTAATATAGAGAACACTAGTGGCAAATGATGATATAGACATATATGAAAATAATAAATAATAATAGAAACTGATAATGGACATTGATCACAAGAAAATGAATGGTAAAAGGAATGTTATTGACCACAAAACCATAAACATGTTATCATTTAAATTTCCAACATTTGAATATAAATTAAATTAATAGGATTATATTTTTCCAAAATCAATTCCCTTTATATGATAATTAAGGATATAAGGAAATAACCTTACTTGATATGTTTTTATTTCATAATAATAATTTCATCCATTGATTTTTCTTTGGTTAATTACAAATTCAACACTTACTCTATGAAATAAATATCCAAAAAATATTTTTTCATATTAATGAACTAAAAATCATTTTCAAAATATTATAGTATCCATGAATTTTGGTAAGCCTTTACATTAGTCTATAACAACTTTTCATCAAAATTATGGTTTTAATAAATTATCGAATAAGTTATTCTCAAAACCTAAATAGTAACACCATTGGTGGAACAATAATATTTATTAATTAAATATTTTAACTAAAAAGATTGAAATATTAACTATATATTTGCTGATTCCACTAGTAGGCACTAAACCCATATAATCTATAGGTCATGGGTTGAAGCCCTGTAGCCTTTATGGATGTTACGAGTTGTCACTATTAATGTTGTTCATCCATTTTATAAAACTATATTTCGATAATTCCTATAACATTACAAAAAAAGATATGATGGACATCGTTGAAAATTATTATTTATTAAATAATATTCTTACAATGGTTACCAATATAACATGTTTTCTACGAATACTAACAATCTTATTTAACAATTATTACAATGTTATTAATGATGATATCAACCACAAAGGTTGAAAATAAATTTTCACATAAATTTATAAAATGTGATGTAATTAATCCTCAAATAGAATTAAAACTAAGACAAATTCCTTCCATAAATTTCACTAAAAGTATTCATAATCCAGATAAAAACCCATCACATAAAATAAGAAAATGGGTTATTATGTCCATAAACTTATGATCAATCATAAATTTATAATCAAATGATGGAATCAATAAATATTAATCCAATGAAAACATATTTTTTTTACTAAATCCTTAAATTTTTTATGATTATTATACCAACATACCATTGTAAAAAATATTTATATTATATAATTTGTTAATGTATATAAATACATAAACCATTTTATATTAACATAGGTTCTTCCTTGGTCTAGAAGTTAACTTTTATTGATGAAATTGACTATGATAATGTCATATTTATCCTAATTTATGGTATAAAACAATAATGGGTTCCCTATGATGATATTTATTTCAATCCATCATACATATCGTATTTCCTTAGTAATTAATTTCTTTATTACCATATTGTCCATACATAATACAATTTCAAATTCTATTGAGACAACATATTTTTAATCTAAGACACATTATGTTTATCTTAGTTCATTTATTTTATTAATTCATAAAATATTTTATTATGGAATAAGATAAAAATATTTCATTCCAATTGATTTAATATATTAGTAATCTTGGTAAACTACTCATATATATGAGTCTTGAATTTCATTTTAATATAGAATTCAAGAACAAAATATTTTTGAAAAATAAATTACTGCCTATAGAATATCCTTGCGCATAAATTATAGAATTTTTTTTTGGAATCATATGGAAAAGAAAAAAATAAGGGTGAGATTAAATTATTAATAATTTTTAAGTACAATAGAAACTATAATAATTAGATAAGCATAACCATTTTGGTGTATAAAATAACTAAAAAATATTCCAACTTATCAATAATATTAAGGGGATGTTCATATAGAGAATACAAAATTATTAATATATCATTGATTATATTTAATATGGATCAATAAATTAATAATCACACATTCCATTTAAATAACCTGACTATAATTAAAATATAAGGAATAATCACAATGGGAAGGTAAATAATTTAAAAAATAAGTCATTTAAATAGTAATATATTATTTAAATAAATCCATTGATAATATCACTGTTAATATATCATGAATGATAATTAATGAATTCTTAATGAGTGTAATTCTTACTTATTGGACATGATTCTTCAAAACATGATATCTATATAATTATGGTTGATCTTAATAGTAATTTATAAATTATAGGTATAAATCGATTGGAAATTTACAACTAATTTTAATCTATATTACTATCTTAGATCTTGTGATAACTGAATCCTTAAAGCGGTATCTATGATGATCCCCCACCCAGGTCTGTATTTCCAAATCCTTTCACACATATATCAAATAAATTATTTAATTCAAAAATAGTGTTCTTTATAATCCATGGTCTATATTGAGTTAGGAATATGGATTTATCAATGGTATACCAAATTAAAATTTAACATTATTTTTATGTTACAATATATACAAGTGTTTATTATTTTTTTCATAAACATAATCATTATAAATAAAATAGATAAATATAGTAAATTTAATTCCCATATGATTATAAAAGATTCCATGGAATATTTATAACTACCAAAATAAAAAAAGTATGTGAATGTCAATATATTCCATGATCAAAATGATCATAAAACATCCATACAAAGAATATGGATTGTATTAAAAAACATGTACCCATTAGATTATGAAAAAATGGTATTTATTTATTAAAAAAATTATATAAATAGATCTTTTAAATTTTCTTGAGGAAAATATCATTTTCATTAGGAAATTAAGTTTATAAAACTGAAAGTTAAAAAAACTATACTGTTTCTATTTGAAAATAATATTATAAAATTATAAATTATAATTTAAAACAATCAAATTGTCATGATGATGGAAAACTATGTTCAATCCACAAATGTTAAAATAGTGATTCCATTCACTTTTTCTATAAAGTCCAATATTTTTTTAAATCGTCAAGAATTTTACACTGAAAAAACATTTAAAATAAATAAATTGTGAACAATTATAATCATAAAACCTTTCGAAAATGGTTAAACACATTATGGATAATATTTTTATAACATAGGGTTTTGATAAAAATGGATTTCTAATTAAAGAGAGAAATGATATCATATTATCATAAAAAACATTTCCAAAATTATTTTATGATCCCTGATGGAAAACATTCTACTATTACTTGACAATATATTAATGAAACTTAGGAAGAGAAAATTATATCATTTTATTACTCAATTATCAAATAATTTCCTTCAACAAAAATTCAAGAATAATACATCTTTATGAGAATTAGATTGTGAAAAAACCCCTTCCAATGATCATAACATTGATATGAGTAATATTAAATGAATATTTTTTTTTTAAAAAATCATTAATTTCACATAAAACTATTTTAAGTAAAACCTTATATAAATAAATTTCATTTCTGAGATAATTATTGAATATCAAATACAAAGGAGTAATATATCTCATTGAAAATAAATTGAGTTATGAAATTATTTATTACTTGTAGAATCTTATGTAATATCCCCTAGAAGTAAATAATTAAAATTGAAAAATAAAATAACATAAATTATAAACAATCATGATATTACATGTCATATGGAATGTGTATACACCATATTAAAGAAATTAGGTGCATGCCATTATAATATGCATTAATGAAATAAAACTGAGATTAAATCTATTACTACATGATTCTATTTGGATGAATGTGATCTAAACTATTTTATTGTGGGTTTTAATAAGTAATTAAATTATTCAAGAATCCTATTAATATTTAAAATATCAAATATAATCCTTTTATAACATCTTATCACTTATTTGATAATAATATTTTATTATTTTCATTGTTTCAGGAGTTACTTGCCTTGTTTTCTCATACACTTTTTTTCATTAATATAGCGTCCCTTAATTTTTATACTTTAGCATTACATAGAATTTTTGGAATACTAAAAAACATTGTACTAATTGAAAACCAAAGACATTAATAGTCTAGTTCCATTTGAAGCATTCAAACAAAGAAACTGATATATAAATGGGCTAAATCATCTCTCATTATGTTTTCATAATAAGAAAAGTTCCTAGAAAAATCAAACATAATAAATATCACCATAACATAGGTAATGAAATAGAAAAGATGGTGAGATAAGATAATCAGTAAGGGTGAAATGAGGAGATGTGTATTCATAACCGTGATCATATGTGTATGAGAAAATGATTCTGGAAATATAATATCATACATTTCATATCAAAGATTATATGAATGACACAAGGAACAAATATTAAGAGGTCATAATACATTAATCATATGGAAATTAAAAAAATATCCATCATTTCATAACATAGAAATAATACATGGAATTGTGGAAGTCACATAAGAATATAATATGACTTCAATATTATATAAGGAATCTCTACAAATACTATCATGGTAGTATGGGTTCACCCACCCTTCCATCTTGGTAGTCATGGTTCACTCCCATGGCCATATTATTAGTATGATTTCACTCATCCTACCATCATGGTATTAATAGTTCACTCCCTTTGAAATCGTATAAGTCAAGGTTTATTCCCAAGACCATTATACTATATATCATGACATATAAATCTTAACCAAATTCATTTAAGGGCGATATAGGTCCAATCGATCTCAAAATGAAATCATAAAAAACTATCCCATAAGAACTTAAATAATTATATTAGAAGCAATGAAAAAATGGGTATTATAAACATGTAATGATATGTGTTTCAAATGAATATAACCCATGGAAGAGGTACAAGTTTCATAAACATCATTACATCAAAAATAAATAAATTTTTCGAAACAATATGAAATGAAAAATTAACTAATTTCCCCAGAAGGGAATGGGAAACACTAAAAGATGTCATCTTAGATTGGAAATATTTTTTAAAATTATTTTTTAAATTCTTTTTCATGAAAATATAATTTTTCACATTGAAAAACTATTTTTAAAACATAAAACTTTTTGGAAATCATTTTCATTTGAAAATATTATTGAAAAAATATAAAGGATAATTTTAAAAAAGTTATAAATAAAATTTTCCATGAAAATGATCTTAAACGATCTTATAAACAATCTTTTTAAAAACATTTTTTAAAACAAGGTTTTTAATAAAAAAATTCTCACTGAAGAACGAAATGTAGTTGTATTTTTATAAAAACATTTTATTAAATATATTAAGTACCAAGTAATTGAAAAATTGTACAAAAACCTGAATATATCATGAATAACCATAGGATAAAAAACATAATGATTTCTCTCAATCAATTGGTCATAATATTTCAATAAAGGAAACATAATCATAATGTAACATGATATTAGATGTGATTGTTTTAATAAAAACTTACCACATTGTAACATGGGATCATACTCTCCATGTAAGAAAATAAAATTAAATGAATATTAAAATATAATTATATTAATTAAACTTATGATATAAAATGTCAAATGATATTATACAACCCTTGATATATATTATTGGTGGATAATAAAACATGTGTCTCAAAGAATGAAAATTGAGAATAACGGTCTTATTAATTTGGTAAATTTAAAAAATTACATCATGAAATAAAAATAATAGAATGGATATGTATATACCCTTACAATTATGAATAATATTCATTGAATACATCCATGGGTAGTATAAACATCACAAAAAAATGGTGTTGATAAAGCATGTATCTCACATAAATAAAAAGTGGGATGAAATCCCATTACCCTGTGTCTTGATTCTCTTCATAATAATACTATATTCATGAATAATAAATTTATGTTTATTATAAATATTTTAAATAAAAATATTATTATATCCAATCCCATTTATGAATTTATTATGACCTTATATTACTTTAATTTTGGCTACCTATGTTAAGGTTTCTCTTTTTTAATATTATCACTATTCTTCACATATGTAAAAATTTATCATATATTTTGTCCTTATACTTATACCATATTTTAAAAATTTAAATGATGATATAAATATAATTTATATTCATTATATTTTTATTATAATAATTTATATGAAATATAATTATAAAATTGGATACACTATTCACGGAGAAGGTATGTTGTACGTACGAATGAACGGTGATTCCATTATTATTGTTGTATTGAAAGAATGAATCTAAATGCCATAAGTGTATGTTTTAGTATATATGTATATACCATTATTAAATTTCAATTATTCTATCATATATATAATATGATTTTAAAAAATCCATCCTTAATACATCCCATATAGTGTGCAATCAAATCACATCACTTTGAGGGGCATGTATTCTACACTTCCTCAAATAAAATTATCATATTTACTCAAAAAAAAATTATAATTATATGTGTTTTAAAATATTTAATGTATAATAAATAAATAATATATGAAATATATAATGTATATAAATAATGTTTACAACATAACTTTAACCATGTGATGCGGTATGGAAAAATGATAATAAAAAAAATGATATTGACAGAATTAGTTACCACTTAGTTCAGAAACTCCATTTTGTTGGTTCCAAAACACTTCATTACAATGACTTACTCCCAAGGGGAGGATAATAGAAGAAAGTGAGGTATATTATAATTTTCATTATACATCTATTTTAAGATCCTAATTAGTTTGAGATGTGTTAAGTAGAGGGAGAGTTAGTGTCCTTTTATAGTGGACATAAAGGACTCACGTTGTATTTTTGAAAACAAGTTACATTTTCCCAGGTTATTACGTAAAAAAGATATAAAAAACCTACAAAAATCATAAATGTAATATAAATGGATTGATAATGGGTGTAAATTGGTTTTATTAAAAGTTTCTAAGTCATTTTGGGTGTTAAATTTAAGGATTAGTACATTGTTAACCTAATTTATCTATTAGTCGTTGTAATTAATTTTATTCACTTTCACTAATATTTTATCATCAAAAAATAATTTGACCTTATAAAAAATTAAAAAATATTCTTATTCAAAATATTTAATCCAATTTCTAAAATTAAATTCTAAAATTTGTCTAAATTAATTTAAATTTAATCATGTAGTCAAGTCGACAATAAAGGGTTTTAATGTTAAAACTATCAAAAATTGATAAGTTTTTATATAATTTTTCAATGTGAAGTTGATTAAAATTATCTAAAAGAGTAATTGAAAAAAAATTGATCTAATTAAACTTTTAAACTAAAATAAAATATAATATGTCCATATAAATGAATTCAATGAAAATGAAGTTTTGAATTAAAAGCCTATATTTTTCAATGTTCATCCACAATATAATATTTCTCAAAAATATGCCAAAATTTTTACATAACCTAATTTAGTAATTATAAAATAAAATATAAAATTTACCATAGAAAATTAATTTTTAATATTAGTCTAATATTAATTTTATTATTGTTCAAAAAAAGACATAAAATACAATTTATGTGTGAAATTTTTATTTTTCAACATATAAAGGGATTTACCAAAAAAATATATTTCATTATCAATTTTTTTTATTTTTATAAAACCATTATGAAATATATTTGAAAAATATTTTCTTCTTTTCATATTATTATTCTTAATGTCTAGGATAATATTATCTCCTTTAAATAATTATAACATTTGAATAATATTTTCTGAAAACATCATGTTCTGTGTGATGTACGCAAAGTCATTTTTGCATACATAATATTAATTTTTATTGATTCATGTAATGTATGCCAAGTCATTTTAATTTGAAATCCATTTTTTCTTAGTTTAATTCAATATATATATATAAAAATATGGTTTATTTGACAAAATGGTCTACAAAAACTTGAAGAGTTACATTCTACCACCATTAAAATAAATTTATCTCTCGAAATTAGTCACTCGAGTTAAAAAATGAGGATAATTTGGCATCATCATATCATAAAGTTTCTCACAAAGATTCTTGTAATTGTTGATTTATCCATAAAACATTGACGATTTGAGTGGATATATTTTGTATAAGTTTAAACTCAGTTAAATTTTAAACATTCAATTGCATCTCTAGATATTCTTTCAAAACCTCCTTAAACATCATATGGATAGAGGATTGAAAATTATTTTGAGGAAGTTTATATTTTCCCCTTTACTTCAGGATTTCAAGATTCATCTATTTCGAATCCACAAATATTAGATCTTTTTTATCCTCATCATAGGATAATCTAGCATGATTCTTTTTCCTCAAAGTATGAGATACCATTTTTACATTACCAGGTTGGTAATTTATTGAGCATTCATAACCAATTATCAACTCTAATAATATCTCTAGTGCATATTGATCTTCTTATATGTTAATATATAACTCATAATTTTATAATCTGTATATATATACCACTTCACTCGATATATATAACTCATCCATATCGTTATACTAAAAAATACCCCTACTATCTCCAAACCATACTATAGGGTAATGTATTCAAATGTTATGTGATTATACTTCTACTCATTTCTTTGCAATTTTCCTTACATTCATCTATCTAGAGGAACATAAAACCCTTACATGATATCTTGGTCAAAGTATTAGATAGTTTTGAGAAATCCCCCCCCCCAACCGTCAATAATATATTTATACCCGGAATACTATGGATAACAGTGAATGTGTTTGTTCTAGGACATAAATCAATATAATCCATCATTGATCGATCTACTGTTATACCATCTCTTGATATTATGTATCCAAAAAATGTATACTTTTGTTGGAAAAATTCTCCCATTAATTTTTTTTTATATATCTTATTCTTCCACATGGCCTTTAGTACAATTGATTATTTATATTCATGCACTTCATTTCACTTTTAATATATAAGAATGTCATCTATAAATACTACAACAAACAGATTGAGGTAATCTATAAATTCAATATTAATTACATCTATTATGATAGTAGGGTAATTATTAAGACCAAAATGAATCACTACATATCAAAGTTTCCATACCTTATATGAATTTTTTCTTGGATACATTCTCCTATTTGACCTCAATTTATGATATCCATAGAGAAATATAATCTTTAAAAATTATTGAGCTCTATGAAGTTTATCAAATATTCCATCAATATGAGTAAGAGGATACATGTTCTTGATTGTGATATTATTCAACTATTGATAATCATTACAGAGTCTCAAGGATCCATATTTCTTATTCCCAAAAATAATAGGTTCACCCCAAGGGGAACACATAGCCAAATGAATCCCTTATCATGGATTTCATAGAGTTTCATTTTCAATTCTTTAAACTCAATCAAGGAAATTATATATATAGTATTAAAATTTGGTTTGGTACCAGGTTTTTTGTTCTATTGAGAACTCAACATCAAGATTTGGGGGAAGGATATTACACTTTTCAAGAAAGAAATCAAGAAATTCTTGAAGAATAGGTATATCATCCGTGTCAATTTTATCCCTAACCATTTGTGATACGAAACCCTCTGGAATGAGAGTTAAGACCCACAAACTAGATGTAATCTTCATAGGATTGTCACTCTTATCATAATGCTGATGGGTGGACATTAGAGGGACTGAAATGTCAAACAAAACATCCCTTTCTGGAAACTTTATTTTCACTTTATGTAGTGTATGTGAATGCATTCCTAATATGACATAAAAATAAATCAAAAGAAGTGTGAAAATTTTAATAGGAAGCTCATTCTAACAAAATCAACCATATAGGAGTCATATACAAGAGATTAAATCATTATACCACTAGTTTTATTCACTTATAATTCCCCATATAATTGTTTCAGTGTTGTATTAACACCTCTATAAAATTATTTTTTTATGATATAGTGGGTAGATCGATAAAAAATGACATTAAGAGTTATAGAGTGTATGGAATATGATCCATTTGTCATGTCTTTATCACAACCAACATAAGATACTACAATTGCATAATATTTTCACTTTTCCATCAGCATAAGAGGATGCTGATATCAATTATCATCACTATCCCATAGGTTTGGTTACAAGTTAGTATAATTCCCATTTTCCATACATTTGTAGAACATAATCATGAGAGGTTAATTCGGTACCATGTTTTTTCTATTCATAACATTAGCTATCTTTATCCCAAAACATTGGAAATAAAATACCCGATGGACTTCCTTCGACACATAAAATATATTTCATCCCCTAAATGAAATTTTCTCCATACTACTTCCAAGAAATCAAAAAATGGAAATATCATATTATTATCTTCATGATTTTTTTTCAATTAAACTCAATCATCCTCTTCATTTAAAAACCCTGAGGTTTATATAAGACC
This sequence comes from Viscum album, assembly GCA_963277665.1. Taxonomy (NCBI): domain Eukaryota; kingdom Viridiplantae; phylum Streptophyta; class Magnoliopsida; order Santalales; family Viscaceae; genus Viscum; species Viscum album. The sequence goes on from OY728142.1 coordinate 440,158,037, forward strand.
CTAAAATCCATATATGCTTTAATTTTACAACTCATTATCTCTTTTTAGATACTAAAGAATCATATATCCATCACCTTTTGGAGACATGGATTTAATAAATTGAAGATTCCATCAACTTTACTTTTTAATTGGATGAAAATTCCTAAAGCATATCTCATACGCCTCATGAAATTATCCTCTTATTTACCAAAAAAATTCACCCATTTTATTAAGTTCAACAAAAACTTTATCCATATTGTTATAATGAATATGAAGAAATTATTTATTAAAAATCATATCTTTAACCAATCTAAATATGTGGATTCAATATCATCTTTCTACCATGTATTCATGATTAGATTACACCACTGGTCTATTTTAACTTATAAATAATAAACATCTATAGTGACTTTATCATGATCCAAACACTAGAATATGGTTATTATCTTTTTAGTAGTATTGATCCATTATTCAATAAGAAGTAGGTTAGAAGACCCTTTGAATTAATGTGGACATTTCCTCAAAAAATACTCAGTATAATGTTGTTCCCTCATTTTATCATTTGGAATTCCTCCATGATTTATATCTTTAGAATGTATTATTATAATATAAATGAGGTTTTCCATTTCAGATCCCATAGCATTCGATTTCTCAGTAGTAAAATCATTTCATTGTCCCTCACCATAACCATCAATGCTATTCTTTCGGGTTACATCTATTGACTAAAAAAATCATAGAGTGAGATACATTTATTATATTTAAGAATCACATAATCATGAAACATTACATATATTATGTCCAAATTAGGACACCTTACGTTATTTATAACACCATAGTTAAAACTGGGTTATTTATAGAATCCATATATTCAAATCCTTTATGATTTCTTGTGAAGAGTTTGTGATATCCCATTGTATATCCCCCATGTGTTTTGAAGTTGTTGTAAAGCAAGGGGCACTGTAATTTACAAGATTACCCAAATTCATGACCAAAACTTATTGTTGCAGTTGTTAACCTTAGGTACATTGATTCCAACGATACATCCACTGATAGTTTTAGATATGGATGTATTTTTCTAAAAACACTCACTCTATCCATTACCCAAATTCCATGACATTTTACAATACTTTTCATTATCTAGAGTCTTAGCCCTATACACAATATTCTTATTATCACTAAGTTTCTATCATCCAATAATCCAAAGGATAATTAAGTTGTTTCCCTCATTCCAACTATAGCGTCCCTCGTTATATATATATCATCATCACATAACTTTTTCAGAATACATAGAAACATCATACAAGAAGATGCCTAAATACCATACTAGTATAGTGAATTTTGAAACATGGTATCATAAACAATGATATTTAAGTGAGCTACATTGTCAACCGCTTTGTACTTATTAATGAGAAGATTTCTTAGAAAAATCTAATATAATACATATCTTCATAACCTCGGATATAAAACAAAAAATTTCATGATCTTAGATACTCAATAAGGATAAAAAGTAGAGATATGTAAGCTTAATAATTAACATAGGGTTATTAGAACATGATCATGAAAATAATAAATCATTACACAAATATCAATGATCATATGCATGAAACATGGCATATATATTAAAATTTTAAAAGGCATAAATTTAGAGGAAATAAAGAACAGAATCCATGAACATATAACATTACAATAGAACAAGTAATTTTGGTAGACATATAAGAATATAATATTATTTCCATAATCTCCTATTCATCAATACCAAGACTATATTGTTATTAAGGTTTCATTCCCCATACCATCTAAGAAGTCATAGTTCACTCCCCTAGCCATCTTATTTGCATGATTTCACTCATCATACCATCTAGGTACTCATTATTCATTCCAATTGTCATTTTTGTAGTTAAAGATCACTTTGAAGACCATCCAAGTCTATCTCATGAGATATATATCTTTACCAAATTAATTAAAGGGAGATATGGGTCTCACACGTCTCATAGTGAAATCATTCAAACAGGTTACAAAAGATCAAAAATAATAAAATCATAACCCTTGAAATGATATTGGTATTCTAACAATGCTATCATATTATAAACTGTGGAAGAAAGATATGTTTCATAATCATATCAGCAAAAACAAAACACTTGAAAAGAAGTTCGTTTCTAGGGAAAAATAATACATGAATAATAAACTTGTTTCATAATTATCATTCCATCAAAACAAAACCAATTCATAAATATAATTTGAATGGAAAATTTTAATAATTTAACTAGAAATCCATCGGTAACACCATGAGTTATTATACTATATGGGAATTTATTTTGAATGATATTTTAAAAACATTTCATAAAGAAAATATCATTTCTCTTTTGAAAAATTATATTTGAAACATAATTCATTTTTAAAAACCTTTTCTAATTAAAATAGATTTGAATAAATATAAAGGAATAATTGAAAAAACATTCTTATTTGAAATTTATTATCAAGGTTCATTTGAAATCATTTTTTTAATTGATTTCTAAAAAAATAGTTTTTAATAAATTTTATTTCTATCCAATGAATGAAATACAGTTAGATTTCAATAAAAAATATTTGCATAAATTTTTTAAGTAATGAATAGTGGAAAAATGGTACTAAAAATGAATATATCATTAATAAATAGAGTATAATAAAGATCATGAGTGTTTTTGAGAGATTGGTCATAATATTTTAATAAATCAATAAAACACATAAACAATCTTGATATACGATGTGATTGTTTCAATAAAGTCTTATTACCTGGTAACATGGGATCATTCATTCTATAAAAGAAAATAAATTTAAATGAATATTGAAATATCAACAAATTAATTATATTAATGATAATAAATTTTAAATGGATTTATATACACCTTAAAAAATTTAGTTTGTTCTTAATAAAAAATTATTCTCAATGAATGAAATTTGAGAAAAACTATCATACAGATATGGTAAATTTTGAAACGTTAACCCTTTGGAATTATGATCACAGAAATGATATGTAAATAAAATTATATTTCTGTATAATATTAATTTAATATATCCATTTGATATATACACACCACAAAAATGGAATGGGTGGTGAATAAATAATGTATCATATTGAAATGAATATTGAGATGCAATACCCTTAGCTTGTGTCTTGTCTATATTCTTACTCGTTCAAGATTACAATTTAATAATTTTAATTTTATTAATTATTTTTTCTATGAATATATTATTATATATAATAACAGATATGTTTCAATTATGAACCGATATTACCCACTTGTTGAAAATCCTATGTAATGGTTTCACTTTGGTTAATATTCGCATAATTCTTCACATGCATCTTAATTCGATTATATTTTTTCCTTATTCTTACATCATGATTTAAATATTTTAATTAATGAAATAAATATAATTAATATTTCATATATATGTATTATAATAATTTATAAAAATTGGAATTATTAAATAGAATGTACCATTCCTGGCGACGGTATTCCCTACATATGTACGAACGTTATTTATGTTTTCATTGTCGTATTAAATGAATAAAGGTAAATCAAATATGTTTATATATATATGTATATATATATATATTATATTTCAAGTATCATGGTTATATTATATATACCATATAATTCCACTATAACATTTCTTTAATACATTCTATGTATTGTGTGACAAAATCACATCATGTTGAGGGAGAGGTAGTTCACACTTCCTCATACCATATTATCTTATTTACACCAAATAAAAAGTATAATGATATGTGTCTTAAAAAGATTAAATAATCCTAAATAATTAATAAATAAAATATATAACATATGTAATTATTGTTTCTGTCATAATTTTCCCCATAATAGGTGGTTGGAAAAATTAGCAATCATCATTTTGTGAGGCGGTAGTTCACTGTGAACATGAAAACAATGTTTATTAACCATTAAATATATATTTTTATATGTATAGGTCTAAAAATTATAATAAAAACATCTTATTATATTGAAAATACTTTTTTTATATAATCATTTATAAATAGTGTGGATAAGGGAAATAATGAAAACTCATGAATGGAGTTTGAGAGAAGACATTAACTCTTAATCGTTTAATTCCATTTGGTTTGTTCCAAATAGAATCATTAGATTTATTTAATCCCAATGAGTTTCTCATAATTGTAATAGAAGGGTATTTTAATGTGTATTAAGAAGAGATTTTACAAGCTGGTTTTTTTTATAGGTGTGATGAAGAGGGATATGTGGTTACATTTTATTGGGGAGGGAGCGGACACACTTTGTATTTTTATGAATCGGGTAGTAGTACCCATGTTTTAACCAAAAAAGTCATCAAAACCTAAAAATATTAATTGAAGTTTCATGGAAAAAAATTTCATACCAAGTTGTTTTTTAAATGTTCATAGTTATTTTGGGTCCTAAAGGAAAGCGTTGGTACATTGATAACCTAATTTTTCGTTATATTAAATCATGAATCATGAAATCAATTACTCTTATCACCATGAATAATTCCAAAAAAATATACCAAAAACTATATAACCTAAATTTAAAATGAACCTATAAAATCAAAATCAATAAAAGTTATACCACTACCCTATAAAATTGTAAATCTAGTTTACTAGTGTTGAAAAGACCCAATCATTTCTTATTTCCAGAATCCCGACCATCTTACCTTTATTAAACAAATCCTTAAATAAGAATAAATATTAAAGGTACTCTAATACCATTTTCAACCATAAAAAATTTATTTACTGGCAGTCAAATAGTATTCCACATGGCCTCATGTGCGTATATCCCCCACAATGAAGATGTTTTCTATTAGTAATGGCTTAAGCCAATCATTGGGGTAACCATGCCCCTGATATCTTAAACCATTAACAAAATAAAAATTAAAATAAACAAGAATAAACAATACAATAGTATTCAATCATAATATTAAGAAAAAAGTATGTATTCTCACATGTTGTAATCAAATTTTTATATTTCATTCATACCTCAAATAAAAATTTGATTCACACAAACAGTGGATAAATATATTTAATGTTTGAAAATGAAAAATTTGTTTAGGTGTCAATATGTAAAATACAAGTATTTATTATTTTTACTCTATACTAGAAAAAATAAATCTTCATATAATACAATCATTGGGCCCTTCCCAAACAAAAAAATATACATGTTCACTGTATTTTATACTTATGTTTTAAGTAAAAAAACTTTTAATACACCATGTATGTGCACATAACATAAGTGAAGTTGATATATGATAGTGAATTAACTAATGAACATAAATAATCACATAATAACAAATCAATGATAGTTCATCATAAGATAACTAGTCCACTATATTCCCTGACCATACATTCTATGAATCCATTAAAGAATGAAGAGTCAATTCATGCCATAAGTACAACTCAAAACCTGACCATTATCTTTTTACTCCTAGAACGGTCCCCCATCATGTCCCTTATTGTGTCCCAAATCGATTCTTAGTCCAATACTTCCCACTCAATGGAGTTTACATATTTTATATTGACTCCTTATAAGCTAACTAGGTGTAGACATACCCTAAAAATATCATTCTATTAATTTTAAATCATTTACTCCCTCCCTTAATATGTGGCCACAATACATAATTATAGACAACCATCCTCTATTTCTGGATGTGGTTACAACCTCATAATAGGTCAACACCCTCTAAATCCACATTTGGATATAACCAAATAATTTATACCAAAAGTATTAAAAGTAATAGAATTATGATGTCATCATGTATTCCCTTATGTCAAACTCTAGTACCTTTAAAACATTATAGTTACAATGAATCTATGATGATTTTTCGCCAGTTACTTATAAAAAACGATTATTTTAAAGGAATAAAAATGTGTTCATTAATGTATATGACATGAAACACTATGCTTAAAGTACCATAAACATATATTTCATTAAAATTAATATTATGTATAGCTTGTGTAACATGAAACACTAAGTTTAGATAAACTTTAACATACAATTAAAAAATGATTATTTATTATTTTTTTATAACCAAGACATTAAATTTTTGGGTATGAATTGGAATAAATAAATTATATAAATGCTTTTTAAAAGTATTAAATAAATTAAATGTAATTATATAAATTTTAAATTAAATAAGAATATATTTTAAAGTGAAGGGAAAATTTTCTAGAATACTTTAACATTAAATGGTAGTCTCATTGTGACTTTCAAACATATAATAAATTTAATTTGTTCTATCTTTATAAATAATTATTTTAAAAAATATAAATTAATTATTGAATACATTATTTCAAAAATACCTTATAGTAAATTTTTTGTATTATATGAAAAGATTAATTTCATGTTGAATAGTTAGTAATACTCAGTTTTGTTTTTAACATTATTGAATTTTATAATAAAAAAATTTATGTTATCTGTATCAATTAAATTATTGTTTTTATATTATAATTTCCAATACTTAATAGAATTTTCTTGTCGAAAAACAAATTTTTGATATACTCTAAGAGTTTTATCTTGAATTAAATTATAACAGTTATGTGAGTTGCATTTTAAAAAAATTTATTACATATTTAGAATAATACTAATAAATATTATTTAATAAGTTTAAAAAAATTATGTCATAATGTGTAGTACAACCCGTAAATAATAATTATCATGGTTAAGATGAAAATAAATGTAGTGGGAGTTGAACTAAGTATATATTAGTAAAAATTACATAAAAAACCCCGTTTAAATTTTATAAAGATATATTGACCTTATCTCATCCATTATTCAGTATTAAACTTTTATTGGCCTTTTCCATGTATGTAATATGGGTATCTCTTTTTCTTTTCAAATATCCCATCTGTGTCCTCTACCCCACTTGTTAATGGTCACCCATTATCTTGTATTATTAACAATAAAAATTAATTTTATTCCAAAAATGTCTAGAAAAATATATTACCCACACCCATACAAAAATCTTAGACTACTTTTTTACCAGAAATACAATATATGATAGATTTCTGTATTAACATAATGGGGTTGTCCGAATATAGGGTAATGTTATTAACCCATATTTTCGTATTAATTATTATTTTAAATCCTTAAAGTCTTCTCCAACTATGACAAAATAATTACACTAATATATATAGTATTATAATATGTTTTTATGTTAATTCCATAACGTATATATATATATATATATCCACTCTCATAAAATGGGAAATGAATTGGCCGATCTTCTTTATAGTGGGAAATCACCTAAAAAACCGATTTATTTTTTTCCCATCATTACCCCTAATATATTGATACAATAATGGATTTAATATATATATATATATATATATGAAAATTCTAAATTAATATAATAAATTATCTCAACCATAGAACATTCATATTTCCGCAATTTGATATAGTTGAAATAGGGTGTAGAAATATTTTCATAGACTAAGACCACATTTTTGAAAATTGTGGCCGCTATAGATAATGTAATAGGGTAAGTTCTATTTATAATTTATAAACCATGGAAATAGGTGGATATAACCACAATTTACACCATTGAAATAAGTGGCTCTAACCACTATTTATACTGTTAGAATAAGAGGTTATAGACATTATTTTAATCTATATACTTAGGTAGATATTTCTGTACCTTAATCCATAGAAATATGCGGATATGACCAAAATTTATCACCATGTACTTAGGTGTCTATTTCCACAGTTTGAACCCATGGAAATAAACTTAAAAAATTAATTCATCCAATGAGGTTTGATCATCTGTTCGTTCCTATATTTTTCCTTATACTTTACTACTATATAGATCACTACTATATGTATATATATATGTATATAAATTTATAAAAAATTTATATAATAGTTATTATTATTAATGTAAAAAATAAGAAAAACATATTTCCATAGATTATACCATCGAAATAGGGGTTATAACCATGGTTTAATCCATCGAAATAGGTGCCTAAAACAATGGTTTAAACTATGTAAATATATAAATATAGAGATGGATAAAAAAATTAAAATATTTGGATATGAACATGCATTAATAATGGAAATAGGTGGATATGGATAAAATTTAAACCATGGAAATGTGGGTTTATCACCACACTTTGTAGATGAGAAATATGTTGCAATGGAAACATTTTAAAACATGGAAAATAGGTATATATGGGCATGGTTTAATAGATATGGGAAGTAAACCATTCTATAAAATTTCCCACTATTTGGTTTTTATAATGAAAACTATATCCATGCTTCATATAATAGTGTCCACATACTGGCATGTAGCCGAAATTTTCAAAAATATTGGATATAGGCTTCATTTTTTGAACTTTTTCCAAATCATAGAAATAAAAAGTGAGGACATAGCCTGATTTATGTTTTTTATTTATAATATAACAAATATATTCTAACCATAACAATATTTTGGAAAATAATAACATTAGTCATGCGTATGTGTGGAATACATCCACCATATAAGGATCCATAATGTATTTCTTTTTTATTTTTACATGGATTTAAATAAGGGAACATTTAATGAATATTATATATATATATATTTGAAATCATAATATATTTTCAAATTTGAAATATTATTTTCCTTTAATTTCATATATCTCTCGAGAAAATCAAAACAATGTAAATGAATATGAAATTAATACCATATCCCTGAACAGTTTAATTCATTTCATGTCACAAACATTTATGTATTAATATAAATACATATATATTTAATCTATATGATATTTATACATTTTTTAATTATGCATATGATTTAAACCTTATCAAATTAATAGGACCAAAATTAACAAACCAAAATAGTGACGAAAAACGAAGTAATAGACTCTCAATGCATTGATTTTAAAGATGAATTAATTAATAAACTAGTCATAAAAGAATATAAATAAATAATTTATATTATTATATATAATATTATGATTCTATAATATTTTTTTAAAAATCGATACTCGATTCAAATTTTTTTTGAGGGCATATGATGTAAACCAAACCTAAGGTAAGGGTTTCTAATCTCACATATTTACATTCAGTATAAATATACCATATTCCAAGTTTATTTCTTTTTGATGTTGTATGTACATTTACATTGATATGTTATATCATAAATATATTTTTATTAATGGTAATTAATGTTTTATTTTATTCTATTTTCCTCATGGGTATTATGATTCAAGTGTTTCCAATGTGCTTAGATATTATTTCAAAGCCCCCTAATTAATCATTATTGATTAAGTAAAAGTATGAATTGGGAGATTTATTTGGTATTTATAAATTAAACACAATGTAAATTCCTATAGTATGGTAATTCATTATCTAATTTGTAATATTATGTTTTCTCAGTCTTTTTAAATTTAAAATGATTAACAATTGTTTTTAATAATATCTATCTTTATTCATTTTTTGATCAAAAATGATTTTTCATTCTTATCCATGTTTTCAAAAAATATATTTGTTTTTTAATTCTAAAAAGGATTTATTAATGAAATTAGTACCCATGAATAATTTTTTACAAATAATATTAGTAGGAATATTACTATTGTTTGACACGCAATTAACATTTTTACCATTGTTATTAATATTTTAAATGAATCAATATTTTAACATATAAGACATATGTCTTATTTACCTTTGTCTTCACCAATAATTGAGTTTATGATTCCAATACATGTTTATAACATCAATTGAAATAAAATATTCTTCCATATACTCTCTAATTTTTTTGTTTTAATAATTAATTTACAAAATTAAAGGGATTATTTTCTTAAAAAAATAAATTAATGAAATTTTTATGGTATTTGAATCCAACAAGGAAGAAAAAATATTTAATTTATTCACAATTTGAAATATGATTTTATGATTGGAGAATTAACATTTTATATTCTAATTTCTTAAATATGAATGGTTTTATGTTTTATGATTCCCACAATTAATATAATGAAATAGTTGGAATTAATAAACAATGGTTTTGGCCATCTATAGCATATCCATGCATTGATATGCCTCATAAAATACACTAGAATGGGTTATAGCTGAAGCCTGGGCATTATTTATAGATTTAATGGCATAAGGTATCAATGGAGTTTCATAGGTTATGGAACAAAGACTTAATAGTATGTTTTCGATGTCAGTAATAACAATTTATATGGAATTGTTGAATAATTTTTTTTATTGTTATATTATAATTCATGTTCATGTTATTAATTAAATTAAATGTGTTTTAGATATTTAGTATACCATATTGATTTTGTCTTATGTATTCAACACAGCTTCTGTTGTATGAATACCCATACAAAGAATCAATTTTCATCCATTTATTTGGATTAAATTCACTAGGATTATAATATATGTTTTATGATTTCTATCCAGGGGCATGGTAATGAGAATAAGTATAATATTCACATTTTTTTTCTATTTTAATTGAATGTGAAATAAAAATAAGAATCTAGTTTTCTAAGACTAATAAATTATTCTGTCCTTTGAATGATAAATCATGTATATAGTTCTAATGTAACATTGTAACTTCTGAATCTAGGATAGTAGAGTTGGGTTTTTTATGTATTAGAAATTATTTAGTAGAAAGTAGGGGAAATATATATAGGTTGACATAGACTATGGGACACAACCCAGTGATAGGCTATGAAATTAAAAATATAATAACACTTTATTATTTTGGTGATAAATATATTATGATTTTTTTGTGAAATGTATCTTTTTTTGGATTATACCAGTGTATATGGTTCTGGTATATATGTTCCTAGGTGTAATAAATGTGAACATGATGTGTCAGGATGGACTTGATAATTATCTGGTACACGATAATGGGCATTACTACACACATTGATTGACTCTCTAAATTACAATGAATGTTTTATTTCACAAATTCTTTTAAAACAATTATAAATTATTTGAAAACATTTTTATGATTTGGAAACATTCCAAAGGAAATGATATTTATAATAATAGGATTATATATGCATAAAGTATTCAATTTTTGTTATAAATTATATAAAATCTAGGATTATTTATTATGTTTCATTATTTTATCATCCAATTTAGTGTATGGGATAGTTTTTAAATGGTTCCAAAAAAATTAATGTTAATAATATTAATACACGTACAATATGTAGGAATCTTCCACCCTAGAATGATAATGAACCTCATATTGGAGCATCATGTAGAACTTATAAAATTATAACCATATTGGTGTAGATACACGATGATATGAGAAGTAAAACATTACATATAGTGCATCAGAAAAATCCACCACATGGTGGAACAATGTGATACCGCTTTATGCATCAGTAACCTCCATATTTCAATGGGACTATAAATCTATTTAGAGCTATGAAATAGATAAAATCCTTAGAGAATATCTTTAATAATATGGGGATTAAATTAATTGAGAAGCCTTTCCTGGAATTTTATTATCTCTATAGTGATGCATGAAACACCCTAAGAATTTATGTAAAGAAACTATGTTTGATAGCTCACACACTATTAAATATAGATTCTAAACAAACCAAAATATAATATTAGAATATTATTATTTAATATAAAAATTATCACCTAGAAATTGAATTATGGTGTATGATTACAATTTACAAAATTACGAAATATATATATATATATATAAGATAAACCCAAAAGAATAATTGAATTATTAGGAAGACACTAATCAAATTTCAATAAGGTTTTTTTCTGTTTCAGAAATATGTTTTCTTAAAAAATATGTTTTGGATATTTAGGATGAAAAAAATATATAACATTTGGAAAATTTATAATTTTCCTTTTTTAAATATAATACAATTTTTTATATCAAATTATTAATAATTTCATAGGGATAAATTTTCACCTTTTTTGATAATATTTATCTTCCAAGGAATGTTATAAAATAATGAATTTTTTTCTACATTTTGAGAAAGGAAATTGCATTTTAAATTGTTTGAAATATAACATTAGTCATATTATATTATTAATAATCAATTTTTTTTCATTGAAATAAATTATATTCCAAAATTTTGTATAAAATTATTTTTATACATAAATTTGTTTCCCTACAAAATATTTATATACACATAGAAATCTTTTATCTTGATAACAATTGGTGAATGGTTTTAAATAATCATATATATTATATAACAAATAAAATATTTTAAAATTAATATACTATTTTTAGAATGAATGGGATATGAATAAATCCACTTTTTGGTTAAAACTACATTTTTCATAAAAGAGTTATCCATTGTGTTTTTAGATGGAAATTAAAATTATTTTAGTCCAATTATTGGTGTTCAATTTAATAAAATAGATTTCATATTTTGAGTTTTTTTTGAAATCTATTAAATATGCCCCTTTTAGGTCCATATGAATTGTATCTGTTGTATGATTTATCACCTCAGTAAAGGATAAATTTAGTTAATCTAGGTTATTGAAATGTGATAAGGCCTAAATTTTCATATTATTTATTATTAGAAGAATATAATTAAACCTTTATCACATGGTACCCAAACATTTAATTTTTTACGGAAACATTCCCCAGATAATGACCCTTATAATATTTAAATCAATAAAAGACACAAAATGTCACTCTATTAGTTTCAATTATTTTGTTCTATCCACATTGGGAAATATTCAATAAATAAACAAACCTAATAGATATATTGATATAATTGAAATTTTATTTATGGGAGAATTATATTCCAAATTTTAATAATTTATTTAATTATAGTAAATTATTGTGAAACATTACTAATTTTTTAATGATAGGAAAATACAATAAATGATTATAGAAATATTTAAATTATTATAATATAAATAAGATATTGTGTCCCATGAATTTAATCGATCTATTTGTCATTTTAGGTTACTTTTAAAGGGATATATTCCAATTCATATTTTTTATAGATTTATTTTAATTCAAATTAAATGAATAATGTCAAAATTGGAATTAATGATATTTTATTGAAATAATATTTTATTAATATTTTTAAAATTCATAATATTGTTATCACATAACAAGTGTATGTAAAATGGCTAAAAATGTCATCAATTATAAACTATTTAGTAACATGGAATATTGTAATAACATTATTATCCCTTTCTGATTAAAATAATGGTTACTATGGTTAAGGTAAAAAAGAACTAACAAATGGGATAATAAATATAAGGATTAAAATGATATCAATACATGTATAAATTTAATTAGATGATTTAATTTAAACCCTATACATTTTTGTGAGTAATTTAAAACCCTTTTGATGTAATTTTATCTATAATTCTCTTATTATATTCTAATTTATTAAATAAATTTCAAATGTTCCCCACACCTTACTTATAAAATTACACACAATACTACACTTACTAACAAAAGATTGAAAAAACAAGCTCAACCAAACCCAAACCATTCATCATATCAATATATTTACCCATATTCTTAAGGTTTCGATGTCCCCAAATGATCTACCATATGTAAATAGAGTGCTTTTACCTAATAAGAGGAAATCATCTTTATCAAGTCCTTAATGATTATTTATTCCTATACATCCGGTTATAGTGTTGTGACCATTATGACATAAAAAATATAGTATCATCAATATAATTAATTTTTATAATGATTGTGGGATAAACATATTCCACATCTTTTCATTCTTATAAAATGGGACAACATATCTCACACATATGTACATTTTACCATCTCCCCATAGGTGGGTAATACATTTTTCATCACAATTTACATGGATGGTTATAAATATTTAACAATGGATTAAAAATAATATTTAAAAAATAACTCTGATTCTATAACTATAACATGATATATATACCTACATAATATCCAATCTATTATAAAGTAATAATGTCACACATGTGTATGTGTGGACTACCACCTTATTAAACCGATGTGATATTATTTTCATTTTAATTTTAAATTGATTGCATTAAAGATGTATTTAGTGAAAATATATGATATATGAGAAATATATGATACAAAAACTATGCTTTAAATATTAATTAATTTTTTAATTTTCCATTATTCTATTTTTTAAAAGATAATTTTTTTTTTCATGTATATGTATGGCATACCGTCTCCTAGAATTGTGTAAAAAATATTTTGTATCTCTACATTTTGAGGATGACTCTAAATTTCTAGATTATAAAAATATATGATATTTATACCATAAATTAAATTTTTGATATCTTATACTAACAATTAGATTATATTTACTAGAAAACCCAAATTAAAACATACATCAAAAATATAGTAGTTAACAACTGAAATAATGACCATAATAAAAAATAATTATCATGTCGGTGAAAGAAAGTTATAAATGGATAATATATGATATATTTGAAATGAATATTGTTTTCATATGTAATTAAAATAAAATAAAATTTATTATGTCTGAGTTTAGACAACCTACATTACTAGTTATATCTGAGGTAAGGGAACTAATCTCAATTTCCAATCCATTACGACATATTTTGTATTATTAACATGTTTATCATTAGGGGTGAATATAATGATAATTTTATTTTTAAAAAAAATTAAAATCTATATATTCATGATGATTAAATTTTATATCATATTTAATATCTTCAATAATTTTCTTATTTTCTTCCAACTTTTTCTCTATTTGAAACATAAATCATGCCATTAAATATTTTAAAATTTTTTTTCTTATATTTCTATTTATAATATATATTATTCATTAAAATACATAATATCTATAGAATATTTTAAGTAATTATTTCATTATTCCATAATTTTTTAACAAAATAATATTTTTCCAATGTTTTAATTTTTATACAACCATTTTAAATTAATGTTTTTATTATTTTGAAAACGAGGTACTTTGGTTATTTTTTCAAAACATTCTAGAAGGACTATTTTTTTTCTAAATCACATGTCATGTTAATATTTTATAATTATTGTGACTATTATTTTATTTCACTATACATTTATTAATTTTTAATTTAATTTTCAAAAAAAATTATTTCCTTTATAATTTCATTGTTTTTTGTAAAATAGGAATTAATAAAATGGAAATGTTATTTTCCTCAACAATCTTTCATTGATTTAGTCATTGAATTTATATTCATAAATCACTAAAGGACTTTATTTTAGTTATTCACCACTAAGGTAATTTATTAATGATACAATCATTTAAAAAATTCACTTAATTTTTTACATTGGATATTACATTTCTCATAAATATTCTCCCTCATTGTATCATAGATTTAATAGTTTCAAAAACCGTATACCTTATCGATATGTGTTATTAATCATTGAATGTATTTTTTTACTGTATTATTTTTACATATATATTATATTTTATCGATACATTTATATATTGATAAGGGATATTTTTTATTAATTAGAATGAAATTTTCATATGTGAGGAATGCATTAGACATGCCGTTATGACTGGGGATCTGAAATATATATCCCCTCATTGCATCGAAAGGTATCATATAAAAATTTATTAAACTTAAATAAAGTGGGTCTATTGTGTATTCTTAAACATTGTTTTAAAATATATTGAAAAAATCCTTAAATTATATAGATACTATGATGTGTGAGAACATGAAATCCTATATAAAGAATTTCATTGATTGAAAATTCCATTAATATTTTTATCATTAATACGATTACTATATTGATGTTATCAAAGAATTTTGTGCTCAATTTTTGATTAAAGGGATTTTGTTTCCATTAATTTTACTTCCCTTGTTGATTCTGGATTATTTAACAATGATAGATTCACTTATATGTAACCTTTACTCGACATCTAATCCAACAATTTAAATTTTTTCCCATTAGGGTATGAATATGGATATTATGAATAATAAAAATAATGAAAGAACATTATTTATGATTTGAATTTCAGATTTCTATTGTAATATGGGAATCATGTATCTATATATATATGGTTATTCAAAAATAAAAAATATTATTCAGTCCTTTGGGATGTAATTTACGATATTTATTTCTAATGTAAAAATGACACCAATGACTATGGTTTACTGGAATTGAGGTTTTTATTTTTGGTATCCATGAAATTTTTCTATAAACCATGGGAACTATATATTGAATAAATATAGCTAAACATTAAAATATGATAATCCCTTATATAATTTAATAACACTTACCATTATATGGATTTTATTTTATTTCTCAATGTTCATGATGATTATGAGCTAACACATTATTTAAAAAAAATTGTAATAAATCATAATAATGAAATGGAATCAACACCCATGGAAAATATATGGATTCCCAAACTAGGAAAACCCATAAAGATGTTGTTATATCAATGAAAATCATGGCTATATTTAGAAAATTTACTCATGTTATGACATATAACATTATTTAATGGAACAAAATATTGTTACATGGTGTGATTCTCTAATGTTAAACCACCTTATGTGATAAAAGCCTCAATTTTTTAGTGGAACTATTAATCTACTATTAGATGCGAAATGAATTAAAAATCATGATAATATATTCCTAGATTTGGTATGTGATGACATTAAAAAGGCTATTCTGGTGGTTTATTTTTCTTAAATACATTCTCATCATTACTGGTAATTGATCTAGAATACAAAATATAATAATGAAATTGAGTTTTTGGAATATTGAACATTTATTGTAATTTTATTTGGATTTTTTTTTCAAGACTAATGAGCATAAATAGAGTTTATGATATTCAGTTTAAAGAGGAAAGTTTAACTAAGTGTGTATGATTATAAATCTAACTGTACAAAACTGTACATAATTTCATCAATCTATATTAATAGTTGGGAAAGAAATATTGACCATTTAATTGATGGTTTATGGCCGATAATATTAAGAGAAATTTTTTCTCAAACATTTTCATATTATGGTTATATAATATCATGTGTCATTTAAACAAAAAGAAATTATCTACAACCTAAATATTAAAGAGAAATTAGAAGAATGCGAGGTCTACTAAGAACACAGAATGTGGAAAACCATCAATGGAGAATAAGAAAATGATGAAATGTTAATTATTTTAAAAGGATGGAATATATGATTATAGAAATTATTTGAATGGTATGGAACTATGTTGAAACATTGGAGATAATGGTCTAATATTTTATTAATGTGTGAAAATGAATTAATCCGCTAAAATATATTACATCAAATGTGATGAGATAGGGATTATCCAAACAGGTTCCCAAAGAATTGTTGGATCTTTCCCTAGAATCTGTTATGGTGATCAGTGCAAGTATATGCTACTACTAATCCCAAGGTGAAATGAATTAAGATATTTTATATTTTAATTCAAGAAGAATTCTTAAATATTTTATCAGTGAAATTTTATTAAGGATAATCATATAAAATATTATGATTGTGAAACATTACTTTTCTTTTAGGATTTTAAATCTTATATTTAATAGTTCTGATAAATAAAAAAAGTGATCTTATGGTAAACTAATATTTTTGGACAATATATAAAGATTGAAAAAATAACAATTTTTTTTGTTACTAATTTTTAGTTAATAATGTTAATCGGGGATAATGACTTGGTTGATACTAATTATGTAAATCTGATAGTGTTGATGACCTTGAAATAGGATTCTTATTTGAATAAAAATTAAATTTATGATGGTTTTTGCGGCATTAATCAGATGTGTGGGATAAAGATAATGATTATTTTGAATTGGAATATTATAATATGTTATAATTGGATTATCATGTATATAATTTCATATTATGAATCACATGATCATATATTTTATATTTTTATATTTGGTATTTTTTCAAAAAATATTCAATCGTTTCATAATGTAAACTTCTTATGGGATATATAATGTTCAAAATTAGATATTAATGTTTTATCCAAAATTATGATTTATCATACTAGGTAACATGTTATAGATTATTTGGTTTTGTTAAATATTTTTATGTGAAATGAATGACTTATGTATATTATACATTATTATATTTGATTTTACAGAATAATCATCTGGAATATCATTTCCCTACTATAACAGATGAAGAATATATTTATTAATGAAAAAACTAAATGATGATATTATTATTACAACATATAAATATATTATGTATGTTTTATTTATAAATTTCATTATTTGTTATATTACATAATCTGTAGACTTTAGGAAAATAACCATGAAATAAAATTGTTTTCTATTTACTTAATTTACTAGGAAATGACTGGTTTTTTACTGATCATATATTTATGTTCTTATGATGTTAAAAATTATAATGATGATTTTCTATAAAACTATCTATTAATGCATTAGTGTCAGTTTTGACTTTGATTTCTATATTTTCATATCCAATTCATAACTTATGATTTGAAATTTTAGTCCTGTGTTGACCATCATACTTCCTTTTTCCACTTTCATGTTGAGGATTTATAAACCCTTTATATTGAGTGTGTTATAAAATTTAAACGCTTTGATTACCAAGATCATGTAAAAATTGTGAGGATAAAATTTATTTATATAGAGGGGATGGTGAGAATGTAATAATTTCATAATGAAAAAGAAGATGAGTATGTTTGATAGCATACGCAACATGAAACAGTAAGTCTAAATGAACACCAACATATTATTAAAATTTTATTATTTAACGTAAAAAGTATCCCAAATATATTGAATTGGTGATAATAAATATAATTAACCAAATTAAAATATATATTTTAAAAACTCAAATTCATTGACTAATTAATAACAAATATGTTCCCAATTTTAAAAACGTTAATTTTATGTATCGGGGATAAATAGTACTCAAAATTATTTTTATGTATTTTTTTGGAAAATTATATTAATTAATTTATTGGAAATTTATATTTATTAATTAATTAAAATTATATCTTATTTTCAATAACCATATCAAAAATTTATTTGAGTGAAATTTTAATATTCTTATGAAGAGATTCATTTTTTAGGGAATAGTGAAAAATAAGAAAAACATTATCAAAAATTTCTAAATATTCATTTATTTTTGAAATTGTTTCAAGGTAATTTGTTTATTTTATATTATTAAAAATTTATTATTTTTATTGGAATCAATTATACAATTAGATTTTATATATAATAATTTTTATATATATATTTTTTTTTCTAAAAAAATTTTTCTTTTGAGAGATGTGTTTTAATCATAATCACTATTTGTGAATGATTTTAAAAATATATATATATATATGTATTCAAAAAATAAATTATTATTTATATATTATTTTTACTATGAATGGGATAATAATATAAAAAAATATTCTTAAATACAACATTCGTCAAAAATGGGATTTTCATCATTTTTAAACACTTATTTAAAAATTAACATCATCCACATATTGGTATTTAATTTTTTTAAAAATCATTCAATATTTGGAATCACGATTTTAACATTTTAAAATGTTGTGTTTATATTTTGTAACTGTGTGAATTGAAACTATTGTAAAATTTAACACCTCGATAAATGGTAAATTCGATTAATCTAGGATAAAACTAAGTGATCAGGCCAAAACATTTTATATTAAATATCATTGGGTTAATGTAATTAGTAATTTATCACCTTATATAAGATGTTTAATTTTTAATGGAAACTTTTCAATGATAATGACCCTTATAATATTTAAATCAATGAATGTTACAAAATGTCTCTCTCTTAGTTTTAAATACTTATTATATTTCCACATAACAGAAAATCTAGATATGAACGAAGATAGAAATATATTTTTATATTATTGAATTTCCTATCATGATATATATTTATTTATAATTTTTTTAAATTATCTTTGTTCCATTAAATTCTTTTGAAACAGTAATACAATATTTATTTAATTAACTGAAAAGTTAATTAATTTTAAAAATATTAAAATTGTTATAATTTGAATTTGATAGCAGTTTACTAATTTTTCTAGACAAATATGATAGGTTAAGGTACAGTCAAATGTTTATATTTTAATTCATATTTTTCATGATGTATTTAGTGTCGAATTAAATTAATAGTGTTGAAATTGACATTAATGATATTTTATGAGAATAATAAATTATTAAATTATTTAAAATTCATAAAAACATATCTATGGGACATGTGAATGTAAAATGTTTTAACAAATAATAAATGATCTTATTATGAGTCACTTGTTCATCTATGATAATATTATTAACCATTTGTGATTAAAATAGTGTTTATTGCTCTTAAGATCAAAAATAATTAACAAAGTGCTTATTTTAGAATAAAAGGATTAACCTGATATCAAAACATGTATAAATATAATTTTATATCTTTATTTCAACATAGAAACATTTTTATAAAATTCATAGCTATTTATGATTAATTTTTATCATGAATATACTTATAATATTTATTTATTTTTGATGAAATTCAAAAAATGGTGACTACACTAAAATATAGAAGGACACCCCATCCTTCACTTATTTACACCACATTGAGAAATATAAAATACCAAACCCTAAAAATTAATATTATAAACATATAAATACATGTTATTTAGGGTTATTTATCCTCAAAATATATACCCTTGGTACCCTGAGGAGATATTTAGAGGGCTTCTAGCGAATATGAGTTCATTATCTTTACCAAGTTTTTCATGTTTATTTCATCTTATAATTAATTTTAATGTTTTTAACCGTAAAAACACATTACCTAAAGTACAATAAATATATTTAGATTTTATTTTATTATCTTACAAATACATTACATCACTTTCCCATCCTAAAAAAATCAAATACTTCACCTATGCATACATACAACTTACCATCCCTACGTAGTGGTGTAATTCATTTTTCATCACCACTTTACATGGATGGTTATAAAGACGTAAAAAATGAGTAGTAATTAAATTTAAGTCATAATTATTATTTTTAAACTAAAATTTAATATATACCTCCGTACATTCAAATCCATTCGAAAATGATAATGCCACTCGTTTGTACATTTGGACAGCCACCTCCAAGAAGCGATGTGATTTTTTTTATTTATGTTTTACATGGATTATAATAAAAATATATTTAAATAATATATATTATATATATGATATATTAATAACTATATAATTTTTAATTATTGTTCAATTTTATTTGTTACATTAATCCAACAGTTAACATAGTGTCCATGAGTATATACGTTCTACCATCTCCTTAATTTGTGTAATTTATTTTTCTGTTTATATTATTTATAGATGTCTCTAAATATCTTTATATTGAATATATATGATATTTATACCATTAATAACTTATAGGATAATCAAATAATAGACAATTTGCAGGTATAGAAACTATAGTATTAAATCGTACTGGAAAAGTAAAAGAGAAATCGACAGTAACGATGCTAAAATAAAATATAATTAAATAATGGTTGATAAAATGTCATCAGTGTATAATATATTATATAATATATTTTAATATTATTGTGGTTTTTTATTTAAATAAATTATAAATTTATCATACAAGACATTGTAGAACCTACATGAAAAGATGGACTTGAGGTAACAAATTTTCCTTAAATTTACACATCATTGTGACATATTTTCTATAACACGCCTATTAATTTTTATTTGATATAAATAATTACACTTAATTTTATATAAAATGACTATTATTTTATTAATTATGATTATTCTTGATTTCATGTTTACTTTATAATTATTTTCCTTATTTTCATTCATCATTTCCTCTCTTTGGAAGATGAATCAAGTACAAAAATATTTTAAATAAAATCCAATCATGTTCTCTAATGAATTTATATATTTGTCATCAATATCCATATTTTCCATAAAATTATTTCCCAATGTTACTAAAATTCAAAAATAATTTATCAAAATAATATTTGAACCAATATATTATATGGAATACTTTTTCATTTTTAAAACGAGGTACATTGTCACTTTTTTGAAAAAACAGTGTAAGGAATTTTCATTGCATATTATAAAGAATTGATGTATTTTCAGTTTATCATATATAGTGTTTTATTTTAATAATATTTTAAAAGTTTACAATGTAATTTTATATGGAAATGTTTTACTTTATAAATTTATATTTTTCTTTTAAATATGTAATTTCAAAAATTGAAAGGTTTTTTACTCAAGAATTATTTAATAATCATATAATGTAATTTCTATTTATATATGAAATCAAAAAATTTATTTACATATTCACCAATGTTGATATGTTATAAGGATACCATCCTTTTTCAAGTAAAATTCATAACATTTCTTTATGTGGTGTAATAAATATTATAAATTTTACATGTAGGAGAATTATTGATAAACTCATTATATTTATTCAATACCTATATTTTTTATATGGAATATTGTTTATAAATTAATTCAACCAGTTGATATATGATGAATTATATGGAATTGTAGTAATTTATGATGAAAAAAATAATATATCTCTTCAATGGATAAAAAATCACCTGTAAAAAATCAATAATATATAATTAGGTTGGTGTTTAGTTAAACACTACCAATATTTTTATACGTTCTCTGATCATGGCATTTATTAAATAGATATGATTATGTTTGAGATCACAGCATTCAATAATAATCCTTTCTATCATTGAGAATTCCGTTATTATTATTATAATTCAACATATGTTTATATTTATATTATCCATGGATTATTTTTTCAATCAAGGTATATATTAAGTGTAATGTGTTTTCTATAATTTTACTACACATTTGGATTATTCCATGTTTACTGAAGATAGAAACCACTATATGTTTCCCTTATTGAGAATTTTATTTGAACCATTCATTTGTTTTCCATTACATAAGATATAACGATGGATATTATAACTAATATAAAGGATTAAAAAACATTTTTTTACACTTTTTATTTCAAATTTCCAATATAATATAGGAACCATGTCGAGACCATATTTTTTCTTGATTTGATTTGAATTGTTTAAAATTATTTTTACAGATCCAAACATAGAGATGATGTGCAATTCTATGAATTTGTGTGAATGCAATTAATTTTAAAAAATAATAAATATATTACAAAATTTGAATAAAAAAATCCTTATGAAAATAGAATAACTCATAAACTGAAACTATGTTCAGAAATTTGAGAGCATGGTTGAGTAGATAATGAAATTTTTTTCATAGGCAAGACCTAAAATAGGTCGGCATGAGCCATTTTAAATTATCTCCTATTGGCATCACGTTGAGTTGGTAAATTAGTTAATTAAATTAATTAATTTATTTATATAAAAAATTGAATTTTCTAACAATAAATATCAATGTATAATTCCTTGGTTTTATCTACTTAAATCTTAAGAATATTCTAAAGAATATTCCCCTTTTTTAGGTGGAAGATCGTATTGAACAATGATGAAACTCTAGATCTGATAAGATTGTGATGCATTGAACATAAATAATTCCTTTATTCCTTGGATTGTGTATTATTTGATGTAAAATGATCCAATATCTAGGTAGGATTCATAAATTTATGTTTTAATTTTATTTATATTAAATTGATTGATTATATCATTCCGCATACTTAATATAAGTCAAATTATGGCCTTAATATGCACCTGTGTATTGGGATTTTAATCAGTTAATCTCATTTTCTAACTCAGATCTCCCAATTCATGATTATTCATAAATAAAACATGGTGAATTATGGTTTGAATTCATTTATTGTTAATTTCTCACTCAATTGCATCAAAATAATCACCATTATAACCTTGAGGACCTAGTTTGTTGTTTTTGTGTGGTACCAAGCCCGATCAAACCCCAAGAATCCTGAGAGATCGATGTGTGAGGGACTGATCAATCAGTTAATGGATTATCTGGGATGTTTTTGGGTCATGTATAATCATTTTTATGAATGGAAGTTGAATAATAAACGACAGAAGGATGTGAGGTGAGTGTTTTGTACATTGATTTCCTATAGAATGATGAAATCAAATATCTGAACATGTAATGGATGAAAATAACGATCGATGGCTTGATCAAATTTTTCTGATGGAATTAAGGATGAAATCAAATAAAAATGATAGATTTGATGCATTGGATGATAATATGAAAAACTATGAAAACCATACTATATTACATGTATCATGATGTTGACATGTCATGTTACATCATATATATTGGAGATAGTATTTTTAGAATTCATAATGGTGGTTTTCATGGTAGATTTCACCATAGGATGTGTAGACTAATTTCTCATGTTGATGATCCCAATGATAGGCACATGGATAGAAACAATTTTTTTTGAGTACATGAAATGGGCTATATCACACAGGTGTCCACTCATGAGAAGAGTCAATCTATATACTAATGTTTATGGATATGGTAGGGATGCACAGACCTGGCCAAGGAAATAGGTAGGACCTCAAGTGGCATGGGAACACCATGTATATCCCACACATGCCATTTAGTAATACATGTTATCTTATCTTCAAATCTCCAAGGACATACCCATGCTAGGGAGTGAGACCACATGTTGTGTACCTCCCTCTACATGTTGTGTAACCCATGGATTGATTTGATGAAAAATCAAGCTTATGTATCCCCTACGTTTAGACACAAATCATAGACCCTGAGAATCCTATCCTCATTTTTTACACAAAGAACATTATTGTTCCTCCAAATATTGATTTTTTGATATGACATAGTATTTTCTTAGCATGAAGATTGGTTAGGTGACTCTTTATGACATAAATGATTTCATAGGTTTTCTAAAGGAATCTGTAGTAGAAAAAACTAGCTCAATTGGGCATGTTTCTGTGTAGAATTTTATAGTGGATCCCTCCATATGGGATGAACATGGGTCATCTACCATTAGAGTAGAACCCAAATATTTGGAATGGAATGGGTCTTATAATGATTTTTGAGGGGAACCCTCCAGCTTGGTTGGAAATGGGTCCTTGATGACAATTTTAGAACCCCTCGCTGGATATGGGGAGGGTGTTCTACTGAGTTCTGAGTGGAACCATCCAATTGGGCTAAGCATGGGTCTACAATTACTAGAGTTGAACCCTCCTATTGGAACATGGTGTGGGTCCTCTACAGAACTCCCAAGTTGAACCCTCTAGATAGGTTGGACATGGGTCTTCATTGACTTCTAGAATGGAACCCTACAGTTCTTCTATGGATTAGTTCTCTAAATACTCTTAGAGTGGGACCCTTTGGTGCTAGTCTCCATCCCATGGCCTATGGATGGCGGGCTTCGGGTAGTCACGAAATGGGCTCAGGGGGATGGTTTATAAAAAATTGGAATCATAAGAGTCGGTTCTACCACAGAACATATGACTCTGATCTTTTCTGAGAAGCAATAGTGTTAAGGGTATTGAGTGTGGTTTTTAGTTCAGGGAGTCTAGTGTTGGTGTGGTGGCCGACATATCCATACACCAGGACCCTGACATTCGATTTCCGACTCAATGCATGAAAACATGATTGTGTGTTTGTTTTGAAGATTCTTCTTTGTGATCTCTTTTGAGTCATCTCACCAGGTATAACTTATTGACCGTTGCACAACTATTTCTTTAAAGGATGTCTCCACACAGACAACCATCTAGGGTTCTGAGAGCTGTACAAGATGGCAGCCCATCGAGTGACGAGGCCTCGATGCAGGTCCCTATCACAGCGGAGGCACCAGCGGTACCGTTACATGTTGGGCCACTAATTCCACATGCCCCAGCAACAGAGAGTGTACGCCGCCTGAGCACGTTTCAAAAGTTATAGCATCAGAGGCTGCCCAGGTACAGGGTCCAGACGGACCTGAAGGTAGTTAAGGATTGGTTCGAGGCTGTGGTGAGAGTCTTCAGATTGATGAGGACACCGGTAGAACTTATGGTGATCATTTCCACGAGTCTACTTCAGGAAGAAGAAGGAAAATTTTGGAGCATGATGCTCTAGGTGCATGATGAGGTTATACTACTTTGAGAAGACTTTGAGCGCCTGTTTTTATGGAGTTTGTCCCATCCACCCTATGTTCGGTGTAGATACAAGAGTTACTTCTACAACAGTAGGGTACCATGATGGTGGCACAGTACTCAGCGAGGTTCACCAACCTCTCATGATACTCCATATATATGGTACGAGACCCATTTTTTAGGGCCTAGACCTTCGAGCAGGGGCTCAAGAGAGAGATCAGGGCTTCGATGATCTTTCTCAGCAAACAGACGCATGCAGGGGAGTTGGAGTGAGCCCTCTTAGTGGAGAGTTTCCTTGCTAAGCAGACACCCGTAGTGAGACCCGCCACTAGGCATCACATAGCAGAGTCTTCTACAACTGGCAGAACCTAGATGCCGTAGAGGTCCAAGAGGATTAGACCATCCGATGGATGAATTCAGAACTCAGGTTTGATTGTGCAAGGCACACGAGACATAGCCCATCATTCAAGGAACATGCAGTGGTTCTCAGGTGACGGGCAAGGTCACATGGCTCGTGACTGTCTGACCTGCCTTTTGGATGATCAGTAGACACTTGAGTGACCTCCCAGGTAGAGGTAGAGGTTCGATCTAGGGGATCCGTAGGGCACATACAGACGTGGCAGAGAGGCTGGTCGTGTAGTTGGCAGTGGATAATATTACGAGATGTTACCTCCACCACCACCATAAGGTCCACCCCGACCATAGGGATTAGGTGGAAATGTGAGATCCATGCTACAGGCAGTTGATTCTTTTGATCATGGCACTCCGGAGATGATTCGAGGTATAATATGTGTCTAATCCATCTTGGTTGTAGTTCTTATAGACACAGGTTTCATTCACTCTTTCATTGCCACTTTCCTCGTTCGGAGATCAAAGATTCTAACAGAGCCATTGGCTCGATCCTTATAGCTAGAGATTCTTACGGGAGCAGATTCGACGATTACGCACTGGTGCTGGTAGTGTGAGCTTACTCTAGGAAAAGAGAGCTTTAGTTGGGATCTCCTAGTAGTGGCGTTGATGCCTTACGATGTCATCTTGGGTATTAACTAGTTATTTATAGTCCATGCACACATCGACTGTATTAGGCCCAATGTGAGATGTTTCCACGCGGATGGGACCAGGTTCATCTTCACTGACGAGAAGGGATCCTTTTCACCATAGGATGGATTTAATCGGAGGAGGGTGCATCCAGTCACTCATGAGTGGGCCTACCTTTTCCTTAGAGAAATAGATGTGGAGAGTCTGAGCTATCATGTAGTGGTGGACCAGTGCCTGGATGTTTTCCCCAACGACGTCCCAGGTCTACCTCCTCGTAGAGAGGTGGACTTTTACATTGACCTGTACCCCGGGACGACACCGATATCTAATCATATTATTGGATGGATCCCACTAAGCATCATTAGTTGCGGGTATAGCTGGACGACTTGCTGGGAAAGGGATTCATTTGGCCATGTTTTTCTCCATGGTCATCCCTGATTCTATTCACCATGAAGGCTGATGGGAGCCTGAGGCATTGTGTTGACTACCATCTCCTATACCAGGTGACCGTTAAGAACAAGTACCCACTCCCAAGTATTGATGACCTCTTTGATCAGGTGAGGGGAGCAGGTTGGTTCTTGAAGATAGACCTCAGATCAGGCTATCACCAGCTCAGAGTTTTAGACGAGGATGTGCAGAAGACATCCTTCAGATGTTGGTATGACCACTACGAGTTCTTTCTTATTCCTTTTGGCATAACCAACTCTCTATAAGTGTACATGGGACTCATGAACAGTATTTTCCTGCTATACCATGATGACTTTGTTGTAGTATTCATCGACGAAATTCTGATCTACTTGACTAAAAAGGAGGATCATTCCTACCATTTACAGGTAGTACTGGACACAATCCAAGAGAAACATCTTTATGGTAATCTATTGAAGTGATAGTTTTGAATCCGAGAGGTTCACTTCTTGGGACATGTCATCTCGGAGGCTGGAGTTCCATTGGATCCAGTGATGATTGTGGCGGTACACTCTTGGGAGCCACCCAGGAGTGTGACGGAGGTACAAAGTTTCCTTGGTCTGGCTGGATATTACCCGAGGTTCGTACCAGAAATCTCCAGAGTTTCAGCACCAATATCAGCCTTAATGAAAAAGGTTTAAAACTTTGTGTAGTCAGAGAGGTGCTATAAGATCTTTCAAGAGATGAGGTAGAGGATGAATAGTGCCCCCATCTTGAGGCTTCTAGAGGAGGTCATAGGGTACGTAGTCTAATTCAATGCGTTAGGAACCAGAGTCAGTTGTGTCCTGATGTAGGAGCGAGTAGTGATCACTTATGGTTCCCATCAACTGAGACATCATGAGAAGAAATACGCTACCCATGATCTGGAGTTAGAGGCAGTGGTCTCCTCCTTAAATATGGGGTGACACTATCTATTGGGAGAACATTTTACTCTGTACTCTGATCATAAGAGTCTTAATTATATCTCCTCTCAGAAGGACCTAAACCTGATACAGTGATGTTGGCTTGAGTTCCAATAGGACTATGACTTTGTGATAGTCTATAATCCCAGGAAGCAGAACATTGTTGCTGATGCACTCAGTAGAAGATCTGGTACACAGCTGCACGGCGAGGTGACAGAGAAGTTGGCTGCTTTGTAGATATCCTTTATGAATAGGGATGGAGTAGTTTTCCTTCAGTCTCTTACAATCAAAACCCAAATTCTTCAGCGATTCTGGGAGGCATAGTGTGGAGACGCTGACTACGAGACACGACGTGCTCAGATATCTACAGGGTAGGCACCTGATGGATTTTCTGAAGGTGGGGATCATGTCATCCTCTTCAAAGGACGTAATATTATGCCAGTGTCACTTCAGGAGGAAGTGTTGATGGAGTTCCACCCATCCCCTTTATGGGTACATCCCGAATTGATGAAGATGTACCATGACTGTCGACAATAGAACTAGTCGCCTGGTATGAAGCAGGAAGTAGCGATATTTATCTATTGATGCCTCAATTTTTAGAAAGTAAAGGTGGAGAATCAAATACCAGCAATGTTGGTTCATCCTTCAAGGGTTCTAGAGTGGATGTGGAATGGTTTATCCATAGACTTCATGATGGGTCATCCATGTACATCCAAGGATCACGACTCGATTTGGGTGATCATTGACTGACTCACCATGTCGGCCCACTTCCTATCGATCAGAGAGTAGGGTTCAGTAGAGAGATTTGGGACGCCTCAATGTGCACAAGATTGTGCAGATACATGGAGTACCTTCTTCTATCGTCTCTAATCATGCTGCATGGTTTACTTCTCGGATATGGAAGGTGTTTTAAGAGGCTTTCAAGACGCAATTTCGTCTAAGAATTTCCTTCCATCCTCTGACAGATGGCCAGACCGAGCCGACCATTCAAACCATTGAGTACATGCTACATGCACATGTCCTCAACTTTGGTTGCAGCCGGGAGGATCACTTACCTTTGGTGGAGTTTTCATACACAACAACTATCACTCCACCATCAGGATGGAACCATTTGAGGCCTTGTATGGTCGACCTCACATATTGCCACTATGCTGGATAGACCCTGGGGAGTCAGCACTGGTGGGACCAGATATGGTACGGGCTACCATAGAGAAGGTGCATATCATCTAGGAGTGGATGAATACTGCACAGATAGACTGAAGTCGTATGATGATGGGAGATGAAGATCTCTAAAGTTCTAGGATAGATACCACGTCTTTCTACGGGTCTCACACTGATGAGGTTTATGGTGATTTGTCCGAGGCGACAAGTTATCTCCGTGTTTCATCAGGTATTTTCCGGTCCTCGGAAGAGTCGGTGAGGTGGCATACTAATTTTTTCTTCTACCTCAGTTGAACCAGGTGCATGAAGTCTTCCACATATCCCAGCTAAGTAGATACATGCACGTCACTTATCACATCATTGACCATGGGGAGTTGGACGTCGACAATGGGGATACATTTGCGGAGGTTCTAGTGATGATTGAGGATCGATGGGAGCAGGTACTTCGTGGACGGTCGATACCTCTCGTGCTCTTTTTTTGGTAGATCATGAACCTCTTGGAGAGGAAATGGGGAGGGAGGCTCAGATGCGTGCTTAGTACCCCCATTTATTCCCGTAGTTCGAGTTGTAGCGTACGAGGACTTAAGTCCTTGAGGTGGGGAGAATGTAAAGACCCGGAATTTCCATGGAAATTTTTTACTTAAATACAAGTGGAATTTTACGAGTTAGTGAAAATTTACAGCGCTTGATTTCGAGGCCCAGTGTGCCCAGAATCAATTTCTGATATTTTATTTAGGTACGTTCAGTAAACATACAAGCATTTTTTTTATTACATTTGAACTGGTGCTCGGAATTGAAATCTGAGTGCACCGTTGAACTCATTGAGCCGGTATTCTCTTAAGAAGACTTTCACCTCGATGGTAGTTGGTCGAGAATATTTTTTTGAGTTTTCATGGGAATAAATAATAAAATAAAGTGAGCGACATATTATTATTTTTGATCCACCATGTGACTGTTTGGTGGTTAAAACCTCCTCATAGAAGTTGGAGGTGGGACCACTACACCTTAACCTCCCATGAGGGATTATGGTGGTGAGGCCCACACGAACCCAACCTTATCTTCATGTTAATTGTGGTAGGGACCACCCGAGATTGTAACCCCATGAAACTCCCCATTAATTTGGAGAAAGTCTCAATTTACAAATTAATATAGGGGAGCCTCTTCAACTCCACTTTAATTAATTTGTTCCAACTATCACTAAACCACCATATTAATAGGTTGGGGAAAATTATTTAATACTCTATTTTTAATTTTAAATCCAACATTCTATAATAATTGACAATCTAATATTTTTGGGGGATATATTTCTTTTGGTTGGAATTTTTTATTTGGTGGAACTTGGGAAGAGGAGAGCTAGGGAGAATAGCTCCCAATGAATAAAGAAGAATGCCCCACCAACAAAGAACACCAATCCTCTTCAAACTTCTTCATTTGACGCTTACCGACGTGGAGAGCTCCACGATCCGACACAACTCAGTATTGAAAGCGTGCGGCAGAAACGATGAACCAAGAACGACGAACAAAGGTAGGGGGTTTAATTTTGTGTTTTATTCATTTTCTCCTTCCCTTCTTCGGATAGAAAAA
This sequence comes from Viscum album, assembly GCA_963277665.1. Classification (NCBI taxonomy): domain Eukaryota; kingdom Viridiplantae; phylum Streptophyta; class Magnoliopsida; order Santalales; family Viscaceae; genus Viscum; species Viscum album. The sequence continues at coordinate 440,189,104 of OY728142.1, forward strand.
AATCATTGTGTGGTTGTAAAATAATTGATGTACCATCGTACATCATTGATGATCCAATTGATACCACCCTAAATGCAGAGGGTGTAGTCCAAACCAACATGGCCCAAACCCTCCCCTGATCTTGTTTGTTTAGAACATGTGTCATGGCGATGAGAAATGAGGCGATGAAGGTGGCGATGACCAAGGTCGTGATACCCGTGGCCTCCATGAACCATGCCGCCCCATGGTGCTCCGGTACACTGGGAGGAACCGCGGTCCTCCGTCCGAGCCACCCCGGCCGCAATGCCGTCGGCCCATGCCACCCGTCTCCCAACCGCCGCAGGCCTTCGGCCTCTCTGCCACCCACCGGACCGCCTGGCCGGCTGCCGAACCTCCTAGTCGCGTGCCTCCCTACCGCCTGAACCGACCCACCTGGTCGTGCCCTGCCCGAACCGCACCTGCCAACGCTGTCTGTGCCCTGCCCGAACTGCCTGCCCACTGGCCCACCAGGCCACGCCCTTCCCCGCTACATCCTGGCCACCCAGCCTTGCAAACCAGTCAATAGTCCCCCTCGTGGTTCCCTTTCCGAACCGACCTGGCCGCGCCCTCCGGGAAAAGGTGCTCCAAGCTGCACCTTCTTGACGCTCCATGCAGAACTGGCCCCCAACCTGGGCCGAACCACCCTTGCGGCCTGCTAGGCTGGCACTAGCAAGCCGGACCAAACCTAACAGGCTAGCCCGCCCAATGGTTCAGGCCAGAACCTGGGTCGGACTAGTTCGGTCTGACCAGATGGGACCAGACCTTGGCCCACTACCGACTCATTACTATCTTTCACCTAATCATTGGCACCTGACGTCCATTTGACGATCCGTCAGTGGAACTGGAAATCTTGGAGCATAGCTGTCCCTTTGAGTATACCCCATTGGTGATTGGGGTTTAGTTGAGATATGGTCAGGTTGGATCGTACACGAATCCATCTAGGCCCCCAGGACTAAAAGGATGATAACTAACATAACAGGCATCCGATTGATGTGTCATATATTGCATTGAGACCCCTATGATGAGGAAGAACTTTGATATACTTTTTCTTGGTAATTCATGGAAATTGATGTATCGACACTCGGATTAAGGAGAATACCCTCCCAGAATCAAGCATGCTTCGTGCTGAACCTTGTGGTTGGCTGTGTACTGAAGAATGTTCCTGGATCCTATGTGTGTTCGACAATTCTGACTACTATTCCTGGACCTTGTGTGGGTTTGACAGTTCTGGCCGCAGTTCCTGGATCCTGTGTGGGTTCGACCGCTCTGACTACTATTCCGGAATCATGTATGGGTTCGACAGCTCTGGCTGCTCTTCCTAGATCCTGTGTGGGTTCAACAGTTTTGATTTCTGTTTCCAGATCTTCTGTAGATTCGAAAGAATAAATGAAGTAGTGATTACATATGATCATCACTATATCTCTACAAAATTTCTATAACTTTGTGAGCTGGGTCAGCAACTTTGCCTTTTTATCATGATTGAGATTGATTACTAGATAACATAGGTAAATGTATGGACATATACCTAATTGGGGTTATCTGTTGAATTCATACCTTGTGGTTTATCCTTATTGAATTTTATGAGACCTTGTGGGTCTTGGGTTCTCTACTAAGTATCATTATACTCAACCCTACACGGGCTATGCCCGCACCTCGTTGCATTGGATGCAGATGATGAACAACATTGACTGAGGCTGAGTGTACAAGGACTGGACAGAACCCGGAGGTGGACCTCATGACGAGTCGGTACCCGGTGGAGACTAGCATATGTGGAGTGCTGAGGAGGATATATATACCTACCCTTCTTGTAGGATCCGTGGTGGACAATCTGTGAGCTATTTTTCACCATTCAGTGGGTTTTCCTTTTTAGTTGTACTTGTACATTACATTTGGGCTTGTATTTCCGGCCCCTTTACTTTTTAGCAATCTCTTGTTATACAAATTTTCATAGTGTTTTGTATTCAACTGTATATTCTGTTGTGTGTGTTTTCAGTTATAAAGGAAATCAATTCCCATTTTAGGGATTTACACCTTTGGTGCTAGTCTCCCGCCCCTGGCCTATGGAATGCGGGCTTGGGGTAGTCACGACACGAGCCCCGAGGGACGGGTCAGGACACACATAGTTGTATGAATCTTGGAAAATTGTTACTGGACCCTCTATAAATAAAAAATCAGCACATATCATATCTTTTCACACAATCCTAGCCTTTTCGGATTAGATAATATTTAGGCCTTCATCATTTCCAAACTTGACAACTCCTTCTTTGTCATATTTTATTCAGGTGACAAGATCCTTATTAACTTCCATGTGAGATATGAAACCACTATCAAGGATCCATAAACCAGAACTGTCTGATTCTTTAATGTAAATTTATGCAACCAATTACTTCCCATACATTTTCTTTTAGATCCATTTCTTTGGCACCGCACATGGTGTAGTTTAAAAAACATGATCTCATTTGGTGTGAGATGACCCAGCTTTATCCTATTGAGTTGAAAATCAATTTTTAATTATCAACTCACCATTTGGTTTGTTTATTTTCATCTTGCAACTACATTGATTCTGCCTTCACACATTCCTCTACATGGTCGACATACAGTATCTGGCCTTATTCCCAAATCATCCACACTAAAAGAAATGTACATCAACATATGTTCTGTAATATCAAACTCAATTTGTCTTCCACCGTTTCCCTTCTTCCCTTTGGAATCTTTTCACTACTGAACACACTTATTGTGAATGAACCATAATTCTACAATAATAACACTTGAGAAAAGGTGAATTATTACATGTCACTTATGTACTGCTAGTCATTCAATAGGATTTTTGAATTTTCTAATTTTGCTTTGTACCCACATCAGTTTTCATTTTTTGAATGGGCTCTGGAGGTCTGACATCAACCATGATTTTTTTTATTTTTGATCAATCCCTAAATCAGCCTTAACATATGATCTTGAATGTTTCTCATTTCCTAATAAACTTCTAGGACCCTTTTTCATTTTTTTAGTCCTTTGAATTATCTTTTTTCCAAATGTCACATTAGTGTTTAAGAATTTTTCTTGATCCTTAACTCTTATTAGAAGAGTGACGACTTCATCTTCATGTTCTTCACTACTTTTGACTTTATCTATCATTTCATATATTTAAGCCATTAATGTCCCTTTTCTGTTCTTCAATCATGTGCTTATTTCCATCAAAAAATTCCGATCTCTTTAGATTGGATGAATTATGTTTTTTGATTTATTTTAATAGATCAGACTTCTCTTCTTCCTATTATTGAATATATAGAATGGAATAATGTACCACCTTGTTGGCTTTATTTTTTTCACTCAAAACAAATATATCTTAATGTGATTCTTCTAAATCATCTTCCATGTCTAATATTACTCGAACTTCTTCTTCCCCATCCTCAGTATCAGTTTCAGACTATTTCTGAGAACTACTAACAATTGCCACCAAATATTTCTCTCCTAAATCTTTGAATTTTTCTATCTCTTCAACCTGCTCAACCTCAGACTCGTCTGAATTGTCACATTCTTTTGAAATAATGTTTTTTATCTTAAAGAAAATTTTCTTGAACATTTTCTTTCCTTTAACATATGATGAATACTTCTTCTTTATAATTTCATCTTAATCGACATCGTTATCTTCTTGGAAATTTTTGGTTCACCATGATGAAAGATGTCCAACCATTCCATATAAAAAGCAAGCAAGTGGAGGATTCCATTTAAATTTACTTTTTCTCGTTGATGGTTTGAGGAGAGGAATAAAATCCCCTCATATGTCTCTTCTTCTTTCTAAGAGTCTTCAGTAGTGATCTTTTTCATGGATCTGAATGCCACCTCTTTGGATTTCCCTCTTTCCCCAACATCATTATCATCATTTAGCATTTGATATGCTACAAGGGTACTGTAAAAGTTATCTAATATAAACTCTTTCAGATCCTTGTCTTCCAATACTGAAAGATTTGGATTGAAGCTAGGTGTATGTTTTCTTAAAGATACACATCACAATCTTTATGCCTTTAAATAATTCACTAATACATTTCATTTATTCTAATACAACATGAAACCTACCAAATAATGCATCCACAAACTCAATTGTGTTCATGCTATGATCCTAATACTTGTCCCATAACACTTGAAGATTTTCTTCCCTGACCTTTGAGTATCCTTTATATATGTTCAAAAACCTTTCCCACATGGCGTGTAATGCTTTCAATGTCATGAACATAATATTTATATAATTACATAGGGCTCCCCATATAGCATTGACTGCCTTGGTGTCATCCTCCACTTTTCTTCGCTCAACTTCTGATAGTGCACCACTATTAATATTGGCTATTATACTATGCACTAATACTGTAAACACATCCATTACCAATGATCAGAAGTAGTGTTGCATCAGATTCATCCATAACTAAATGTTTCCCATAGAATATTGGAATCCCTTTATGATTGGTGACATCTATTGAGAGATAAACACTGATATTTCCCTTTTGATATGATAAGAATTGTTAGTCCCACATGTCTAAATACTCTGTGGGGGGGTGAATCAGGGTATGATAGATTAAAACATCTCCCCATTTGGATCTTGTTATTCTGTTCAGAAAAACATTATTCTCTCCATTTCCCATATCATAGTATAAATAGAAATTAAATCATGCACATGACATATCAAATTTTACATATTTCACCCTCACTGCGCTGTGTCCAAGAAGCATACATTAGCAATTTGACGATATTCCAAATCCCCAATATGCTCACTACTATATACAATGTTCAATGAGGGCTCACTGTCCCTTCCAATTTGCAACCAATCACAATATGTAATCTCAGTACTCTCTCAACTGATGTCTATCACTATTTCTTCAAAAGATCCACTCATAGTTTAAAGACTTGTAGGTCCCTTCATTACTGCAATTGAATGCATCTTTCTCTATTTTTAGATACTCTACTGGCCACAAACTTTCCCCCTTAGTTGAACATTAATTTGAACCAAAGGTACCAGGAAATATTCCAACATTCACATATCCCAATATTGACAGGAACACTTCTCTATGTATAGTGAGCTTCTCTATGCTTTGCCATGATACTCCAAGCGTGGCAGGAAAGTTTCACTGACCACTTGCATGACACTCCCTTCACCAACTCACAACCTGGTAGAATCACACACATTTACACCCAATCCAATATTGGAAAGCAACTATCAACTGGCACACTACTTCAAAATAACCTTATACATGCACGCCCACACCACCACTTGTGTGCACAAACCAACTGTGCGACTAGAGCTCTAATTTTCTTTAGGTGTTGATATTACATCAAAATGAGGATGTGTAGCCCTTATTTATAGGAATTTGGGATACCCTGAGTGTCAGCGCATAAGTCTCCTATGGGAACATAAGTCATGCCGCCCATGTCTCTATCTCCCTAGTCATCATGCGCTCCCAATCCAAAACATGGGCGCCACTCTTTACTTTACGATATTTTTTACATTCTGATCATGAAAATGGTGCCACCATGTATCTTGTCTTTTTGTAATGCCTCCATATTGTCCATTACTTTGTCAAGGTACATCAATACAACATGAATTATTGGAAACATTCATTGAAATTGACATCTTACCATGTGAACCCCCTTGATTAGAAAAATTGTACATGACCGTCATCTTTTTCAACAAACACAACACGACGGCCCTCTTTGTCAACAAACACAATCACCTCAAAAAAGGATTCAATTATACCTCAATGGATTTTTTCCCAACAGAGACATTAGGGATATTCAATTCATATACTAAGAAATAAAGTAGAAATTTATTATATATAAACAAGAGGATTCAATAGTAGTTATATTTTATAGAGTTCCCTATCATGATAGTAGAATAATCTATCAACACTGGGTTATAATATTGAAAAAATATTGTATCCCACTACCTTCATATCTAATGAACAGTTAGAATTTTCACTTATTATAGATTTATTGTTCTATGGTCGAATAAATTATCAGGATCATTCTCTTTCTTGTGATAAATGATCTCTATCACCCTCTATTTTTATTTGGGTGTTATCATTTTCTTCCTTGTCTATATCGTCAATTCCATCCAATTTTACCATACATGTAAAAGTAGTTATGCGTTATTCCTTATGAACTTTGTATTTTAATTTTCCTCATTAAAAATGAAGTTTTATTAAGAAATTTTATAATGTATGTTTTCCTCAAATTATATACCTATGGCTATTAAAACAGAATTATGGGAGTGAAATTTATTTAAGTTGGATATAATATAGCTCCCGAATATTTTAAAAGATGATAATTTTATCTGATAGAGTATGATACATGAATTACGATGAATTAAAAACATAGGAGTTATATTTGTTTTAAATTTAATCTCTTCATTATCTTGTGTCCTACATAACAATATGTTTAAATTAACAACTGCATACTGTTAAAACATTATTATTTACTAAGACCCTCATAACCTAGTCATTAAATTTTTAGGTATTGATAGGGCTAACAAAATTATCAAATTTATTTTGACTATTGTTTTTAATATAAATTGAATTGTTATGTATTGATTAGAAATAAATAAGATTCAATTGATAGAAAAGAAATTTCTTCCCATAAAATATATTTTTCTATTAGGTGATCTCATCTCACGTTGGGGAAACTCTTTAAATTTAGTTTTTAAAACGAATTTAAAATTAAATATATAACGTAGAAACCAGTTTTTGAAACAAAATGTCAAAATTATAATAGAGTTAATTTTTTAGAGTTTTCCAAAAAGATTTATTTCTCAATGAATAATGAATATACATATTTGAATTTAAAACTGTTATATCATTAAAGAAATTTAAAATTTACCGTTTCATAAAATTTTTTATTAAAATTATGGTTAGTTAAAATATATTATAATCATTATATATTATTTCATTGGGATAAAATTAATTTTTATTTTCTATAAGAAAGCATTATATATTTATGAGAACTTTCCCTTTGATAACTGATATTTTCTTTGCGTCTATGGATTTGAATTAAATTAAATTATGAGAAATCAATGAAAATATTTTAGAAAAATTTATTAAATGTTTGTAATCATTGTAATTCATATTATATAATTATTTTACCATAATTTATTTTTAAATAAAATTTTAAATATATTGAATATTAATTATGTTCTTACGGTGAAAATTTGGTTCCTATGTGTTAAACCATGACGATAATGACTAAAATGATGTTAAAAATGCTCAATTAATATTTAAAATAAATATTTTGACCATATTAAATCCATGGATTGTGAAATACCCTTTCAAAATCCTTATGTAAAGTGAAAAACATTGGTATCACATTTTTTTTAAATATTTCAATTGTGTCCTCACCCCCACGTATACAAATCCACCCACAATCTTCTCATATTCTCAATCAAAAAGTCTTTTGGTTAATCCAATACACAAAAAATATAGTCATTGCATCCCGAATAAATTTCTATAGTCCATGATTTTTAAAAAAATACCATCAATAAAGGCATTAGGTATAAACCATATGTGGTTGTTTGAAAAATTGGGAACGTTCTTAACTATACAAGTTTTTTCTCAATCATGCTTCCTACTCCTCATTGTATTATATGAAAATGATAAAAACATAAACCTGGTGTATTTTATAATAATATTTTTTTATGGTTAATTTCATAACATATATCCATGTTCATCTATATCAAATGGGAAACAATCTTTTCAATCATGTGTGTGGTGGAAAACTACCTCATCAAAAAATGTAATTAGTTTCCCATAAACGATCCTAAAGGATGTATATAATTATGGATTTAAAAATTTTACATTATATTTATGACGTAAATATACTTCAAAAATTATAATATCAGATATAACATTGTAAAATCCAATCCATTATAAGATAATAACAATAGTTGTGTTGACTACAGTAAATACATAGCGAAGTGAAGATGATTTCAAATTATTTTGAGATGGATGGAAGTGAAGATAAATTTAATGATTTTTTGTTCTTTATAGAATAATATTGAATCTGAAAAGGTGATATATTATTTACCATCATTTCATTCCATAATTTACAAAAAAAGAAACTACATTCATGGGTATGCGTGACATAACATTCCACTGAAATATATAATTCTCATTTTACATCATAAAATTATGGATTACTATAAATATTTATATAATGAACAAATATTTTATTTAAATATTTTATTAAATTATTTATATTATTTAATCACGTTATATAGAGATTAAATAAAATTACTAAACTATAAGAGACATAAAAAAGGATGCAATTATCATCTGTAAAAAGGGATTTTAAGACAGAACTGTTTTATACACGTAAAAAACAATTTTAAATTATTCTTAAATTGTATAAAAAATATTATTAAATATATATAGTTAATGTAAAATTAATATACATATATATATATATATATTAAAAAATATTTTCTAAAACATACAAAGAAAATCAAACATGAGGTATGGGTTTCTCATTACACTTTCTCTTCCATTAGACATAAAATATATTAAAAAGTTTTTTATTTTCTGTGGTGTATATATTGTTTTATTGATATTTTATTTCAAAAATGTCTTTATATTCATCGTATTAAGTGATTTATTTGTTTATTTTTCTATCATAGATCTTAGGATTCAACATTTACCAAAGTGATGATTTTTTATTTTATAATTAGTTCATAATTCAAAATTGTTTAGGTTTAGTTCTATCATAGGGTAATTATTTTGAATTTATATCAGAAACCTAATATATTTTATGCAACTATTGTTATTCCTAAACATATATTGTAATAGTAATATTCTACACTCTTTGTTACAATAAAACAATTAAGGAAATAGTTTTTTTAAAAAATAAAACCGTATTTATTTTTTTGATGAAAAATAATTTTTCCCTTGTTCATATATCATAAAAATAAATTTTAAAAAAATGTTCTTTAAATTATCCAAATTATTTCTTAAATAATTTTTTACCCATTACTATTTTTAATAAACTGAATCTACTTTTTGATTTTGTAAATATGGATCTTTTTTTATTTTATTTCAGAAAATTTAAATGAATCTTTGTTTTAATGTGAACCACATTAATAGATTTTAACTCAAAATAGTCCACTCATTTCACCATATATTCCATTAAATCTTTTCAAGTTTTATTTAAATAATTTCATCCCAAATATTATTGGATTGAGTTGTTATAAATACTAATTTTCAATGTTAATAGGGTATTTTACTCATCAATATTTCTAATGTAATTTTTACGGTTGTTCCACTCACCAATAAAACCTACGATTTTTTATGTTTTAATTTAACTAGATATGATTTTAGGAAACAATCCATATTATTTATATGTATGGTTTATGATTAATATTACTAGGGATTTACAAGTTTGGAACTATTCTCTCTATAACACTTTAGGATTATGTTTATAAATTGAAAGAAATATTAATAATTATTATGTTGTTATTTCAATATGAATAATAATGTTGATTATATTTCATCCCATTCAAACGCGGAATTAATTGAACATTTTAAGAGTTGTATGGGGCCTACTACATCCCCTACATAAATTGGTAGGCCTCATGAAAAAAAACTATATTGGATTTTGGTTGTGACCTTCCCAATTTTTGTAGATATCTTGGCACAAATCCTCAATAGAATATCCAATGACGTGGTACAATGATTTTATAGTGTGTTTTAGATTTATGAAATATGAAATACTTTTTTATGAAATCAGTTACTTATTTTCATGTTATTATTGTATTTTTTATGATATAAATAGACGAGTTTCAAGCTCATGAGAATATTTATATGGAATTATTTGATCATCATTTATTCATAAAATATAAATCCTTTTTTTGAGGTTATTTATTAAATGAAATGTGTTTTATATATTTAAAATTATATATATATATATATATATTTAAAATTCCTTATAGTTCATGTATTATATATTCATTATGAATATATCAATAAACATCACATTACTGAGAATCATATCTCACCTTCTTCTTATGTTTCATTTCCTGAGGATTCTTCGAAATGGTTTATAATTGGTATATTGGGAATTGATATAACGAATTGAGACAATCTCAAGGAAATTTTTTTTTATGTTAATAAATTTATGTCAAATAATGGTATGTATCAACTTTACTAGCACTACTACAGAATTTGTCCTTTTGTATTAGGTCACTTGCATCTAGTTGCACTACAATATAGTAACTAATGATTATTGGATTCTAGGTTTGTGGTATTTTCCATAATCATAATTATAACCTTCCAAACTTCTCACAAAATCCATCTATGTATTCTTAAAATCATTTCATTGATAGTAAGAATCAACAATACCCATATGACTATTCATTAGATCATTAAATCAATAAAAGATCCCATACATCTCATGCTAGTCCCTACCAGCCCTAAAGGATACCCATACCTGAATCCATAAAATAATGATTTTTATCATTTTAATCAATCCATTTCATACCTATATACCCCATATAGGGTCATTTATTAATTTTGGGACTTCTATGAGCACTTTGAAATAAAAATTATTATATTATGATGAAAATAAAAGCACCCGGTTGATCTAAATCCCACACAACTAATTATAAATGTTGTATATTGTTATGGACTTTATTACTATAGATTAAATGAGAATACTCCCATATTTTTTCCACGCATGTGATACATGATACATTAAATACCAAAAATCATTCTAAAACAGTAATATTTTTCGACTTACCATTTGATAATAAAAAATTGTGAGTTAAGGGGACATTCTGTGATTAATAGTTGTCACAATTATCATGGAAAAACTCCATTGATGAAAAATACAAAAATAAAAGAAGAGATAATCATAGAGGATACTTATAAGACAAAAATTATCCAAAAAATCATGGGAAATTAATTTAGGGTAGAGGTTGGAAGAGGGAAGATATTTGGGGGGGGGGGTAAAGATGAAATTGATGAAATTTATTAAAAAAATCTTCTAGAAGGCCACGAGGCTTCTAAAACTACTCTATAAGGTACCTAGTGCTGATATTAGGCCCCCATTTCAACCCTTAGGGGAATATGGTAGGTTCCATCACATATAAGTATTTTTCCATTTCTTCTATGTACATAGTTTCCTTCTATTGGGTACATGCTACCCACAACCACATTTTTAGTCCATTTGACCTTGGTACCATCTTCAAACCAATCATGACACCATTAACCATCAAATTAAACATAAACATCCAACATTTAATAAAAAAAATTGATCCTTATTTCATCAATAAAATTTATTTATATTTATATTTCTATTTATCACGTTTTCAATTATATATATTAAATATTTACACATTCAGATGATTTTTATCCAAAATATAAAATTTCCTCATTATTAATCACATTACACCTAATCTATTCCAATGATTAATCATCAATAATAATATGTAATATTTATTCCATAAATTCAATAACACACCTCATTTCCCTAATATATTTACAAAAAATGTAAAATAAAATAAAATATATTAATTTAAAAATTTTACAATAAAAATGAATTTTAGTGATACTAATACAATATATCATAAATTAATTATAAGGTATATTGGATTGTGATGAGATGAAGAATCCAGTTTTAAACAAAGTAATTGGGAATGCATGGTTCATATGTATGATAACCCAAACCATCCTCAAAAAATGAATTATTTATAATGAAAACATTCAATTCAAACAAGGTTATCAAGAAATATTCAGCTTAAAATGATCAAAATACTCATAATTTAAATTTTTTTTTAAAAAAAATTGTTATTTTCATTTTTAAGATTTTATTATCCTAACAAATTTATTTTACTAGAAAAGTTGTGTAACACCCCGAAGATTTTATGAGATCGATTATTTTTAACATCATTGATATGTTTTGTTTTATGCTACACCAATATTATCAGGCGTTATACCCAACACCATATTAGTTTGTAGTATACGCAGCACTATACTTCTCTTATGTTACAAAACAATCTAGTGCTTTTGATTGAATTATTTTCACGCAAAACTGAAAATAGATTTTGTTTGATGCATAAAACAACTATGTTTGGATTATGTTATACTAAACACCAAAGAAATATTTCACTAAACACTACACTTACTTGGATTTCATTAAATGCATGATCGACCATCCTCGATAGCTTTCATTGTATAAAATACCAAGTTTCAATAAAAAATGATATAATATTAAAATATTAATAATTAATGATATATAAAAAAGACATTATGAATAGTATTAAAAAATATTAAATTTTATATATCATTGAAATTCATATTAGGTATTTCTTATAACTTAATATAAGAAGAAATCTAATTCTTATGATAAAAGAAGTATTTTTTTTAAATTCATTTTTCTACCTTTTGATGGCGCAACAATTATAAATCTAGATATTAACACTTCTATATGTTATATTTTAAAAAATAAATGTCCTTTTTTAAATAGTGTAATAAAAATTTACTTTTGTTAAATTTTTGGTATTTTTCTAATAAAAATATTATTTTATTGAATAGTGAAAAATACAGCATTCGAATTCAAAACTGCCTTTTCATCTAATTTATTTATAAACATAGAATATCTTCTTAATTGGGTATTTAGTGTAATTGGATGACTGTTTTTGTCATTCAATCCAATTTTGGACATTGGATGTAATTTTACATTTAAATTGGACATAAACACCTTTCAATCATTTGATATGTTTTTAAATATTTAAAACTACCTTTTTGGTTTTGACAAAAGGAATTAATTTTAAAATAATTTTTTCCAATTCGGTTATTTGAATTTGAAAAAATGATTTAAATACTTGGAATCCAAATGTATAAATATGGTTAATAGATACCATTTTTTTATATTATTAATAGAAACTATGGTTATTTTTATTTACCATAGCTAAAGATAAATCATATAAATTTGGGTAACAATCAATATTATAAAGATAATAAAATTATCTTAACACCTAACAAAATTATATTCGATGAATTAATGTCTACCAATATCACATAAGGTTCATAATTGTTTCATTTAATGTAATTGTTTATATGAAAGGGATGTAATTATAATTGAAACAAAAGAAAGTGACAACGTGTCACTCTCTTATCTCTTTTAATAATAATAATTTTAATATACTGATAAACATGATAAAAAATCAAAAAAAATGTCTCTATTATTATAATGAAATTATATATAACATGTGAATTTATTTAGAATATTTAGAGATTAAATATTTACCATTAATTATGAAAAAATAGTTATTTAGAAATTATTTATTTTAGAAATATCAAATAATTAAATTTAAAAATATTAAAATAAATCATATATGAATTAATTAATGTTATCCTAGAATTTTCTAGGTCATTATGACATGTTAGGAGTGTATGAAATATTTTGGTTATAATTTACCTTATTTGTGGATTTTATTTAATGTCAAATTGATGAATATTGTCAAAATTGCCATTACAAATATTTTAAAAAATAACATATTATTAAATAATTTAAAAATACAAAATATACATTAAAATTAAAAATTAATATTTATATGGTCTAAAATATCATAATAAATTAAATTTTAAACAATTTATATCATATAATTAAATATTTATAAGCATATAATATTTATAATATTATTAACACAATTAAAATTAAATAGATTAAATAAGGATAAATAAAAATGATAAGGATTAAAATAAAATAAAAGAATTTATAAATATTAATTTCTATGACGATTTGGACCCATAATCATATTATTGTGGAAATAATTGAGTTTTTGACCATTATAAACAAAAAATAAATTTTTGAAAAATCAATATTTCAAGACTTTCCTAAAGTGCCCCTCCACTCTCTTAGAAAAGTCCACCACATCTACCTAATTACACACCCCCGTAATGCCCTTTGAATCAACCAAAGTATACTCAAATAAGTTCCCAACATCCCTTCCTTCTTCTTAAAGTCCACACATTGGACATAAAGCCTTTTTATAGAGACCTTTTGTGAAAATAAATAAGAGATACTCTAAAAATATCTGATTGTTTTATCACCTCTTTCCAAATTCTTTTCTTATTCTAAATCATCTTCTTAAGTTGTTCTCCTGCTAAAATAATAAATAAATTATCTTATACATTATGAGATGTTTTTATAATTATGTTTCAACCTCAAACATCCTTTTATCCATTACAGAAATGAAAATATTCCCATGCATGCATACATATATCTTATTGTCTCCACACCATGGTGTAATTTTTTATTCAACAATACTTTTTTTGGATGGGTAAAATTATGAGTATAACAGATGTAAATAATTAATATAACCTGATAATTATTTTTTATAATTTATATACCATCCAATTTCATACTATTAAATCATATAGTGAATGATATCGTAGCTCGTGCTTACGTACGACCTACCATCATCACAATGCGATGAGATTCATTCTCCACGTCAACCATTCCAAAATGATAATAAATAATATATAATAAATAAGTATGAAAAACATGACATAATAATTATACTGTATTTATGTGTATATATTTATTTAATTAAGATTCTTTTATTCAATTCAATAATTTAATATAAACAACATTCATGCTTACGTACAGCTTACCTTCTCCATGAACAGTGTATTCCATTTCATTTATCATTTTATTTTACATAATTATATACAGAATACATATGATATATAAATCATTTTTTACACTTTATAATTAAGTAAATAATGATCTCTGTAATAAGATCATGAATAACAAGTCAGAACACGTATGGTAAATATAACGATTATTACCCAAAATGCTGCTTTAACATGGAATTGATAAATGAAAGTGTAATATTATGTCATAAATGAATCATAAATGATACAAATTTTTTTTATTATGGTTCTATTAAAAGTTAATAATGTTTTAAAACCCACTATACATGAGTTTCAGGTACATATGAATCATATCTGATCTATGGTAAGGGATAATTTTCTAATCTTCTTATTATTTGAGATTTTTTATATGTAAGTATTTACTGGGGTATATTTATCATCAACGTCCTTGTTTCTATATTATATAAAATATTATTTCTATTTTCAACTTTTTTTAAATTCAAATTTAATTTTTTTAATTTTTATTAAATGATATGAAAGGAATTATTCTGTAGTTTTCCATAAAATGCAATATTTTACACTTCCAAAAAAGGTAAGAGGAATGTGTTTTTTTAGCTTACACAACATGAATGGATTTTTACACTTTCATGAAACCTTATTTCAAGGAATATTATTCAACATGATTTCAAATATATTTCATCTAAATATTTTTCTTTCAAAATTATGTGTCATTCTGAGAAAAGAAACATTTTTTAAGAAGGAAACTTTCCTCAAGCATTATGTTCAAGTGTTTTTTTCAAAAATATTTTTGATCTAAGAAGATTATTTCTAAATAGAGTTATATTTATATACCTATTATTACTATTATATGATTTTTTATGATATAATGATATTTTATATGGAATATGTTATAATGGAATGATGTTTAAGAATCCCATTTTATTTTTTGGGTTATGCTATGACGAATGAATTATTTATTTGTGGCACAGGAAAGAATGATTTTATTATGAAATGGGTGAGACCTATATCTCCCTCAATTTCATTGGGTAAGGATTTATATCCCATAAAGTCGACATTAACAGAATGAAAAGTAATTCTAGTTCAGTAATATAGGAATGGAATGAGGTGTAAATCGGGTTCAGTAATACATAGCTAGAACTTCATGTAAACCCAATTCAGTAATGCACATTGTCTACTATGATTGTCTTGGATGAGATTCCATGGATACTATAGAAATCATATTACATGATTATTTTTTTTCCAAATTTCCATGTTTTATGGAAATGATATTTTATCATTGTTAATGTTCCATTATAATCTATGCCTTACGTAGTGCCATGATTTATTTCACAACTCTAGATTTTGATATTGAAAGTATATTTTTTTAGATTCTTATTTTTGAGGTTTGTTTGATGTTATCTATGTTTACCCTTACTGATAATTTTACCTCACGCTTATTATGTTTTCATTTCCTTAGAATATAAAAAAGGGTTTAGGTTGGAAATCAAAAAGGGGAAGATCATTATGGGATATTTTAATGATCTTTCACCAAGTTAGAAGTTTATGTTCTATTTTTTCAAATATAATAAAAAAATACAGTCTTTGGTTGTATGTTTGTGTAATATATTAAGTATTTTGTATAAAATGTAATGTTCTTGTATGTCATGGTATGTTCATTAGTGTTGGTATGAGAGAAAATGTTTAGTCAACCAATGGAAACTAGGACATGAAAACAATAGTGAGATCTCTTGAGATATTTATATGGTTTTTGTAGGGATATCTCTAAGGGTAAGTATAAATATAGGATACAGTCCTAGAATTATGTTAATGATCATGAATAACCTAGGATGAAACCTAATATTTAAATGATTTAAATAACTCTCCATCATTATGTTGTTTTCCTGGTATGATTTTTCCTCTCACACTATTATTTTTCGATGTTAGACAATGGATGAAACCCGAAGAAACCATGCTAATGACCAATGTAGTGGGAAATGAAATTATTTTCATACTAAAAACCCATATATTATTGAATATTGAATGAATAAATTTTACTCTACACATAAAAAATATATGAATCATTATGGACTTCCGAATAAATATATAAGGGAACAAAATTATATTGGGTCATTCATGAGGTGAACATCCCCATTCATTCAGTGGGCTTTCAGATACACTTGTTACTGAACAATGGATCAGTTCCATTGAAAATATATTTTCCATCCTTCATTTTTCAATATATGAAAAAATCATTTTACTTGTTTATCAATTAAAAGGCGAAGCAAACAAGTGGTAGACTCTAATAAAGAATACAAGGTAGAGAGTTGAACTTGAATCCATGTAATGTGATGAGTTTGAGAAATTAATTATCAATAATTACTTCCATTATATTCGTCGAACAAATATGGAAAATTGTTTTCATAAGATAAGAGAAATAATGATGAATTCATTGGTTTATAAGAGGATAATTTTACAAGACATGCAAGGTATGCTTTTTGTTTTTCATCTAACCTGAATGTAATGTTAACCGATTGATCAGTGGATTAAAACCAAGTATTCAAAAGAAATTAGTTATAAGAGACTTTAGTCGATATAAATAGATTTTGTTTTGTGATCTCTAGGTAGAAATGGATGTTTGTGTTACATACCAATCTCATGGTATTGACAATTAACGAATGATGGATTTTAAGGGAAAATCACATAGTGATGGTGAAAAGTTGATAAATGTTCTCTTATGATCAATGTGTGAAAAGAATCATGGAAGATATTGAATTGAAGGGTCTATAAAATTTTATAAGAGTGGAAAATAAGGTCCTAAAGAAATTGAGTACCAAATTAAGGTTAAAATGGTTTCTATTGATGTTAATAGAGAAAAGACTACAAAGAACGTAGCACCCACACATCAATGCTACATGTGTAAAGAAATGGGGAATTATGCTAACCAATGCCCAAATTCTTGGGTTATGGAATATTATCGACATCAACAACCTCATAATAAAAAATAAATAGGAAAATTACATGCGATCATTATTCATGATGTTGACTATTACAATGAAGTGGTGGAATGGTTAAGTGTTAATGTGATGGGATTCCAAAATAGTGTTGTGGAATCTCTTTTATCGTATAATGAAATATTTTAATATATATTTATTGGTAAATTTTTTCTTTCCATAAGTATATACTATCAGTAACCATGAAATTTGATTGAAATATTTTTTTTATGCACATGATATGCGCATAATGATGGTATAAGGAGATAATGAGATGTTTGATATTTTTAATGACCTCCTGATTCGTATAAGGAAAAAGTGATATCATGGTTTGGGTAAACATATTTTTTGGTATTTCTTGTGTGTGGAATGTATTAATATTCATATAATTAATGTATTTACTAAGGTACTATAGTAATCCATGTTATTACCATGATTCAATATATGCAATATTAAGGTATTCACAAGTTTGGAATGTGAAAATAAAGAACTTACTTGTGAGATATGTGAGATAAATGTTACATCAATTTAGTTCACCTCCTTATATAGATTTATATTTATAGTTTTTGGAAGGATTGTAATGTGATCTATTTATGGATAGTATAAGTTATATTGTAATTTAATTTTTATAGATTAATGTATTATCTCACTATAGGTGGACTTATTCATGTTTCATTACATGTTCTATCATTTTTGTTGAGATATATGGAATTACCTATTATTCTATTTAAGGATCTAAAAATACATAAAGAATGAAAAACATGACTTCATTTATTTAAAAAAGAGACGGTATAGAAATTGTTTAAGGCATGAAAAATGATGAGATTACACTAACTTCTAGTAAGTATTCATCTCATGTTATTCAACATTAGTGAAAAGGGCCTCCAAAACAAAACTTTTATCCTAGTATATTCTAATACGATGAATCACACGATCCCATAGATCATCACAGATATATGGACTTTTGGCTGTTAGCATTATCTAATCATTGTTCTCTATCACTATACATTAGATCATGATAGATATGTTTTTCATCCATATCCACATTTTCTCCTCCCAACAATGTTATCCTATATGGAAACTCTTTGATGAGTTACTTTTTATAAAAATTATGTTTCTAAAAATTATTGTTAAAATGATGTTTTAGTATTTATTTTCACGGTGTGGATTTATATGAATGAGACTATCAAGTAGTAACCATTTTATAACTCTAACAAATTTTGAAGGAAAAATTCATTTTAATGGGGTATAATGTAACACATCGAGATTATATGAGACAGATTGGTTATAATTTCCTTGATGTATTTTGTTTTATAATACACCTATATTAGTGTGCTTTATATGCAACACCGTATTAGCTTGTAGTATGTTCCACAATATAGTTGGCTTGTGTTACGCACAATTTCATGTTCTTTTGATAGATTTTATTTCACGCAACACTAAGAATATATTTTTTTCAATGTAAAAATGAAATATGTTTGGATTATATTGTACAAAACACAAATGTAATATTCCACTAAAAACATAATTATCTTGGAATGCATTACGTTCAAGAGATGACTACCTCAATAACTAGCATTGTACATAATACCATGTTCCAAAAAAAGAACGATATATTATTATAATATTATTATTAAATAAATTTAATACTACCTTTTATGAATAGTATTAATGAAATTTTGAATTTTATATATCATTAACCTTCATCTTATATATTTTTTTTATAACAATATATGAGAACATATTCAATTTTTTAGATAAAATAATATATTTAAAAAAATGTACTAATTCTGTCGTTTGATGGCGAAAAAATTTAGAAAATTGTGTTTAAAACTTATATATATTCTATTTGACAAAATAAATGTCTTCTTCAGATGTGGGACAACAAAATTTAATTTGGATTAATTTTTGCTATTTTTCAGATAAAAATAATATTTCAATGAATATTGAAAAATACTGCATTTTAATTCAAAATTGTTTTTTCATCTAATTGATTTATGTAGTCATATAATCTTTTTAATTTTTTTAAAAGTGTAATTGGAATATTTTTTTATCATTTAATTCAATTTTGGTTATTGAATGTAATTTCACATTTAAATTTTCCATAAACACATGTCAATCATTTGATTAGTTTTTACTTTATAAAAACTATCTTTTTTGTTTTAACAGTAATTAGTATTAAACTAATTTTTTTAATTATGTTATTTGAATATGGACAAACAGGTCACCGATTTGGAATTAGAAGGTCCAAATTTAATATATAGGTACCTTTTATGTTTTTACATTATGGATAGTAACAACAATAAATTTTATTCACCTATCAGAGGTAAATCGGGCAAATTTGGCTAACAACCTATATGTTAATGATAATGAAATTACCAAACACCTGATAAAATCCAATTGGATTAATTAAAGTCAAATAAACTCTCTTAAGGGTTATAATTGTTTTATTTAACGTACCTTATTCCATGAAATTGGTGTACTTATAATTAAATCAGAATAAAGTGACAACAATTCACTCTCATATCTCTTATAATCATAATAAATTTAATACAGTGATAAAAAAAATGAAACAGAAAAAAATAGTTTCCATAAAACTAATGAAATTATTAACATAATGTCAATTTATTTATAGTTTTTTGAGATTAAATCATTACTATTAACAATGACACAACTGTGATTTAGAAATTTTATTATTTGTGGAAATATAATATTTGTTGTTTTATAAATATTAAAATAAATATCATATCAAATAATTAATATGATACATGAATATTATAAGTGAGTATTAAATGTTAGGAGTTTATTAAATATTTTAGTTAAAATTTATCTTATGTGTGGATTTTATTTAAAGTCAAATAAATTAATACATTCAATATTTAAAATATTGGTATTTTATATAAATATCTAATTATTAAATTATTTAAAAACACCACAAATAATTACAAATTCAAAATTGAAAATTAAAAGTTCAAAAATGTTATAAGGTATCCAATTATGGACAATTTACATCACTTAAGTAAATATTTATATGTATTTTATATTAATAATATTATTTTGACAAATAAAATTAAATATATTAAATAATGGTAAATCAAAAATGATATGGCTTAGAATAAATTAAAAACATTGGTAAATTTTATTTTCTGGGATTATTTAGACCCATAATAATCTTATCTTATAACTAAATTAGTTTGGTACCATTATAAACCGAGAAATAAATTTATTATAAATTAATATTTCAAGACATTCCTAAAGTACCCCTCGCCCCTCTTATAAAAGTCCACCAAATCTACCAATATACTAACATCTTTTAAGCCCTTTTCATCATTCAAAATCTGCTCAAATAATCTTTCTACGTCCCTCCCTTCCTCTTGGAGGCCACACATTGGGATAAAAGCCATCCAATGAAGACCTTTTGTGAAATTTAATAAGAGATACTCGAAAAATTGGTAACTATTTTATCACTGCTTTCAAAATAATTTTCTTCTTATACTTCATCCTCTTATATTGTTTATATAATAAATAATAAATGAAGTATATTATAAATGTATATATGTTATTATAATTATTGTACAACTTTAATCCTCCTTTTATCCATCCCACAAATTAGAATATCACCATGTGTGCGTATATATGACTTACCTTCACCATATCGTTGTGTAATTTGTTATTCAATAATACTTATTTTTTTGGGTATAATGATGAGTATAGTGGTTTTAAATAATTAATATAACATGGAACTTATTTTTTATATTTAATAATAAATCCAATTCCATACCATGTAATCATTATGTAAAGGATATCATTGCCCGTGCGTACATACAACCTACAGTCTCCAAGGCGCGATGAGATTCATTATCCACATTAACCAATAAAGAATGATTATAGAGTATATATATTAAATAAAAATTAAATTTATTACATAAAAATTCTACTATATTTATGTGAATATATATTCCCTTTAATTTCATCAATTCAATTCAATATAGAAACAGAAACAACGTTTATGCATACGTACGACTTTCCATCTTCAGGAATAGTATATTCCATTTCCTTCATCTATCAATTATAAAAGACTATATACTAAATAAATATATATTTTATATAAATTATTTTTTAAATTATATATGTATGTTAATCATGATAAATGTAATAATATCAAGAATAACAAGTCAAAACATGAATGATAAATAAAATTTTTGCGACCCAAAATGTTGATTTGTCATGGAATTGATAAATGAATAATTAATATCAAGCCATAAGTGAATCATGTATAACATAATAAATATTATTATGATTATTTAACAAGATAAAAAAATGTTTAATGTAATTATACTAGAATTTCAGATACAGACAAATCATATATATCCTATGTTAAGGGATAATTTTGTAATCACATTATTAGCTGACATTCACTAGATGTAAGTCTTTACTAGGGTATATTTATCATCGATGTCCATGTTTCCAAATTATATATAATATTATATCTATTCTTATTCTGTTTTAAAATTTCAAATTTAGCAATTTTTTAATTTTTATTAAACGGTATGGAAGGAATCGTTCTTTTGTTGTCTATACAAGGTACTTTTTGACTCTTCGAAAAAAGCAAGAAGAGAATTTTTTTTATCTTATACGTCATTAATGGGTTTTTATGGTTTCATGACACCTAATTTCCATGAGGTATCCTCTAAATGATCTCATTTTATTTTCAAATAAATTAATTTCATTTTAAAATTCATGGAACTTTGATAAAACAAACCATTTTTCAAGAAGAATAGATATCATCCTCAAGAATTAAGGTCAAGGGTTATATAAAAAAATTTCCATCTAAGATGGCACTCTTTAAAAGTGTTATGTTTATATAACTATTATTACATTGATTTTATTGTTTTAATTATTTAATGATTTTTTATATGGAGTATGTAATGATTAAATGATGTTTAAGAAATCCATTTTATTTCTTCGGTTATGCTATGATGAATGATTACTATTTTTATATCACCTGTAAAATTATTTTAATTATGAGATTGTTGGGAATGATATCTACCACCAATTCATTTGGTAAATATTTATTTATCAAGATATAGACATTACCGGAATGACATGTAAATCGGATTTAATAATACAAGGCTGGAAAGACAATTAAATCAGGTTTAATAATACGTGGATTTAATGGAATGTAAACCCATTTTAGTAATTTACATTGTCCATAGTTATAGTTTTGGAAGAAATTCCTTGGATACTATAGAAATAATATGATGTTATTATTTATTTTCCATAATACCTTGTTTTATAACATTTCTATTTTATCCTTGTTAATATTTATTTTTTTATCTAGGCCTTATATACTACCATGACTTATTGCATGTATCCATATTTTGATATTTAAACATTATGTTCATGTTTTTACATTCATATGTTTATGTTTTGATTTATGTTCTACATGTTTACTCTTAATAATAATTTGATCTCACACATTTTAGCTTTTACTTTCCGCAGGATATAATGAATGGTTTTAGGAAGTAAAAAAAAAGGAGAAGATCTTAATGGGAGATATTGATGATCTTTCACCAAGTTAAAAGATTCTGATCCAGGTTTCCAAATACACTAAAAAAATATTGTCTTTGGATGACTATTTTTGTAATGTATTAATTATTCCTCAAAAATAAACATAGTGTTCGGGTACCTTAAGAACTTTTCATTAGAAGTGGACTCTCATATACTTTTAATGATATCAATTATTTAAAATGAATCCACATTATCAGGTAATATTTCAACTTATTTTCCATACACATAAGAAATAAAATTTATACATCATTTTAATCCAATTTATGCCTCAAATAAGAATCTAGATCTATGTGCCAAATAGAATAAATGGTTTATAGAATAGGAAGTGTTTTCATTAGAATAAGAAGTGTTTTCATTAGAAAAAACATTTTTTATTAAAATATAAATTTCAATAAGTAATTATTATATTATTTAATTATTCTTTCATTAATATTCAACATTTAAAAGATTTATCTAAATGATAATTTTATTAATGTTGTCATATTTTGCAATGAAAATATCTTTTATAAGACAAATATAATGTTTTAAAACAATTTAATACATACATTAATTAAATTTTCTCACTCAAAGATAATAACCCAATTTAATATAAATTATGTCTATTATTGTAAAGGATCCATATTTTTATAATATTTTATTTATATTTTGTGTTTGCAACTTTTTATAGCTATTCAGGTTAGAAATAATTTTGATCATTTCACCTTTGAATCTCAGATAGTCGATTGGAAAAATAATTTCCCAAATATATCATATCTATTAATATAAAATTGTTCCTCTAGTATAAAATCAATTAGGTTTTCCCATATATTTTTGAAAAGATCACATAAATAATTTTCTCTTAATCATATTAAGGTTACCCAACAATATTCACTTTATAAAAGATAATTTATGAGAACTCAATCTTATTATAGTCACCTGTATTGATTAATTAAGAGGTGGATATGTTTTCCCACTAAAAGGAATATACTAGATTTTTTTTGGAGTTATTATCGATAACACTTATATAATAATATATTAATGTTAGAGAAAAAAGCATTCGTTATAGAGTGAAACCATTTGTTTTAATGAAAAAAAATTTCAAAACAAAAACTATTTCTATTAAATGGTAATATAGGAAGATATTCAATATTATATTGGTAGAGGTATCCTAAAATAAATCTATAGACACATTCTTCTTGTGATGGTTTAGTTTTTTAAGAATTATATATTTCATAATCTAGATTCTCTATTTATCCATAATCTTCTAGAACAATGGGGTTGAAGTGAAATATAGAATTAGAGGTAGGTCTAACTAGTTCATAGATCGAGTTTCACAAACGTAGGTTTAATAACATACTGGTTGAAAATGATTATATAACATTCCATCAGTTCACATAATGGGATTTAGGCCAAATATTTGGGCCTATGGGCTATGTAATGGGATACAAGCCCACTGGGCCTTTAAGCGATGTAATGGGTCTCCCTATACCCAGTTAAAAGAGGTCGTTGCTTTTTATTTATTAATAAAAATGAGGCTTCATCCCCAACCTTTAAAAAAATCAGTCCATTAGTAAACCATATATTAAATAAATTTTATATATGATTATCTATATGACAAAGTTTTTTCAAAAGATCCATTAATTCAAAACCCCTTGAAATATTTCATTTATCTTTAAATTAATTGGATAAACATTAAAATGTTAATATATAATTTCAAACTCCTTAAAATATTATCCATTTGTGTTATAATAAATCATGAAATAATTTAGTTAATAGATGAAATAATTTAACCCATTAATTTATTACTTGGCATTTCAATGCACTAAACCATGAATTAATGACCATAACTACAACATTGTTTTCATTAGAGCAATAAATGATACAATAATAATTATTAAACAATGGATTCCAAGAGTAATTATTTATATCAATAACCCTTATTAACTAAAGGTTAATAGAAATAATGTAGTTTTATCTTATGTCTCATCAAATTTAATTACATTGAGGAAACAGAACCAAAACCCCTTTTTGATTTTCTATCATAATTCTCAAAATGTTTTTTTCATATAAACATTTTATTAAAATATATCCTCATTCCCAAAAGTAGTTAAAGCGAACCCACATATATTTTTAGTATTTAAAGTATTTATTAATTCTCTAATATATAAATGTAATAAATATGAATTTTATTGCAATGAAACAATGATACATAAGATAAAATGGATCTCGAGTGATATCTATGAAACCAAGGTTTCTAACAACACATTTATATAAATTGAATCACTTAAATCGTGTAATTTATCAAATTGAATTTACCGAATACATAAAATAATAAAAAAAATATTTAATATTTTAATCATATATAGCCTATTAAAAGTTATTGACTTTTCGTGTAAATATGGAATATGATTTATGAAAACATACCATGTCATTCATCAAATAAGATGACATCATCACATATTACATTACTAAATAGATAATTAAGACATATGAAACATTTAAATATATATAAATATACATAATATTCGTAAATAGGGATGATATGTCTTAATTATTATATATAATGAAAAGTTACATCTAGTAAATGAATATATAGAATATGGTCAAAAACATACTCAACCAACCCTTGATTAGCTCATCCTCAAGGCAATAATAACTTTTGTAAAAAATAATGAAGTCTTTTAAATGAGATTACTATGTATCCTCTAGTAATTGGGAATAATATAAAATAGTTACTCGTAATATAGTATTTAAATAATTTATAAAATTCTATATAGTATACATAGAATGATATTAATTATAAAAAAATATTTTATGTAACAAGAATGAAAATAAATATCACATTATGATCCAAAATTCAGGAAAATCATCACATGGTTCTAAAATCGATAAATATATAAGTGAAACATATATTATTAATACTTAAAATTTATACTTTTAAAGGACAATTAATATTTATTTCTATGAAATATGAAGTCAAAATTAATCAATGATGGTATTGTGATATACTTCATAAAACATGTTGAATGATTTATTTTATTCAAATAATTTAATACTAATAGGAAAACATTATTAATGCATTAATATTTATTTTAAAAAAAACAAAATCACATTAAATACCTTATATTAAATTTGTTGGGGTCCTTCATAACATATTTTATCATATTAATCACAGGAAAGATATTTATTTGGCACAGAATATGCATGTACATCTATAAGAGAACATAATCCCTAGGATGTTCTCCTTGGTTGATGTTGTATTTTTTTCAATAAGATATTTTATAAAGATATCTTCTATTTAATTATTATGATGTTATGTCTGGGATGAGATATTGAGTATTTAATATAAATGAGAGGATTATCATGTATTGCAAATGATGTTTATTCCATTTTTTAGAGGCTAGAAATACTGAATGGTAATTAAGAACAAAACAAAATTGATAGAGATATTTCACAAGGAATTATGTTACTAGTGCTGATTAACGGGGTAATTATGAAAACCAGTTGATAGATTATTGATATTTTGGATACATTATACATCATTAATAGTTTTCATAGAATTTTATTATCGCTATCATGAATTTGGATATTGAAGAGAAAATACGTTTGGGGAACCATCCAGGAAATTCCACACAACAATTTTATAAAATATATTTCTAATATCTTTGAATAATTGTTTTATCGATTGATTTTGAAGGATAAAATTAAAAATAATTTTTATTTTTTGTTTCATGGTTAATGAATTCAATGGAAGACTATTAACATTATTCTCATTTTTATGAAAATTAATTTGAATCTATATGAGTTGAGCATCATGTGATTAGAAAAACATGAGATTCATTTAAGGAGGATGAGATTTAAGTTGACTAATTTTTAATTTTTCTAACAAACATGAAAATAAGACAAATACATGGTTATTTATGCATTGATATCTACATTTCATAAACATGATACATCATATTGTAAGGATAAATTTATAAAGATCACTATCATAAGGTCCATTTCAGATGCATAGTGGAAATATTTCTTTGAAAGAATGTAATCCTGAGAAGCATAACCAAAATATTTATAAGGCTATTTTTATAGAAACATCTGGATCTACTACCTAATTATAAGGTTTAGAGCGAATATTTTGGATCCCAACATAATCATGAAGTTTTCATAAGCATCGAGGCTCATGTAAGCCTGAAGTAGTCCTAAAGATGATTCGTATGGATAAGATGACCATAAATTTAATTAAACCATATTTCTAAATATGTTAATACAATAAACATGATCACTGTAAGGATCATTCTCATAAGTACGAGCTCACAAGGATCATTTTACTCTTAATATTTTTTTTTGATTTTCCTGAATTAATAATTTAAATAAGAAACTGATATGAGATGATTCCAAATATTTTATTCATGTTTTAAACATAAGAAAAATCTAAATTGTTAGGTGATTCAATCCTGTGAATTATGAATAATATAGTCTACAAGTAATTATAAGGTATATCAATTCTATTATTAACATTTGATCTAAAATGAATTTATTATATTTTATCTAAAAATACATATCATCTTATTTTGATAAACGTGATAACATTGGATGTGTAAATAGATGAAATTCAATATATTTTTATGGTAAATAGATATTAATGTTATTAGGGAGAAGATAAATGGAATGTTGAATTTTATTTAAATTAGTTAATCCTGAAATGGAAAATCTAGGATTTATAAATCTAGAAACAAAAGAATAATCAATCAATCCATTTTCTAATGTATAGTATGATAAAAAATAAAATATTAAATTTTGACTAAATAATGTGAATGAATATGAGGGTGTTGTGAATATACTTAAAATATAACTTTAGATGATTGAAGTTGTATTCTTTTCATTAAATCACTCATGTTGCAAAAGATATATCTACACAACACCTATGTCTATGATGCTCATTTTGTTATGAACAAAGAGGAATTAATTGTAATGGATATGTGTAAAGGATAATTTGAATAATAAAAACATACTTCTACTATATAAAAAATTAAAATGAAGATAAAATGAGTTAAATAATATTAAGAGAGTATAGAAAAGTTATAAACATAAAACATAATTTTTTTAATATCCATTTATTTTCGGAAGGATGATATAGAAATTGTGGAATGAATTCCCAACTGAAAGTGTTGTTGATTAAATCTGAAAAAATAATCAAAATAAAAAAATTGTTATATTATATTCATGAATTTAATATAATAATTGTCTGATCAACATGAATTATAATATTAGATATTGAAATTAAAAGTATACATTTAATGTATCAGTATGATAACTTATAACTAATGATATGTGTAAATAATCTATGTTATTTGAGAGAATAGAAAAATATAAGTTAGGGAAATGAAAAATGTGAAGTAGATTTAATTGGTATTTAAGAGTAATAAATTTTTCAGTATAGGAATTTAAAAACATTAATATGTGTAATAGGATACTGAAAAAATAAGGAATTCAACAAGGTCTGCCTATGAAGAACAAATGAGTGGTGAGTATATGGGAGAAAGAAGAAGATATTTTGATAGATCATACCTTTATGATTTAGATTATTAATTTCTAGAAAATATTATGAGAATATATAAATTTCTATAGTTAATATCATGATATGAATGTCTTAGAGTTGTTTTATTGAGATTATGAGTTGAGTGAAATTCAATAATAAATTTCACGAGAAACATTGAAATTTCAAATTGAGAAAAATTTCTCGAGATGCAGGAGTATTTAATTAACAATTAGCCATTATAAATATTTTTCACTGATATATTGATATTTTAAATAACCATGGTTATCTAAATCAGGAGGATGAAAAATCAAGAAGTAATGTTTGTGGGATGAATATTTAATGAGTGCAATGGGGTGAATCTTTATCCCACTAATCATAATATTATGGACCTTGAAATCTATAATTTGTTATGTGTGGGTTAGGATGAAAATAAATCTATATCCACAGTTATTGATAATAATATTCAAAGTGTAAAATCTATGTTCTAGTATAATAACCTATTGTTGGAAGAATTAGGCTAACATTTAGATGAAACAATATAAAAAATAATGTTAAACAATAATATATTATATTCATTATATATATCTGTATGATAGTTTAAACAAAACAAATATATCTTCCCTAGACTTTATTAGAGTCTCAAAATAAAATGTTGTTTAAGGGATTAAATGAATAGTTGGTTTTTTGTAAATTAATTTTGGGACATGTGATTAACCCCCTCATGTATTTTAACTAATTCACTGGGATTAAAAATGGGAATTTCTGCCTATTTTCCTTCTAATTTTATCCATTAGTACACAAAAATTAAATAATACACATATTTTTTCTAATATATTCTAAAATTGTTGTGCCAATTTGATTTTATTTTATTTTATTTAAATAAATTTTTATTTGAGATAAAAGTATATGAGACAAAAAAAATATATCAATCCCAATGAAAAAAATTGGACATCTCTAAAAGGACCTTGAGAAATAAAATTTAAATGCGGTCAAAAATTAATTAAAAGTATCAATGAGGAATGGGAAACCACCACCTACGGATTTTTTTAAATATGTAACTAATTTGAGGAATGTAATCATCATTATTCCTCTAAGTATTCTCATTATTATTTTGTTAAATTATTCATTAAATATTCTAATGAACTCAACCTTGAGGATAAGTATTATTTGAATAATATCCCCCTTTTATGTGGTGAATTATTTATTTATATTCATTAAGAGGATACATGATGAATGAGTACAGTGGGAAGAATACGATGTTACTTTGGTAGAGTCATTATAGAGAAATTTCTGTCATATTAACACTCTCATAATATTTGATGAAAACCAAATAAAGAAACTATCACATTTTGAATGAAAATAATTTTAAAGGTAGATAAATTATTTCAAAGATCATTATCTGAGAAATATATTTTCATCATGTATTTGAATATGTTTCCCATTAGATGGGGGAATTTCATAATGTTTCCATCAATTTCATGTCATCTCGGCTGTAATAAGGTGAAACACGGTTGGTTCATATTTTTAATAAAATATCAGTATATGAGTGATACTTATGTTATTATTTTATTATGAAACAAAAAATAATAATAGTTAGCAGAAGTAGAAATTAATTTGAAATAATTGGTAAAGGAAATTACTTCTTCTTCGACGTGCCTCTTCTAAACCTCCTCTTAGGGCACTAAATTTTGTCTTTGACGAAGACCAGAACCGCTAGTGTGTTTCTAGGGAAGTGGATAAGAGATATGGGTAGGGTTTGGACGAGCATGAAGGGTCAAAGTGTTGTGAAGTGGAGAGGGAGGAGGTGCCTTTTTATAAGGGAGGAGAGGGGCACTTTTGGAAACCTATAAAATATTAATTTATAATAAACTCCAAACCACCATAAAAACCTCAAAAAATGATATAATCCTAATATGAGATGATATAGATTTTAAATATCATCATAAAAGAAAATTTAGACATGTTGTGAATTTGGTTTAACCCTTATCAACTTGATTTATCTTTATTTAATCTATTTAATTTTATTTGTGGTAATAATATTATAAATTTCAAATTGTTATAAATAATTATTTATGTGTTATTAATTTTCCATAATTGGATACATTATGATAGTTTCGACCATATAAATATTAATTCATAATTTTTAAATATTTTTGTGATTTTTAAACAATTTAATAATATGTTATTTTTATAAAATAACAATAGTGTCTATTTTGACACTATTCATATATTTGAATTTAAATAAAATCCACATAGAAGATATATTCGAACCAAAATATATAATAGATTAATATATGTCATATTCATCTAAAAAATTCATGGATCACATTAATTTGTTCATATAACATTTATTTAAATATTTTTATAACCATATATTTGATATTTCCTTAATAAAATAATTACTACAGCATTTTTGTATAATTATATAATATAATTATTTGAGGAATGAAAATTAAAAATAAAATACTATGATTCAGATAAATTTAATATCTTCCATAATAATACTTTTAATCTAATTTATCCTTTTAAAATCACAACATTTAGATTGTCATATTTATTAAATTATGAAGGTGAAAACTGTGACATCATTTAAATAAAAATAATATAAGTGTCATAATCACTTTTATAAGGATACAAATGGTAAAAATTTAGGAAATTGGATGATTATGATTTACATGTACATGATCAATAAGTTTTGTTCAAGTTTTTATGCCTTTTATGGTCACTATAAGTATAATAAAAACTGTATTACTAATTGTTCACTAAATAAACAATTTCTGCATCACTAATGTGTCGCCATTAATGATATTTATTTAATCCCAAAAAATTATAAATAAATTCACATGATGTAAATAATTTTATTAGATTACTTTGTGAATATTTATGTTTGATGTTTTAAAAAGTTTATCACTATATTAAAATTATTACACTTATAAGATATAAGAGAGTGGCATGTTGTCACTTTCTTTGGTTTTAATAATAATTATATAATTTTCATGGTCAAAAGTCCAGTAAATGAATATATTATGAATATTAGTGGATAAGGGTCGACTTTTATTCATCCAATAGTTTTTTGGCATGTGTTAGTGTTATTTTATAATATTATTTTTACCCTTAATTACCAGATTTACCTTTAATAACGGTAAATAAAATTTACCATAGTTACTATTCATAATGCCCCAAAAAAAGTATCCTACTACATAATTTCGACCTATTGATTCCAAATATGGAATCTATTTTTTAAAATGCAAGACACAAAAGATGCAGTAATTAATTTAAAATTAATCTCATTGTCGAAAAAATGGGTTTTTATTTAAAACATTGCAAAATATTGAAATGTTTTTACCTATGAATTAAATGTAAAATTAATGATAATAAAATACATTATATTAAATGTTAAATATATATTCTATTTATATTTTAGAACCATTCAATATTATAATTTAACCATATATATTATCTTGATAAAAAAATATGTTTTTAGTTAAAATTTAGCGTATTTTTACTATTCATCAAAATATGAATGTTTGCAGAACGATATTAAAAAATTATCCTAAGTTATTTTTTATATACTTATTGAAATTAATAAGTTGATTTTGTCAAATTGAACTTATAAATGTGTCAAAACTAGATTTAATGTGGGTGCACCATCAAAAGGCAGCGAAACTGCATTTTTTTAAAAAAATACTTATTTTACCTGAAAAAATTATTTTGTTCTAATACCATGTTTTAGAACATGTGTATGATGAATGATAATGTTATAAAATTAAAAATGTGGTTAATACTATTCTTAACGACTTGTTCATAATAATATATCATTGTTTAGTGAAACTTGGTATTGCGTACAACACATGCTATCGAGGAAGGTCGCCTTTGCATGCAACACAAGCCAAGAATAGTGTTGCGTATACTACAAGATAATAAGGTGTAGCATATAGTGTAAGAAAATCTTGGTGAAGCGTACAAAAAAATACATCAAAGAAATAAAAAATAATAATTCTCATAAAATCTCGGTGTGTTATAGTAGAAAGTATTGTAGTGTAATCTAAACAAAATAAAAAAACATGCAAAATAGTAATCTTCTTAACCCAAGAGAAAATTAGAAAAGAAAAACAGGTAATAAATCTGAAATTCCGGATCCTATGAAATTAGCATTGTACATTGTCTAAGAGACCGATATATCTATGTTCTGTAATGTCTTGATCAACTGGTGTGTCTTTTGAAAAAGACACCACATGTGATAGGAGAACCCCAAGAAAGGGTGATTATATACCTACCCAGTAGAATCCCTAAAATGGTGAAGGAGGAGAAGAATGAGATATAGCTAAAGGAGAAAACGGTAGATGGAAAAAGGTACAGTAAATGATTTCAGCTCCACCCAATAAGAGAGTGAATTTAAACTCATCCAAACATTAATAGTTTTACTCGATTATTAGGTGAGCATCTTTTTCATGTATTTTCATCAAATAGTAGTAAAGTGGAATCTCCCAAAAATGAGAATATAAATAGAGAGAGCATGTGGAGAAACTCTCACGTCTTCACCTCTCATGGACGAAAGTAAGTAAATGAACAGAGTGGGTACTGAAATTTCATTTATATATATATATATTCTCATTCAATGAATCCAAAATGAGAGATTAAGGTGATCACCATCTTACAATTCAACCCAATAATAAGAGTATCCAGCTTTTCTAAAACTATCCTTAAATGATTCATAACAACTATTGTGTCTTCCATGAACACTCAATCATAAGGAACTAAATCAACACACCTTGACACTCTCCACATTGGACAACCCATTATCAACCTAATGGTTTTAGGTCATGTCACTAGGCCGCATCTCGGGGGGAAAGTGCTTTTATTCCTCATGAGTACAAGGATCTATCAAACCATGTCAAATCACTGAGTCACATAGTCGAGGGGACACACCACCCACCCTAGATAGAGGGTTACAATCAGGTGTGTTATTCAGGGAATTCCACTTCCCAGTCCTAGAGTGGGTAAGCTCGGTGATTCATCAAGGATATCCACTAACTGTCTGTTTTAGGATGGTTAAAATAGCAAGATGTATATAAGGAATGCCACTACCCCATCCTTATGGAGGGTGAGCTCAGAACTATCATCATGGAATGCAACTTGCCAACACTATTGAAGGGTAAGGCAAGGACATCGATGACCTCCATTGTCAAGTCTTTGTAGATGGTAACTCAAAATGTTCATCTAGGAATGCCACTTCCAATCACTTCTATAGGGTAAGATTGATACTATCATTATGGAACTCCAATAACCACCCCTAATGTAATGTTATGCACATAACTACTCATGTGATTTTGGTAGCTTGCTTCTATCATTGGGTGTCACCTCAACATGTATAAAACTAGAAACAAATCACATAATTTATCAGAGGACTATTCTGAGTGAACCATCATGTTCTATGTAGAATACACTAAGGATATAATACTCTTGGTTGAAAATATTAGTTCAATAGAAGGGGATATGATCGTTCAAATATGTCTTGGAAGAGATTAATGGGAACAAAAATTGTGAAGATACCCACATGATGTGTGGCCCCTCCCTACAGCTTGTCTATGACTTTTGAAAACACATATCCACCCAATATAATTGAACATGTCTTGTTGGTGGGATACACAATGATTCCTAACTAACCAAAATTGGGGTTGTGTTATGAGGTCATGTCTTTGTACTCGGACCTCGTGTCCATGTAATTTGGTACATGGTGTGTTGTTCCACATGGGATGTTTCCTATGTAGAAAACAAGAATTTATGTTTCCATACATAGAGTCCCTACCCATTTGATCCATCACAGGGGTTGTCCCACCAGGGAATGGGTACACAATGTGTGAGGGGAGTGTTACACACTATGATACCCTCAAATTAGTCCATACCTTAGTGCCCCAAAGAGGGATGATACACGATGTTTTTTCATCCTATTCATGATGTGTAGTCGTATTTTCTATAAAACATCTATCTTTTTCTTAATCCTTGTCCGTACATTGAATCTGGTCTAACAACCTTACATCCTGTCATGATTTCCCCATAATCATTGGATCCAACTACGAATCATGATTCTTAGAATCTAGTTGCGTAAATCTACCCAGTTCACCATGAAAGGATTATCCACACATTCTACTAATCAATTTGCATTCATCCTTCATGTTCTCGATCTTAAACCATCATATCAAGCATCCTTTAACCATGACGATTCCAAATATGTTATTCTCTCTCCGAACTGTCACCATTTCATTGATCCTCCATGAATATGGCTACCCAATACATCTCAGGTCTCCAGAAACTATTAAACAAAGAACCATAGGATTCCATTTGTTATTAATCAGAAGAAAGAGGGATAAAGTCACAAGAAAAAAGTTTTACATGCTAGTTGTCCATGTGCTCATAGAAAATCAAAAAGGAACCAGAAATTAAGATTAAGAAACTACTGAATAAATAATGTTTCAATACTCAGGATCATGCAATTTGTCGCTCCAAGGTTGTATATCAATTAAAAAGATTCTATTTTCTAAAATATTTAATTCAAAGGGGTGTAAAATATAATCAACTAGTCTTACCTATGTTTTATATAATTCACTATTGGAAAATGTGATCCAAAATGAATTAAGGGGGATCTACAATGTTTAATGCACTATTATTCATGTTGATCCAAGGATTTTTCATTTATAAATTAGATTAACTAAATGAGGAGGGGAAGATAGCTTCACTAAAATATGTGAATTGGGATTCAACCCCAAAAAATTCCCTTTATTGACAAATTTATAACATCATATTTGGTCATGGTTTAATTAATCAATCGATATACATAAATTCAACCCCAACAACTGAGGGGTCATAACATCTTATGATAACTAATTTTATTTCACGCCTAGGTGAAAAACTGCATTACATATCCAACTATTGTCCCAAATTTCTGATCTGATCAACTATTTTTTATATTTTAATTTTATTTAATTAATCAGAAATGAAATATAAAATATATTTAATATTTATTATAAATATTAAATCCAAGAATACCCTACCATAGAATATCACAACATCTTTGTTCCTAAATAAGGAAATATATTTTGAAATATTTTAATGTCTTACATGGAAAAAAAACTGGTAAGTACATCATTTCCCACAGTAATATTTTCATCCCCGAAGTGAAAAACTACGTAGAAAAATAGAATACTAAACCTACATCTAGATCTCCCTATCCTAGATACTATTATACATGTTTCTGTATTGCCAAAAAACATGATCCAATGGGATGGTACACCCATGCATGTTCGGCTCCTATCAGTCCTCAATCACCACTAGGTCCTCCATTAAGATGGTCCCATCCTCAATTTTCAACTCTCCCCCGTCAATGAAGTCAATAGGATCTTGTAATTACCTACTCAGCTAAAACATCTGAATGATGTAATGTAATAGCTCCAGCTATGGGGGTAGATAAAGTTGGTATGCAACCTCTCCAACCCAATGCATGTTCATGAATGGATTAATGAACCTAGGGGATAGTAAACCTCCATATTCAAACTTCAAAGTTACTCATCATCGGGAGACTCTCAAGAAAACAATGTCTCTATACTCAAACTCTATTAGTTGGTGATGGAGATATTCATAAGAATTCTGTTCTCCTTGGGCCATCATCATCCACTGATGTATGGCCAACACATTCTCTGTTTTTCCTACACTAATTTTGGGCTCAGAACATATTACTCTCCATTTTATGTCCAGCACAAGGGTAACCTATAGGGTGTCTCATATGGGTCCTCAAAAAGATTCATGTGGATGGTAAAATCATATGTGTTATTCTATTAAAACTACCCTATGGGAAGGGTATCATCCCATCTCTAGCTGAAGTATAACATGCATACACCTATCATGTCCTCTAGCACTTGGAGAATACACTCGGTCTTCCCATCGGTCTGGAGGTGAAAGGTTGTACTAATCCACAAGAGGATCCTGAAGCCACCCTATATGCCTCTCAACAGTCGTGATGTACACCATTCATCACAAGTAGATAAAATAATCAATTTTACCACGTGAATGTAGAAAATATCTCATTCAAACAACTACATTAAACTCTATATAAAATTATACTCCCAAGTGGTCAATAAGTACATCAAAATATTGATCTATTCAACTATCACAATGAATGTTTCATGGCCCCTCATTATGCTTTTAATCCATATGATTATGTCTATTGATTTCACATCTCATTTTCACATTGGAATCCCAAGAGGCTGCAAAAATCCCACTGGAACATGGTTATCGACTTTCACTTAATGACATGTGAAGGCACCATAAGAAAAACATAGCTATGTTTTATCTCATGAAGGACCACCAAAACTACCAATATAGATCCCTGATCATATTACCCACAAATGATGTATTTTTAATGGACAATTTTGTAATTCCTACATCACATTCTCTTGTATCGTGACTAGAACCATTTTTTCATAAAAAAAGATATCATATTTCCCTCCTTTATAATATTATTATGGTTCATCACATATTGGTACAAATCATGTAGAAAATCATAGTTGATGTCTCCTGAATGGGAATCTCTCACATGCTCCAGGATCGATGGATCCAACACCATCGACTGTAGAAATATTTACCCTCATTATCAACTAGGGATAGCTGTTGGGAAGCTAACTGCTCAGAATATTCCTGAACTATGCTTGTTGGGGACTTCCTAATAAGGGAGTCTTATAAAATATTTTTCTTCCCAGTAGTTTATAATATCTCATATTCATAGTCCTATATTAACTCAAACTAGCATCACTTCTATAGGTTCTTGTCTCTATTATTGAAGATGTTCCATAGGCTCTGCTACTCTGATTAAACCCCAAAGTTCTCACCCCAATGATAATGTCTCCACATCCTCATGGTTGTGACTACTGCTTCCAACTCTAAATCCTATGTCACATAATTCTACTCATGGGGTCTCATGTTCTTAGACCCGTATGTGATGAGTACATAACATTGAATACACACGAAATTGATCCCAGCACCTAAGGCATGATAATACACTACAAACTCAACAACTTCTCCTGGTAGTCTCAATAATGGAGTGCTCATCATCCTCTTCCTCAAAATCTTAATGGATATTTGGAACCACTCAAACTAGGTAATCAATTTCACATTCCATGTTAGATTTTTCAATGTGGCTATGATTCTATAGAAGTATACAACAAATTATAAGTATTACCACACAATGTAAGGAAATACGTGTACCTATCACACATTTTTACTTGGATTCAAATAAATCACTACCATGATAAT
The DNA here is from genome assembly GCA_963277665.1 of Viscum album. Lineage (NCBI taxonomy): Eukaryota > Viridiplantae > Streptophyta > Magnoliopsida > Santalales > Viscaceae > Viscum > Viscum album. The sequence continues at coordinate 440,227,134 of OY728142.1, forward strand.
TGCTATATTCTGATCTAAACCATTTTTTTAAATGTGATGTCCCAAAAATTGAACATTATGGATCCAAAACTAACACCTTGAGATATTTCCATAAAAATGGTTCTCTTGATGAAAATAATGAACCATCATCAGGTTCTCTGGAAGATTTTCCTCTAAAACAGAGTACATAAGTTTGTTATCGATGAAGACAACAAAAACCCAATCAAATTACTAATGGGAAAATTAGTTCTTCAAATCTAGAAAATAGTTGGGGAATTATAATTTCAAATATTGAATTTCAGCCTCATGACCCCTCAACTAGTGGTAAATGGACCATAGATGGATATTCAAGAACCATATATGTCCATGATAAAATTTAACAAAGTCATTAATCTTTATAAATGGGTACTTTTGTCTTTATTGTTTCTTTGTTCAACTGATGATAATCCATGAAATGTCATAACCTCCCACCCACCATTTCAGATAATAGGACTACTGCTACCTAGGGGAAACACTGGGTATGATAAAACCTTTCTCATTAAGTTACCAAAATACAACTATAAATATTAGTGCTTGGTAGGTGCCTTTGGATATTCCGTAGATGATATTGAGGTAGTCCCTAGTTGCATGTCTATGAAAAAACACAATTCCATTTATCTAAGGCAGTCCCATAACATTTTTGGGGAAGATGATCATATAATCCTTCAAAACTGAAGGAACACATATTTATAATATGGTTGTTACAAAAAGTTCTAGACTTTCCAAATGATGGGTGATAGGGTGAAATGCCCTTCCCACAACATCTTCTTATCCTTCAATGAGGTGACTTTATTTAGAAAAGGTGAACCTCATCCAATTGGTGCATAGGAATTTGGATAGTCTATACTAATAGTAGATCTGGGTTCAAACCATGGAACTACAATTAATGCACAAGATGAAATCATTGGGTTACATTATCATGACTCTAATGTCCAATGTGAACCTCTATTCTTCAAGTGATAGATCAAAATGAAGATAGGTAAAATATATAGAAGAAGGGTTCCCAATATGAACATAATGATGATATTGTTGTGATAATGTATTTAATTAGAGATATATATTTCACACCAATAGACATGATATAAAAAATGACTATAAACTGTGTCTAATAATACTATGGAATGATTTGAATAAACACAGATTGTACCTTGAATCATCTCATGCGCTGTAGGATCCTAGACATCCAAATATGGTAGCTATCTGTAGACCTGGCTGCCAACTCTCTATGCAGGATGTGCTCTGCCTGGTTGTGGTGGAGGAAGGATTTATACCACATTCATCCAATTTTATCCCATCCTACTCCTCTTCCATCACTACCTCCCTTGGGACCACCCATATCCCAATGATGTCTCTACTATAGCTATCCCACATCTATCTCTATGGGATACTCGGTAGGATGGGTCAGGAAGTCTCATTCCATGTGACATCAGCCATCACAAGTGAAGAACCACCCCTCTTTAGGATTCTCTATTCCAATTGGTCATATTTCCCGATATGACAATGTTATTGAGCATGCTCGTTGAAGGGTCTCCAATTAAAAAATCTCTTGAACATACCAACTATTATAGATGACACTTCTTAGACATTCCCAATACCATTCATATCTATCAAGTATCCCATTTATAAAAAAATATATTTTCCATGGGCCCAATTCAACACCCCAGAGTAGGTGGAGATGCAGAAGGGAACTATGGTTGCTCTGATCTCTCAACGGAGCACCTACTTGATATTTCATGCCCAAAAATACCCATCACACTTTATGCTGAGAGAGTATATTGTAGGGTATGTAAACCTAGATGCGTACTTATCCAATTAAAAGACCTATTGAATCTATAGAAGGAACTAAATATACAGGAAGTGTAAAAATGATGGGTAATACTCATAACAAAATAGTTTTTGAAAGTCGTGCCACGAGAGTGTCAACACATCGTTCATTTGAGTAAACCGGATCCACCAAATCCCTACTAATCTATGAAAAATACTGACTTCCAAATCAACTATATGATTTTTCAGTGCCTTGATAATCTATAATATACAGACTACCAAATCTGGCTAATCCTCTTCCACATGGGGATATATCTCACTACATAACCTCAGAGCTCTCTAATTCTAGAATTTATGGAGTACGCTCAGCCTGCACACATCCTTGGCACACTATACATGGATGATCTAATTCTCAATAAGTGTAGGTACTGATTCCTTTCCACCTAGAGGAAATTGATCTAATTATGGAACCTAAATTGAGGCTCTATATTTTATTGGTTCATCATCATGAACCAGTGCTGATATCATGTCTGGATGTCATCACCGAGGCATCCTGAGTATTATCAATGAGTACCACAGATAGATAAGAATATAAGAATATATATATATATATCAATAATGGAGATCATACTCATGAAGTATAGTGAATGACTCAATACATCATGATCTACATACCATTAATCCCTGTAAATAAGGTCTCTTCATACCAAGTTGACAAGAAGATTATTAGGATCTTGGTGAATGGATATGTCGGCCGCACGTACCTTCACTAAACAATGTGGCCTAAGAGCCACACATGAGAGAATTTAAAATTGTTTCCCTATACCCAATCAGTACTCTCAAGGGAAAAAATAAATAAACATCGCAAGGAATGATATTTATCAAATACCAATCAGTCACAACATGAACCAAGTAAGGGATTGCGCTACATCTACCCCAAACCCACCTCCATAGGCTAGATTGAGACTAGTTTTGAAATAATAACTAACTCATGGGGGACTTATCATGAGTACATATACAGAAGAACACATTCAACACAATGGGAATGTGTAGAGGGAAAAAATATGAGATGAAATGCTATTTTAAATAAACAAAACATTCATGGACCTCTAATGTGTACGATGTATGGTAGATTAAACTAAAATGAAAGGGGGGAAAATATATTCCAGACCAAAAAAGTATTCCAATGAAATAAGAAATTTGAAATATAAAACAGCTAATCGAGCCTAGCTCTAGGATCCCAAGCTATGACTACCATACTCAGTCAATGAACTATGTGTCCCTATGATCCTCTGATGCCCTGATGAACATGTCTGTCATCTTCAAAATACATGACATGTCTTGGGTGAACCCACAAAGGGTCCAGTATAACAGTATCCATTACAATGCACCAAAAAGGATGTTGGGGTACTATTAAAAGATATAACTGACGATTGATGTGATGGATGGAATATGGTACATTAAAATATTACAGCCTAACCCAATAAGAGAGTAAAAGTAAGCACATCTAAACACAAGGATCTTGACATGGAGAGAATATGATGTTGTCATTGGTTATTCACTACCTATAGATAGAGATCAGACTCATCCATCCATGTGAAGATAAACATGGATATTACATGGCATACCCCACACGTCTTCTACTCTTTTTAAAGAAGATTAATTAATCCCAAGTATTGGGTACAGAAATATGAGATATGTATATATATATATATATATATGTTCAGTCATAGAATCCCAAATGAGAGATAGTAAGGGTTTCTCCATCTCACAAGAAATCCGAATAAGAATAGTAATCAATATTTCAAAAACTATATATCCATGATTCTTGAAATCTCACATGTCCTCCCTGAACAATTATGTTTAAGAAAATCAATAACCCCACCATGATAATATCAACATTTGGAGGTACTATATTTCCCTCACTATTTTAGATCGTGTCACCAGGATATATCTTTATGGGATAAAGTGTTAATATTTATCATGTGTCCATAGCTATTCCAAACCACGTCTCATAACTATGTTACATAGTTAAGGGGCCAAATTTTTATTGTAAGGATCACATGACCCTGTACGATGGGAGGTTTTTATTCTGATAGTCACTGAGGAACTCCACTTCCCAAACCACATTGAGGGTTATGCTTGGGAATTCCATCGTGGAATTCCATGACCTTGTCTTATGTGAGAGTAACCCTTATGATTCTTTATAAAACTCCACTAAAAATCCCAAATGGGTGGTTACACCATGAAGATTTCATCATGGAACTTAACTATCCATACCTACAAGAGGGTAAGATGAAAACATCGAGGAACTCTCCAGCTCATTCCTACATGAGGAAAAATTGAGAAAATCGTTGGGGTATGCCACTACCTGTCCCATCCAGAGGGAAATTCTATTACTTACTCTACTGAACTATACTACCCAGCTTTACTAGTGGGTTAATCCCAGAACATGTCTCGTTATTTATCATGATTGATGCAATCATCAAATGTCCCCTCAAGGTACGAAAAACGTGTAAAATTTCTCATAATATCTAAAATATCATTCTAACAGAAATATCGTGTTCTGGATGAAACCATTCTTATGATAGGGTACTCCCAGAAAAATATTTTTGTTAAAATGAAGTGGATATAGTTGTTAGAATAATACTCAAAAGAGATTAAGGGGTACATGGTGTGTGAGGAAACCCACATGTACTGTGATCCCTCTCCTCATCCGGGTGATTCCATTGGATAGCACACATCTCCAACCAATGTTGTAGAACATGTCATGTTGGTGGAATACACATTGTTTCTTGAGTAACTGGGACTGGGATTGTGTCCGGTGGTCATGTCCATATACTCAAACACTATTTCCTTCTATTATGGTACACATCGTGACGGTCTAAATGGGAATTCACCCATGTGGATAACACTTGTCCTTATATTTTTACACAGAGCTCCTTCCCATGTGGCCGATCACATAAGTTTTCTTATCGGGGAAGGGTTACATAGTGTGTGAGGGAGTGTTATATGTTGTGTTATCCTCTAATTTTACAAAACCATAATAAAGCTTGGAGGGAGGCTACACATCATGTTGTTCATTCTATTGATGACATGTAGTTAGGTTTTCAAAAAAATTCCCATATTTCATGGTTATTATATGTGATTGAAATCTATTCAATCCACATAATATCCCACCATGATTTAACCCATAAAAATAAAATATAAATATTAATAATGACTTTGTGCCACTACTTAATGGAAATTTTCTCTCTTCACCCGCAAGTGTTGAGCTACACATTATATTCATCATCATTTGTTCATCATTCAAGTTCTCAGTCTAAAATCAAATGATCAATCATTAATACACCATGATGGTTTGTGATCTATTCTTATCTCAGAAAACAATCTTCGTTTCGTCGACCCTCTATAAACCTGATTACGCGATCGTGTTTCTTTATCATAGAAACTATCGAACCAAGAATCAGGGGATTCCATCAGTGAAGAATAAAAATAATGTAGGATAAAATAATACGAATAATTTTTTATGAGATCTTTGTCCAAGATTTATTTCAAAATTGATGAGGAACAGAAATTTTATATTATAAAAAAGAAGGTAAAAAACTGTTTTAATACTCAGGTTCATGAAATGGTTTTCTATAGTGGTTTATATCGAAGAACAACATTCTATTTTCTCCAACATTTAATCAAAACGGCTGTAAATAACAAATAATGAGTCCTAACTCTATTTTGGTTCAATATCTATGGAATAACTTGACCTCCAATGAATTAGTGAGGACTATCTGCATATTTTTTACTTCAGTTCACATTGATCCAAGGATTCCTCATTCATCAAAGAGATTCTCCAAAGGAGGAGTGGAAGAAAGCTTCTCTGACATATTTGAATTGTGATCTATCCATGGTCAAATCTCTATAGTGATTAATTTATAGCATCATTTTAGGTAATAGTTTAATTAGTTATTTATATAAATTTATTACTTGATTTACTTTAATGCAATGCCAATGATATAGGGTCTTGAATTCCCCTTGAAGAATGATTTTATTTCCTTCCTAGTGTAAAACCCCCATTTTGGATCCAACTATGGTGTCACATTTCAAATAAAATCCTTATTTTATGTGATATCAAAATTTCATAATTAATCATGCACAAAATATAAAATATATTTAATATTTTTTTTAAAATAAATTGAACTCACAATGTGCATTATAATTGAAATCTATCTCAGCACCTAGATTTGGAAATATATATAGAAATATTTTAGTGTATTATAATGATAAAACATGGTCTCTACATCTATAGTTGATTTCAAATAAAAAATAGTTATCCTTTGGAAAATATCATGATAAAACCATAAGGAGGACCCTGAGTAAATGTATATAAGTAATTTTAAAGTGTAGTAAAAGTATAAGAAAATGTCCAAGAATTTTGGTGATGGATAGTGTGAGTGGTTTCATTGAAATGTATCCTTGTCGGGACAAGACATGTGGATTTGTATCTAGTTGAGATATGAATATTTGTGACAACCCCCAAAATAAAATATTGAGGTAGAATCAATCAAGATATAGTGAATAGTAAAGGGACATGTTTCACAACTCTGTTGACACTCCCAGGGAACATGATTTGGGAATATACCAACTATTATCAAAACATCATGACTGTTTTAAATATTATTTTGATATGAATAAACTAGGATAAACCTTTGATCTAAAATATTAAGAATGTTCCATAATATAGGCATCCTATAATTGATTTTCAATGCTTATGTTATTCTTCAATATGACAACGATTTCTTACTCTATGGTTTTTGGTATTTTTCAATGCATGGAACATGAAGGAGGAATATTAATGATGATTAAAATGAACAATGTAATGATTTACCTCATCCAAATTTGTATGTTATGGGAGATTTAGTGAAAAATATTATTGATATGATCACCTAGAATTATCTATCTATGAATCATACATGACCTCCAAATGAGGAAACTAGAGAAAAAAATCATATTGAATCCTTTATGTGGTAATGTATATAAGGATCCAAACATAAAGAAATACATAATCATTAGTTAAGTCATGACTTTTAATTTATTTCACATTGATGAACATTTTAGGTTTTTTAAATTAGTGAATTAAGACATAATACATAAATAAAATCCCGCATTTATACAGAGTAGATACTACTAAAATAGTAAATATCTCATCCATAATGTAAAACTTTTAAAAAAACATGATTTATTTTAAAAATATTTAAAAACATTCCACATGAATACCTACTTTCTCTTACCATTCCTTAAAACCTATGATAATTATTTAAAAACATGGGATGATCATACAAATATCATTTGGGGATATAAAGAAAGAAAATCGTTAGTCAAGTGAAAACATGAAAACCCATAAAAACCCATTTCATGAAAGCTAATAAAAATGAATTGAAAAATAATATAGTTTTAGTGGGAAATATTTTCCATATATCTATTAAAATTAACCTTCCAAATGGAATAACCTTTCAGTCAACATCCATATCCATAGTACCAAATTCCTTAGCGATCTGTAATGGGGATCACCTATCATATCATGAGTTATAATGGGGACCAAACCTCCATATATTGATATATATTGTGGATAAACCCATAATATATTGATATATAGTGGGATAACCCCATAATAAAAAATTTACATACAATATTTCCAAAATAAAATACTTAATAACTCATTTAAACCCATGATTAGAACACTTTCCAATATAAAAATACACTATTCATAGAAACAACATTCAAAATAAAAATAATGTGCACCTAATAATTAAATAGTAATAATAAATAATAAATATGGAACCATATAAACTAAAAAATTATATTAATAAAGAATCATGGAATTAGGAGATAGTCGTTATAGAGTATATAAAAAACAATCTTTTTGAATTTCATATAATTGACATTTAAAAGATTTCCAAAGGAAAGCCTATTACCTCGGGTTCATCATCCTAAAAATTGTTAAATTATATGTTATTATGGTTTTCTGAGTGATAATACTTTATTAAATACCTATAAACTTGTTTATAATACGTGAAATCATATTATTACAAAAATTTCCACCCATTTATTCTTAATATTTTGTTATTTTCATTATTTCTTGTGCGTACTATTTCTGGTTTCAATGGTAGGGTTGATATTGATTTACCCGTCAAAATTTAATAACAATCCATAAGTGAAATATATATATTTATTTTTTTTAAACTATTATTGGATAATTAAAACATTACAATATTGTGTTAAAGGGAAACAAAAACTCATCATCCATGAAGGCGGTGAATCCACACACCACATATGACTTTTTCATTATTTATTGATAAATACAGATGATGGGTGATCATATAATTAATATAAAATTAAAAAAATCCCAGTATATATATGATACTAGAGTGGTCATGAGTTATTGGATAGAAGGTGAGGATATGGTTGAAGTGAAAAAGGGATTAAAAAGAGAATGAAAACAAATCTTACTTGTTGAAAATTTATTCTTGAGAATCTCTTTATGTGTCTTGGAAGTGTATTTTGGTGAATACATGAGAATTATAATGTATATAGGGGTGAGGATAATGTAATTTTATAGAATATAATTTAACAAAAAGGCATATGTTGATGACTACTTTTGAAGGAAGGAGACTTGTTTTATAATTGATGTGATGTGTAACCTATGAATTATTATAATTATAAATATACAATATATCTATAATAGGATTGAATACATTCAAAAATAAATGTAAGAAAGGGATTAAATTTTCAACCTATTATTATTGAATTTTCTTTACTGAATATGTTTTGTATTTCTAAATAATTTAATAAACAAATATTTCCATGAATAATAAATTATCTCAAATTAAACACTATTAATAATTATGACACTAAACAGAACAGAAAAATGATTCAAATTAGAATATAATTTTTTATTATATCATTTAATTTTCATTAAATCTATATAACTCATTAATTAGAATAGAAATCTGAAATTAAATTTATTTTATTATTTTTAGTATTCATTTAATTAGTTTATCCGCTAATGAAATAAATACTACATCGTTTTTGTGGAATAAATTTTGGTATTAATTTATTATCTATGAATTAAAAATATATTTTCATAGATAATATAAAACTAATATAATTAAAATTATTATTTACATTCAAATAAAACATATAGAAAACCATATATTAAAATATTATACAAATTAAAAACTATAATGTCACAGAATGACATTATTTTCAAATAATATAATATGAAGTCCTTAAAGTGATTCATGAGGTTCCAAAATTACCCAATGTCGAGTAAAATAAAAAAAATTATCTAAATTTACTTATAGAAAAATTTTTACACAAAATATGGGTCATTTAGTAATTAATATTATTTTAATTAAAAACATTTTACATATTTTTCATTGACTTTCACAAGAACTACATCAGTGCTACATAAGCAGTAATGTGGATTAATTAAAATATAAAAATTATAAAAAATTGTTATCATAAAAATATATTAATGAGGTCCAAAATAAAATACAATATTTATTCATTATGTATATTTAATCATTTCCATAACAGAAAAATTTCTTAAATTTGTTTTACAATATTTTCATGTTCTACCCAACCATTGCAAAATAATATGTATAACATTAATATTATATTTGTATAAAATTTAAATTTATATATGAAATCACAAATAATAAATATTAATTAATAAAAAAGTTATTATAAATATTTTTATCACTCCATTATTATTTATAACGAACCAAATTTGAGAATGTAAACGTTGTGAATGAACTGTATCGGTATTGCTAAAAAAATTTGTACTTGTCATTAATTTTTTAACAATCATGTTCTAATTTATTTCTATACAATATTACCACTACAAAAACAAAATTTATGTATTCAATAAATTTAATATATTTCAAATAATTATTATGTCTTCATAACTTAAAATATAATATATTTTATAAATATTATATTTTATAACATTTGATAAATATTAAATTTTTGTTTAAAATTATCAAAAATTTATTGAAAGATATTTTTTTTGATGATGACATAAAAAATGAAGTTATATTTTCCAAAAAAATTATATAACTAAAAATTTAATTTTTTAAGCTAATAATCATATAATAAATTATTTATTTTAATAATTACCTAAAAATGAATATAACTATTTAATTCAAGAATACTGATAAACAAGATTATTTAAATACCTAGTTTTTTAAGTTGTAAACCACTTTTTGAAATTTCAGCCTCAAAATATTATTCACTTATTAAAAAAATTGGGATACTTTTCCCTTATAACACATTTAGATTCCCATATTGACTATTGAACCTTGTGTTTTCTCCACAGAACCTTAACATGATTAATATCCTTATTATAAAATATTTTCTATCTATGATATTTAATATGAATAGATTTATCATCATAAGAATATTTCTCTTCTATTTTAATTACTTTTGGGGTCAAAAAAAGTTATTTCTGTGGCCCAATACTTTCTTAAGATCGAAAAAGATAATCAATGTGAACCTAAGATAAACCTGGAGGCATGGCAACTTGGTAGGCAACTAGTCCAATATTCTATAAGATTTCATAATTTCCAATGAATCATGTACATGACATTCCTTTCTTTCCAAAACATTGAGAAACATACCAAGGTTAGATTTTTTATGAAAAAATGATCACCTACCTCAAATGAAATTTATTTCCTCCTATTATTTGTATAATGTTTCTACCTACAATGAGTTATCCTCATATGTTCTAGATCAACTGAATATTCTCTTCCACATTCTCTACCAATTATAGTCCAATAAACATTATGTCACCTAATTAATCATAAAATGGTTTTGATCGGCACCGATTTCTATATAGCTCCTCAAATGGTGACATATGTATACTAGAAAAAAAATGTAATTGTAAAAAAAATAAACTAAAGAATGATGTTGATACCGACATCACTAAATCCATTGAACAAGTTTGAAGAATAACCTCCAATGTCATAATTGATCACATTAAATATCCATCATATTGAGGATATAAGGATGTGAGGAAATTTAATTCAATAGCTGAAGACATTTGAAGGCCTTTTAAAAAGTAAGAAGTGAACATGGGATCACAATAAAAAAATGGTGATAGGTACTCCATGTAACTTGACTATCTCCTTTAGATAAAACAAAGAACGTTGATCAAAATATATGTTGTCTCAAATAATAACAAAAATCATTAAATTTACCCAAAATATCAATAATAAATCAGATCGAATTGATATATAAATATATCATTAACAGTTCAACTTTGAAATCCATGGACGTATTTTCACATTTCACACACTAGAATTATAAATTGATGAATCACCCCCTTTGGTGACTTCCATACTTCTTTGTCCTATTAACATGTCAAAAATTTCATGGTAATATCATCAATATATATTTTCATTCAATCCAACAAGTAATTCTATTGAACACCCTTATATATCTTAGTGCTTCCAAGATGAACAAAAAAGGGATAACTATGAGCTTCACATAAAAATCTCTTTTCTAAATTGTGAAAGACATTACACACATAATCTCTTTTAATATATATAAATACAAAATATATTAGTTTTTAATTCAATTATATTACCCTTTTAACTAATTGAAACATTTTCAATAAATTAATATCTTTCTTATGTTCTTTTCTAATGATGTATTTAAAAGACAACTGTAAAGACACAAATACAAAACAGAGTAATTTCATACACCAAAAAATTATAAAAAAAATTAGAAAATAATTCATAAAGAGGCCATGTTCTAAATGCAACATGGTTAATGTATGATTATGTCTGTGAATAATGGAATCCCACTCCACACTATGTTATCTTTTTGAGGGTGGTAAATAATCACACAATCATAATCCTTTAAAATTTTTATACATCTTCTATGTCTTGTGTTTAATTATTTTTGAGAAAATATATAAATCCAACTTTTATGATTTGAATATTTTTTATTTTTACTCCATATAAATAATGACTTTAATTTTTTATGTAAAAAAACAATAGAAGCTAATTATAAATCATTTATAGGGAAATTTAACTCATGGGGTTTCAATTGTATTGAAACATACTAAATTACCTGATCATTATTCAATATGAAACACCCAAGTCCTTTAAAGGAAAAATAGTTATAGATGAAAATTCATTATATCATGATGGTAGGGACAAAACATGAGGATTCAAAAACCTTAATTCTAATTCCTAAAAACAATAATCACATTCTTTCATCCAAATGAACATAATTCCTTTTTCAGTTAATTTAGTACCTGTATTGGATAACCTTGATAATTTTTCACCAAACCTTTAGTAATAGCCTACCAAAACATGATAACTATGAATCTTTATTATATATGTGGGTAATGGACATTTACCAATAACATTGGTTTTAATAGGATAAATAGGAAATACATCATTAAACAAATGTGATCAAGGAACTAATGTTGTGAAAACTAAAATTCACACTTGCTGAATATTACATATAGTTTCCATTATTCAGATGTTTTCAAAAAACACCTATATTTCATTCAATATCATTTTTATTTTTAGAATATATGATAATTTCATCTGTGAAATCAACCACGATGTTATAAAAGATTTCATGGAATATTCTACTCACATGATCCATGAATAAAACTAGCAGATTAGATAACTAAAATGACATTCATATGAATTCATAATGCTTTTATATTTAATAAAACTTAGTCTTATGAGTTTTTTTATTCCTTTACATTCAACTGATGGTACCCTAACCCTAGGTCAACCTTTGAAAAATATTGTGATCTTTGATGATGATAAGAAAAATAACTTTTATGAGGATATGTATACTTATTTTTAACAGTGTTATTATTCAAGGATCTATAATCAAGGAAATGTCTCATTAGACCATAAATCTATTTAAAAAAAATATGGGACCAACTCTAGGTGATGGGATAGTTTGGATTAATCCTTTCTCTAATAAATCTTAGTACTAATTTTTCAATTATTGAAATTATTATTGAGTAATTCAATATGGGGGTTTTGAAATTGGGTTAGGATTAGTAACTAAGTAAATAGTAAACTCAACTTATCAATCAGGAAATCCAATTGGAAAAATCATTTGGAAAAATATTAATTTAATTATTAACCACTAGCACATCATTAATCTAAACATTTCATTTATTATTAAAAATATTTGAAAGATAACATCCATTTCCTTTAATTTTATTTTGTCATCCTCCTTGTATGTTATCAATGATATGTTTGAATTATTTTAAACAAATTGAATCTTTTTCTAGAAACAAAATCTTTATTTCTATAATAAATTTTATTATGGAATGCATAAAGACACCCTATAAAAATGATAACATGAATATATCTTAAAGTAAAAACAATAGGGTTATTATGTAAATTTCGTCGATAAAAAATTATATTAATACTCTTATAATTTATTTTTTCTTTCATATTTTCTCCAATTGTTTTCAATATATGTTCGAGATTCATTTATTATGATGTAATTTAAATTTTATTAGAAAATTTCCAAGAAATGAATGAATGTGTATACCATGAATAAGAAACACACTGGAACATTCACTAAAAACAAGAAATGTACCTGGTACCACTTCATTTTTGGGATCAAATTCTTCTATTGTAGTTGAAAATGATTTTTCCACACACTTCTATTTCTAATCTTGCTGATTTCCCATATGAGTGTCTAGATTTGGACACACATTTTCAAAATTACCCAACTACATATATTTAAAGTATATAACCATTAGCTTTTCAAAATTATTTTGATAATATTTCTTGGACTCATGAGCCATATTCCAAGAATTTCCACATTAGAATATCCGAGAATTAACATGAAAATTATCTTGGATTACTCATACCACTATTTTCATAACAAGGGTATTTGATTTTCATTCCTCCAAATTTCATTGATGAATTATTCCACAAATCATGAAAACTAGAACGCTTCTTATTATGGCCATCAATGGAACAATTGTGTTAGAAAACTCCATTATAAAACTTTTATCACAATGAACAATATTCTATTATCTTTTAAATTATTGTGTATCCAATGCTCTTTGTAATATAGGTTTCAATACTAAGTAAAACCAATAAATTTTTCTATTAGTTTCCAAAATGAAATCCGGTACATACTTTTCACATCTAGTGATGTTTTCATCATATGCAGCTGATGAATTTTTACTTTTTTTCCTCAATTCCTTAAATTGTTTTTCTTTTTGATGTTGACCAATCATAGGGAAATATTTCTCAATAAAAAGATAATTGAATGTTTTACATTCCATGGAATCAGTATCTTTATTATCTCTAGTATTCCTAATAAAATTTCCACCATCAATCAGTATCACCAACAAAATGATAAATGAAAATTATTATCATTTGATGTTTTTGTAATCTCATGTCATTAAATATAATTTATAGATATTTGATCCAACCATAAGCTACCATCAGGTCAGATGATCCACGGAATGATTGGGGATGTTGCCTCATGAAATTCTCTAAAAAAATATGTTCCTTCATGGTAGATCTTGTTCCTCTCTCGCATGGAAACCATCACTATTTATAGCATTATTCAAATAAGATAATGATGTCACAAAATGATTAGTTTCAATTTCCACCATTTCACGCTAAAGATTCATGTAGATATGAGCATCTTGCTGCCTTCCTACAATGCATTCCCTATTTGATATATGGAAAACCACTATGAACTGACATATATTAGAAAAATAAACATTGTAATCTTATAATTCTCTATAATTTTAATTTAATCATAATGTAAAACTCATTTATGGTTTTATATCATAATCAAAAAAGCCCCTAAATTTACCAAAACCTTCCTTTAATACCAACAATAAGGACCCGTCCATAAAAAAATTACATAATCATTAGTTAAATAAGAAATAATGTTATTTTATATTAGAGAAATATTTAGTTTTATCTCTTTCGATAATTCAGAGATATTACCTACATAAAATCTCACATTTACACAAGGTGGGTACTACTAAAATAGTATCCATTTCTTTCAAAATGTAAAACTTTAAAAAAAATAGATTATCTTAAAAAAATTAAAAACAAAAAATATCACCTTATCTTATCTATTACACAACCTTATAACATTTAAAAATCAAATAAAAAAATATTTTGAGCAAAAAAATCTCAGTAAGGGGCATAAAAAATTAAAATTGTTAATCCGTTGAAAATATGAAAACCCATTAAAAACCTTTTTCTTGAAAACAAATCACACATATAATGTCATGTGGATGAATTGGAAAAAATATTACCATATCTATAAGGACTCAACCTTATTACATACATAATCATGAATTTACTCAAGAAAACACATCATTTTAAATTGAATATCATTTCATGTTTAGAGCTTTAGATAGTTAGGACAATACATTCATGACTTTACACATTATTACAGAGTGGATATTATAAAAACAGTTTCAATTTTTTTCAAAATATAAAACATAAAATAAGACTCCTTGACAATTATTCAACATTTAACATGTCTTCCTTCCTTGTATTACACATCCAATAACATGTGAAAAATCATTTAATAATTTGGGATGAGCACAATAGCTCAGTAAGGGATGGAAAAGAAGGAAAAATCAAATTAGTCCATGAAAACTCATAACGTATGAATGCATTTTCAAAAGACATTCTTGTCACCCATATATACTTACATTGTGTAATATGAGATTTAAAAAAGATCCACACAAAACATGAGAAAATAAATATAATCATAAAGGTATATTGGGGAATTAATTACATAATCTTGTAACCATTCTTGGCTACCTTATAATTTGGAACCCTCACAGCTACCTTACTTTCTGTAACCATCGAAGTTACACTTGGAGTAACCATATGGATGACCTCCAAGATATTCATACCCAATGAATTGGAGGGAGATATAGGTCCAAAATTTCATCATAAATAATTCCCAAGAACCAAAACATAATCATACAACATGAATAATTCCATAACAACATAAATTTGTAATTTCGTAAAACCGAATTTAAAAAGAGGATTTTTAAAGAAAAACCCCTTATAAATATCATACAATTGAAGAGAGACTTAATAGTGTGGATGGAGTATATATATATACTTTAAATTCACATAATGAAACATAATATAAAAAGAACCCATCACACAAACAATTTAAATAGCACATAAATAATTAACTAGAAGTTTAACCCAAAGAATAGAAATCAGGTAAAGAATTCCCTTACCTCGGGTTTGTCTTACTTTCATCTTGTTTAAAAATCATGTATAATGGTTAAAATAGTGTTATTAATATTTTACAAAAACATTTCCATGTTTATAACATCTTATATAATCATTTCATAACATCGTTTCACCCTTAATTGTTAGAATTTTTTCCTTTCCACTGTTTTTGGGTGAGTTCTTAACATAAGTTAGAACATTAATGATGTATGTTTAAATCATTTTAGTTGTTATTTGATAATAACAACCATGTTTTGTCTTATAAATTAGAATGATGAGTACAAAAGAATTCCATAACCATGGGTGAGTCATGAAACATATATTTAATCCTGGTTCAACCATATTATTGGTTTCATGATGAGACTTGAAAGAATTAATGTAAATTAAAATCACATCGTCCATGATGTCGATAATTCGACACAAACGGACAATGTTTTTATTCTTTAAATAAGTGGAAGATGAGAAGAATAATGATGATTAATTTTCCATAAACATGATAACATGTATAATATACATGATTTATTGATATTTCATGCCTCTAGGGTAATGAGATATGATGAAATAATAAGGAAAGAACTCAATATAAATGAATAATTGTGAAATCGCTTACAAAAATTCGGCAGCCTAACGGCTATGCAACCTGGTTTTAGAAAATATTAAAAATTGTGAGGACTGGATTCACCCATCCATAAATGAATCATAATATAGAGAAAATCAATAATAATAAATATAGAAGAACATGGTTTGAAAACATGAAAATTATACTACATAAAAGAGAACTTGAAAGGAAAAAAAATGAAATTGAGAATTTTATTACCATGTAGTGTAACCCTTAGAAGATGAAGGTTGGGACCTTGGGGGCTTGAGGAATCCTAGGGATTACTAATATGAAGGTAAGGAGGCGATATATCCATTGAGGGATTATCAGGAATGAATTCAATAAAGGGAAGCGCTGGTATTTATAGGAAAAGTGAGGGATTATTTTAATAATTTCCAAGGGAAACCTCATGGGTGGTATTTGCAAAACCATGGGCAATCCCATGGTATTTTATAATGGTATCATCCACTTGGGAAACCAGACATCTTATTTTACTATACAAAAGTCTATCATATTTATGAAATCATTATTATATCTTTAAGAATTTCATTAACACACCGAAACTAAAAACTGTATTTTTACTATTCACCGAAAAATCAACTATTTCAGATAAATTCCCAAAATTCACCCTATCCATTTATCGATGTGTAGATTTCAAAAGTTAATTCCTTTTTTGAAAATAATTTTCTAAATACTATTATTTTAATTTTTAAATAAATGTATAATTAATTCTAAAATTATCCGTTCTAATTCTACAACTACTTCTTTATCACAATGAAAAATTAACCCATATGTTATTATCTTCCAGCCTTAAGAAATGAAAATAATAATAAAATATAC
This sequence comes from Viscum album, assembly GCA_963277665.1. Classification (NCBI taxonomy): domain Eukaryota; kingdom Viridiplantae; phylum Streptophyta; class Magnoliopsida; order Santalales; family Viscaceae; genus Viscum; species Viscum album. The sequence continues at coordinate 440,244,636 of OY728142.1, forward strand.
TATTCATTAGGGTCATATTACTATTCATACTACTATTTATTATGGTATGTTACTACTCACAAAAAAAACAAGTTTGTTTAAATAGACTTTAAATAACAAACTGAACACAAATGTAGATGACAGTTTCTTGAAATTTAAAACATAGAAGGGGAAAAATTATATTTAATGGCTAGTTATAAATATATACATAAATCAATGTTCCAGGAATTTCTATTTATTTTTAGAAAAATTTTGGGAGTTAAATTATCCCCTCCATCTTGGAATTGATTCCTCGCAATTTTATTTACTTATTAAACAACTGAGGGTACTTTTACCTAATAGCATTTTCAGACTCCCATATTGCTTCTTAAACCACGTGGTTTCTCCACAAAACCTTTACCTTGTGGATTGCCTTATTCCGAAATACATATTCCCATTGATCAGGAATCTGAACTGGTTTCTATTTATAAGAAAGGATCTCTTCCAACTGAACTAATTCTTGGCACAAGACATGTGATGAATCTGGCACATACATTCTCAACATTGAAACATGAAAAATATTGTGTACCAGATGCAAACTCGGAGGAAAATCTACATGGTATTCTACTGTTCCAAATTTTTCCAATATTTCATAAGGACCGATGAATCATGGACTTAGCTTTCCTTTCATACTGAAACACACCACACTTTTCTATGGAGAGACTTTAAGGAAAACATGGTCACCTACCTCGAAAGTGAGGTCTTTCCTTCTTTTATCTGCATAACTTTTCTCCCTTCTTTGAGATATCCTCATGTGATGCTAGATCATCCTCACATTCTCAGCCACTTCTTCTACTAATTCTCTCCCCATCAAAATTATTTAACCGAATTCATCCCAAAATGCTGGAGTTCGACACTACTTCCAATTCAAGGCCTCAAAAGCTACCATCTAAATAGTGGAATGAATACTGTTATTATAAGAAAACTCAAATAAAGAAAGATGTTGATCCCAACTTTCCTGATAGTCCATTGAACAAGATCGAAACATATCCTACAAAGATTGAATCATTCGTTATGACTGCCCATCTGATAGAGGATGAAAAGATGTAGTGAAATTTAACTCTATTCCCAATGACTTCTGAATTGCCTTACAAAAGTTAGAAGTGAACCTAGGATCCCGGTCAGACTCTATGGAAAAAGTAACTCCATGTAACCTTACAATCTCGTTGAGGTAAAAACGAGAAATCAAATCCAAATACAGTGTATCCCGATTAAAAAAAATGTGCATAATTTGTTAGCCAATCAAAAATAACCCAAATAGCATTGTTACCTTGAGAAGTCTTTGGTAGTCCCCCAATAAAGTGTGTGGATTCATTCTCCCATTTCCACTCTGGAACTGGAAAAGGTTGAAGCATCCCCTTCGGTAACTATCTCTTTGCTTTAACCTGTTGACACATCATACATCTCATGGTAAAATCAACAATATCTCTTTTCATTCCATCCCACCAAAAATACTCCTGAAGGACTCTGTACATCTTAGTAATGCCAGGATGAACAAAAAAATAGAGAACTATGATCTTCACAGAACAATTCATTCTTCAACTGGGAATAACAAGGCATAGAAAACCATTTTGCAAAACCTAAAACAAAATCTTTATCAAGATTAAATTCTCTAAACTTACCAATTTTATCCAATTCTATCTTTTTCAGCAGCTCACGGTCTTCCTTCTGCGCTTTCTTCATTCTGTCTGATAACAAAGACTGTACTGAAACCTGAAACAGAAAAGATATATTCCCTCCACCAACAAATTATAAGCCAAAATTCATCAAATCATTAATCAAGGGATCATTTTCCTAACTTATCATGGTTAATGATGCATGATGTTTCCGACTTAAGGAATCTGCCACTTTGTTTGCTTTACTTGGATGGTAATTGATCGTGCAGTCATAATCCTTTATCAGTTCTAGCCATCTTCTCTGCCTCCTTTTTAATTCCTTCTGAGTGAATATATTTTTTAGAATTTTATGGTCTGTATATATTTGGAATTTGGTTCCATATAGATGATGCCTCCAAATTTTTAAAGAAAAAACCACAACTGCCAATTTCAAATCATGTGTGGGATAATTTATCTCATGAGGTTTAAGTTGTCTCGAAGCATAGGCAATTACCAGATCATTTTTCATCAAAACACAACCATGTCCTTTCAAAGAAGCATCACTCTAGATGAAAAACTCACCAATTCGGGAAGGTAAGGCCAAAACTGGAGCATTCACCAATCTCTTCTTCAGTTCCAGAAAACAAACATCACATTACTCTGTCCAAAAAATATTTAACTCCCTTTCATGTTAACTTACTTATCGGGATAGATAACCATGCAAAGTTTTTAACAAACCGTCAGTAATAACTTGATAAGCCCAGAAAACTATGAATCTCTCTAACATTTGTGGGTCATGGCCATTCATCAACTACTTTTGTTTTGGTAGGATCAACTGTTATTCCATCCTTATTTACAATGTTCCCAAGAAATGAAATCTGTTGCAACCAAAAATCACACTTTCTGAATTTTCCATATAGTTTATTTTCTTTTAATGTTGGTAAAACAACCCTTTGATGTTTTTCATGCTCCTCTTTATTTTAAAAAAATACCTGAATGTCATCAATAAATACAACCAGAAACTTATCCTAGAACTCATGAAATACTATATTCATAAGATTCATAAATACAGCAGGAGCATTAGTTAATCCAAATGGCATAAATACAAATTCATAATACCCACATCTAGTACAAAAGGCTGTTTTTGCGATGTCATCTTCTTTCACCTTCAGCTAATGGTATTCTAACATCAAGTCAATCTTGGAAAAGAACTGAGCTCCCTGAGCTGATCAAACAAGTAATAAATATGAGTCAATGCATACTTGTTTTTAACAACGATGTTATTCAAAGCTCTATAATCAATGAAAAGTCTCATGGAACCATCTTTATTTTTATCAAACAAAATCAGCACTCTCCATAGTGAAGTGCTAGGACGAATGAAGCCTTTATCAAGAAAATACTGCAATTGAATTTTCAATTCAAGATGTTCTATTGGAGCCATACGATATGGAGGTTTCGAAACTGTATTAGCATCAGGAACTATGTCAATTGTAAATTCGACTTTTCGATGAGGTATGAAACCTGGTAAATCATTAAAAAAACATCAAGGTATTCATTTACCACTGGAACATCATTAATTTGAATAGTTTCATTGTTTTCAACAATATGAGAAAGTTAAATTTCATTTCCATATTTCAATATATTCTCAGCTTCCTGATATGTTATAAATTGTATGGGTTCATTATTGTATATAAACTGAATCTCTTTCTAAATGATAACTTCGTTAGCTCTATAGTCCATCATAGCATGATAATCAGAAATCCAGTCCATCCCCAGAATAACATCAAACTCAACTAAGTGTAAAACAACTAGGTTTGCAGGTAATGTATTTCCACATACCAGAATAGTAAGATTCTTATAATTCCACTTTGTTATAACATTTCCCCCTGGTGTTTTAATAACATGTTCTGGTATCATTTGTTGAGGTGATATTTCCAATTTACAAGAAACTTTCTCAGAGATGAATGAATGTGTAGACCTCGTATCAATCAAAACATTAGAAAAATATGAGTGAAAAAACAAAGTACCTGATACAACTTCATTGGATGGCCTGACATCTTTTGACGTAGTCACAAAGGATCTCAATGCACATTTCAGCTTGTAGTTTGGATTCTTTGCATCATTTTGATCTATATTTGGGCATACATTTGCATAATTACCAATTTCCCCACATTTAAAACACTTTACAGTCTACTTATTAGGATTAGTCTTTGGATCATTTTCGTTACAATCTCGGACCATATGTCCAAACATACCACATGTAAAACACTTCCCAGTTTTAATAATACATTCCTCATGGTGTTTCTTGCACACTTTTCGCAAACTGGAAATTGGATTCTCTTACTATCAGTTTTCTTTGGTTGATTCTTACCCATTTCTTGCCAACTGGACCTCTTCTTCTCTTTGTTTCCAAAATGCACATGATCATCAACAAAATCCATCTCTACCCTCTCAGCACATCAAAAAAGTTTCTCATAACTTTTGAATTCATGGGAGGCCAATGCCCTTCGATAACATGGATTCAATCCTGAGTAAAAGTGGTGGATTTTTCTATCAAGATCCATAATAAGATTGGGAGCATACCTCACCATTCGAGGGAATTCCTCTTCATACAAAGCCACTGAGTCTTACCCCTTATGTTTCAATTCAAGGAATTTCTTATCCGTTATTATTTTCTCCACCTTAGGAAAATAATTTTCATGGAAAAGACATTTAAATTCATCCAAATTTAAGGCATAAAAATCATATCTACCCCTGATATTCCTTACCGTTGACCACCACTGATCAGCTTCCCCATCAAAATGAAAAATGGAAAGACTTACCTTTTGATTTTATGAAGATCCCATAACATTGAATATATTTTCAATGGATTTGATCCATCCTTCAACAGCTAGTATGTTAAAATATCCATTGAATGCCGGAGGATGTTGTCTCATAAAATGTTCCACTACTATCATGTTTCATCGGGGTACCTCTATTGGTCCAATTTCATGGATTCCACCAACATTTATTGCTTGCGTTAGGTGAGCCATTACTGTTACAAACTGCTCAGTTCCAATCACTACCATTACGGGCTGTAGTTCCGGAAGGATGTCATTCTATCAGTGACTCTACTCTTCAGCATCCATGTTCCATCTCTGGAAAACCATTCTGGACAATCATGTCTTTGATAAAGAAAATGGTAATCTTTAAATTCTATAAAAAATTAAACATAGGGTGAAAATCATTTATGGTATTCTATTGACTTCACCCTAACCCCTAAAGTTATCTAAACCATCCTCTGATACGAACTATAAGGAACCTACCTTATTACATACATAATCTTGAATTTACTCAAGAAAACAATTCATTTTACATTGAAGATATTTTCAAGATTAGTGCATTATAAAATTAGGACAATACATTCATGACATTACAAATTATTACAGAGTGGATACCATAAATACAGTTTCCATTTTTTTTAAAATATAATACATAAAACAAGAATCATGGACAATTGTTCATCATTTTACAAGTATTACATCTTTTCATTAAACATACATTAACCTATGAAAAATCATTTAAAAACATTGGATGAGCACAAAATATCAGTAAGGGATGGAAAAAAAGGAAAAATCACATTAGTTCATGAATACTCATAACATATGAAATCTTTTTCAAAATACATTCTTGTCACCCATATATACTTACTTTGTGAAATATGATATTACCATAAGATTCACAAAAAACATGAGAACATAAACATAATCATAAAGGTATATTTGGGAATTACTTACATAATATTGTAACCATTCTTGGATACCTTATAATTTGTAATCCTCACGGATACCTTACTTTGTGTAACCATCGTAGTTACACTTGGAGTAACTATACAGATGACCTACAAATTACTCATTCCTAATGAATTGGAAAGAGATATAGGTCCCAAACCTCATCATAAATAATTCCCAAGAACCAAAACATAATCATAAAGCATGAATAATTCCATAACAACATTACTTTGGAATTTTATAAAACCGAATTTAAAAAGAGGATTTTTAAAGAAAATCCCCTTATAAATATCATAAAATTGAAGAGAGAATTAATAGAGTGGATGGATTATAAATATATATACTATAAATACTCAGAATGAAACATAATATAAATAGATACCATCACACAAAAAACTTAAATTGCACATAAATAATGATATAGAAGGTTAACCCAAAGAATGGAAATCGGGTTACGAATTCCCTTACCTTGGGATTATCTTACTTCCTACTAGTTTAAACCTATTTTATAATAATTAAAAGAGTGTTATTAATATTTTATAGAAACATTTACATTTTTATAACATCTTATATGATCATTTCATAACATCATTTCACCCTTAATTGTTAGTGTTTTTCCCTTTGCACTGTTTTTGGGTGAGTTCTTAACATGATTTCCATGATTGGTACATGATGGACATTCTTGTATATTGGATGTGAAAATCCAGAATTGGAATGAATAATTATTTACATATATCCAGTAATATAAATTATTCCATTCATCAGTTTTAATTATTACATGAGGATGATTTATAAGTTAGAACATTAATGATGTTTGGTTAGATCATTTTTGTGGTTATTTGATAATAACAACCATGTTTTGTCTTATAAATTAGAATGATGAGTAAAAAAGAATTACAGAACCATGGGTGAGTCATAAAACAAATATTATAACCTGGTTCAACCATATATATGTTTTCATTACCATAATTTAAAGAATTAATGGAAATTGAAAACACATCGTCCACGATATCGCTAATTCGACACAAATAGAAAATGTTTTTATTCTTTAAATAAGTGAAATATGAGAAGAATAATGATGAGTAATTTTACATAAACCTGATAAAATATAGAATATAAATGATTTATGGAGATTTCATGCCTCTTGTTTAAGGATATATGAAGAAATAATAAGGAATGAACTCAAAATAAATGAATAATTGTGAAATCGCTTACAAAACATTGGCAGCCTAACGGCTACACAATATGGTTTTAGAAAATATTAAAAATATAGGGGACAAGGGTCACCCATCCAAAAATGAAATATAATATATATAAATCAGGAATAATAAATAAATAAGAACATGGTATGGAAACGTGAGAATTATATCACATAAAAGAGAACTTGAAAGAAAAAAGAACGAAATTGGGAATTTTCTTACCTTGTAGAGAAACCCTTAGAACATGAAGGTTGGTACCTTGGGGGCTTGAGGAAACCTTGGGATGACTAATATGAAGGTAAGGAGTCCAGATCATAGTTGACAGAGAATTGAGGATGAATTAAATGAAGGGATGATTTGGTATTTATAGGAAAAGTGAGGGATTATTTTAATAATTCTCAAGGGACACCTCATTGGTGGTATTTGAAAAACCATGGGCATTCCCATGGTATTTTCTCATGGTATAAGCCACATGGGAGACATAACATTTTATTTAACTATAAAAAAATAGATCATATTTATGAAATCATTATTATATCATTAATGATGTCATTAACACACTGAAACTGAAAACTGTATTTTTTAATATTCACCGAAAAATCAACTATTTCAGAAAAATTCCCAAAACTCACCCAAACCATTTATCGATGTTTAGATTTCAAAAATGAAGTCCTTTTTTGAAAATAATTTTCTAAATTTTATTAATTTAATTTTTTGATAAAATAATACTTAATTCATAAAATATTAGTTCTAATTCTATAACTACTTCTTTATCACAATGAAAAATTAAATAAGATGTTATTATCTTAAAGCCATAAGAAAATAAAATAATAATCAAATTTACTATTCATTAGGTTCATATTACAATTCATATTACTGTTCATTAGGGTATGTTACTATTCACCAAAAAAACAAGTTGGTTCCGATAGACTCCAAATAACATACTGAACACAAATGTAGATGACCGTTTATTGAAATTCAAATCATAGAAGGGGAAAAATTATGTTTAAAGGCTATTTATAAATATATACTTAAAACAATGTTCCAAGATTTTATATTTATTTTTATAAAAACATGGTGTGTTATAATATAACTCTTACATTCACCCCTAAAAATGGAATATCCCTTCATTCATCTTCAATCTCTAGAGTACTCAATGCATTGGAAAGCTATAGTGGGCCTCACCCATTATATCTGGAGCAATAATGGGGTTCAAACCATCATATAATGACATATGATAGGGATAAACTCATTATTTCATGAGATATAGTTGGATCAACCCATAATAAATAATTTCAAACTACCATATCCTGAATTAAACCCTTTTTGACTCATTTAAACCCATGTGAAAAACATATTCTGATATAAAATTACATTTTGTTTTAAAAAAAACTCTTTTAAAATATAAAATCTGCACCCATAATAATGAAATAAAATTCATAAATATTTAATATTAGAAAATATAATTAAAAATTTGTAGTAATAAATCATTATAAAGGAGTTAGAAATCACTAATTCTGTATATAAAAAAACAATCAATTGGATGTTTGTAAAAAAATTCATTTAAATGTAATTGAAATTGAATGCCACTTAACTCGTGTTAGAATTCCTTAAATAGTTTTCAAACCACATTTGTAATGGTTTATAGAGTTTTAATGATTTTTTAATAAACAATACTCTTGTTTATAATACCTTCCAAAATGATTTAAAAAAATTTCATTCCATTTATTAACAATATTTTGTTATTTCCATTGTTTTGGGTGTGTACTTTTCAGGGTTTCCAATGTAGGATTGTTATGAAATTACATACCAAAAAAATATAACAAAATTGAGAACATATATCTAGATTATTTAAAACTATGACAAATGAAATAGAATATTCCATGATCTGGATAACTGTAAACAAAAACTCCTCGTCCATGAAAATGGTTAATTGACACACACCAGAAGATGATTTCATTATTTAAAAATAAAAGGATAGGATGAATGATTTCATGATGATTCTACCATAAAAAAACAAAAATATAGTATATTTATGAGATTGGAGTTTTCATGAATCATTGTATAGAAGGAAAGGATAATTTAGAAGTGAAAAATAATTTATAAGATGTGTAAATAAAATCATACCTATTGAACATTTTTCTTTGGGAACCTATTTAAGGCTGTTGGAAGATTCCTTTTTGTGAGACCATGATCCCTAGAATGTGGCAAGATAAGAGTAGAATAGAATTTTATAAAATATAGTCATGGTAGAATTCTAATAGTGATTAATATTTGTGAATGAAAGATCCTCCTTTTATAATTATGGTGAGGGGTAACAAAGGGATTAATCAAATGATTAAAATATAATAAATCAATTATAGGGATCAGGACTTCCAAAAATTCATAAAAACTAATGGGATTAAATATGAGTAGCAATATAATCCCATTGTTCCTTATTAAATTTTTTACTTTTAAATAATTTACCAATATTTTTTGATCATGAAAAATAATTTATGTCAAATTAAACACTATTCATAATTATTTATGTAACTGCAATAAAATAGTTTCAAATTCAAATACAATAATTTATTATACAACTTAAATATCATAATAATATATGGATGTCATTAATAATCGTTAAAATCTAAAATAAAAATTTTGTTATTATTTTTAATGTCAGTAATTTGATATAATCATTAATTTAATAAATATTTTCATTATCTTTTTGGAATAATTAATGGAATATATTTGTTTAATAAAATGTAAAAATTAATTATCATGAAGATGATAATATTATTTTATTTCAAATGATCAAAAAATTCCAAACAAATCATCATGAAAATTACATATTACAAATTAATCAAATTTAAAACCATATTGTTACAACCTAAATTATTTTTTAAATTAAATATTAAAAAGTACATAAACTGATTCTTGTTTGCCCAGAATATCTCAAATTCGAGTAAATATAAGACAATGTTTGAAATTATTTATAGAGTAATATTTAGCCAATCATTGGGTCATTAAATAATTCATATAATTTAAATTTAATAAAATTTATTTATTTTTCTTTTTCTTGAGAAAGAGATATGTCATCATTGCGTAATAATTAATATTAATTATTAATTAATTGGAAATGAAAAATAAATTTCGGTTATAAATCTAAATTAAATACGTTAAAAATAAAATTCTATATTAGTTAAATATGTATATTCACTCATATATATAAGAAGAAAAATTATTAATATTTTTTATTTATTCTTCTCTTACCCAACACAAGCATTGCACAAGAATTTGGATATGACTAATATTCTAGACATATGAATTATAATTTAAATGATAAAATAAATAATAATACATTTTAATTAATAAAACATTGGGAAAATAATTATTTATCACTCAATTATTATATAAAAGGAACCAAATTTAACATTACCAATGTTGTGCAGACACTGAATTTTCAATGAAAAAAATTCTATAATTATCATGAATTATATTATAACATACTTGTTAATAAATTATTCTACAAAATATTACTCTTATACAATTATAATTTAGATATTTAATAAATTTAGAAAATTATATATCATAATTTTTTATTCGTGAAGTCACAAAAAGATTTTGTATTTTATAAAAACACTGTATGTTATACAATTCAAATTTTTTTTTAAGAAATTCTCAAATTATCATAATAAGATAAATTCATTATGTTGAACTGAAAAAATGGAATTTTTTTTCCAAAATTAAACTCTATAACTGAGCAATTAATTTTTAAAAAAAATTTCCATATAATAACTTATTTATTTTAATAATGACATAAGATAATTAATATAAATATTTAATTTAAGAATATTAATAAATATGATTCTAATAATAGCTATGATGTTATAATGTCAATCTTATTTTATTGGTTCATCTGATTCATTTGTGGATTAATAGTTCATTGGTACCAGAAAAAATTTATTTTTTATCCTCTAGTGTTGGATCATTTGAAAGTCATTTTTGGATTTTTTTCAATTTAGAAGGTGATGTCGACCTGTGGTTGGCTATACTCACAAAAACAAGGAAGCAGGATGAATGTAAATCCATTGATTGGGGCGAGTTCAAGAAAATATTCTTCAATAAATACATTCCTTGTGTTATTCGTATGATGATGGTAAAGGGCATCCTTGAGTGGATGTAAAATGATTATGAATATGTCGAAACCTACATGGCTAATTTATCTAGACTTGCGAGTTATGCTTCTAGAGTTATCATCCATCCTGAAATTAAAGATGATATGTCCTTCACTGGAATAAATCTACGTCTCAAAATTCTTTCGCCATAAAAGAGTTAAGTATCTATGAATATATTTATCATTGTACAACCAATGTTGAAATTGAGGTCGGAGTTACATATCTATATCATGGTTTTAATAAGAAAAGTATGATAGTGTTCAAAAGAAAATCTAATAATCCATGAATATAAAAATTTATATCATTCATTTATACTTCATGTTTGGAAGGATTAATCGTGATAATTATCGTATAAGATCTAATAATTGTTTTACTTGGTGGAGGGAAGGATATCATGCGATTGATTACTCAATTTATGGAAACATTTTTTCCAATGATGAAAATATACATAAAGGGTCACATAATGTGATCCCACACATTAGTGCATCAATTGTATTGAGTATGGGAATTGTGTTAAATATTGCTCAACCCTAGGGATGGTGATGATTATCAGTATTAAAAACCACTTAAATCAAGGTACTGGGGGAAATCTTGTGAGAATGATGTTTCTAAATTGGAGTACATAAGGACATGGTTAATGGTACACTTACCATCCACCCTGGAAATTCTGAATTCTTATTTGTCTCTATATCTACAAACTATTTCATATCTAAATTATTTGTTAAGGGTATTAATATTCCAAAAAAATTATTAAATATGGAATTCACAAGGAAAACCACTTATGGTATGATGGTTATATCTCATGTCTATGATTCCTCCCTTGTTGATGTTTTGTGGAAATATTCTTCTTGAAAACCACGTAATGGTTCCTTTGGTTATATATAAATTCATCGTACTAGTGCATTGAATTTATCATCAAAATATGACATTAATTTTTGAGAATGGGGAGCTATGTTTAATTTTTTAGACCAAGTGATGATCATATATCACTGTGATGATATTTATAAATTTCTTGTCAAAAATAAATCTAGTGTATGAGTCATTATTTCCATTAAAAAGGTGTGTATGTGTCAAATAATTAGTCAGAATCTAAACATCAATGATATTCCTATTATTTTGGAATTTATTGATGTCTTCTTAGAATACTTGTTTAGTCCTCCAACAAAACATGAATTTGAGTTCTTGTTAGAACTCATACCTCGTTCCGGCCCAAATTTAAATACTCTCTATAGAATATAACCAAGTGAGATGTAGGAATTGAAGGATAAATTCAAAGAAATCAATTGTAAGGGATTCATTTAGACTTTCACCCAATAATCAATGTATAGTGTTTTTATGGAATACCTCAATCAGTTTTTCATTTACTTTATAGGTGATAATATTATTTGTTGAAAGGGAATGGATGTGAAAAAATACCACATGAAAATTGCGCTAAAGAACAAAAGAAGGAGAAGCTGTATGAATGATTTAGAAAATATGAATTTTCGTCAAAGAATAATTCACTTTTGTGTCACATAATCATATGAGGTGGTATATTAGTACATCCATCAATGATAGAGGCTATTGAATGTCATCCTGGAAAAACCATTGTGGATATTATGAATAGTTTTCTGGTATTATCTAGATATTATAAATGGTTTATGGGAATATTTCAACAATATTGTATCCTCTAACATATTTAACTCGTTAGTTTTCCATGATCATCTGAATAGAACAATGTGAGGAAAATTTCATAGAACATAAGAGAATGTTAATCAGTGCACCAATTCTTACATTACCCTACAATGGAGAAGTATTTTTAATCTATATTATTGCATACAAGCAGGGATTGGTATGTGTTCATAGGAACAGTAAAATGGTTATATATTAATCATCATGATATATGATGATCCAAGAGAAAAATTACCCAAATAATGATTTGGAGTTAGAAGTAGTAGTTTTTTAATAAAATATATAATTGAATTATCTTTATAGAGAAAAGTGTTTTATATTTTGTATATATAAAATTCTAAAAAATATATTCTCATAGAAGGATTTGAACATGAGAGAGATAAGATGGTTTGATATGATAAATGATTAGGACTACTTAATACATTACCACCATAGGAAAGAGAACACAGTGGTTAATGAAGGGAGTCAAATGGAACATGCAAGATTATTCATAATGTGGATAAAAAAAGATCCAATATTTCTATATTCTCAAAGTATTGATCTATAAATCAAGATGGAATGGAAGAAACATTATCTTTCTCAATTTAATGTTAATACCTATATAATATTTATGATTAAAAAGGCGAATAAATAAGATATAGAGCTACAAAATATGGTTTTAAATGGTCATGAGTTTATTCATAATCTAGAAGAAATGATATGTTACATGAACCGTGTATGTGTTAATTCCATACAATATTTGAAGAAGGAGATGTTAGATGAAGCTCAAAGTTGTTGTTTTTTATTCATCCTAGAATTATAATAATGTATAGAGATTTTAAGGAATAATTCTATTGGGAAGTCATAAAGAGGGATGTCATAGAGTTTGTATCTCAGTGGTTCGTATTCTAGAATGTCATAGAAGAAAGACAAATGTCTATGGGAATGTTGCATTAATTGCCCATACTAGAATGTAAATGGTAGGAAATAACTATCAAAATTTTCATTGGAATCCCAAAAATACTATAGTGATTAATGTTATATGGGTGTTAGTCAATAATCTTAATATGTCAATGAACTTCATTTTTATCAGAAAATACATATATCTGGATATAGATTCAAGGATATACATTAAGGAAGTGGAATGGTTGTATGTATTACAAATATATATTTTATATTGTCAAGATCCTAGGTTTAACATTATTTTCTGGAGAACTATTCATTAAAACAAGGATTCAAAAATGTGTTTCATAAAAACAAATCTTCCCCTAAAGGAAGGTATGTATGAATGAAAACTTAAAAACCTAGAGGATATGTTGAGATCTTGTTTGTTGGATTTAAAATGTTGTTAGGATCAATACATTACTATTGTAGAATATTCATTACAACAATAGGTTTAAATAAATAATTGAGAAAGATAATTATGAATCCATTCATGGGAATAAATTTAGTCCTTCACCATGATATGATGAAGCTGGAAAACGATATCTATTTGAAAATGAGATTGTTTCAGAAATGGAGGAGAATATTAAATCTATTCAAATGTATATCAAATAATCCTAATGTTGGAAGAAATTTTATATTTCTAATTGTCATTGTTCCATATAATTTAATTTTTGAGAGAATTATTTTACAAAAATATATTCATGTAAGAAGGATCCATGGTTTGGGATGAAAGAGAAAATAATCCCTAAGTATATCAGCCTATATGATATTCTTGATCATCTTGGAATGGTAGCCTTTTTCCTGGAACATCATATAAATCTCTCTCAAGTTCATTATGTTTTCTGTGTAAATCTATTAATTAAGTACATACCTGACCCTTAACATGTACTGATCATAGAATTCAAAGCACTAGAACAAAATCTTTTATACAACGAAAAAAGTTAAAATTATGGAATGTAAAGAGAAATTTCTATGAACGAAGACCACTCACATGGTCAATTTATTGTGGGGAAATAACCAGTTATAGGATGAAATGTGGGAATCTTATTATTTTTTAGGCAAATGTATCCTCGTTTTTTTTATCATAATAATAAAATTCTAGGGAGAAATTTACTTTAAATGGTGAAGAATGTGACACCTTCTATTTTTATGATCCTATTTTTCTCTAATTATTTAATTATATTTTATTTATTTCATTTCAATTAAAAATAATTCAAAATTTATATATATTACATAATTTTTAATCTTCTGCTACAAGAAATAATGACTAGGATTTTATTAAACACAACATTGTGTTTCTATTAAACAAGATTTTATTATTATATTTATTTAAATACGATATTTATTACATAGATGTTAAAAATTTTAATAGGAATATAAATAACCAAATTTAAAATATTATTTATAACCTTTCTTTATAAATAATAAATATTTATTATAACACATACAATGGTTTTAGTATAGTCTTCATTTGTTTGAACATTCTATTTTTTAAAATAACATCTTTTAACATTATTCAATGAAGAGTAATAAAATTAATATTAGAAACATTTATGAATTTTATTTCATAAAATAAAAATAATTTGATAAATCAAAAAGTTAAAATTAAATTTGGGTAAATTTTAGTGATTTTTATGGAAAACATAATTTTTGAATGAATAGTGAAAATATTTAATTTAATTTCAAAATTGATTTTTCCTATAATTTATATATATTGATAATTATATTTATTTTGTGTTTAATGTGTATTTATATTGATTATACATAAATTAATAGAAATTTAAATCATTTTAATGAATTTTCTACTGAAATTCGATACCAAACCATTCCAAACATTTAAACAAATGTTCATAAAACCACCACTATCATGACCCGTATAAGGGATTAAATATAAATTAATTTCTGCCACTTCACTTCATATAATTTCAAAGAAAAATCCTTAATTTCATTAAGATATTTTTATTTTTATTAAAAAAAAACTAAATCATATTTTTTGAATAGAAATATTATTTGAAGCGATTAAATTCAATATAATGATTAATGGAAAATTTAAATTAACCAGGGACTAAACCTTCAACATAAGGCCTAAAATATCTTGGGCACATTTAAAAATGGAATATTAGGATGATAATTTGACCCAATACTCCCTATTATAATATTTGAACATTTATTTGATCTACATGACATTGGAAAAATGTAGGTTCAATTCCCTTTTAAAAATTTAACAAGAATTCAACTCCTCCAATAATATAAAAAAGAAATCACCCCTCAAAATTATTCACACATATCAATCATTTTGGGAAAAGAAAACTATAAATAAATATCCTCTATTTTTCCCAAACATCATCCTAGAATCCTCCCTTTGGAAATAAATCCATATAATGAATCCGTTCAGATCAAACTTGAAGGAGTTACCCAAAGTAGTGGTAACATGGTTCCTTAAGATCTTTTGTTTTATTTTCATTATTGACCCCATTAAATATTATTATTTAAAAGTTATAGAATAAAATCGGTATGATAAATTTATGGACATTTTTATACTATGTTTATATATAACATTACACAAAATTCCATCTAATGGGTAACAAACATATTGTTCATGTGTACAGTGAACTATCGCCTCCAGAAATGATGTTGTTCATGTATCATTTTTCAAATGTCATTATTAGGAATTATAATGGAATAAATATTTATAATATATATATTATATGTAGGATGTATTAATGATTCTATATTTTTTATATAATATATACCTTCTTGCTTTCAATTATATGTAAATATGATAATTTTGTTCCTGAACGTGTTGACTACCGCCTACTCATAGAGATGTGATTCGTTCACACTCTTCATGGAATGTATTGCGTATGAGTTCAGTAATAATATAGGATACATATGAAATAATAAATTTACATTAATTCATATATATATAGATATATATATAAATTAATTTCATTTTTTTCTTTCTTTCATGATGATAAATAAATGGAAAACGCATTCATGCACAATATGGCGTACTGTCTCCTTGAACGGGTTACTACATTATATATTTCTATCTATAAAATATTATTATAAGTATATTTATACTGAATATAATTGATATTAATATCAGTTTTTTACATTCTATAAATCATGATATAACTATGAGGACAAAAAATATAAAAAATTAAGACACATGAGAAAAATGAAGCAGATATTACTCGAAACGTTACCCTAACATGGATGTGTTTAGAAGAGGATAATAGAAATTAATATAAGTTACTATATATAAGAATATGGATTTATTGAATATTTATAATAAACATATATTTATTATTCAGGATGTTTCCATAAGTACGGTGAGAGCCAGGACATAAGGTAAAGGGAATTGTAGTCTTACTTCTTTTTCTCTGATATTTAGGCCAAATTAAGAACACATTTCATTTGTCTGGTGTATATACATAAAATTAATATATTATTTTATTATTATAAACAAATTTATGGTCATTCTAAAATCCATTTTATTAACTCTCTTTCAGAGGTTGTATGTGTAAAAAGATACTAAATTAAAAATGTAGTTTTGTTCATATTTTTCTTCATTGAGACATATGCCATGAATTACAAAAAACAATGATTTAAAATAGATTTAAAAAAATAGGGGAAATTGTTATGAAATTATATTTTTTGAAAAATTAACTTTTGATATTATTTTCATTTAATGAATCTTTTAAGTCTTTTTATGTTTTTTATGCTTTTTGTATATGTTTTTAAAAATATTTTCAAAGAAAAACTGTTTACTGTTTTTCATGTTTCAAAAAGTGTTTTTCAAAGAAGAAACTATATTTTTGTCATGAAATATATTTTAATGGATCTTACCAAATTAATTTCCTTATAATATGTCATATTTTTATTTTACTTATGAATTTCAGGGAAATTATCCAATGGTTCCATTTATATTTTTCTATATATTGATAATATATAGATGACATGATGTTTATGAAATCCATTTCTCATTAAAATGTTATATTTTTATCATATTGTTCTTATTCCATGGGTCTTATCCTTTTGAAACATTCAATATTTTATGGGTTCTGATTTTATAAACATACAAAAAAACCAATCTCTATTCCATAGATAATTAAATGATTACATATTTATTAAAACAATTTTGTTTCATGGTTTATAATATGATTATTTATGTTATTGTGGAACAAGATTATATAATTTCATTATGATATGGGTGGGACCTATATATCCCTCCAATTAATTGGGTAAATATTTATACCTCGAATGAAATTATGGGAATTAGGTCAAAATGTTTGATCCATTATGAATGATTGGGAAACCCGATTCAATATGGGAAGATGGGGAATCCCGGTCTACTATTGGATGACATTTAGATTTGATCCAGGACAAGGAATGTAATATGACATGGTGATGGTAGTGTGTCCCTAT
The DNA here is from genome assembly GCA_963277665.1 of Viscum album. Lineage (NCBI taxonomy): Eukaryota > Viridiplantae > Streptophyta > Magnoliopsida > Santalales > Viscaceae > Viscum > Viscum album. Next base: position 440,262,401 of record OY728142.1, read on the forward strand.
AAAAATTTTTATTCCCCATGTAGTTCCAAATTATGTTTTGGAAATGTTCCATGACATTGAGGGAATGATATTACTTGTTTTTGTGTCTATCATAATTCAATATCTTATTCATATGTTATATTCTCATATATTCTTCTATTTCTTTCCTAATGATTCATTTTTCAAAAACTACTAATATTGATGCCATGATTCATGTTTATGATCTTTTATATGTGGGGTATGATATTCTAATGACATGATCACGTTATAATACCCATATACTATTGTTTTTTTTATTAAATATCATCTTTGTTTACACTTATTGAGTAGATGAGATCACACCTTTTTATGTTTGTATTCCCCATGTAATGAAGATATTTATTATATATGATTGGATCAGAAGTTTTATAGTCATGAAGAAACTACTGTGTGATAGTTTATCTCCCTTATGGACCATTTTTTTTGTTTCCTAGTTTTTATTGGTGATAAACTGATTCATTATGCGGGTGTCTTTTTGTGTAATATTTAACATATTCTACAAAAAAAGGAAGCTGTAATTTTAATGTTTGAAATTAGAGTGTAAATATAATATTGAATGACCCGTCCATTTAATAATATACATTGATTCTGTTTAATATAGTAAGTAATCTTCTGGTAATGAGTGTCTTGAAGACAAATTTCAAAATATGGAATTTAAAATGTAGAGGAATTTTTACTACAAGTATTGGGAACTGAATAATATAGAATTTTAATTATTTTTATAATATGAATATTTAATTGAATCTAAACCTATTGAGTATAAAGTAATTATATAAGATTTATATTATATGAAGGAGCTCTATATTTTAGATGAGGTATTCACAATTATTGGGAAACACATTATATTTTATTAAAGGTATTTATATATCAATATGGAACCCTGCTATGCATAAGAGTCATCATTTACACTATGTGGATGAATTCATAAAATTTATTAGAAAAATGATCATTTCACCGAAATCAAGAATATTATTCAATGAAAGAAAAAATATTTATCACTATATGCATCATTTCAATGTGAATGATTTTCTAGGCATGTAAGGACCATATGTTGAGTTCTAAGAATGAGCCCATGTAAACAAGTTCTCAAGGTAAGTATAAAATCTATGTAATAAGCAAGGCATTCATACACATGATTTGGTTGCCTAAGAATGAATAACATATTAATGATCATACTGTAAGATTCATTTATCCTTACACAAAAATATAATTAGATAGTAAAAGTGAGTATTGTAATAAGAATTCATGTAAGGATGTTCCCAAAATGATCATTTTACCCTCCATTTTTATTTTGAGTTTTAGAAAATAAATTACTATAGATGAACTAGACATGGTATTTTTTAAAAGAAAATATTGAATTATATATATATTAATAAAACTAAAATTTCATGTGATTAATGTGTTAGATGTGCGATAATGAATATCATAAAAAATAAAATAGTGGTATCATTATTGTGATGATCATTTATGATGAAATAAATGTATTTTATTTCCATGAATAATGATGATGATGTTGAGTAGATAATGTGTATTTTTATTTATATAATGTCTATAAGATCCAATCTATCTTAGTGATAATAGAATATTTATTCTATTGAGAAGATGATCGAAGATACTAATTATTATAGAGAAAATAAGCATTTATGAAAAAAAATTCATGATTTGAGAAAACAAATATATTTTTATTCATGTGTTGATCTTAATTACTGTAAAATATATTAATAGAATTTTTTATTAAATAATGAGAATGGATTTCATTGATCTAAGTTTATAGAAGAAGATTAAAGGTCTAATAATGAATTTGTACTAGTTATGTGGAATATCTCACCCTGTAAGAGAGATCTCCAAAACTGAAATATGGGTATGAGGTGTAAAGACCCGTAAAAATTCAAGGGAAATTTTTTCTTAATTTATTTTAGAATTTTACAAGAACGCGGTTTCTAACGGCACCTGATTCCGAGGCCCGGAGTGCCCAGAATTAATTTCCGAAGTTCAGCTCGGGTACGTTCAGTTAACGAACGAGCGGGAATTTCTAGCTTTTGATCCGGTGCTCGGAATTGAAATCCAAGGACACCGATGAACTCGCAGTGCCGATATTCGCTTAAGAAGACCTTTTCCGAGGTTGCGTTTATTTCGGGTTGAGGGTTAGTTTTTGGGAGTTTAGAATAAGTTAAACAAAAATTGTGGAATACAAATTTTTATTTTAACTTATTGGTTATCTTCTCCCAAAGGTAGTTAGTTGTGGGACCCACATCCACTTAACCTCCCTTGGGAGGATTAAGTGTTGTGGGGCCCACACGAAGCATAAACTCTTCTTCTTCTCTTTTAAAACTCCCTTAACCTTCTCTTTTAATTAACTTGACTAGTTGGGTTATTAAATGGGATAGGTTTTCATAATTCAAACCTTTGAATTTTCAAATGGTTTTGTTGAGTAAATAAAATAAGCCCTTAGCTTATTTTATTTGGTTAGAATTATCTAGCCTCCTTGGGAGATTTTGAAGCCTTCTTCTTCTTCTTCTTCTTCAAGATTTGACAAAGAACGCAAAGAACCTTCGAACATCGACAAAGAACCCCACGTTCTCGGGAACAGTCTTCCGCGACGCCATACCCGCGACACCGACGACGTTCTCTTCCGCGTCATCTCTTCCGCGACGATTTCCCGCGACGAAATCGTCATCAAAGAACCTCGAATCCTCGCTTCACGACATCGACGTCCTTCTTCCGTGACGCCGACCACCGCGACGTTGTCTTCTGTGGGTCTTTGACGATCATCGTACTTGAAACCGAGGTAGGGATTTGATGTGGATTATTATTTATTCTCGTTCTTGGTTCTAGAATGAAAAACGTGAGAATAAATATTTATATGTTATCATCTAATGAGATGGAGGGGGCCGGACCGCACAAACACGGCCGAATCCCCCCTCCCTTGTTCTTGAATTTTATTATTTCCTTGTGGATGAACGAGATGGCGTGGTGCCGTCGCACCACCAGGGAATCGCAAGGCTATAATCGCGCGGCGCCATCGCGCCGCGCCACGGGAAGATTACCATGAACGCGATGCCGTCGCACCGCGCCGGACGACGAACACCGCGGTCGGTTCCGGGCTGCGGCGAAACGGGAAGACCGGCGGCTAGACGGGCTGCCAGTGTTGGAAGCTGGAAGAGTGGACCGGCCTTGCCGGTCCCGTTTAGGAAGAACCGGCTGGCCATGTTGGGCCGGCCGAAAGGGAGAAGTGCCGGGGGAATTAATTCCCCCGGCTGGCCACAAACCGCCCCACCATAAAGGGGGGGCCGCGGTTTCATAAAGGGGGGCAGGCGGCCCCCCACGAGGGGGGGGGTCGATTTCACAAAGTGGGCGCAGCGCCCCCCCGTTTTTACAAACGGTATGCCCCCACGAAGGGGGGCCGTTGATTGTCAAAGGTGCGGCTTCGGCCGCGCTGCCAGGCAGGAGAAGCGGGGGCTCTGCCCCCCGCGCGTGGCACCCGAGCGGCTCCAGGCCACGCCGCCGCCAGCCGGGCCGGGTCGGACCCGGGTCGGGTCGACCCGATTCGGGCCGACCCAGGGGGGGGGGGGTCGGCCCGGGTCAGCCCGGACCCAGACCCCCCGTTTTCGAAACGGCTTCGGTCTTTTGGCCATATCTTGAGCCATGGAACTCCGATTGACGAAATGTCAGCGGAGATGCAATCCTTGGATCGAGACGGTCGATTCGGTATATCACACTCAAAGTTTCGGAATACATTGAGTTCGGCTGGGTTGGTTCGTTCACGTAACCAACCGGGCCTTCGGAGCAGAAATACTCATATCTTGAGCTACGGACGTCCGATTGACGTGCTGTCAGCTTTGTTGTGTTTCTCTTAGTGAGACAGATCTTTTGGCATACTCCGCACGAGGTTTGGACGCAGGTGGAGTACGGTCGGGTTGGTTTTGCCTTAAAAACCAACCGGGCCCCTAGGACGAAAAAGCCAATAACTCTCAGACCGGGCGTCCGATCGACGCGCCGTCTGTTGCGTTGAGTTCCTGTTGATGATACTGAAATTTTGGATACATCGAATCTGGACTTTGTGAGAGTTGATGTATCAGCCTCTCGGCTCGTGGAGCGGACCCTCCCAAACGAGCTTGTTGTGTGCGGGACCCTAGTGCTGGCTGCGACTGTGACTGCTACTGCTACTGCTACTGCTACTGTGACTGCGGCGACGACAGTACAGAGATCCGGTGTGGATTCGACGATGACTAAATCAATCAGCAATCCTACGTGGATCAGTGCTACAGGTCCTGTGTGGGCCCGATCCTGTGTGGGTCCGATCCTGTGTGGGTCTTTGCGCTCAGCGGTCCTGTGTGAACCAGCGCCTACAGGTCCTGTGTGGGCCCGATCCTGTGTGGGTCTTTGCGGGGGTTAGTTTCCTATAGATCCTTTGTGGGTCTGACGACTTAGATGGATCAGAGATCATCTATATCGTCCTTCGAAGAAGTATACATGTGTGAGCTGAATCCTGTTGCTTTCCTGTGTGGATTGTGTTGTGCTATCCTGTGTGGATTTCGTTTTGCTTTCCTCTGTGGAATATGTATACTTTCCTGTGTGGACGGAGTTGTACTTGGGCTCGGAGGTTGGAGCATATTGGAATTGATGACTTAGGTATATGTATGGGCATATACCTAAGGAGTTTCGGTTGTTACTTCGTGTTTGTATCTCACCTTTGTGGTTTATCCTTTTTGGATTTTGGGAGACCTTCAGGGGTCTCAGGGTCCCTACTGAGTAGCTTATACTCACCCCTGCACGGGCTATGCCCGCACTACATTGTGTTGGTTGCAGACGACGGACATCGTTGATCGTGGTTGAGGCTTGCAGAGCAGGACGGTACCTGGTGGTGGACCACTGGGCGGGACGTACTCGGAGCGGACGGTGGGACCCGTGGAGTAGTGGAGCTATCTGTACCGACCTTTCAGGTAGGATTTCCAGTGGACAGCTCGGTGTAGAGGCTTTTACTTTACAGTTGTTTTTTTCCCTTTCGAGTTTTACTTTACTTTCAGTTTGGGTTTGTATACTGGCCCATTTACTTTTCCACACTTTCAGTTGTACTCTGTTTTTACTTAGTGTTTACTTTTCCGCTTGCTTACTCTGTGGTGTCTGTTTACTTTTCAAAGGCAATGCCTTCCCTTTTTACTGGGATTTACACCTTGGTGCTAGTAGCCATCCCCTGGCCTATGGAAGGCGGGCTTGGGGAAGTCATGGCACGGGCCCCGAGGGCGGGTCGTGACATGAGGTACATTTCCTTATAAACATTGAATAATGAATTTATATTTATATGCATAAATAATTTTCTTAAGAATGGAAATATAATATATTATTTGAAAAAATGAAGACAACTTTGTACTAGTTATAGTGTTGAGGAAAATAATATGGTTATTTTTAATAAACTCTATGTTTAAGTGGGAAGATATGAAAATCATGGGAACCTATCCTAGAAGAATGAGATTTTGTATACCATATAGAAAATTCAGTGAATCGAGAAATGGTATTATTATAATAATTCTTCTGAAAAGAGATTATTTTATTCAATATCCATAATATAATTGGATATTAAATATAAGGGACAAATTAAATATATCTATATAAGAATTTACAAATTCATATATGTATGAAAAACAATGATATGTGAGGGTATAAAATTTTCAATGTGAAGATAAATAATAAGTTTAAGCCACTATATGTTATCAAAAAGAGGAATTGTTCTTCTGAACCAATGCCCATGGAATATAAGATTAATTTCAAATACAGAAATGATGAATAATAATAAAAATATATCATCTTGTGTAGGACTAGTGATTTTTTATTCTATGTGTTAATGAATAAGAATGTGAGAAAGAATCGGCCCCCATGTTTTCGTGTGTAGATCATTAAATAGATTATGAGAAGATATTTATGTCATTGGATACTATAAATGTTTGAATTTTTTGGTGCCCTATTCTTGATATCATGAGATGTAACAAATCCAAAAATCAACTTCAATAGGAATTGGTAGTCTATGTTCAGATATGTAAAGAATGAGTTTCATGAAAATTTTATAAAGACAAAAGGAGGGTAAAAGAATCTGTTATTGAGGGAGATGATAATATTTTGTAACACACCAATATCATGGTTATCATTAGTGATCTACTTCAAGATGAAAAGATAAATTAGAGGAAAATATTGTGGGATTATAGATTTATGAGGTTCTATAAGATGGAACATTAGTTCACAAGTTTAATATTATAATCAGTCAACTAATTTGTAATGTCAGAGTGTGTTTGGATAAAACTTCCAGATAATCACGTATATTTAAATTAATACTCTTAGTATAAAATAAATTCACTAGTATAATAACTATAACTAACCATGATTATGATCATATTGAGACCAAACATTTAAAAAATAAGTATGAATCTTTATTTCATTAACTATATCACATATAGGTGCAATATAGGATGAGAAAAAATAATCAGTTGACCTCAACTGACATTAATGGTTAAAAATATAATATTAAAAGCAAGAATAAGTGATTTGATATTTAGTAAATGAATTTCATCACACTGGATTTGACCATATGTTCTCTTCACCAATCCAATAGTACTCTAACTAACTCAACACTTTCATTGGGAAAACATTTATGAGGAACATTTATATTAATTCCAAATAAGGATTTTCTATACTTATTATCAATACGTGAATATTATTTTATTATTTTCCTGGAACACATCTATTCTTAAGATGTTATTAATTTCAATTATTTAAAATACATAGATATATTTAATGATTTATATCATATTTGATCATTCATATCGATTATTTTCATTGGTATCACTAAAAAAAATTATTATTAAAAAATATATCACCAAAAAAAATTTCAATGTACTTTAAAATTTTGAAACCCAAAGGAATAATATCTAAAAATGTTCATTCACCTAGGGTTACAGACCCCATATAATACTAAATAATTAGAGTATCATCTTAACTCCCTATAGAATCAGGAATGTGGGATGCCTTATTTTCCTCCTACCATATATGATAAATCATCACATAATGATTTCGGAGTTATTGAGGGGATCCTATATTTTATGTTATGGACCAGTGAATTTGTTTGTTACCCAGTAGAATGTTTTAGACTATATTAGAATCCATTTCTACCACATCCAGTGTCATATTGTATATGATGTACAAGGAATGTACACTAATTATTTTTTTTCTACACTTGGGATAATATTTACTAGCTTGTAATACACATTATAAGATATCAAAACTAACCATAACATGTCCCAGACTAATCTAAAACCTCTCATGACCCCATTCTAATAAGATACATTAGTATTTAGCATTGAACCATTTCTAGGGGACTATGAAAACCCCCAATAGTCTGGGTGGTCCAAAAAATTACTCTATGGACCTTACAAATAATTAAACATGAGTTTGTGGAGGAATGGGGATATCAATCGTTATTTTATCTTAGTACCGGGAAACAAAAATGTTGGACTAGACATTCACTTTTAGGTATAGAAGATAATTTCAAAAACCATCAATTTATCACCATTCTATATCACCTAAATACACAAACATCACACATCAAAAATCAATCAACGACCACTAATTTCCACTTATGAGTTTTCAATCTATTAAAACCATTTGATGATGAATTACTTCATGAGATCAACTTTGATATCTATTCCCATGGACTACTATTAAAGGGACCAAATGATCATTCCCATTATATTTAAAATAATTACTATGACAATTATTTATCTTTTAAATGTTGATAAAAACTGTAAATTTTGGTACGATAAATCCATTTTCCATTCAACTAAATATCAAAAGGGATATAATGGTTGTGAATATTTTCAAGGAATAAGTTGTAGTTTATATGCATGAACATACACCCGAGCCAACCTGAATATACATCATTTTCATTTTGGGAATGAAAAATATACCTAATGTATAACACATTGAATTAACTTGAACAAAAATTAGGAAAATCATCGTGGTTCATATATTTTAGAGTTAAATTTCATTAAATAATATATTTTTTCCATTATTAACAATCGTAAAAATAAACCTCGGCTGTCGAAAATATTCAAAAAATGTAATGTTTTGGATTGGGAACTATGGGAATAAGTGGGTACTGCTAAATAAATATGGATGTGCCCATACCCATATGGTCCCCTCTTAGGTAGGGTGTAAGTTTATATTGCCACCCTAATCCAATAATAAATATGATAGAGACTGTTGAGTTGAACAAAGTAGGAATATCTCACCATATTGGTGGCTATATAATATATTAACCTACAACTGATATATATCCCTAAAAACCAAAAAAAGAATTATTTAGATATATATAATTTACCAACATAACTTTATATAATTATTTCATGGGATAATAAGTGAAATAACATCCCATAATGTAGTTACAAAGGAAACAGTACATCCAAAATCCCGATAAAAACACAAAACTAGAAAATTCTCAAAGATCAATGAAAAAAACATACCTCAAACCATATTCATTAAAAAATATGGCCATATTGAATCACCATTCACCAAAAAATACATCATGAATAATCATTGTCTGTCAAGTCCAAAAAGGCCACTTAATCACCATATTTTTTTTATCCCATTGTTGCATATATGCTTTATCTGCACTAACATAACATATATAAAAATAATGCTTATATAAATGTGAGTGTCCAAGTACATAATAAGATTAATTAAAATAAATAAAATAAAAACGAATATTAAAAACCAGATATTTTAAAATATGTAGACATGCTCGTTGGAAAACAAGACATTGAATATTGAGCTTAAATAACCCATGAAATAATAATATTTTCAATATGAATATTATAAAATATATATTAAATTGATGGGTATTAATATTAATTCATAGATTTTAATATATATATTTCCATCCCAATGTTAATTAATTTATTTAATGCTAGTAAATAGTGAATAATTTTTTAGAGAAGTAATATTATTCTTAGAAAAATATGTTTTTTTCATAAATGATTTCTAATCAGTTTTATGAGCTCATATTATAAATAATTTATATTTGTTTTAAAAAATTTATTTGTTAAAATGATATTAATTATTTACCAAAATAAATAAAAACTATTTTATTTATTGGTTATGGATTTAATTAAAATAACTTTTCAAGAAATACTGAAAATTTTGGATATTTTTGTAAAAATGAAATTTATTTTCAAAAAATTATTTAATTTCAAAGTCAAACTATTTAATTATTGTTATTAAAATTAACATGAGTATTATTTAGTTATAATTAGTTCAATTAATTATTTTTCAATCAACCAAATATGGTATTTTACTAAACGATTATATTTGGGTTTAAAAACAAGAATTTTATTGAAACTGTTTTAAAGAGAATATCCTTTCTCTATTTCCATAAATTAAAAATAACTCTATTTAATAATTATTTAAATAAAATTTCTATAATATATATATATATATATTAATTGAAACTAAAATATTGATTATTAAATTTTATGGAGAAAACATAAATTATATGTTTCTAGAAAAATATACATCTTAAAATCTCATTTATTCATCGTGTTTTTTGGTTTTATTTCAAATTATCTTCTACAAAATATATAAATTGAATTTGGTAAAATTGATTATTTGTTTTAAATCAGATTAATTTATATTTTATAATAATTTCTATTTTTTCAAATAAATAATATTGAAAACATTTAAAAAAATTATGAGAGATAAGGTAAAAATTTATTTACCAAGGGATAAACAAAAACGATTAGTGTTGAGATTATATAAACACATGTATAAATATATTTTTATGTTAGTATTTCTACCCTATAATAAATAAATATTGAAAAAGGATAATTTTTTATCCGTTATTCAATTGAAAAACATGGTCACACATTTTTCTATTGAGAAATTACTAGTGTGTCACTCACCTCACTTATAAATCGACAACCCCTAACCTCTCATATAAAAAAATAAAAACCACTTTAGATCATATTATTTTTTTCAAAAATACATTATTCTATTCTCTAACCATATATTGGATGACATTAATTTATCATAATTTCATTCTAGGAAGGATTTCCGTTCTAACACATTGAGGTTTTCTGAATAAGTAGTATCATGTTTCACCATGTTTTTTTATTTGATTATTTTTTACCAATCAATTAAATCATATAAATTATGATGATATAATGAAAAAATTATCTCCCATAGACATATATGCAATTATGTTAATTTTATAACCTAAACCCAACTCCTCTTCCATCAAAATCAAAATGACAGAATCATTCATTTGAACAAATGGCTACAGCCTTGCGAACTGATGTCATTAATTATTTATAATCGCCTCTAAAATATTGATAAAATGATTTATATAAAGTATATATATGTTTTTATAAATATAATTATTTTCTAGGAGACATTATATAACATATACCATCTTAAATTCCATTCCTTTTGGAAAATTGTAATGTCACTTTAATTTACAACAAACCACTTCTTGATGAAGCGATGTGATTTTTTTCACTAACTCATTACAAAGAAGGAAATAAATCTATATTTAATTAATATATGTGATTTATTTAACATTATTATGATATCAATGAAATATTTATTATTTTAAATAGATAATAAATCATTAAATTTCTTACATACACACTCAATGATAAATTTTAACAGTATATGTCCACATCGTTAAACTACGACCTCCATGAAGCGATGCAATTATTTTTTTAATCACCAAATAACATAGATGATATAAAGTGGAATATTAAAATAAATAATATGACTTTTACGATATTATTATAATTTCATAATAATAATATAATTCTGATATTTTTTATAATGATCTATTAAAAAGGAAACATTAATTATTCTTACGTCAACCAACCACTTCCATGATTGTGTTTTTAGTTAATTTAACATTTTCATTTTTCATTATTGTTTCGAAAATATTAAATTTTAAAAAATATGATAATTATTTAAATATTATTATTTTATATATAATGATATAATGACCTCCTTTACTATAGTCTATAAAACAAAATAGTTTTGAAATGATGAACTCAATGTCCTCAAAACACTCAGTGTGGAATTTACTCATTAACTATAGAAATTTTTCATCAAAATAAATAAGTTAAATTATTTCAATATATATAATTAATCAATTAAATTATTCTAATAATATAAAATAATTGATATATTTTATTATATATGAGATGTTAGTCATAAATAGAATATTTGGACTAAAGGTTAGAAACCTTATTTAAATATTATTTCATTAGGAAATATTTTAATTTTATGTCCCTAAATTCATTTACATATTTGGTGAATATGTTATTATATCTACATATCATATTTCAATTGTTGTATCTAATTTCCCTTTGATATTTTATATCATTAACATTATTATGTTCATGATAATTAAATTACATCTATGTTATTCTACCAAGGTACATATATTTTAGTGTTACAAAATGTGTGAATGATTTATGATAGAATCTAATTTGTTTTTAGATAGTTTATGTCGACATTTATTTGGGGAAATATTGTTGTATTTATTTTATTAAACCACATTTTTATTATTAAATTATGGTTATAATTTATTTTCACATTTCTAATATTCATTCATCCCTTTTTATTCAAGAAATATCAGGAATGTTGTTGATATGTGATACTGATCTAGTATATTTCTTTTAAATCATGAATATTTATCTTCCATATCAATGTTCTCTATGAAATATTTTCTAAAATATTTTACTCTGATCGTTTTATGTTATTATTACCTGTAATTGGACTTCAAAAAAATATAATTAATTTTACTTTCCTTTTGTTTGTATGAGGTATATTTTTTAAAAAAAATCAGAACATACTATAAGTTTTAACACACTTGTCATCAACTAAAACAGACCTAATCATAACAACTCAATGATTTCATCATCAATTTTCAGTTTCAATCATTATTTTAAAATGAAGAGATGTCTAAAAATGATTTATATTATAAATAATTGTTTCGAAAATGTGATTGTTATTTTATTCATCAAATGATCCATGTAATAGTTTAAAATCAATTTGTTTCTAAGATGACATCCTTAAATGTTACTGAAAGTGAAAAGGTTATTTTCATGATGAAATATTTTAATGATATTTTAATTTTATTTCCCATCATCAATCTCAACAACAATTCATTTTACTAATGATCCATAAGGATATGTAGAAATGACACTATCCAAATTATTTATTTTGATGAAAAAAATAGTTTCAGTATATTTTCATTGATCCCATTTATTTTCCATAGGTTCGTGATGTTATGAAATGAATAATGATTGTTTCTATGATCATTATTTAGGTTATGGTTATTAGAAAGTTTTCTCAAGCGGTGATCCCTGTTATATCACACGAGTGATCCAATTATAGTTATATGAATGTTTGATCCCCATTATTACTCATGGGTGATCACAATAAAACATATATGCTATTTTAGCCCCATTACAGCTCTATATATTAAGGATTGAGCAACTTTTAGATCACATAAGATCATGATATAGCTTATATGAAGGGTTGATCTCTATTATAGCTCACGAGTGAGCCTGATATGGAATGTACAATGGTTATAAACCCATTATATCCCTACATGTAATTGGGTAATTATTATTTAATTTAGAGAATTATTTTGCAAGTCATCCATATGTATATTATAATTTTTTGGCATTTGAAAGGGTTTTTTGATGATTCCATCATAAGATAAAAATTAGTTAATTTGTTCTTTTGAGGTGTTTTAAATGATTAATTTGATCATGATTGATATGATATGTATCATGACTATTGATTTCTAAGACTCATTCCCATGTGAATTGCTTGTTATAGGGTTAATGATTGATGATAAAATTATTAATGGGTATGAATATTTATATTTTATAATCATGTAGTTTGATTATATCATCAAACACTTATTCTCTTCTTATTATCACTTATTTAATTCAAATTTTAATTATTATGTTTTCCATTATTCATTATTTATGTCCACCCTTATCTTATTTCTTTTTCCCCAACTTATCAAGAATGAATTTAAATGATTTATGTCTAGAAGGGTTTATATAGATGATGAAAATTACTTATTGTGATATATGAAAATTTGGGAATAGTGGGTAAGATACTCCTTTAAATCCAAGGGTATTTTCTATGAAATATTTCGTTATTATTTTATAAAAAGATTAAACTAATAGAGACATGGGTATGTTAGTGATACAATATTTGTTTTGGATGTTGTTTGTTTTGGATGACTAAAATTTGGTCACATTCATCAATATGAAAACTAGAAATAAAATGTTTATGATTTTATAATAGGATCAAAGAGTTAGAACTACTATATATTAGAGATATAATAATAGATCTATAAAAATGGTTTAAATTAAACCTTTTCCATATATACCTTTTATATTAGTATAGGTCCTATAGATACACTATATACCAGTAGGATGGAAAAAACTGTTTTCATAGTTACCATTTAGAGACAACATACCAATGATTATGTAAAAAACCATAGGTTTTGTTTCCAGGATTAGAACCTATAACAAGGGGTTTCGCCAAAACAGTTGGAATATATCCCATAAGGAGACTATATACTATCAATTTTTAAAATAAGAGTGTGTATATGTCCATAAAATCAGGGAACATATAACAACCATTATAAAAATCATTGATATGGTCTATTCCAATAGATTTTACCACCATTAGTATTGGCACCTAAATTTTTCATGGATTCATTTTTAATATAACATTAAATATATCAAAGCATAAATTTCATGTAAATATTGAAGAACCCTAGAACACCCTGAGACTCTTAAAATCCTCTATCATTAAACACTTCTTGAACTGTAGATCTAGGATGATCCACACTGAAATCCCTATAAACTATAAACTGATATTCTAATGTACCTATTGTGGTTCTCTTTCTCAAGGAACACTCCTTCTTTATGAATCCCTACCTTCGTGAAGCATACATGGTAAAAAAGGTACACCCTATATCCACGAATATCACTTTATTTACAATAATTTGAATTATTCAAGACTAAACAATCTGTTTTGAGATTATTATACTCTCTTAGAAACCTAGATTTGTAGAGCTCCCCTAACTTCATGAAATCAAAGAGATTCCATTTTTTCCTTGAAATTTTTTGTATGAAGTGAACTGGGATAGAATTACACTTATAGTCACAATTTTTGTGGCATTCCCCCACCTCTTGCACAATTTTTAGATCTACTATAAATATCCTCATGGTGCTCTTTCCATCATGATGCACAATTGAAATTTAATTTAGCCACAATGTTCATCTTCAAAACAACGTGTATTCACGTAGCTCAAATTATCGTATTCATGAAAATCACTATCTTCAATCATGATTATCAATATCTTCATGATCATAAACTAAGTTGTGATTCTCTATTTTCATTAAAAATCCCCAATCATCCATTTACACCCTGATCTTCTATGTGGGGTATCGACAACAAACACAAACTATACTCCATTTCCAGTAATTGAAATCCTAGTTTTGAACAAATGTGAATATATATATTTATAAAATTATGTACCGAAAAGTCATTCTATAGCAATGGATAGGTCATTGGAATATAATTGGGTTGTATAGGGATCAAAATATTTCAAGATATTAATTTAACATAAACTATATCAAGTTTCTTTCGAATCTATTTTTATAGGTTTATCATTTGTCCCCAACCAATAATTTTCAAACCATTAGTATAGACCACATATAACAACAATTTTCAAAAAAAATTGTATAAAATTATACTGACACCAATCTATCTGAATACCCTAAAACCATTATTATAGATTATGCCAACACATTATATAACTATAACAATAGTTCCAAAACATTGGTATGGGGATTGTTTTGGAATTAGCGAGTCCCTTGATGTTATAGTTAGTATCAAAAGAATATTATTAGAAAACATTAGAGATTATTATTCATTTTTTGAGGTTATCTTTAGAGATATAATTATTATATCATGGTTTTACATGTTTAAGGGGGATCATAAGTTCAATGACATAATAACCTACTATGATGTTACAAGTGATGTGATCAAAGAGTTACTAATGAAATTTTATGAGTTGTAACATTGGGTTGAATTATATGAAAATCTTTGGGTTCACATGATGTATGAATTTATATATTGTGGATAATATTTATAAGTTATTGAAAATAATTAAAATTTTTATGGACTTTTATATTAATTTAAATATGGTAATATGGGTTTTATCATGTAGATATCCATCATACCGAAAATTGATTTGGGGACAATGTGATTAATGTAATTTCGATCAAAGATCACTATAATTTTTAGAATTAATATTTAAGGTATTATAGAACCATTTAGGATATAAAAATATTAAATTTTTAGGTTTATAATGATATATGGAATTTTGAATTATTTATTTATGCAATCATTCACTTTAGGAAATGGCTATTTCTTTTTCCTTTTCAATATTTATTTATAATTAAATCATATGAAGGTTTATTCATTTTTGTAATTTTCATACCAAATGAAAACCATTTTTGTTTTGTTTGATGTATAAATATATATGGAGTCGCTTGATTATAACTTTTTTGGTAATGTGACATGTTTGATTTTAGTGCTTTGGAGCTGAGTAATTCATTTAGAATACTCACTATTTGGAGGAAATGATGAGATTGCAATGAAAAGTCAGTAAGATATAAAATAATACATTTAAATTAATTAATTTTTCATAAATTTTAAATCTAGATGATTGAGTAATTATTCAACTATATGAAACATATGTAGAAAAAAGTTATCATAAAACATTAATTTCTGATGAACTGATGAGGTTTCTTATCATCGAACATTTATAGCTTCTTAATAATTAAATTTTTAGATCATTAAGACTCATTTGATCAATAATCATTAGTAATCTCTAAAACTATGTATTATTTTATTCTATGTCCAAATATACACTACCTAGTAAAATTTTCCGACATTCAAACGTAGTATTTTTTTATTCCAAATGACATCCTTACTTCAATTTCTCACTTTTCATGTGTAAGTATTATTAAACATTTTTATGATGGGGGTTTTCAAAAATACTATTTTTAAATTTAATACCATTAATTATTTACATTATGTCAAAAATTTTATTATGTAATTAATTATTTTGTTGTAGGAGAATGTAGGAAACCTAGTTTTTAAAAATTGATATATGCTAAATAGTGTACACGACAAAAAATTTTGAGCATAAATGAATGATGGATAATAATATTTCAAATATGTTGATTATAAATTAACATCTAAATTGGTGTCTATGAAAATTGATAAACAATTTAAAAGATATATAGATATATGATTGTTCACATATGAATTTATTGTGAAATTTTTAGTAAATAATCTATAAATTTTATGTAAATAAATTTTATTGTTAAAAAAATGTGTTTTCTTCCAAAATGATTTCAATTTTTTATTATGAGTTAGTATTATAATTAATTTACATGGATTTTAGGAAATTTATTTGTTGAATTGAAAATAAGTTTTGAATTTATCATATAAAAGTGATCTTTTGGTGAAATTTTGGGATTATTTAGAAAATAATAATTTTGATGTGTATAATGGAAAAATATAACTTCTTTTCAAAGTGTCATTTACATTCAATAAATTATGTAATTTAAAACAGAAATTATTTTTCAAATATGAATTAAATTAAAATTATTATTTTGAAATTATTTTAATTTTATTACTTTTTATACTTATTTGTATTGAGTTTTAGTAAAATTTTATTTTTGGGATTAAAAGAGGGATTTAGAGAAAAATAATTTAAAGTGCATAATAATTACCATTTTAATAAAATAAAAAATAATTATTATTAATGATTTATGTGAAATTTATATATTTTTTTCTTATTATTATAAATTAAAATTTAATATTTATTATTAGAGGTCATGGATTCAATTAAAAATCATCTTTTGAATGAAAAATACACTTCTTGAAAATAGATTTTTTATTCGCATATGTGTATTTTATTATAAATTATATTAAACACCTTATGTGGAAGGAAATTAGTAAAATATAATTTTTAATTGAAATCATATCATTAAAATTATATAATATATTTTACCAAATGTTTTGTCATAATGAATAGTGAAAATAGAAAAAAAACATTTACCGCAGTTAAGGAAAAAATAGATTTATCATTAGTTAAACATAATGATAAGGTATAAAATAAAATAAAAAAATTTATTAAATTTATGTTATAGGTATAAGTCGAAGATATATTTTCTATTTATCAGTATAAATCTACTTTCAGTGTTTTTAATGGAAAAAACATCGATACAACTTTTTCTTTTTAAAATTTATATATGTACCAACAGCTACACTTATAAAAGGCCACCCACTGTCCTTTCCCCATCACACCTAAAAATATATTTTTCTAAGCCATAAATTTACCAAATATCTTAAATATATTCATATTAACATCATATAATCCTTGGTTAGATCAAAATTCCTTCTTTTAAAGGCTTTTAGTACTCACAAAATGAGTTTTTCCAAATAAGAGGTATTATGCCTAATAAATCATTTTTTTATTTCATTTTTTTCATCGTTAATATATTTTTTCATTATTATTTTATAATGATAAAATTATATAAAATATATTTATATGATAATTTTAATATAATAACCTTTATCAATCTCCTTTTCCATGAAATGAAAAAAACAAATCCTTATTCATTTATAAGGAATACTACTACCTCATGAACCAATATCATTAATTTTTCACCATCACATCTCATGAATATTTATAATGAATGATTTAATGTATATACATATAAAATTTTAATCATTTAATTATTATATTATATATAACTAAATATATTATCTTTTGGGGGGATATGATAATTTCACCCATTAGTACGTGGACTACCACCTCACAAAGCGCTGTGATTAGTTTTTCACTAACGTGTTACATGAAAGGGAATATAGAGATTTTGAATGAATATATGTGATATATTTGGAATAATTTTGATATTAATTACAAATTTAATATTCGTAGAATATAATATATCTTTTTATTTCTTACAATTACACTCATTAAAAAACGATAATGTTGATTGTGAATAGAATTGGATTACCACATCCACAAAGCAATGTGATACCTTTATCATAACCAAATCACATTTTCAATATACATAAAAATATAAAAATAAAAAATATGGTTAATATTATATTATTTTTATTTTTATTATTATTTAGTGAAAATCAAATACTTAACTTATTTCTAGAATGATCATTAAAAAATTGTGACTTTACCCATTCGTATGTAAGACCATCATTCTCCATGGTTATAACATAGTTCATTTATCATAACCATTTTTTCTGATTGGATTAAAAAGAATAAATTATTAATATTAATTGAAATTATTTCATGATTAAAATTCTATAGATTATGTAACTATTACATATTTAACGATGATGAACACACTAAATCCATTTTGAACCAATGAACAAAACTCCCTCAAAACACTCAGATTGGATATAATCGAGTAAGTATTAAAAAAATTCATTAAATTTATTATATTAAAATATTTATTTTTAAGGTAATAAATCCTGAAAATGTATTTATATATATAATAAATGATATAAGTCAATTAATCATGAGTTAAAGGAAATTCAGGGAGGTTGGGTCTAGTTATAAGTGACATTGTCTCAATTTTCCTTCAGTGAGGCATATTTTAATTTTATGCAGCTAATTTCATTTATATAGTTTATTAACATATACTTAAACTTGTAATATAAGGAATAATTTATATTTCACAGTATTTTATGTTTAAACTTTAATTATATAATCTAAGGGAATTTTAATTGAATGATACAATGTGTTAAAGAATTTTATAACTCATGTTTTTTTAATAGGGTATATTACATATTTATTATATTAAAAATTATAATATTATTTTTGTAATTTAATTTTACAATATTATGTTGTATAACCTCTGTTTTTTTGGATTTACATGTCTTACACATAATATATTCAATTATTAATTCTCTAATTCAATGGAATTATCTTTATAGGTGTCACTCATCCTAGTTTCTCTTCTTTGGGACATTTCTTATGTAATATACCTATCTTAAACAATGAGGGGAGTATAAATACCATTTTACGTGTTATATCATGAATATACATATATTTATGATATTTAATGTTCATTTGATGTTATTCTTTCATCGACCTTATGATTGAGGAGTTCCAAAAGTAGTAATGGCTTTATGATTAAGTCTAATTTATTTTTCGTATTGTTTATGTTAAAGTTTATTTGGGTGAAAATAATATGATCATATTTTAATGAAACAAATATATTTTTTATGAATTGGTTATGAATGTTATTCATATGTTTAATTTGAATTATATCCCTTATTTATTGAATAAATATCATGAATTTTTTTAGGTGAAATCAACCATGTATAATTATTCATGATAGGGAATCATTCTATCAATAACAATCTTTTAAAAAATTAAAAATATTTTACTATAATTTTCTACAGTTATTTTTACCCATAATTATACTTTCGTTCAAAAAAATAAAAGGAATCTTCTTATCATTTTCCAAAGAAGTAAATATTTTACTTTCAATGAAATTCTTATAGGATTACTTATTTTAACATACATGGAATAAAATATACAATGCACCATCATTAATACTCAATCATTTAAATATTGATATTATTTTTCAATGGTTGTTTTCAAATAAATTGATTTATGAGGAGGTTTTTTATTTTAAATAATTATTTTTAATATAAAATTGATATTTTTATAATGAAATGTTCAATGGGATCATTCAAAATTATTTTCTATCTAGGATGACATCCTTTGATGTCACTGTAAAGTAATAGGATATTTTCCTAAAGACTATTTATGATGATATTTAAATGGTTTTTACATTCAATAAATCCATCCAATGATAATGTTACATATTCCCTACTAGGTAACTCATTATAGATTATATAAAGGGTTAAACCCCGTTATTTATCAAGGGTGACTGTGATACAACTTATACAATTGGTTGAGCTACATTTTTGTGTTATATAAAAATGGTTGACCCCCATTATTTCTCACAAGTGAGCATGATATATCTTATATGAAGGGTTGAGCCCAATTATAACTCATGAATGAGCCCAATATTTCTTATATTAAGGGTAGATCCCCATTATATCTCTAAAATTCATTGGGTAATGAATATGTTATCTAGAGGATTATATTTTAATTCATCCATTTTATTTTTCAAATTTTAAGGGTTTTGTAAGGATTTTAGGATGATGATGTCCTATAATATCAAAAAATATCATATTTATTTATATTTGTTTTTAAATATTGATTATTCAGGATTGATATTATCTAGATCAATATTTTTTACTTTTATGACACTTTCAAATTTTAAAGCCTTGTTATATGTCTGATGAATGATTATCAGGTATTAATAGATATGAATATTCTAAGGTTATGATCATGGGATTTATTTTTCATCACACAACTATTCTCTTGTCATGGTCACTGATGAAATTAAACTATTAATTCTTATATATACCCTCATTAATCATTTAACCTTGCCCATATCTAATTTCATCTTCTCTAGGTTATAATTAATTATGTGAAATTATTTATATATAATGGATTTATATGGAAGATGAGGATTTCTTATTGGGAAATATAAAAAGTCACGTATAGTGGAATGATACACTTATTAATTAATTGGTATAATCTATGAAATTGTTTTTTCTAATTATATAAAAAAATAAAACTAAAAGGTCCATTGGTTTTCAAATGATAAAATATTTCATTTTGTTTTTTTTGTTTTCATGATGCAAAATACTAGGTCACAATTATCAGTTATAAATCCATGACTGTAATATTTGTAATTTTAGCAAATCTTCTAATAGTATTGGTATGGGCTTATCATAAAAATAATAGCTCCTCAATTCATGGTATGGGAAATGAATATGTGGAATACAATTGTTGGAAACATATGTAAAACTCACCACAACAGATCGAATAAAAAAGATTTTTTGCGAAAAAATTCTGAATGAATACTCCATTTATGCACAACCATTAAAAGACTGTAGAATACTGATCATTCCCCATCAGAATATCTCTAAAAGTCAAAATGTGTACCATAATAAGAAACCATAAATCGTTGAAATATGAATCATATATTAAACATGTATTTGAAACCATACAACTTTCAAAACTGTAATGAAAAACATGGGGTTCCAGAAAATCCACCAACGTAGATTAATCAAACACTACACTATTATTACTAATGAAACATCACTATTAAAAACCATTAATGAACCAATTCATCTTATAATACATCTCAATATTCTAGGGATTACAACACCCTCCAATTGTTCCTCACTATAAAACTAATCAAGTGTTAGTGTTTCATTCTTTAACACAAACCGAGAATCTCCATGAGAGATGCATTAGAGGCTTCTACACCACAAGAAGATGTTGAAACAGAGACTCAAACATTGAATTTAATAATACTACGTAAAATGAATAATAACACAACATCTATTGGTGGGAAGATATGTCTTGGTGATGGACACATCAACTAAGGTAGTAATTACACCAATTTAAATTTCTCACCCTAATGAACCTCTAGGTTTTATGGGGTACTCCCTCTATAAAATATCTCCACAATTATGGGACTTTTTTTCCTCAGAATAATCTTCAACCATAATTCCTTACACCTAACATCATATAATAATCACTATTGAATTCTACCTAATTATACAACCATATTCTATATAATGAGAATCAAATAGAATTAAACTATCATGTTATACATATAAAAACAATAAAAATGGGCTATTCACAACCATAAATCAGATTCCAAACATGGAGATAAATATAAATCATTGTTTTGGGAATAGTATACAATATATTATACAATGTACATGAATTATAGCCCAAGGAAGTAGTGTAGAAATGTGTTACAGATTCAAATGATGTGTAAGAACCATAGTTCATGATGTTTAAGAAAAAGGGGAGTGCACATCATGAAACTATTTTGTCGAGTCATGTTTCTCCTTGATTATGTGACTTATTTTATAAATACACATTTCATATAAGAACTCTTGTTCTATAGATAAATTATTCCATATAAAAGCCATGAAATTAACCTGGAGATACAAGATGTACATACTGTATTAGAAGAGGTGTACTAATTAACTATACATGAAACCATTTTCAATGAATCATCCAAAGTACAAGACATGAGTTCATTCAAACATCATGTCATAATGTCTATTATTTTCTCATAAATCATGCACTTCTAATATCATAGCTGGGTCTTCTGGATTGACAACCATTATCATAAAAAAATTTATCAGATGCATTATCTATGGATGAGTTATCACAAAAAACTCATATTTGACCCATGGATAATGGAAATAATAAAGTTCAAATTCATCTAAAAAAAGTCACATTCTTCCCCATATTTCTATATAAAATTATATTTCCCCCATCCCCCATCCACGATCCTCTTGTAATTACCCCACATGAGTTCACCTCAAATATCACTTACATAAATCCAAAACAAAATATAGAGGTTAATCAATATTCAAACCACACTAATAGTCATATTGTTATCCTTCTACATTCCATCATTGAATACATGAATGAAGAGGGGATAAATTCAAACTACATGTAATGTAAAAAATAAATAATGTATTTTGAGAACCGAACTGTTTCTTAAAATCATGAATACCAAAAATAAGAAAAAAAACCAAAGCATTTTATAATTATTGGTCAGTCATGGAATGTAATATGTTGATAGTTTCATGAGATGGGGGACGACAAAATGAAGAGAGGATAATTATTCCATTCGCAAAGTCAATAACAAAACAAAAATAATGTAAAAATGTAAATACAAATATCATTCTCTAAGGTTTGTTTCTTTGATTAGTTATCGTATTTTTCATATCATTAATCATTTTTGTCTGAATCCAAATTCCATCACCCATGAAAATATAATGCTGACCCTTACAGAACCTATTCTCTACACCCTCATTCACACCTTTTTGGGTTTATGTTGATATCATTTATATATGACCCTAGTGATAAAACTGAATACATGGTTTATTAGGGTATTATTATGTCCTTAACATAAAATACCACATTGAGTTAAAAATTATTTTAAAAAATACACCCTTGAAAGACCATCAAAGAAGCCTAGGGTGTGAATTTATCATAGATGATTCATATGAAAAATCTCCCTTTTGGATGCAATAATGGTATCACTTTTTTACGATTATGAAAAATTATATATATATATAATATTTTCATAAAAAACCTAAACATGAAATTGAAAAATATTATAATATATTAACTATATTATATATTAGACATCGTGAAACACTTTATTACCAACCATTTTATCTTTGGGATAAATTAAACATTATCAAATGAAAACAACTATAAAGTTTTATCTAATGTCATATTCTATAAAACAATTACCATTTTAACCCTAAATAAGTACTAAGACACCAAAATAATATAATAGAGTTAATTACAAATAGGAAAAATCCAAATAACAAAATCCTACAGACCATAAACCATTTTTTTCAAAAAAATGTAAACATGTGTGTCCTATAAAAGGCATTATAAAAAAATAATGTGAAAAATAAACCATTTCAAATAAATTCATCACATTTAATGGAAGAATCGCTAAGAGAATATTTTAGCAAACAATATTAAAAAGGAAAACATGTTTTATTTGCAAATAAAATAAAATTGACTATTCTCAATGTGAGAAATAATTAGGAATATTTTTCTACTCGAGGATAGTATTTCAAATCCACCAAACAAAAAATACATGTTTATTTGAGAGTAATCATGTCATATGGGGTGAGATAAATCCCGAAGATAATTGAGAAATATTTATGAGGAGTTATCAAACAAGGTAATCATAGGTTTGATAAACTCACTCCCCACCATGAAATTGAATTTTTTATGGTTATTGTAAAATCAGAATCAAAATAAGTCACTTGTAGAATAGTATGTGTTTGGGCACATATCTTTGTTTGAATTGGAAATTTTGAAGGAATTTAAAACCTTTAAAATAATGGGCATTTTTGTTTCTAAAATATTTCTTGGAATAGTATTATGAGGGTTAAAATCCTTAAAAATAGACTCGTAAGAATTGTTTTGATGTTTTCTATGGTTTTTAGTGGTCTCATGAGAACATGGAAAGAGATTGAGGTGGGTGAGGTATGCAACATAGGGGTTATATTTCAGCCAATGACCTAGCTATATTCCATGTTATTTTTATGGCTTTTATCTAATTTTTAGGTTCATTGTCCAGTTTGTTGATTTCTCACGCTTCTAATATAACAATGAGATGATATTGGATGTGTTGACTATCCTAAGCATAAGTTATGTGTTATCTTTAGTTTTACCAATTTTATTTCTTGATTATAAATTTCATTTATACTGTTGTCGTGTTGATATTTTTTTGAATTAACTAATTTAAATTAAAAAATATGTGTTTGATTTTCATATAGGTAAATTTGAGTTTAATCAAAAATAAGATCATATGGAATGATAATTTCATTATAATGTTTGTAATATAATATGATCTTGGTGGGATTAACTTCATTAAACTTTAATATTGTGTAATAAATGTTCAAGGGGATTATTGGTTAAAATGGATGGTTGTGAAATGGAATTTCATGACAATAACATATTTTTATATGAGTCTAATCAGTGAAATTATGCCTCATATAAAGGTTTTGATTTAAAATATATTGGTGGAAAACCAAAAATAAATAAAATTCAGTCGAATGGATTAAATTATATTTGACATGATGTAAAACTGAATGGTATCCATAGGAAAAGTAACAAAACCAACATGACATTTAATTTCAAATATAATTGATTAAGTAGGATCTACTAATGGTTTTTAGTATGGTTCCTAATAAGTGAAATGTTAAATCTAAAAGTATACAATTATATTAACCATGTTAACGATAAATGGAGTATTTTGTATTTCATATAAATTTTCAATGAAATGGTTATGTGGAAGACATTATCCTTATTCAAATAATTGAACTAAATGTTTTGTTAATCAAATGATTAAAATAATTCACGGAGATTGGGAATGTCATGATGAGCATCTTCAATCTATATGGATTGTGAAACATAGGAATATCAGAATGAATCTCTACATTTCATATCATATATGATGGTTTATAATATCGGGATGATTTATCATATTCCATGGGATTGATAATGACTCAATAATTCATTAAGGTTTATGAAGATCCTTTTGATATTAGATGATTCAAAATATCAAGTTGAGTTATTTAATTTCACTAAAAATAATATTGTGTGATCATTGGATTCCATTTGATTATATAAGATGATGAATTCTAGGATGAGAATACAGATTATGGGTGATGATCGATAACTAAGGAATATCGATATGAGTGCCTGCATTCCATTTCCCAAATCGTGGTACTAGAGAATTCAAAAAATAACACTAGGTTCAATGTTTTTTTTTATAGTTGGAATGGTAACCTAGATGTTCATAGAGACACCGAAACAATAGACAAATTAGGTATGTTTTACCATGGTCACATACCCGAAAATTTACATTTTTATACCCACATATCAGGTTTTATCATGAATGTCATGATTTGGTGGTAATTATTTGATGTTAAATTATTTTTTAAATTATCTAAATAGTTTTAAATAAGAATTATCTATGTACTATTTATTATATAACTAATTTTAGTTAAAGATGTGGTTGTTAACTAATGAGTTATAATCACACCATACTCATCCCTCCGTGGAACTTGAGAACTTGAATAGACATTGTTATTTTTCATACGAAAAAATATAAAGAAATGAAAACAAATTATTGATTATTTTCTCAAAATCCAAGTATTGGGTATGGATGATGACACTAAAATAGAATATTGACTAGTTGAGTATAGTATGTTTGCCACGAATTTATTTTACATATTTTTATCTATATTTGTATGATCTACCTATAGGGGGCCCAATATGTTTTTTATGTTCGTTTTTTATTATATCTGATTTTGTATATATTTTTCAGCACATTCCCTAATAGTGATGTTTATCAAAATGTATATTTTTTAATTTATTTCTATATTTATTATACTCTAAAAATGTGGGAAATATCAATAAATAGTATCCTCGTAGTAAATTGGTTTTAGTCGAAACCAACTAGAATATGGGGAGTTGAACTTGAGATATTGTAGAACATCATCATATGGTATTATATAGTGGATTTTGGTAAATGATGTTGATAATTGTTATCAAGGATATCTTTTACCTTTATTTTAAAATTTGGTCATGGATGATAGGAGAATTGGATGTGTTAGGGCTTGGTAATGAGATCATTCCTCAGTTAATATATCCCCACATGTGGGGGAATACCCATGTTTCATGGGGTATGAATTGTTATTTCCGGTTTTCACATTACAATTGATTCCTTTTTATATTTAGTTCTGCAAATAAATGTGATGTAATTGATTTTTTGGATTTGATAACATGTCTATGTAAATAATGAGAGTGTATGTTCCTTCATACATTGTGATAGACATACAGTATTTTTATTCAATGTATTTATTTATTTTGGTTGAATTATTACAAGGATTGTCATATAATGATATTTTAATTACTGCATTTCGATAATTTCTTATAAAAAGGTATAAATTTTCATAGATTTAAATAATTGGAAAATTTGGTTATTTTATGTTTCTTCATCCACGTATATAGTTTAATAATATGTATAAGATAGAATTATACTTTAATCACTACATAGTTTACATCTAGATTAAGGACGGTATAAATGGGTTATAATGAGGTTGTTCATATCTAAAAAAGTGAAATTAAGAGAATTATAAAATCATTTTACCTTAAAAAATGTGATTTAAATTCTCCATAAAAAACCATGGAATTCAAAATCCAATAAATTTTTATAATTTCAAAATGATAAGTTGTAAAATATTAAAAATATGAATCCATGAGTCCAAATGTTAATGTTTTAAAAAATAAATGGGAAATAATGAGGCATTTGGGAACCATGGTAATTATTATCCTTTTTTATTAGGGATAGGCTATATATATAGATATGTCCTGTTAGATAGAGAGATCTAGGGTGGTGATACACTTGGTTATGGATTATGAGACCATGATGGGGTTTTTTGTTCTAGATAACGTGATGTTTACTAAATTTCCTTGAGAATTATTTTTGACCCAGTGGTACTCAAATTATTCCTTTTACCATGATTTATGGGGACCCATTTGGGTTGATACTATGTGTAATGTGTATTCCCCAAGATAATTTATTTTTATCTGTGTTCCAATGATAATGTGTACATATCTACTGGTGAGAGACCCTGAGAAAGTAGTTCTCTTTAGTGAATTAAATGACATATATTTTGGGATGGGTATAAGAGTGCCTCCCAAGATAAGTTGTATTGTGAGATCCCAATGATATTTTGTATATGATTTAGTTATTGTCCTTGAGATTTAGTTTTCAGGATTGGGTGTAACCATGATAAAGATTATTCTTGTGTTTGGTTTCTTCAGATATCTGAGGGGATGGATGATTATTATGAATGTGTAGATTCAAAGAATGGGTTGTGTTGTCTGATTTTTTTTCTTTTCAGACGTTCTTTTTTTGGTGTTTTATATGATTAATTTGATCGTGATTGACATGGTATGTATCATGACTATTTTTTTATCACTAATTCTCATGTTAATGGCTTATTATAGGGTTCATGATTGTTGATAAAATTATTAATCGGTATGAATATTCATATTTTATACTCATGTTATTTGATTATATCATCAAACACTTATTCTCTCCTTATGATCAGTGACTTAATTCAAATTTTAAATATTTCGTTTTCCTTTATTCATTATTTTGGTTCACCCTTATCTTATTTATTCTTCCCCAACTTATAAATAATGCATTTAAATGATTTATGTCTAGAAGGGTTGATATGGATGATGAAAATTACTTATTGTGAAATATGAAATTTTGGGTATAGTGGGAAAGATACATCTTTAAATACAAAGGTATTTTCTATGTAAGATTTTGTAATAATTTTCTAAAAAGTTAAAACTAATAGAGAATTTTATATGTTAGTGATCCAATTTTTATTTTTGATGTTGTTTGTTTTGGATGATTAAATTTTGGTCACATTCATCAATACGAAAACCTGAAATATAATGTTTATGATTTTAGAGTACGATCATATAGTTAAAACTACTATACATTTGAGATATAATAATAGAACTATAAAAATGTTTTAAATTAATCCTTTTACATATATACCTTAGTGAGATTGTATACGAAATATTTCGATCGACCCATTAGTATAGGTCCCATAGAGACACTCGATACAAGTGGGGTTGACAAATCTATTGCCATAGTTAATATTTAGAGACCACATACCAATAATTTTGTAATAAAACCATAGGTTTAGTTTCCATGATTAGAACCTATACCAAGGTGTTTAGAAAAAACTGTAGGAATTGGTCCCATAGAGAGACTATATACTAATAGTTATGAAAAAAGTGTTTGTATAGGTCCATAAAATCAAGGAACATATACCAACCGATATAAAAATCATAGATATGGTTTATGCCAATAGTTTTTACCCCCATTAGTATATGTACATATATTTTTCATTGATTTTTTTTAATATAACATTAAATAAATCAAAGAATAAATTTCATGTAAATATTGAAGGACCCTAAAACACCCTAAGACTCTTAAAATACCTTACCATTAAAATCTTCATGAATTCTAGATCTTGGATGAACCACACGGAAACATGTATTAACTATAAACTGATATTCTAAAGTACCTATAGTGAATCTCTTTCTCAAAGAACACTCCTTTGCGAAGCATCCCTACCATCATGAGGCATAATTTTTAATAAAGGTACACCATATCACCAAAAATATCACTTTATTACCAATCATTTGAATTAATCAAGACCAAAAAATCCATTTTGTGATTATTGATCTCTCTTAGAAACCTATATTTGTGGAGCTCCCCTAACTTGATGAAATGAAAGAGATTCCATTTTTTCTAGAAATTGTTTTTATTATGTGAAGTGGGATATACTAATACTTATAGGCTCAACATTTGTGACACACCTCCACCTCCTGCACGATTTTTAGATCTTCCAAAAATAACCTCATGGTGTTCTTTCCTT
This sequence comes from Viscum album, assembly GCA_963277665.1. Classification (NCBI taxonomy): domain Eukaryota; kingdom Viridiplantae; phylum Streptophyta; class Magnoliopsida; order Santalales; family Viscaceae; genus Viscum; species Viscum album. The sequence goes on from OY728142.1 coordinate 440,291,714, forward strand.
CATGATGCACAATTGAAATTTGATATAGCCACTAAGCTCATCATCAGTAAATCATGAATTCACGTTACTCCTATTATCATATTCATGAAGATCGCTATCCTCATTCATGATTTTCAATATATTCATGATCATAAAACTAGTTGTGATTCTCTCTTTTCATTAAAACTCCCCGATCATCCATGTACACCCTGATCTTCTATGTAGGGGATTGATAACAAACACAACCCATACTACATTTCCAGCAAATTGAAATCATAGGTTTGAACAAATATAATTATATATATTTATAAATTTATGTATAGAAAATTCATTTTATATTAGTGGATAGGTCATTGGAATATAAATGGGTTGTATTGGGATCAAAATATATCTAGATATTAATTTAACAAAAGCTATATCAAGTATCCTTAGTAACCATTTAATAGGTTTATCATATTTTTCAAAGCAATAGTTTTGAATCCATTAGCATATACACCATATACCAACAGTTTTCAAAAAAAGTATTTGTATAAGATTGTAACAACACCAATCTATCTGAATACCCTAAAACCATTATTATTGGATATATCAACACTTTAGATACCCACAACAATAGTTCCAAAACATTAGTGTGGGGATTTTTCTATAATTAGAGGGTCCCTTGAAGTTATAGTTGGTATCCAAATAATATTATTAGAAAACCATAGAGATTGTGATTTCATTTCTTGAGGTTATCTTTAGCTATATAATTATTATATCATAGTTTTAAATGATTAAGGGGGATCATAAGTTCAATGTTATAAAAACCTACTATGAGGATACAAGTGATGAGATCATAGAGTGATTAATGAATTTTTTTGAGTTGTTATATTGGGTTGAATTATATGAAACTGTTTGGTTTTACATGATGTAGGAATTAACATATTGTGGAAAATTATTTTAAGTAATTACTAATAATTAGGATTTATATGGTCATTTATATTACCTTAAATATGGGAATATTGGTTTTATCATGTAGATATTCATCATAGAAGAAAATTGTTTTTGGGAAAATGTGATTAATGTAATTTCGATGGAAGATCACAATAATTTTTATCATTAATATTTAAGGTATGAGATAAGCATTTAGGTTATAAGAATATTTAATGTTTTGGTTAATAGTGTTATCTGGGATATTGGTTTATTTATTTATGCAATGATTCACTTTGAGAAATGGATATTTCTTTTGTCTTTTCTAAATTAATTTATTATTAAATCATATGAAGGTTTGTTCTGTTTTGGAATTTTCCTACCAAATGATAACCATTTTGGTTTTTTTCAATGTCTTAATATATATGGATTATCTTTATTATACATTTTTTGGTAATGTGACACGTTTTATTTTAGTGCTTTGGAGTTGAATAACTCATTTACAATACTCACTATTTAGATGAAATGATGAGATTGAGATAGAAATTTGTTAAAATATAAAATTATACATTTAAAATAATAATTATTTCATAATTTTTCAATCTTTATGATTCAGTTATTATTGAACTATATCAAACTTATCTAGAAAAAAGTTATCATAGAACATTTATTTCTGATGAACCGATGAGGTTCCCCATCATCGAACATTTAAAGATTCATAGTAATTAAATTTTTAGATCATTAAGATTCATTTGATCAATAATATCTAATAATCTCCAAAATTATTTATTATTTAATTCTATGTCCAAATATAAAATTGCTAGTAAAATTTTTCTATATTAATACCTTGCATTTTTTATTCCAAATGACCACCTTAAATCAATTTCTCACTTTTCATGTGCATGTATTAATAACCATTTATATGATGTGGGTTTTCACAAAAACAATTTTTCAATTTAATACCATTAATTATTTATATGAGGTTAAAATTTTGAGTATTTATATAATTAATTTGTTGTAGGAGAATGTAAGAAACCTAGTTTTTAAAAATTGATTTATGCGAAATAGTGTGCACGACACACAATTCTGAGCATATATGAATGATGGATAATATTATTTCAAATATGATGAATATAAATTATCATCTAAATTGGTGGCTATGAAAATTGATATATAATTTAATATATATATATAGATAGATATATGAACCATTAAATATGTATTTATTGTTAAATTTTTAATAAATAATCTATAAATGTTGCGTAAATTAATTTTATTCTTCAAAAAATGTGTTTTCTTCTAAAATTATTTCAATTTATTCTTATGAGTTTGTATTAAATTTAATTTTCATGGATTTCAGAAAATATTTATATTAATTGAAAATTTGTTTTGAATTCATCATATAAAAATGATCTTATGGTGAAATTTTGTGATTATTTAGAAAATATTTATTTTTAAGTGTATAGTGAAAAAATCTAACTTATTTTCAGAGTGTCATTTATTTTCAATAAATTATGTAATTTAAAATTGATATTATTTTTTAAATATGATTAAAATTAATATTATTATTTTTAAATTATGTTAAATTATTTACTTTTTAATAGCATTTGTAATGAGTTTTAGTAAAAGTTTATTTTTTGGTTTAAAAGAGGTATTTTAAGAAAAATAATTTAAAGTGAATAATTTTCACAATTTTAATAAAATTAAAAATAATAATTAATAAATATTTAGTTAAAATTTATAGATTATTTTTCTAATATTATAAATTAAAATTAAATTAATTATTATTAGAGGACCTGGATTTAATATAAAATCATTCTTTGAATAAAAAATACACTTCTTGAAAACAAAATTTTCAATCACATATGTGTGCTTCATTATAAATTATATTAAACAGTGTATTTTATAGGAAATTAGTAAAATATATTATATAATTGAAATCATATCATTTTAATTATATAATATATTTGACTTAATTTTTGGTCATAATGAATAGTGAAAATAGAAAAAAACAATTACCGCAGTTAAGGTAAAAAATTATTTATCATTAGTTAAACTAAATGGTAATGGATAAAATAAACTAAAAACATTTATAAAGTTTACGTTATAGAAATAATTCGATCTTATATTTTTTAAGTATCAATATAAGTCTACTTTGGGTGTTTATCGTGGGAAAAACACCCATACAACTTTTTAAAAAAACTAGATATAAACAATTTTCAACACTTATAAAAGAGAACCCACTATCCTTTCCTCATCACAACTGAAAATATATTTTTCTAAGCCATATATTTAACAAATATCTTAAATAAATTCATATGAACATTTTAGAATCCTTTTTAAATCAAAATTCCATCTTATGAAGTCTTTTAGTGCTCGCCAAATGATATTTTCCAAAGAAGTGGTATTATTCCTAACTATGCATTTTTTTATTTATTCTTTTTAATCAATCAAATATTATTTGATTATGATTATATAATTACACCATTATATAAAATATATTTATATGATATTTTTTAATATAATTACCTTTATCTATCTCATCTTCCATGAAATGAAAAAAATCATTTTTCATTTGTATGGAAGACTACTTCCTCATGAACCAATATCATCAAGTTTTCACCATCACATTTCATGAATATTTATAATGAATGATTTAATGTGTACATATATACAATTTTACTCATTTAATTATTATATTATATATAACTAAATATATTCTATTCTGGGGGTATGATAATTTCACCCATTAGCATGGTGGACTACCGCCTAACAAAGTGTTGTGATTAGTTTTTAACTAACACATTACCCGAAAGGGAATATAGAGATATTTAATGAATATATGTGATATATATATAATAATTGTGATATTAATTACAAATATGATATTATTAGAATATAATATATCATTTTATTTCTTACAGTTACACTCATTAAAAATGATAATGTTGATTGTTAATACTAGTGGATTACCACATCCACAAAGAAATATGATACATTTATCATAACAAAATCACATTGTTAATATATAAAAATATATATAACAATATCTAATATGGTTAATATTATAATATATTATTTTTATTTTTATTTAGTGAAAATTTAATACTTAACTTCTTTCAAGAATGATCATTAAAAAATTGTGAATTTACTCATTCGTATGTATGATCAACCTTCTACATGGTTATAACATAGTTTGTTTATAATAACCATTTTTTGACTGGATAAAAAAGAATAAATTATCAATATGAATTGAAATTATTTCAGGATTAAAATTATATATATTATGTAACTATTACATATTTAAAGATGATGAACACACTAAATCCATTTTGAACCAATGAACAAAACATCCTCAAAACACTCAGATTGGATATAATTGAGTAATTATTTAAAAATATCATTAAATATAATAATTTAATATATTTATTTATAAGGTAATAAAACCGGAAAAGGTTTTTATATATAAAATAAATGATATAAGTCAACTACTGATGTGTTAGTGGACATTCCTGGAAGTCGGGTCTAGTTGTAAGGGACTTTGTCTCATTTTTCCTTCATTGGGGCATATTTTAATTGTATATAGCTAATTTCATTTATATGGTTTATTAACATATAAGTTTACTTTTAATATAAGTAATAATTTATATTTCAAGGGATTTTATGTTCCAACATTAATTATATCATCTAAGGTAATTTTAATTGAATGTTACCAAGTGTTAAATAATTTTATAACTCAATTTTTTATTACTAGGCTATATTACATATTTTTTATATTTGAAATTATAATATTTTGTTTGTAATTATATTTTACAATATTATGTTTTATAACCACTTATTGATTTTTTCATTTACATGTTTTACACATAATATATTAATTTATTATTTATGTAATTCAATGGTATGATCATTATAGGTTTTATTGGTGCTAGTTTCTCTTCTTTGGGAGATATGTTATGTAATATTCCAATCTTCATAAGTGAGGGGAATATAAAAAACCATTTGATGTGTTATATCATGAATATATATATTTATGATATTTAATCTTCATTTGATGTTATTCTTTCATGGGCCTTTTGATTGAGGAGTTCCAAAAGTGGTAAAGGATTTATTATACAGTCTATTTTTTTTGGTATTGTTTATGTTAATGTTTATTTGGTGGAAAATAATATGATCATATTTTAATGAAACAAATATATTTTTTATACATTGGTTATGAATGTTATTAACTTTTTTAATTTCAATTTTATCCATTATTTATTGAATAAATATCAAGAATTTTGTTAGAATGTGATATCGATCAAGTATTATTATTCTTGATAGGGAATCATTATATCCATATCAATGTTTTAAAAAATTAGAAATACTTCACTATAATTTTCTATAGCTATTTTTAGCCATAATTATAATTTATTTTAAAAAATAAAATTAATCTTCTTATAAATTTCCAAGGAAAGAACTATTTTACATTTATTGAAAATCATAAAGGATTCCATATTTTAACATACATGGAATTATATATAAGTTTCACATTCATAAATACTCAATGTTTTAAATATTGATATTATTTTTCAATGGTTTTTTTCAAAAAAAAAATTTTTGAGGATGTTTTTTATTTTAAATAATTATTTTTAATATAAATTTAATATTTTCATAAATAAATGTTCCGAGGGATCATTCAAAGTCATTTTCTATCTAGGTTTAAATCCTTTGTTGTCACTGTAAAGTAATAGGTTATTTTTCTAAAGACTATTTTTGATGATATTTAAATGGTATTTACATTCAATAAATCCATCCAACCACAATGTTACTTATTCCCCACTAGGGAACACATTATAGATTATATAAAGGGTAGAGCCCCATTATTTATCAAGGGTGATCGTGATTCAACTTATACAATGAGTTGAGCTACATTTTTGGGTTATATAAAAATGGTTTATCCCCATTATTTCTCACAAGTGAGCCTAATATATCTTATATGAAGGGTTGAGCACAATTATAACTCAAGAATGAGCCCAATAATGCTTATATGAAGGGTAGAACCCCCTTATATATCTATAATGCATTGGGTAAAGAATATGTTATCTAGAGGATTATATTTTAATTCATCCATTTTTTTCAAATTTTAAGGATTTTGTAAGGATTTTAGGGTCATAATGTCCTCTAATATCAAAAAAATTCATATTTATTTATATTGGTTTTTAAATATTAATTATTCAAGATTGATAGTACCTAGGTCACGATTATTGATTTGTATGTGTAATGACCCAGAAATTGGGTGGACAAGTTTTTCTTAAATTCATGGGAATTTTATGAGTCAACGGTTTCTGACGACGCTTGATTTCGAGGCCCGTTGTGCCCGTAATTAATTTCCGAAGTTTTGTTAAGATTAAATTAACACGAGTAAGCAGTTTTCATGATAATGTGGAATAACTCTTAAATGGTTACTCAGATCAAAAATTTGTGGGCATCGTTGCACTCAGGATGGCGAGTTTACCATTGACGCGACTTAAGTTTAGTCGGTGTGGGCCTCCTGGGAGAACTACTAAAAATGACATAACCATAAATAAAATAATTAAATAAATTATTTTATTTTTCAAATGCTTATAACTCACAAACGGTAGATTGGATTAAAAATCCGAGACCACTGCTGAACTTATGGTGGTAAGCTTTATTTAAGAAGATACTAACTTTTGCCGGTGTGGTCCACCAGAAAAAGTTATTTTTATGCAGAAAATAAAATAATTAAGTGACAATTATTTTATTGTAAAATTCATAACGTCTAAACAATAACTCGGATTGAAAACCTGAAATACCGTTGGGTTTTTTGGGTATGTTTCACTTAGGCAGAACCTAACCTCAACCACTGTCGGTCGAGGGTGACTGATAATAATTTTCCAAACTTCTTTTTCGTGTACGTTCAATAAACGCGCGAGCGGCATTTTGTAACATTTGAACCAGTGCTCAAAAATGAAATCTGAGGGCACCATTGAACTCACATCATCAGTAATTGCTTAGTGATACCTTCATCGCAGTTGCATTCTGACGTAAGTGAAACATAGTTTTTGGGGGGTTTTAATTAAGTTAAATAAAAATACGAGATAGCTTATTTTTGTTTCATGGTGGTTAAAACCTCCAAGGGGAGGTTATTGTGGGGCCCACCAGCACATAACCTACCTTGGGAGGATATAACTAATGTGGGTCCCACCCAAGCTCCTTAACTCCCCTAAACCCCCCCATTAACCTCTTGGAACACCGAATTAAATTGGGGAGCCTCTTCACCTTATCTCATAAGTGTGCCAAACCAAAAATTAATTAATGGGATAAATAATTAATTTGAAATGATAAGAATTCATTTGAATTCATTATGCCAACATTATAATAAAAGGTCATCTTATATCATTTTGAAGTTGGCATAATCTTTGGTGGAGGTCGGGAGAATATTTGGGAGAATTCCATCTTCCCAATGAAAAACGCCCGTCATCACCAATAATCGACGAACACCGTCTTATCCGTCTTCAACCAGGGCGAGAGGATGACGCCGCCCTTGGAGAACATCACCAACAAAGACGTCACCTCCGAACGCTCATCTGCAATGACGAGTACCATGTTCCTTCTCTGACATTGACCGAACGGAATATGCCTTCCATGATACCATCATCGATCATCGACAAATAAATGGTACGGGGTTTTACCTTAATATTTTTTTCTTTTCGTTTCTCATTTTCATTGAAAGGAATCATTGCGATGTTTTGTGATTAAATTATTGTTCATCGTGCCATTGATGAACCAATTGCTATCACTATAAACGTGGAGGGTTCGAGCCAACCTCACACCGCCCACCAACCTCCGACGAATTTTCTTTGTGATGTTCCACAAAGCGGCAACATGACATGGAAAAGTGGAGACAACGACGTAGATGGCGAAAAAGGGCCACGCAACCCGCGGCCTCCATGAACCATGCCACCCCCGCGATGCAACGACGCGCCCCCGCGCCCCACCGGCGTGCTGCCCGGTGCCCCTACACCTCGCCCGCACGCTGCTCAACCAACCCAGCGCCCGCTGGTGCACTGCCCTGCCAGCCCGACACCACCAGGAGCACTGCTCAACCGGCCTGGCGCCCCTCGATGCGCTACCCTGCCGGACCCACTCACCCTAGTGTGCTACACGACCTGCCCGACACCCTGGCGCACTACCCCAGCGCGCTTCCCGACCTCCCCGGCACCCCCGGTGCCCTCATGCATTGCCCTGGTGAGCTTCCAGAACCTGTGGCGGCCTGCCCAGCCCCCACCGGCGGCCTTCCCGGCGCCACCGGAGCCTGTTGTACCCTGACCGGTGCCCCCGCGGCCTGCCCGGTGACCATCCGACCTGCATGCGCCCCACGTGGCCTACCTGTTGGCCTATCGGCCACTGGCCTCCTGAGACAACCCGCGACATCCCCCGTGGTGTCGCTGGATGAACCAACCCGGCCTCCGAGGCCGAGTCACCGAGCCGCCTACGTGGCGACTATCGAGCCAAACCGCCCTCACAATCCATTGGGATGGACCCAGTGGATGGGAAAAAACATAGGAGGTTGACCCTCCCAACGGGATGGGTCATACCAATCGAGTCTGACCGGGTTGACCCAGACCGGGTTGGCCCAGACCGGGTTGGGCCGAGTGGGTCCGACCGGGACGGACCGGACCCAGTCCCATTGCTGACCCATTACCGTCTTTGTCCATATCATTGGCACCAGTTGTCCGTTTGATGAACCTTTAGTGGTGTTGGTGTTCTTGGAGCACAGGTGTCCCTTTTAGTATACCCCACGGGAGTTCGGGGTATATTTGAGTCACGGTCAGGTTGGTTCGTACACCAATCCAACTGGACCCCCAAGACAGAAATTCTAATAACTCACAGACCGTGCATCTGATTTAAATGTTGTCAGTTGCACTGAAACCCCTATGACATCGCGGTACTTTGAGATACATCCATGTGAGACCTCGTGACACATGGAGGATCGACCATTAGCTCATGGAGAGGAACCTCCTAGAGACAATCAGACAGAGTGCGGAGTCCTAATAGTTGTAGACCGGATGACTGCTTGACTGATTCAACATGGAGTGATTTGACTAGCCCAGTGAATGGAGTGCCCTATTTGGCGGAAGACCCATGGAGGATGGAGCACCTGGTTTGCCAGCAGACCCACTGTACTCGATAAGAGGAGTACCTTTGTAGGCTATTCTGGGGAGCATCTGGTTTGGCGGAAACCCGACAGAGGACGAAGCGCCTGGTTTGATAGCAGACCCCTAGTACTCGACAGGAGTAGTACCTCTGTAGTCCAAGGGTAGTGAGTAGTGCCTCGGAGTCACTACAGGGCCACTGTACTCGACAGAGGAGGAGTTCTCCAGAAGTCATTGTTTCGTTAATGAAAATCCTGATTTGAGCTGAGTCAATAAACTTTGTGTTTTCCTCATGATTGAGATGGGTTACTAGATAACTTAGGAATATGTATGGGCATATACCTATGTAATGGTTATCTGTTGATTCATACATTCTGGTTTATCCTTGTTGGATTTTGTGAGACCCTGACGGTCTCGGGGTCCCTACTAAGTAACGTTATACTCACCGCTGCACGGGCTATTCCCGCATCTCGTTATGTGGGATGCAGACGTCAGACAAAGATAACTGAGGCGGAGTGTATGATGAAAGGACAATACTTGGAGGTTGGCCTCATGAAGAATCGGTACCTAGAGGAGACGGACAGACGTGGAGCACTGAGGAGGCTATCTACACCAACCCTTCAGGTAGGATACGTGGTGGACAATTCAGGAGATGCTTGTCCCCTTCCAGCTGTTTTTTTTTCTTTTCAGTTGTACCTGTTTGTTTTTTCTTTTCACTTTTCGGTAGGGCTTGTATTTCGGGCCCCTTTTACGTTCCAGTGCATATTTTGTATTCTGTTTTTTCCTAGTGTTTTTTCAAGTTGTGTACTTTATTTGTGAGTGTTTACTTTTATAAATGAAATGAATTTCCTATCAAGGGAGTTACAACTTTGGTGCTTGTCGCCAGCCCCTAGAATATGGAAGGTGGGCTTTGGGAAGTCCTGGCATGGGCCCCGAGGACGGGTCGTGACAAATTGGTATCAGAGGAGTAAGTTCTATAGAATAACTTATGACTCTAATATTTCGTTACTATGAAGTAATAATGTTAGTGGTACCGAGTGTGGTCTTTAGTTTAGGGAGTCCAGTGTTGGTGCGATAGCCAACATATCCATACACCAGGACCATGACTACTGATTTCATACTCAATGCATGAAAACACTGATTGTGTGTGTGTCTTCAAAAGTTTACTTTGATTCAGATCAATGCAGGTCAGCTCACCAGGTATAAATCGTTTGCCGGTGTCACATCTGTTCAGTATGCCTCCATACAGACAGTTAGTTGGAGTTCCGAGAGAGTACCTGATGATGGCGCACTGAGTGATGAGGCTCTAGTGCAGGGACCTCTTACTATGTTGGCACCTTCATGTGGTATAACAGTAGCACCACCACCTGTTGGGCAGCAGATTCCACCAGCCATAATAGTAGACGGTGCTCACCGAAAAAGCACATTTCACAAGTTCCAGTAGCATAGGCCTCTGATGTTAGGAGGTGAGAAATATTCCCATGTAGAAGAGGACTGGATGGAGGCAATTACTAGAGATTTCTACCTAGTTGAGACACCAGTAGAGTGGATCGTGGACATAACTACTATTGTTTCCCAGTCTGTGACCACGAGGTTGGTCCGCAGAGTGATGAGGCTTCAGTACGTGAACCGATGCCAGAGATAGTACCTTAGTGTAGTTTTCCAGCTGTATCACTACCTATTGGTCAGCAGTTACAACCGGCTAAATGACACATTTAGGCTTAGTTCATTACACATGATTCAGCATCAGATACCCCTCAGGTTCCGAGGCGAGATCGACTCACAGGCGGTTGAGGGCTGGATTGAGGAGGTGGCTGAGAGTTCTCTAGAGCTTATACAACATTGGAAGGATGACATGTCAGTAGCTGAGTATTCATCGAGTCATAACGATCGTTCCTGGTTCTCAATGAATACGTTACGATCAATGCTTCAGAGCTTTGACCTCAGAGTGAGATGTGTTTAGGGATATCCGAGCCAACACTTTCTTTTTCCACTATGTATTCCTACCAATATTAGGATTCTAGATAAAAACTTTGTGGTTGAATGTTCTTTGGATGAGCGGATACAGTCAGTGAATGTTAGTAGTGGGAAAGTAGGAAACCAGCGCCAGTCTTAGAGACATTAGCGTGTAAAATGTTTAAAGAAGAGAAAGTATTAAGGTTAGATGAATCATTAGGGTAGCTGATGTGGATGCAGAGCTAGGAGAGAAATATGAGGTGGTGTACATTTCAACATGCTACAACCACCAGCCTTTGTAGTCCCCGCTAGGCTCAGGGAGCTAAAGGTAAGAGGAAGAAAGTAATTGCATGAGGTCAAAGAGTGTGACCCAAGGGATTTAGGAAAGACTAGAGGTATGGTCTGTGGCTACAACTAGCTTCTGTATTAATAGACATAGTTACCAATTATTCCTTCCTTCCACGAATCATGTACTAGACCTAGAGTTTCCGGTTAAGCTGTTGACTTGACCCTCACGTCTGGAGATACATTTAGGGGGAGACTCGATAATCACACATACTCTAATGTTGAGATCTAACCCTTGAGGTGAGAGTTTCGGTAAGAACATCTTTGTAAAAGTGTTAAGGCCCTATGAAGTTAGTTTGGTTATGGACTGGGCAACCATGGTTCATACACATATTGAATGTATTATTAAAAAAGGTTTGGTTTATCTAAAATGTTGGGATGTGGTTTTCCTTAGTCAGTGAAAAAGGAATCCCAGGAAGCACAGGCTAAACTCATGAATAGAAGGGTGTAGCTGAACACTCCTGAGTCGGCCAGCCTTACCCTTGTGGTAGTAGGAGTTTGGAGTTTGGAGTTCTTCCAGGACTATGAATTTGAGATAGTTTATACTCTTGGGAAGGGGTATTTTGTAGTGGATGCACTATGTTGGAGATCTAGTATATAGTTTCTAGGCAAGGTGACAGAGCAACTGAATGATTTACAAATACCCTTTGTGGATAGGGATAGAGAAAACTTCTTTTAGTCTCTTATAGTCACTCCACCACTTCTTCAGTGAGTCAGGGAGGCGCAGCCTAGGGACACTGACTGTGATATTTGACGTGCTCAGATATCCATAGGGCAGACACTTGATGGATTTTCTGGTGGTGGGGATCATGTCAACCTTTTTAGAGGACGTACTATGGTGTTAGTTACACTCCAGGAGGAAGTGTTGAGAGAGTTTCACACATCCCATATAGCGGTACATCTAGGAGTGGTGACGATGTACCATGACCTTTGACTACAGCAATGGTGGCCAGTTATGAAGAGGGATATAGCAGAGTTTGTCTCTTGATGCCTCACTTGTCAGCAAGTAATGGCGGAACATTAGGTACCAGCAATCTTGGTTCAGCCTTTAGAGGTCCCAAGTAGAAGTGATATGGGATATCCTTGGACTTTGTAACGGATATTCCACGTACTTCTCGGGGATATGAATCTATTTGGGTGATCGTCAACTGACTCACCAAGTCATCCCACTTCATAGCGACCAGAGATGGTACAAGCTACCATGAAGAAGGTGAAAATAATCTAGGAGCAGATGAAGAGTCCACAAATCAGACAGAATTCATATGCTGTTAGGAGATGGAGACCTCTGGAGTTCAAGGACGGAGACCACGTCTTTCTACAGGTCTCACCTCGATGAAGTCTACGGAGATTTGGCCGAGGCGGCAAGTTATCTCTGTAATTCATCAGACCTTTCCAGGTCATCAGTAGAGTAGTTGAGGTGGCTTACCGATTTTCTCTTCCACCTCAGTTGCACCGGGTACACAACTTATTCTACGTATCTCATCTGAGGTGATACGTTCACTACCCATCCCCCATCATTGACCATAAAGAGCTAGACATCGATGATGGCGCATATTTCATGGAGGTTTTAGCGGATATTGTTGACTTACAATAGCGGGTCCTATGTGTACGACGCATACCTCTGGTGAGCTTTCTTTGGCAGCATGGGAACCCCTAGAAGAGAAGATGGGAGCAGGAGGCTCAGATGCATTCTCAGTACCTCCATTTATTCCCTTAGTGTGAGTTGTATCATATGGGGATGTAAAGCCCTGAGGTGGGGAGAATGTAAAGAACTGGAAATTTGGTTGAAATTTTTTTCATAAATTTATGGGAAATTTATGAGTATGCAGTTTCTGACGACACTTGATTCCGAGGCCCGGGGTGCATGGAATCAATTTTTGAAGTTTTGTTATGATGAAATCAATGTGCGTAAGAAGTTTTCCTGGAAAAGAGGAATAACTCTTAAATGGTAACTCGGATAAAAAATACGAGGGCATGGTTGACTTTAGGATGGCAGGTTTACCCTAGGCGCGACTTAATTTTAGTCAGCACGAGCCTCCTGTGATAAATCCCAAAAAATGGCATAACCGTAAATAAAATAAATAAAATAATTATTTTATTTTTCAAATGCTTATATCTCACAAATGGTAGCTCATATGAAGAATCTGAGACCAACACTAAACTCATGAGGGCATGCTTTATTAATGAAGATACTATCTTTGGCCAGCACGGGCCACCAGAAAAAAGAATGTTTAGGCCGCAAATAAAATAATTAAGTGACAATTATTTTATTGTAAAATTCATAGCTTCTAAAAGGTAACTCGGATTGAAAATATGAGAGTACCGTTGGGTTTTTTGGGGTGTTTTTCACCTGGGCAGAGCCTAACCTTGACCACAGTGGGTCGAGAGTGACTGATAATAATTTTCTGAACATTTTTTTCATGTACGTTCAGTAAACGTGAGAGTGGAGTTTTGTAACTTCTGAACCAGTGCTCGAAATTGAAATATGAGGGCACCGTTGAACTCACAACATTGGTAATTTCCTAGTGAGACCTTCACCATAGTTGCGTTCTGACGTGTGTGAAAGATATATTATGGGGGTTTTTAATTAAATGAAATAAAAATAAGAGATAGATTATTTTTGTTCCATGTTGGTTAAAACCTCCAAGAAGATGTTAGTGTGGGGCCCACCAACGCATAACCTCCCTTGGGAGGATATAACTAATGTGGGGAACACCTTATCACCGTAACACCCTTAAACCCCCTATTATACTCTTGGAACTCCCAATTAAAGTTGGGAGCATTTTCACCTCTCATAAGTGTGCCAAACCACAAATTAATTAATGGAATAATTAATTAATTTAAAATGATTTGAATTCTTTTGAATTCATTATGCCAACATTATAATTAGAGGTCATCTTCTATCAATTTTTGGTTGGCATAATCTTTGGTGGAGCTCTGGAAAACCATTGGGAGAATTTCATCCTCCCAACGAAGAACACCCGTCATCACCAAAATTCGACAAACACTGTCTTCTGGCTCTTCAACCGGAGCGAGAGGAAGACACCGCCTATGGAGAACATAACCAACAACGAAGTCACCTTCGAATGCTCATCCCCCAATGAAGAGTACCATCTTTCTTCTCTGACATTGATGCAACGACATCCGCCTTCAGTGACATTGTCATCGATCATCGACAAATAAGAGGTAAGGGGTTTTACCTAAAGAAGTATTCCTTTTATTTTCTCATATTCTTTGAAAGGAATCGTTGAGATGTTTTGTGATTAAATTGTTGTTCATCATGGATTTGATGAACCAACTTCTGTAACCATTAATGTGCAGGGTTCGGGCCAACCTCACACGGCCCTCCACCCTCTGTCGATTTTTCATTGTGATGTTCCAAGAAGCGGCAACACAACATGGAAAAGAGGGGAGAGTGACGTAGATGCCGAACAAGGGACGCACTACCGGCGGCCTCCGCGAACCGGGTAGCCCCGATGGAAGTCAATGCGCGCCCATGCCCCACCGGCGTGCTGCCCGGCCAATCTTATGTCCCCTTGAATGCTTCCCCGCCAGCCCGACACCCCCTGCCGTGCTGCCCAGCCAGCCTAGCGCCCCCTGGCATGCGGCCCTGCCGGTCCTGCGCCCCCCGGTGTGCTGTCCGGCTAGGCCGGTTCCCCTGGAGCTGGAGCATGTACCCTGGAACGCTACCTGGCCTGCCCGATGCCCTTGCGCGTTACCCCGGTGCGCTGTCCACACCCGTGGCGGCCTACCCAGCCCCTGCTGGCGTCCTGGCCAGCGCCACCGTAGCTGGTCCCACCGGGCCCGATGCACCCACGGCTTGCCCGGTGACCAGCTGGCCTGCCCGCGCCCCACGTGGTCTACCTACTGGCCTCTGGGACACCGGCCTCCCAAGCCGACCCGTGGTGTCCCCCGAGGTGTCACTGGATGAACCGACGTGGTCTCCCATGCCGAGTCATCGAGCCGCCTACATGGAAACTATCGGGGCGAACCGCCCTCGCGGTCTGCTGGGTCGGGCCCAACGGACGGGGTCAAAACATAGCAGGCTATCCCGCCCAATGGGATGTTTCAAACACAGTGATTCTGACCCGGTCGACCTCGACCAGGTCAACCCAGACTGGGTTTGGCCGAGTCGGTCCGACCAGGTCGGACCAGACTTGGGCCCATTACTGACCCATTACCTTCTTGGGCCATATCTTTGTCACCTGATGTCCGTTTGACGAACCGTTAGCGGTGCTGGTATTCCGGGAGCTTAGTCATCCCATTGAGTATACCCCACGGGAGTTCGGGGTATATTTGAGTAACGGTCAGGTTGGTTCGTACCTGAATTCAATCGGGCCCTCGGGACCAAAATGCTAATAACTCAAAGACCGGGTGTATGATTGACGCGTCATCTGTTGGGCTGAGACCCCTATGACGTCTCGTTCCTTTGAGATACTTCCATGTGAGACCTCATGACATGTGATGAATCGACTAGTAGCTTGTGGATCAGAACCATTCGGAGACGAGCAGACGGAGTGAGGAGACCTAGTAGCTGTAGACCTAATGACTTATTGACCGATTCGACTCGGAGTGATTCGACTCGCCCAGTGGACGAAGCGCCCGATTTAGCGGCAGACCCACAACGGATAGAGAAACTGGTTTGATCGTAGACCCGTGATACTCGACAGGAGGTGTAACTATGTTGGCTATTAGGGGGACCACCTGGTTTGGTGGTAGACCCACAGCAGGTAGAGCTCCTGGTTTGGAAGCAGACCCGTGGTACTTGACCGGAGAGTACCTAAGCAGTCCAAGGATAGTGAGTAGAGCCTCGGAGTCACGACACAGACTCTTTACTCGAAAGAGGAGGAGTTCCCCAGTAGACGTGGTTTGTTAATGAAAATCCTGGTTTGAGCTGAGTCAATGACCATTGTGTTTTCCTCATGATTGAGATGGGTTACAAGATAACTTAGGTATATGTTTTTCCATTTACCTATGTAATGGTTATCTGTTGAATCATACATTGTGGTTTATCCTTGTTGGATTTTGTGAGACCCTAGGGGTCTCGGGGTTCCTACTGAGTATCATTATATTCACCCCTTCACAGGCTATGCCCTCACCTCTTTGTGTGGGATGCATACGTCAGACAACGCTGACCGAGACAGAGTGTACAAGGACAGGACAGTACGTAGAGGTGGAACTCACGACGAGTCGGTACCCAGAGGAGACGGATGGATGTGGAGCGCTGTGGGGGCTATCTGTACCTACCCTTTAGGTAGGATCCGTGGTGGATGATCCAGGAGCTTCTTGTCCCCTTCCGGCTATTTTGTCTTTTCAGTTGTACCTATATGTATTTTCATTGTACATTACTATTGGGATTGTATTTCCGATGCCTTTTACTTTCCAGAACATCTTTTGTATTCAGATTTTACATAGTGTTTGCTTCCATTTGTGTACTCTTTTTGTGTTTGTCAACTTTTATAAAGTCAATGCCTTCCCAGCTTAGGGATTTACGCCTTTGGTGCTAGTCTCCAGCCACTAGCCTATTGAAGGCGGGCTTGGGGAAGTCACGACATGTGCCCTGTGGACGGGTCATGACAGTATGATCCTTTCTATTTTTAAACACTTGTTCTATGTTTATTTAATGATGATGTAGTATTAATGGATATGAATATTCTAAGGTTATGATCATAGACATTTATTTTTTCAACACACCATTATTCTCTTTTTATGGTCACTGGTGAAATTCAACTATGAATGCTTATATAGACCCTCACTAATTATTTACCCTTACCCTTATCTCATTTCATATTCTCTAGGTTATAATGAATTATGATAAATGAATTATATGTAACGGTTTCATATGGAAGATGGAGATGTCTTATTGGGAAATATTAAAAGTCATGTATAGTGGGATGATACAATTATTAATTAATTGGTATCATCTATGTAATTTTTTCCTTATAATATAAAACTATAAACCTAAAAAGTCCTTTCATTTGTAAGTGATCCAATAGTTCATTTGGTTTTTTTGTTTTCTTGATGAAAAATACTGGGCCACAATTATCAGTGCCAAATCCATGTATTTAATATTTATAATTTTAGAAACTATTCTAATAGTATGGGTCTTGGGTTTTCATAAAAATAATAACTCATCTCAATTATAGGTATGGAAAATGAATATGAGGAATAAAATTGTGGAAAACATATGTAACACTCACATTAACACACTGAATAAAAAATATTTTTTTCGTGAGAAAATCCTGAATGAATACTCCATTTATGCACAACCTTTTAAAGTCTCAAGAATAATGATAATTCCAAATAAACATATATCTATAAGTCAAAATGTGTTGCATAAAAGGAAACCATAAATCATTGAAATATGAATCCTATATTAAACATGTTGTTGAAACCATACAACTTTCAAAACCATAATGAAAACATGGGGTTCTATTAAATCCAACAACATCGATGAATCAGACACTATACTACCATTACTAATGAAGCATCACTACTAAGAACCATTAAATAACACATTAATCCTATAATACTACTCAATAGTCTAGGGATTTCAGCAACCTCCAATTGTTCCTCACTATAAAACCAATCAAGTGTTAGAGTTTCATTATTACTACAAACTAGGATTCCCCATGAGAGATGAATTTTAGGATTCTACATCAAAAGAAGATATTGTAATGGTGACTCAAACATTAAATTTATTAAATATATATATATATATAATGAATAACATAACAACCCTTATAGTAGGGAACAAATGTATTGGGGATGGACACATAAACTAATGTAGTAATTACACCAATTGAAATTTCGCACTATACTGAAACTCTGGGTTTTTTTGGGGTACTCAATCTATAAAATATTTTCGCAATTAGGGTATTTTTTCCTCAGTACCGTCTTCAACCATCATTCCTTACACCTACCATCAGATAATAATCATTATTTTATGCTACCTAATGGTACATACAAATTCTATATAACGAGAATCAAAGAGAATAAAACTATCATGTTATACATATAAAAACAATCAAAATGGACTCTTCGCTAGCATAAATCAGATTCCAATCGTGGAGATATAGATAAATCACTGTTTTGGGACTTATAAACAATATATTCTAAAATGTACAATAATTATAGCCCAAGAAAGTAGTGTAGATATTTGTTACAAACTCGCATGATGTGTAAGAACCATAGTTCATGATTTGTAAGAAAAATGGGAGTACACATCATGAAACCCGTTGGTCGAGTCATGTTGCTCCCTTATTATGTGACATATTTTATAAATACAAATTTCATATAAGAACCCTTATTCTATAGAGAAATTATTCCATATTCACCCAATTAAATTCACCTAGAGATACAATTTGTGAATACTCTATCACAAGATGTGTACTATTAATCTATACTTGAATCCATTTCCAATGAATCATCCAAAGTATAAGACACTAGTTCTTCCAAACATCATGCCATAATGTCTATTATTTTCTAAAAATCATGAACTTCTAATATACTAGCTGGGTTTGCTAGATCGACCACCATTATCATTAAAATGTATAACGAATGCATCACCTATGGATGAGTTATCACAAAAAACTCTTCCTTGGACCCTAAATATTAAAATAAAACACAAATTCATCTCAAAAAACTCCCATCCTACCCCATGTTTCTATATAAAATTAGATTTTCCCCATCCCCCATCAACGATCCTTTGGTAATACCCCCCCAAGAGTTCACCTAAAACATCACATAAAGAAATAAAAATAAGATATTGATTTCAGACAAGATTCAAACCATACGAATACTCATATATCTATCCTTCTACATTCCATCATTTAATACATGAATAAAGAGGGGAGAAATTCAAAACAAAAGTAATGTAAAAATTCAATAATGGCTTTTGAGAACCCAACTGTTGCTCAAAAGCATGAATACCTAAAATATGATAAAATTGCAAAGAATTATATAATTATTGGTCAGTTATGGAATGTAATATGTTGATAGGGCCATGTGATTTGGGGGGTGATTATATAAAGGGAGGATAATTATTCCATTCTCATAGTCAATAACAACACATAAATAATGTACAAAATTGAAATACATATATCATTCTCCACGCTTTTTTTGATCAATTAGTTATTGTATTTTCTATATCATTAAATAATGTTCTGTGAATCCAAATTCCATCACCCATGAAAATATAATGGTGACCCTTACAGAATATATTCTCTACACCCTCTTTCACACCTTGTAGGGTTTATATTGATATCATTGATATATAACCCAAGTGATAAAACTGAATACATGGTTTATTAGTGTATTTTTATGTCCTTAACATAAAATACCGTAGTGAATTAAAAATAATATAAAACAAATTACCCTTTAAAGACCATCAAATAAGCCTAGGGTGTGAAATTAACATAGAAGATATATAGACTATATCTCCCTTTTGGACACAACAATGGTATCACTTTTTTAATATTATGTTCAATTTTATATATATAATATTTTCATAAAAACACAAAACATGAAATTGAAAAATTTTATAATATATTAACTATATTATATAATAGACATCATGAAACTCTCTATTACCAAACATTTTATCTTTGGGGTAAATTAAACGTTATCAAAAGAAAACAACCATTAATTTTTCGTTAATGTAAAATTCTAGGAAACAAATACCATTTTAATCCTAAATAAGTCATAAGACAACAAAATAAAATAATAAAGTAAATTTTAAATTATTAAAATCCAAATTACATAATCCTACCAACCATAAACCATTTTTTTCAAAAAAAAAATGTAAACATATGTCGCCTATAAAATGTATTTTAAAAAGGCAATGTGAAAAAAACTACCATTTCCCATAAAATCATCACCTCTAATGGAAGAATCTCTAAGATAATATTGTAAGAAACAATATATAAAAGGAAAAAAAATTATTTGCAAATATAATAACATTTACTAATCTCAATGTGAGAAATAATTTGGAATATTTTTCAACTCTATAATAGTATTTCCAAACCACCAAACAAAAAATCCATATTTATTCGATTGTAATCGTATCATATGGGGGGAGATAAATCCTAAAGATCATTGAAAATTATTTATGAAGAGTTATCAAACTAGGTAATCGTAAGTTGGATAAACTCACTACTCACCATTAAATAGAATTTTTTATGGTTATTGTAAAAAATGAATCAAACCAATACACTAGTAGAATAATATGTGTATGGACACATATCTTTATTGGAATTTGGAATTTTGGAGGAATTTAAAAAATTTGAAATAATGGGCATGTCAGTTTCTAAACCATTTCTTCGAACAAAATCACGATGGTTAAAATCCCTCAAAATAGACTTGTAAGAATTGTATTGAGGTTTTCTAAGGGTTTTGGAGGTCATATAAGAACATGTAACGATATTGAGATGGGTGAGGTATTAAACTTATGGGTTATATTTAAACCAATTACCTATTCTTGATGTCATGTAATTTTTGTGGCTTTTATCTAATTTTTATGTTCGTTTCCAGGTTTGTGGATTTCTCAAGCTTATAATCTAACCATGAGATGATATTTGATGTGTTGACTATCCTAAGGATACGTTATGTTGTCTCTATAGTTTTACCGATTGTATTTCATGATTATCGTGTGCATTTATGCTATTGTCTTGTTTATATTTCTATGAATTATATAATTAAAATTAAAAAAATAAGTGTTTAATTTTCATATAGGTAAATTTTAATTTTATCGAAAATAAGATCATATGGAATGATAATTTCAATATGATGTTTGAAATATTATATGATCTTGGGTGGATCCACTTCATTAAACTCCAATATTGTGTAATAAATGTTTAAAGGGATTATTGGTAATAAGTGATGGTTGTGAAATAGAATTTCACAACAATAACATATTTTTAAATGGGTTTAACCAGGGAATTATGCCTCATGTAAAAGAAATGATTTAATATATTTAATTGTAAAACCCAAAATAAATAAAATAGAGTCGAATGGTTTAAATTATGTTTGAATTAATGTATAACTAAATGGTATCCACTAGAAATGTAATAAAACCAACAAGAAATTGATTATAAAATTTAATTGATTTAGTAGGTTCTAATAAGGGTTTTTAGTATGGTTCCAAATAAGTGAAATGGTAAGTCTAAAATTATAAAAATATATTAACCATTTTAATGGTAAGTGGAGTTTTGTTTATATCATCTAATTTTGAAATGAAATGGTTATGTGGAAGACGTTAGCCTAATTCAAATAATTAAATGGGTTTTTTGATAATCAAATGATTAAAATGATTTATTGAGATTGGGAATGTCAGGATGAGCATCTTGAATCTGTATGGATTGTGAATCATTAGAATATCAGGATGAATCTAAATATTTCATATCATATATTATGGTGTATAATATCAAGATGAGTTATCACATTCCATGGGATTGATAATGACTCAATAATTCATTGATATTTGTGAAGATCCATGCGATATTTGATGATTCAAAATATCAAGATGAGTTCTTTAATTTCACTAAATATTATATTGGGTGGTCATTAGATTCCATTTGATAATTGAAGATGCATAATTCTAGGATGAGAATATAGATTATGGGAGATGATCAATAACTATGGAATATTGAGATGATTTCTCACATTCCATTTCACAAATCGTGGTATTAGAGAATTCAAATATCAACACTAGATTCAATGATGTTATTTATTTATGGAATGGTAATCATTATTTTTCTAGAGACACCCCGATAGAAGAAAATTTAGTTATGGTTTATCGTGTTCATAGACCCTGAAATTTACTTTTTTATAACCACATATCAGATTTCATCTTGAATGTCATGATTTGGTGGTAATTTTTGGATGTTAAATTATTTTTTAAATTATATAAATTATTCTTTATTAGGACTTCTTCCTATACTATTTATTATATTACTAATTTTATAGAAATCTGCGGTTATAGCCTAATGAGTTATACTCACAACCTACTCATCCCACCATAGAACTTGTGATTTTGAATAGACATAGTTATTTTTCATAATAAATATTATACGAAAATGAAAAAAATTTATAGATTATTTTCTCAAAATCCTTAGATGGGGTATGGATGATGACACTAATATAGACTATTGACTAGTAGGTTATAGTCTGTTAGCCACAAATGTATTTTACCTATTTTTATCTAATTTTGTATGATCCACCTATTGGGTGCCCAATATGACTTTTATGTTGATTTTTTATTATATATGATTTCGTATATATTAGTCAGCACTTTACCTAATTGTGATGTTTATCAAATTGTATATTTTTTATTTTATTTCTATATTTATTATACTCTGACAATGTGGGAATAATAAATACATAGTATCATCAAAGGAAATTGGATGTAGTCTAAACCCTCTAGTATATGGGGAGTTTTAATTGAGAGATTGTAGAATATCATCGCATGGAACTACATGAATGGGTTTTGGGAAATGATGTTGAAAATTGTTATCAAATCTATCTTTCCCCTTTATATTAAATTTTGGTCATGGATGATAGCAGACATGGATGTGTTAGGTCTTGGTAATGAGATCGTTCCTAGGTTAATATATCCCCACATGTGGGGAAATACTCATGCCTCATGGGGTATCTAATTTTATTTTTTGTTTTCTCTTTTTCAATTGATTCATTTTTATATTTAGTTGTCCACATAAATGTGATTTAATTGATTTATTGGATTTTATAACTTGGTGATGTAAGGAATGAGATTGTATGTTCTTTTATACATTGTGTTAGACATACAGTATTGGAATTCCATGTATTTATTTATTTTCGTTTAATTATAACATGTATTATAGTATAATGATATTTTAATTACTGCATTTCGAAAATTTCTGGTTGAAATAATAAATTTTATTATATTTAAATAATTATAAAAAAAATTTATTTTATGTTTCTTCATCCACATATATAGTTTAATAATATGTTTAAGATGGAATTTTACTTGAAAACTACTTAGTTTCCATCTAGATAAAGGAAGGTATAAATTGGTTATAATGTGGTGGTTCATGTCTACAAAAGTGAAATTAAGAGACTTATCAGATTATTTTTCCTAAAAAATGTGATTTAAATTCTCCCTTGAAAATCATGGAATTTGAAATCCAATAATTTTTTTTATTTTAAGGTGGTAAGTAGTAAAATATTTAAAATATGAATATGTGGGTCCAAATGTTTATTTTTTTAAAAATAAATTTGAAATAATGAGGCCTTTGTGAACCTTGGTATTTATTATACTTTTTTATTATGGCTAGGCCATATATAAATGAATGTCATGTTAGATAGAGAGATCCAGGGTGGTGATACCCATGGTTATGGATTATGAGACCATGATGGGGGTTGTTGTGCTAGATAACGTGTTGTTTACTAAATGTCATTGGGAATTATTTGTGACATAGTGGTTTTCAAATTATTCATTTTACCATGATTTATGGGGACCCATTTGGGTTGATACTATATGTGATGTGTATTCCCCAATATAATATATATTAGTATGTGGTCCAATTATAATGTGTATGTCTCTACTGGTGAGATTCCTTGAGTAAGTAGTTCTCATTAGTGCAATTGATGATATATATTTTGGGATGGGTATATGAGTTCCTTCGAGTAAATGTGGGATTGTGAGATCCCAATGATATTTTTTATATGATTTAGGTGTTGGTCTTGAGATTTAGTTTTTAGGATTGGGGGTAACCATGATAATGGTTAGCATTGTGTATGGGTTCTTTAGATGTGTCAGGGGATGATTGATGACTATGAATGTATAGATTCAAATAATGGGTTGTGTTGTCATGTTTTTGGAAGAGGAAATATTTTTTCATAAATTATATATTAAGAGAATCCCCATGAGTTGTTTTTTTTGTTTTCAGGAAATTTTCATCAAGTATGATCATTCAAGTGCCTAACCTTTCTATTTTAACACAGTCTTGATATGGTGATTGGTGTTGATTATGGGTGGATATGTCTGGATCCATTGGGTCATAAGTAGATGCTTCAAGTCAAAGAATGATTCTTGGGATGATTGGTGGTCATGATGTAGTGATTGAAAAATGAGTAATTTTAAGTGTGTGAGAATCAAGAGACAAGGATTCCACCTGTTTTATATAACTGATGTGCATGGATGCATGGTCAGTTAGTTGAGTAGGTGCATAATTCTAGAATTAGTGGTCCACTACTCATGGGATGATAAGTCTGATAGGTATTTATTTTTAGAGGATTATTAAAACTATGTTTATGATGATATCTATGTTATTCAAGTTGTTTATGTGATGGAAATTTTCAGATTTAGATCGGTAAGACGGGAAACTTATGATCCCATTGGAGATTGTTCGGGAGTTTTAGAATCTTATGTCTTTTATTGGTGATAGTATCACTAGGAACCTGTGTTCATTGATTCCTTATAGGGAGTAATGAAGTTAGTGAGACTCTTAGTGGTTTATTCCCTCTCTAGGTTATGGGATTTAGGGTTTATGCCATTATTGTGTATAGGGACATCTGCTTGACACATGGATATTATATCATTTTAGATGAATTTTTAGATCATTAAAAAATACATTCCCAAGGACTGTAAGAGTTTAATATATTTGGAAACATAGAAACTAACTCTTATATCCCAATGAATGATCTTAAATATCTCCCATAAAGATCTACACGTTTAGTGTTTATACCTAAAACCATTATTCATTACCTAATGAAAGGAAACATAAGATACAGGTGAGCTCAAATTCTCAGTAAGGGTAACCAAGAGATTAATGTAAGAATAAACAAAAACCTAGGGGTATGTTATTGTGATCCTAACATTAGGATATCATACCCATAATATCAAAGATCATAAACATGAGTTATGGTATAAATATTGGTTGTTCATATGAGATGAATCATAAAGAAATAACAATAATGTACCATGAAATCATAACTATTGAATTAAACATAAAATTTTTGAAATAAATATAGAAATAGAAACATTATGATCATGTATACATACCAAGAACTTTATAATATGTTATACATGGGATACAACCCAAGTACCTACTTTTTACATGGGATAAAAACCATTTTACATAATTTCATTTAGGATTGGGCTATATTCAATGAGCCTTCTTATTTTTGGTCGTATTCTATAACTAGTGTACCCACATTATTTTAGTATTGGGATACAACCCATGAAGCTTTTTCTCTTAGTATTAGGCTACAACTGATATCCTTTATTCTTATACGCTTAGGGTAACACACATGATCCTTATTTTATTTAGGATTGGGCTAAAACCCATGAACCTTCTTTCATTAAAGATTGGGATACAAACCTTGAATATTCATTCTTATAGGATTGTGCTAAATTTCTTGATCCTTAATTAATTTAGGATTGGGCTAAAAGAAATATACCATTTTTTCCAATTTAAATCTTATCATTGACTATTTCATTATAGTGAGTTATACGTCCCATCATTCTCATAGTAAAATCATTCACTCATGTACCACAAGAAAATATTACATTCATCAAATCCTGACCCACAAAAGACATACATCTAATAATTATCAAATCCTAACCCTTTAAATGAAATAGGGACCATTAAAGCTTCATCACAAAAAAACCCATGAAAACTGATAGGTTTCTTGAATATTTCATCGAACTGTAACCCTTGAAAGGAAAATAGATTTTTTTAAAGATTGAACCCCTGAATGAGATACAGGTTTCACAAAGGCCATGAAATTATGTGAAACACATTCATAGAAGGATATGAAAATTACCATTGGGGAATTTTAAAAAAGTGAATGAGTAACATCAATATTTTTTATCATAGGTGGAAAATTGTTTGTATATATCATTCATAATAGTTTCTTGATAAATATATCTTCTTCTTTGAAAATTTATTTTTATAAAAAAATACATTTAGAAACACTTTTCCATGAAAATAGCATAAAAAACATATGAAAAAGCTATTTAATACACTAATTTATTTTTAATAACATTTTTCCTTGAAAGTTGATTTCAAAGATATTCTGAAAAAAAAATTAGAAAAGGTTTTGGAGTACGATAGATTTCCAACCATAGAGAGAGAGAGTCGAATTTTGCATAAAATAATTATCTTATGTACCAGAGATTGAAAAAATGGCACTAAAAAAGGACATATTAAATAAAATATAAGGGAATGACTCTCATGAATTTTATCGAGTGATGGATAATAATATTTACTCAATGGATGAATAATAATAAAAACATTTGAAATGTGATGAGATTTTCTCAACAAAATCATATTGCTGGTAACATGGGATCATACTCCTCATGTAAAAAATATAAATAAATTTATGAATTAAATATCATTAAAATATTGAGATTCATGACAATATATCTGATATTAATGTATATACACATCAAAAAAAAATTTAGATGTATAAAAAATCACGAGTCTCAAATGAAGGTAAAATGTTACAAAACTATTTTACTGAGTTGTTATCTTTTGAAACCTAAATCCCATAAAGGAAGGATCATAAAAGAGAAGATTGAATTCCCAATAATTAAATTATTTGACACATATAATACAATAATGTAAGTAAATACCCCATATCAAAGGGAATAGTGGTTAACATAACTTGTATCTCAAAAAATTAAAAGTGAGATGAAATCCTCTTACCTTGTGTCTTGACTCTCACTATATTCCTAAAAAAATTCAATATATGAAATATTAGTTTGTTATACATATATTATTGGTCTATGATCTTATAAAAAATACCATATAATTTTTTTATTCCCTTATATTAGCTTCTTGTTAACAATCCTATGTTAATGTTTCACTTTAGGTAATATTTATATTGTTCCTTACATGTGTCTTAATTTGTTATATCATTTTTTATAATACATATATTTTTATTACAGAATGTAAATCATGATTTATATATCATTAATATCTTTTATCTATATATATTAATAATATATAGAATAATTTATTACTAAATGGATCACATTGTTCATGGAGAGGATAAGTCGTATATATGAAGAAACATCATTTCAGTTTTTATTGATGTGTTGATTAAACACTTGAATATGAAATATGATTATATATATATATGTATATATACATATATAATTATTCTATTAACATAAAAATATAATATATATGTTATATATTTTCATAAAACCCATCCTTAATTCATTCCATGTGGTGTGTCAATGAATCACACTACTTTGAGGGGGAAATAGTCCACACTTCCTCAAACGAGAGTATCCTATTAATACCAAATGGAAAGTAAAGAGATTTACTTTTAAAAATGTAATTAATAATATTCAATCCATAATAATTATAATATATGAAATATATAAAGAGAATTTCCATCATAAATTTAACCATGATTGGTGGTATATGGAAAATGAACCATCATTGTTCTGTGAGGCAGTAGTTCACAACACAAATAAACATAATGTTACACATCCATTAGATAGAGTTGTGTGTATGTTTAGGTCATAAAATTTTCATAAATATATCCTAGAATATGTAGGATAATTATTTTTCACCCAATAACGTAATATTGTGTGTCAAGGGGGTAGAGAAGGAAAATAAATGGAAGGATCTTGAGAGAAGGCATTGCCTCTAAATCGGGCAACTTATTTTGGTTTGTGCCAATATGAATCCTTCAGAATACTTATTAACAATGGTAATATTCAATGTAGACTATAACATTGTTTAGAGGTTAATTTTCCAGATCATGGATTAACATCAAATGTTTTTGAGGAGTGGTTAATGGGTAGGTGTGGAGGTCTTTATAGGGAAGGAAAGGACTCATTTGGAATTTCTCGAAAGAAGTTTGTTGTGTACACGTTCCCTCTAAAATAAAGTCATAAAAACCTACCAAACATAGTAAGAGAATTTTTAAGGACATTATATGAAATTAAAATGGGTGTTTGATAATTTTTTAGTTCATTTTGGCCCTAAATTTTATGGTTTAGTCCCTAATTAAGAATAATTTTTCCTTAGCTCTTTTGAATAATTTTAATCACTCTTATTTATCATTTTTTTCCAAAATTAATAATCTATTATTACACTATAAAAATTATAATGAATAGAAAAGTTTATCTTGGATTTTTAAAATTCAAATAACAGAAGAGGAAAAATTAATATTAGTGATAATACTACAAACGGGACGAAATAATAGGGTTTTAAAGTAGGAAAAATATCAAAATCTTGGTAAGATTATATACTCAGTTTCAATGTAAAATTTATTCTAATGAACCATATTTTATTAATAGATGTAATAGTTATCTAATGTGACCTTAAAAAATTTTATAATATCATTTATCATTATTAATTAATTAGAAAAATGATGTTTTTAACTAAAAAGTAGTATTTTTTTCTATTAAAAAATCATGTTTCTAATACAAATCCTAAAAATTCACCCAAGGATAATTTTGACATTTTAAATTTAAAAAATAATTTTATTTTATCATATTAAATTTCTAAATGGGTATAAATTTAATATTATTATTATAAACGTTCCATTCATGGAAATTCTATTTTTAACATAAAAGGACTTTACAAAAAAAATCATCTTTCTTTATCAACATGTTTTATTTATATAAATTCAAAAATATTTGGAAAGTATCTATTAATATTAATATGACTATGTTTAATGGTTATGTTATAATTATATCATGTAATTATATATATATATATATATGGTTTACATAAACTCAGTTTTGTGTGCATCATATTCCATGTCTGTGTTACTTGTAGTGAAAGCAGTGTTCATATTTAGTGTAGCACAAGCCAAGTTGGTATTGCATGTGATAGGAATTTTTTTACTTTTTTTAATATATATATATATATATAACTATATATAATGTCTTTTGAGAAGATAAATATTGAAAACATAAATACATTATAACAAAATAATTCTCAAAATGTCATGGTATTACATTTTACCCCAATTAAAATGAATTTATCCCATTAAATTAGATTGGGATATAAAATTGTTAATTATAGAATGTTTCATACATATAAAAAACATATTAAAAATTGATACTAAACAGTCCATTAAAAGGGGAAATTTGGAACTATAACGATTACCCAAAGTAACATATAACTAAGTTTCCACATAAGAGAAAATATTTTACAAGTGAATAGTAGACATTGATGAAAAGAGTAATTATTAATTGGGATTTATTGAGGTCATAAATCACAAAAAAGATAATGATCAATGAAAATTTTAGGGTCTAATTTTCAAAAATCTATGATGATTCTAGAGTTAATTGGTACCACAATATTTAAGGTATTAGGAAAACATTTTTTTTGATCTCTTTGAAAATTTGAGTAATTCATTTTAACGTATATAAGAGAAGTTTAAATCGTGTATTTTGTGTTGAATATTTTCTAATAAATCTATTTCAAAATGGAATGAATGTCTATAAAATAACATTAAGAAATAGAGCAATAATATAAGATTTTAACAGATCATAAGACCAATAAAGAATAAAATGCCAAACTATTTATCTCTTAAAGAAATAAAACATGTATTAATATATAAAAAAGTAACTCTAATAGTTCATAATAAATATTTATTAATGATTAATAAATATATATTAATGAGGACATCACGTAGGCTAGTGGTAGGCATGAAACCCATATCATCCAATGGTCATGGGTTCAGGATATGGGGCATTGCTGGACATGATTGTTTGTCACCCGACATTAATTATGAAATTTTTTCAAACCACACAAAAATAAAATATAAGAATTAAATCTATTAAATATGGTCAATCACTCATTATCCTTTTAGCCAAGGTTTTCAACAAAAACTCAGTTCACAAATACTACTTCTAATCATATCTTAATATTTTCCTGAACAGTTAACCTTATAACCCTTCTAAAAGAAAAAAATAAAACACATTAGAATAGAAGTTATGAAATTAGCTTAATAATGATTAACATCTATAAAAAATTATCTCTTGGATTTCCAATTCCCAACATTTGAAGGCCCTAAATATATATTCTCTTGAATCATGTTAACAACTTGAATTACCCTAAATTCTTTTGGAAAACATGCATGATTTCTTATTCAATGGTAAATTGGATTTACCTCATAAATTAAAAAATGTTGTCAACATCATCAGTGGTAGAATAAACTAAATTTAAACAAGTAATTACATAGTTACAAGGTAATGAATATTGTCTTATTTAATTATTTATATCCGTCATATATTTATCCGTACAAAATTATCTTATCATAAATAAAATATTAATGGTTACCATCCCATAGTAAAAATAACATATTTTCATTAAATAACATAACAAGACCATAAAAAACATTAAACATAAAAATGATAATATTTAGATAAAAATATAATTATATCAACCATTTTATAATTTATAATTCATAACATATTAATCTAAATATATAAATACCTAGATTACTTCATATTTAATCCATT
Organism: Viscum album; assembly: GCA_963277665.1. Taxonomy (NCBI): domain Eukaryota; kingdom Viridiplantae; phylum Streptophyta; class Magnoliopsida; order Santalales; family Viscaceae; genus Viscum; species Viscum album. The sequence goes on from OY728142.1 coordinate 440,322,539, forward strand.
AACATCAATACATATTTCCTTTCACATTTCATTTGAAGTATTTAGAACATCCACAATGTATCCATTACTTGCATCACCTTGAAAATTCTCTTTTAGAATATTCTTCTTGGGGCATTGGGTTGTATGATGGAAATCGTCTACTCACATAAAGCATTAAACCTTCGATGATGACATAGGGAGGCCAAAATTTTAATCTATTTCTTTAATCAAACATTTCATTTTCCCTTGCAGTCACTTCTATTTTGTCCTTATTTACCATATTAAAAACTCCATTTTGATCCAATAATAAATTATTGTTGGTGAGTCATTCAATGTTATTTATAGAAAGGAATGAAAATCATCTTTCCTCCTGGCCTCCATTTCCAGAACACTCAGCGAACACCTTCATTATCTTCCTCAGTGAGAACATTAGTTGGTTAAGGTAACCATTATTAAAAATTTCATGTGAAAACTGATTATGCATGATCATTAAATCTTTTACAACAATTATCATCCAACCTGAATGCTAATCAAAAAATATTTCATCATATTCATCATTAATCAAGTTCTTTCCAGGTCCCTCCATTTACTAAAACCAGAAGCATAGTGTGAAAATTGATTATCATAATAGAGAACCAAATATTCATTAAAAGATTTTCATATAGAATTTTTAAATCATGACACCTTCCATAATATATGAGACCCTAGGTTCATTGTATGTTATTCAAAGATAACATATATCTGAATCCTTAATGATGATTTGTGAAGAGTTAGTGAATTCAAAAAGAATATTCCCCAGGAAGTTAAAAACAAATGTGCAACAAGGCCTATTTTCATTTTATATATTAACATATTCATAGAATAAAATATCTCGTCCAACTTGTTACCGTTAGTTACATCTATACTAGATACATATCTACATGTATTATATAGAAATGATTTTATTACTAAGAAACCTCTCACTCTATCTTTTAAAAAAATTCCAAGGCATTTTCTTAATTGTTAACTATTCATTATACATATCCTAAAATACATACCAAGAAATATACATAGAAATATAACTAGGGTTCTCACTTAGTTTTTTCATCAAGGTATAAACAGTTTGAATAAACATTACCCTTGATACAAACTATAGTGGACCAGGTTTGATACAGGGATATTACATCATTTTAGATTAATATTCCGCACATTTAAAAATTAAAAACATGAGGAACATAATATTTTAGTGTCTATGGATACTTGGGAAAAAATATTCCATCTCAGTGATAGATCATAAAAGTATCTGATAACGATCTCCATCATTAGAACATCTTCAAAGAACATATATTCATAACCTTGTGAATGGAATCATAAAAAGGGGAAAACTCATGTGCATAGTATTGTTAAACAAGAGAGACATATAAGAATAAAAATGAACACATGGGTATGATAACATGATAATAACATTAATATTTCATAACTTACATATCAAAGATCATAGACATGAGTTGTGGTATAATGATTGGATGTTTGTAATACATGAATGATAATGAAATAAACAGCATGGGACATGAAATACTAAAAAAGGAATAAGACATATGATTTTTGTAACACATATAAAAAATTATTTCAAGGATACCTTCCATGACCATTATAACATGTTAGTACTGGTCATGACCCATGTTCATATTTTGGGATTGGTCTAGAAACCAGTGTACCTCCATTCATTTAGTCATGGGCTAAAACCAATGTACCATATTATTTTTGAGATTATGCTACAACCTGTGTACCATCATTCTTTTAGGAATTGGCTAAAACACATGAACCATTAGTCTTTTATGATTTAGTTATAAACCCTGAACCTTCATTTTTTTGGATTTGGAAATAACCTATAAACATTTAGCCTTTATGTATTGGGTTACAACCCACGAACCAATATTCTTTTAGTACTGGGATACACCCCAAGAAACATATTTCTTTTAGGATTGGTCTACAACCCCTGAACCTTCATTCTTTTATGATTGGTATACAACCCATATAACATTTTTGGATCATATAAAACATATCATTTCCCAATTAATTGGAGGGAGATTTAGATCCCACTAATATGATAGTAAAATCATTCATATATGAGCTACAAGATAATAAAACATTCACCATATAATGACTAATACAAAGGCATAGGTCTTATATACATTAAATTATGAACCATATAATGAAATTGGGATCATTAATTCTGTATATCATTATAACATATGAAAAGAGATAAGCTTCTTCACAATTTAATTAAAGAATAACCTGTGAAAGTGAAACTGATTTCATAAAAATATAACCAGTGAATGAGGAAATGGTTTACTAAACACCATCATTATGTTTAACCAATTCATAAAAGGATATGAATGGAACCTTTAGAGAATTTTAAAAAAAGTAATGAGTAAAATTAATGGATTTCATATAATATGGGAAATTGTTTTATCAATATATTTCAGAACAAATTCTTGAGGAAAATAACCATTCTTCTTTGAAAATATATTTTTATAAGATAAAACCATTTTAAAAACTTATTCATGATAAAATATTTGAATAAATATAAATACTGATTTTAAAACAACATCAAAAATTAAAATAATTTTCCATGAGAAATAAATTCAGTTATATTTTGTATTTTTTATGAAAACATGATTGAAAACATGTTTTTTGAGTACAATATATTTCTAACTCAAGAGAGAGATATTTATATTTTACATAAAAACATATATGATGTTTCAATCAGTGGAAAATAGTATTAACACAGGATGATATATTAAAAAAATATATAGGATAAGGAAACTTGTGAATTTTATCTAGATATGGATCGAAATATTTCATTGATGTAAGAATAAATATAAACTCTCTCAAAAAGTGATGTGATTGTCAAAATAAAATCTTATTAGTTGGTAACATAGTATCATAAACTCCTTGTAAAAAAGAAATTATATGAAGCATTAAATATATTTAAAATATTTAGATTCAGGATAGTACATGTGAAATGGATATATATACTCCCAAAATAAAGATTTTAGGTTCAGAACAAAACTTGAGTCTCAATGAAGGAAAAAGGGAGAAAAAAATGTTTTACTGGTTTTGTAACGTTTCCTAAAAACCACATGAAAGAAGGAACATAAAATCGAAATGTTAATACCCATAAAATTAATTATAAATTATATATAATAAAATAATGGGCAGTAAATACACCACACCAAAGGGTAGAGTGGTGATCATAATATGTATCTCATAGAATTAAAAGTCAGATGAAATCACATTACCCCGTGTCTTGAATCTCTCTGTATTAGTACAAGATTCGTGTATAATAAATATATGTTTACGATAATTACTTTACATTAATATATTCCTATAAATAATATCAAATATTTTTTCATTATTACCATATTACCCAATCGTTAACAATCCAATGTTAAGGTTTCAATTCGGGTAATATTCACATTGTTGTTCACATTTTTCTTAATTTTTTATATCACTGGTTATATACATATAACATGATTCCATAATTTAAATAATGATATAAATATCAATCATATACAGTATATATATATATATATATATAATTTTTATCATATTAATAAATAATTAAAAAATTTAATACACCATTTTTTGAGATAGTATGTCCTACATACACATGAATGTTGTTTCCATTTTATTATCATATGGAATGAAATTATGTAAATGAAATATGTATATATAGGTATATATATATATATATAGATTTATAGTAGAATGACTATATCATACATATATAATATATGTTCATTAAACACAACCTTAATAATTCAACATGGTGTGTTAATGAATCACATCTCTTTGAGGGGGCGGTAGTCCACACATCCTCAAATTATATTATTTTATTAACTCAAAATCGAAAGTAAATAGATGTGTGTTGTGTAATGTAATATAGAAGCTCTAATATATAATAAATATAATATATTTCATATATAAATAGTTTTTCCATCATACTAGACACCATTATTCGTGAAAAAGTAGAAATTTTTAGTCATCACTTCGTGAGATAGTAGTTCGTTGTACACAAAAACGGTATGATAAAAATTCATTATTTGGTGGTTTGTTTAAGTTAAGGTCATAAATTTTTCATAAAAAATTCCTTTTATATAGTGAATTACTTTTTTTCAGACTAGAAGGGAATAAAGGGTGTGTATGGGTGGATAAGTAAAATTAATGAAAGGAGATTGAGAGAAGACGTTACCACTAAATCTGGTAACTCATTTTGGTTTCTGCCAAAGGGGTTCCTTGTTAAGATTTCTACACAAACATGGAATTCAAGGTATAATGGAGTATTTTAATTCAGGATACTTTTGTAGAGAATGATCAAATGTAAACAGTTTTATAGGTTTATGGAAAGGGTAGAGAATGTGGCCTTTTATAGGGATGGAAAAAGAAATCATTTGGAATTTATAGAAATAAGGTAGGTGTGGACATCTTATTACCTAATCAAGTTATACCAAAGTAACCAAATTCAATAATTTAAGGTTTATGGATGAAATATGTATAGTAAATAGGTGTTTTAATAGATTCTAGTTCTTTTGGGCCCTTAGATTTATTTTTTAGTCCCTAATTAAGCTTAATTTGGAAAAAACTATTCGGATTAATTTTAATCACTTTTACGGATCATATTTTTCCAAATTTACCTTGGTATTATTTGATTATAACTATATGTATAAAATAAAATTGTTTGTGTTTTTTTATATTCAAATCCTAGAGGAGGGATAATTAATATTACCACTAATCCCATTGACGGGACATAATAAAGAGGTTTTAAAATATGAGAATGATCAAAAGTTTGTTAATATTTTATTATCAGTTTCAAAGATAAATTTATTAAAATAAAATAAAATGTGTTAATAGATTTATAATTTATCTAATGTGACAAAATTTTTTTTTATAATATAATTTATCTATAATTATTAATTAGAAAAAGGAAGTTTTTTAATTAAAAGCATTATTTTAAACTATTCATTAAAAATGATGATTCTCAAAATAATCACAAAAAAATAACCCAAGGATAATTTAGACATTCTTGAATTAAAAAATAATTTTATTTTGAAATTAATTTTATCTATTTTTTTAATTTTTTTTATTTTTTAGAAATATTTCATTCAAGAAAAAGTTATTTTTAACATAAATGTACTTTACACAAACATATCATCATTCATTATCAATATCATTAATTTATATAATTATAAACAATATATGGAAATAATTTATTACTATTATTATTAATATGTATAATGGGTGGGTTATAGTTTTCTCATTTAATTAATTATATATATATAATGAATTTTCATAGATACTCATTGTTGCGTGCAACATACGCCAAGTTGGCGTTGCTTGTAGTGAAATCCAAGTTGGTATTTCATGTGAAAGAAAGGGGTGAATTATTTTTTTAATCTATATATATACATATATTAATATATTCAGTTTCATGTGAAATTAAATTTTTTTAAATGATTAAATTTTCTGAAAAATATAATTCTATAAATCCCACAGTGTTACATTATGGGAAGAGATGCCTAAGGATTAGATAAGTTTAGGATCTATCTATGGTAAAGGGTTACACTGTAGAGAGACTGGGTTTTGGTGGTATAAATGTGAATGTTTGAACCAGATGTGTAATTCCAGGGTATTTTATAAAAATGTTCCCATGAAATATTAATTTCAGTGATAATATGTTTGACACACAACAAAGTGTTTTACCAAACTATGATATAATATTAATAACATTATTTAATTGCAAACATTACAACCTAAAAATTATAAATGATAGTATGAAAGAGAATAAAAAATATTAAAATTTTATTAGAACATGTTTAAATAATGACAATATATTGATATGTGATTACTTAATTTTAATAATGTATTTAATGATTCAAATATAAAATTTCATTAAAAACGATCTCATTTATTTAATTTTCTATAAAAACAATATTTTTTGGACATTTAAGATAATTAATTGGGTATATTACTCTAATTTTTGAGTTTATAATGTCAATACAATTTATGGATGAATTTTTATCAATTTATTAAATATATTAATTTTTCAATAATGATTTTATTATTGAATATTAAATTTTTGTTGAATGAATTATGATAAATATTAATTTTGTATTAATATTATTTTTAACGTATAATTAGGTCATTTATAATAAAATTAATCTAATTATGTTGATAATAATCTATTCTATATTAAATTTCGAAATATAATAAATTTTTTCTTATGATATTTTTGTAAAAGTTTTTCCTCACATTAGTGAGTTTAATATTAAATTAAAATCTTTGACTTCAAAGAATTAATTTTAAAAAAATTATTCAATATTTGAAATAAGAACAATTAATATGATGAATTAAAACCAGAATAAATTTTTCCCATAATGAATATCGGATTTTTGAAAAATTAATTACAGCAATTAAATTTAAAATTGGTTTAATGGGAGATTAAACTGAAAGATAATGGAAATTTTGGAAAAATACTTGTAATCAAATTTTTGGATGACCATATTTAGAACTATTACTATCCAACCGTTGAATTTATTTCTATTTTGAAGTATTTTTCTTTTGAATGACTTTCTCAGTATTGAATCTTTTATGAAATTTACATGTATTCTCTATAGGGGTCCTCTTCCCCACATATCAAAGGACATATCCTCCTACATCCTCTTTAAACATCCCATGAATTTTAGTATTACCAATACATATCCAAATAAATTACTAACATCACTCACCATATCTTATTGGCATTACTTTAATTATGAAACCCTCTTAAAATGGTTGTATTTATAAACCGAAAGAGGTTCACTGAAGAAAATGAGGTCTAAATCTTCATAAACAATGTCGATTTATGAGGTACTGTATTATCATCTCAGATTTATATTGGCCTAACACATTCCTTATTAACCACTTTTTTCTTTGAAATTTATTATATACTACCCATGAGTGTATTTTATGGATTATTTCATTAAAACTATAGGATATATATATATCCATGTATGGTTCTTTCTTTCATGGGCCTTAACACATGACTGATAACAATATGGTCATAGTTTTATGTTATAATATGATTTCTTATTAGGGTTGTCTATTATTATTGATTAAATGATTAAATAATAATTTCAATCTCCCATGAATCTCATGAACATGGTTTTCCTATAGTTGTTTTTTGAAATTAAATGTAATCCTTTAATCATCCCCTTTTTTGAATCTAAAGAGACCAAATTATTTTTTAAGTAAAAACGAATTTATTTCTATCTTTGGCCAATAATTAGTTCTCTTCCATATTTTTGTTTTATTGAAAAAAATTTAAATAATGACTTTCAATAAAACAAAATCATTTTTAAAAATATTCTTTCTATTTTCATCTTTTTTAAAAATAGGTTAAAAATCAATCTTCTTGTTATTTTCCAAAGAAGGTAGATTTTAGTTTTTACCATATATGGTTAAGGAATACCTATATGATCATGTATGACATGATATTAATTTATTTGCAACACAATCACAGAATTATTTAATTATCCACATGCAATTTACGAATGACATTTTAAATGAATGTTTTCTTTTATATTTGGAAAATTTTTGGATTTTGAAGAAGTAAATTAAAAATGGAAATGACGTTTTTCAATAGAATGATTTAATGATATTTTTATTGAAATTTTATTCATAAATGAAAATAATAATGATGTTTCTTATGTTTTTCAAGGGACATGATACAATGTTAATATGATTATTATTTCTTTATATGGATTATAATTATAATGACTATATGTTTATAAAACCCAATTTTTTAACACCCAACCCCAGAAAACAAGAGCTGACACATTATTGTATTACATTTTTATGATTATAGGGATTAAAATCCCAAAGGAATGATCATTTTAGAATTTTTGGAAGACTATATTACACACATTATACTCTTAGAACATTAGGATTGATAATAAAAATAAACATGATACATAAAAAATAAAAAATTCATCATCCTTAAAACTCATTAAATTAATTTATTCATAACCTGGGGAATGAAAACATAATATGGGTGATCCAAACAATAAGTAATGTTTTTATGAATAAAAAATAAGATATGTATTGTAAATATGTCATAAACATTATGGAATGGTAAATAATTTGAAAAACACATGCAATCAATAAACAAGTAATGAAAATGACTCAATAAATTTCTTCATGGTAAAAATTTCATTGAAATAGATAAATGAATAAGTAATAAAGAAAATTATTATTTAGTGTACATCACATATTTGAAACTTGACCAACTATACAATCAATATTGTTTTATGTCTGTTGTTAGAAAGAGGTTGGATTCTATTTAGAAATAAACCAGAAGGGTTTTTTACCAATTATTTTCTCTTATGAGACATGTCGCTGCATGATGGGGCTATAACATGACAATACATAATTTCAAGACCAAAAAATTATTCATTCGTAGATTTAAAACCAAAAAAAAAATCCATCAATATTTCCCCAAGTATAACAACATTAAAAAAATGATTGTAATTAATATGTTTTACGAATATGAAAATAATAATATCCATAATACAATAATATGTATATTTAACAAAAATATAATTTAAAATTAAAAAAACCTCCAATGATAATTATATACACCACATAAAAATTATAAGGTGCACAATACCATGTTTGTAACAAAACATTGGAAATTGAGACAAAGTCCATTATCACGTTGTAAGTTGTCGAATCATATAGCCAATGTTCAATAATCATCAAATGAATAATTGAATACAATGAATTAAAATATATTCATGATATTATATTGCAAATTTATTTATAAATAAACCACATATAAGAAATATGTTGTGAATAATTGAAATGTCACAAAAATAACATTGAGATGAGAAACTGCTTAACTTATGTTTGAAAGTGTTATGTACATGAACTTAATGTGTTCGATAATAAAATAAAATCCATTAATTAATTTTATTATATCCCTATATCAATGTATTTTATTTATAAAATTTTTATTAAGTATATTTATGACTTTTTGGATGAGTAAAAATATACAATTTTATTATTCAGAAAATTTATTTTTCATGGTTCTCACGATTGGTATACTTATGTATGAGTACATAAGTTAATGTAGGATAAATATATTTTTTCCAAATTGATTTTATATGATACTAAAAAAATAAAAAATATTAAATGGTTATATAATTAATTTGGTAATATGGTATTAGGATGAGTATTTAGATAAACATTAGTGTTAATCATTTAGATTATTTTTGTGGTTTTTTGATCATCAGGTACTAGTTTTCATGAATGAATTATTATTGTATATATATACTTATTCCAGAATATTAAATATGTTATAATAAACATATTATAATTTTTTAACCAAAAACATGGTTTTATGTCCATCCATGAAGAAGAAATTTAATAACAAATTTTTTTCGTCCGTGAACGTTGTAAATCAGCACCTCACGAACAATTATTTTGTTTTTGTAATAAAAGAAATAGAGTAAGGAGATTTATTGTGGGAATTTCATCAACCTGATATCAATTAAGTATTTATATGATACTAGAGTTATCATTATCATTTTATCGTGGAGGTAATGATAGTATAATAAAAGAAAAAACATGAATAGAAAATAAACGGACAAAGAAGTGAATTTTACCTCTTGATTACTCTTCCTTAAAAACCTTCATACAAAAGGGATTTTTGTATTTTGGTAAGTAAAAGAACTATTGGACATGGGGAGAGAATATGGAATAGATTTTGGGAAGTAATTTTACATGCTTCAAATCGTAGAGGTGTGAGGAGAAGAGGGGGTGAGGAGTGGTTTTTATAGTGGAGGAGGGACGTGATTTTTCATTGGTTTATTCATTATTTTTTTTATTTTTAAAAGGTAATAACTAGGGTTGATTCATGTGAAAAAGTACATTAATATTTGAATGTGAGTTTGAACAAAATGTTCTTACATCAACTGTAACTCAATGAATAGTGTATTTTGCTTATAATATATATATATTTTTTAAATTGCTATATTTTACTCTTCACCAAAAAATCAAGGATTTCATAAAAATTAAAAAAATCACCCTAACCATTTTTAAACTTTTAGAGTCCAAAATATGAACACTATTTTACGAAAATAATTATATAAATATGGGAAATTATATTTTTAATTAAAATCATCATTTACTAAAAAAACATCGATTTTAATACTATTACTATTATTATGACACTTTCCAAAATTAACTAAGGTCTCACAAATTTATCCTACAACCACGAGACAAATAATATTAATAACTTAATATATTATAATAAAATAAATTTATTTTTAAATTTTTTAATTAATTATAAATTATTTATAAAATATTTATTCTATAGAAAAATATAAACACCTAATTAATAATTTCAAAAATATTTATTTATATATACTATGATATAATCATATCATAAATTAATTTAAAAGATGCCTATATCTTATCTATACAATCATGAGTGAGGTTAATATCCATTTTTCCAATTTACTATTAAGAAGGGTAATATTTCAAATCATAAGTGTAATATAACTGTTTGAACGGGTTATGTTACTCTTCACCAAAAAATTAAGGTGAAATCATCAAGCTCTAAATATCATACTAATCACAACCGAAAAGATCTGTTTTTCGAAATTATTTTTCACATAAGTGGATGAATTTTGTTTAATGTATAGGTCATAACTATCTTGTTTATATAGTTACAATAAAAGAGTGTTTTTTATAGTGACTCGTTTTGTGAAATATAAATTATCTAATGAATTGAATATATTTTTGAAGAAACATACCATAATAATTTAGTGTGTTATATTCATCTCACCTTGTGATATTTCATCTTAAAAAATTTTCTTCTATATTTCCCTCAAAAATGATGTCGGTGGTTCTTCTGAATAACATCCTCAAGTTCCCACATTGCTCAATCCATTTTATAGTTTCTGAAAAGAACATTTACCAGTTGAGTTGTCTGATTTCTCAAAACCTTCTCTCTACTGTAAATAATCTCGATATTCTCTTCACAATAAGATAAATCCAGTTCCAGTTCTATTTTTCTCATAGGTGAGTACATGCATTGGGCCCTTTATGTAATTATATAATAGTGACACATAGAACATATCATGATCATTGGAGGGACTTTGTGGAATTGATTAATGGTATTCTACATAACCAATTCTTTCATGAATTTCAAATGGTCAGATTTTCTTGGGGCTTAGGTCCCCTTTCTTACTAAACCATAAAACACCCTTCCATAGAGATACAATAAAAAATAATTGATCTCCCACATGTAATTCCGAATCCTTTCACTATTTTTTAACATAATATTTTTTCCTACAAGGGGATTCTTTAATATGGGCCTAAATTGTCTTTAAATTTGTCATTGCATCTTTAATAAGTTCTAGGCATAATTTTTTCCACTCACCAATATCATCCCATTGAGTTATAGTTTGACATCTTTTTCATTTTATTTCTTCTTATGGTTCCATTTTACTACTAGAATAGAAAATATTGTTTCTGGAAATTTCCACCAAAGATATGTACTAATCCCACATACCATGAAACTCAGGTGAACATGATCTCAACATTTCATACAATGATTGAATAGTCCTTTTTGACAGTCCATCTGTTTTAGGGAGATAAGTAGTCCATTTGATACATTGTATCAAAATATTTCTGATGACTTTTCAAAAAAATTCTTATAAATCATGGATCTCGATCAGAAACAATCCATAAGGGTTAACCATGAAGTCTAAATAATTCATTAATATAGTGTCTTTTTGGATTCTCAATTATAAAATATTATTTTATAGTATGGAAACATATTTTTTTTATGATGATAAAAAATTACCCATATTGCCTCATTAATTATAAAATTTATTTGTAGTCATGTTCTAAAGTCCATCGTAATATAATCCCTCTTCCACATAGGAATGTGTTGATGTTTTCTAACTCCTTTAGTATGTTTTCTTCAAGCCTTCACTTGTTGAAAAACTAAACACCCTGACACATAGTCAGTAATCTCCCATGTCATGTTATCCCACAAAAAAATTATCCATCAGATCTCTATTCATCATGGTACTACTGTGGAGTATAATGAAATATGAGCCATGATTATTATAAAGTATTTCTATTTATTAGCTCAGGTATTGATAAAACTGATATACAACATCCAAATTTCATAACTTCATCCTCATACATGATGTCCTAAAAACATCCATACTTAACAGCATTCATTTTTATTTGTTAGTTCTCATAATTAGTTTAGGGTATTCTTATCATCTCCACCAAATATTTATTATCATTTATTTGAAAAAGAATAGATTTTTCGTCTTCCACAATAATTCCCATATCCATCTTCACTATATCGATGAACATATAATCTCTATCAAAACTAATTTGGGATATAAGTCCATGATCATAATAATATAATGTATCTTATACCTTATTTTTCTTTCCTGGGTGGTAGTGTATTGAAAAATAATAATTTTATATTAAATCAATTTATCTCTGTTGCCTCATATCAAGTTATTTCAATGAAAAAAATTACCTGAAACTCATATGGTTCATATTTATTTCTCATCTTTCAATGTAGACATATTATGTCCATATTTTGAAATAAATGATTATCGATGCTAACTGAAGATCCCAGGTTGGATAATTTTATTCATGTGTCTTTAGCTACCTTAATGCATAATACATAACATTATCAATATTTATAAGGAAACAACCCATAATATTATTTAATGCTTCACTATATATCACAAACCAATAATTTCTAGAGGGAAGAGTCAAAATTGATTCATTGAACAATATATTCTTCAATTCTTCAAAACATTATATACATTATTTTATCCATACTAAAATCACCAATTTTTGTGTGATCTTGGTTTTCATATTATCCAATCAGAAAACATTCTGTATGAAATGAATATAGTAACCTGTTATGAAAATAATACTTCTTACCACATTTATGTTCATTGGGGTAGGGAATTATTGAATTTATATTATCTTCAAATGATAAAATTAGATTCTATCCTTAGAGACAATATGGCCATGAAAATACATTTTTTAAGATAGAATTCAATATTACAAAACATATCTTTCACCTCTTTTCTTTTAAAAGTATCTAGAACAAACCACAAGTATTTATCATGGTCTTAAAAGAACTTTAAATATCGATATATATCATCAATAAATACCACAAAACATCATGATATTATTTGAAAACCATGTTTATTATATCAATGAAAACATAGGGAGAATTAGTCATTCAAAATGGTTTTACTGTACATTCATAATGTCCATACTTGGTTCAAAATGTTGTCTTTGGAATAACTTCCTTCCTCTCACACAACTGAAGATATCCAAATATAATGTCAATCTGTGAAAAATATTGATATCCATGAAGTTGGTAAAATAAATCATCAATGTAAGGTAGAGGATACTTGTTCATTATATTAATACAATTGATTTCTCTATAGTCGATGGATAGAATTACATACCAATCATTCTTTTGAAAAATAGTAAAAGGGATCCCGGTAGTGAAAAACTAGGGAGAATAAATACCATTTAAATAAATTTTTGTAGATATTCCATAGTGGGTATTATATAGGAAGTATTTGATATAGGTATTTCCCCATTAATTAAATCAATAATGAACTCAACTTTCCGTTCTGAAGGATGTCCATGTAAATCCTCTAGAAATACATCAATTTATTCTTTCCCAATTGGTATATCCTCAATTTAATGAATACCTTAAATATCCATAGAATTGTTTTCCCTTCTATCCTAATAATTTCATCTAGTTGAGCTACTAGAGGTTGGTCTAGATAATAATTAGATTAAGAGGTTTCTTCCCTGATGATAATGGATTCTACACCTTTCTCACAAATTGGAACATCCTTCTTCTTTTCATAAATTTTTGCATCATAATTTGAATACCAGTTCATACCAAGGATTATAAAAAATTCCATCATATATATGATGATTTGGTCAGTAACTGAAGTACATTTATGTGTCATTAAATGGGACTGACTGAAACCTATTTTTTTCAATGTTAATTCCCTTACGAGTTTTGAGTGGAAACTCTTTTATTAAATTAAAATAAAAATGTATAAATTTCATAAAAAAATATAAAGATATAAAATAATTTGATGATCTAGAATCAAACAAACCATTGGATATGCTTGAGTAAAGAATTAATGTACATTCCACCACAACATTAGAAATGTACAACGTAGTATTTGTGAATGAAAAATATTTTTGTTGCTCCCATAGAATTTTTTATGGATGATTTCCGTTATTTTTCGGATAATAATTATCATATTGTCCCATATATCTAAAATTATAGAATTCAACATCATTTAATTGTCTCTTCCCCTATAATTATTTATATTGGAGACCATTTTCTCCAATCATATAATAAAATCCTATGCCTTTCATGTATTTTCCAAGATTAGTATTTCCACTATATTAGCATATTTGGAATTGCTTCATTAACTTCTTCTTATTTAGTGATTTACTTTTGCAATGGTTATCAATGAAAACCATCTTATATTTATTTCCCTTGAAAATTTATGATCGAGAAAATTATTTTTCTACATTAATGAAACATAACACTATTTCATCATATCAAGAAAATAATTGAGAATCAAGTGTCGTTCAATGACATGGATTAATAAATTCAGTGAAATAATAAATACATTCTTATAAATCTTGTATATAGTCTATAATATAATTTACTAGTCTTGTGTAGGTATCCTCATACTCTGTAATACTCTCTTTTTCGTTTTTTATTATGCAATGTAATATTCTCTTTATTTCAGTTTGTTGCTCATGAGGGAAGTATTTCCAATGAGTGTTTCTATAAAATATACCAAATTGATGTATTTAATTTTATATTACTCTTTATCATTTTGTATAAATTAAAACCAATGATCAGTATCTCCCTTGAAAATATATAATTCAAAAACTACCGTTTCATTTTCATTGCATCATAAATCTAGAAAATCATTTCAATGGACTTGATCCACTACTTAACTACCACTATATTAGAAGTAAAACTGAAATATATGGGATAATTTTTCATGGAATGATCCCTCGTAGGTGTATTATGGGTTTTTATCACAACCTCGGTATACTGGCCTAATATTTTTCTTGATCTAGTGAGCTACAACAATAATTGTCTTAACATTCTCATTGGGAAAATAATAAAATTTTCTACAAGTATTGCTTCCCTTCCTTCAATTAGGATCCATCTAAAAATTATTGAATAAAATAAATTCGGTTATGAGTAATTATGAATAATTTGGAACTAGAAAAACACATAAAATAAATTGAAAATTTATGCATATATAAACTCATAATTCTAAACAGCGTTTTTTAGGACATATTTAAATTTAAACAAGTCATAGTGGTTTTCAATTAATATCAGAATTATCATAAGAGTATCCTACGGGATTGTCAAATAGGTGTGCAGTATGCCTCATTGTAGTATCTAGACATGGATGTATTTATATTAAGACCCACATAACATATACTTTAACCAAATTCCATTATTGTTTCTATTATTATCCTAAAATTAAATCTTAGGGTTATTTTACCTAAAGAATTTTTTCTAAATATATTTTACATGGTTGTTAATAAACATCCACTAAAACAAAATATAACACCACAACCCCAGATAACTGTAGTCAGTGTATTATTTTCTCACATTGGAATGATTACTAGGAATAAAATCTAGAATGACTGATCATTTTAGAAGTGTTAAAAATCATATTACATATATGGCACACATAGTTTGTTAAGAAAGATATAAAATACAACAAGATACCTAACTCAATGAAATAAACAACATCCTTGATACTCCTTCATTGTTTTCTTATTCATAACCTAGGAAAATAAAGCATAATAAGGGTGAGCTAAAATGCTCTGTAAGAGTTATATAAAGCTATAATAAATTAATTATAGTAAAAAGGCATAGAAATTAGGGAAAATAAAAATAATCTAAAATACACAAGCCTCTACTAAATATGTAATGAAAATGCATCCATAGATTTTGTCATTATGAAAATATAATAGAATGTTATAATTGAATTCTGAATGAAGGAAATTTTTATTTACTGTAAATCATGTATGTAGTACATGAATAATCATATGGTTTATATGGTTTATTTCTATAGGTATAATCTCTTTTGATTCTATTTGGAAACAAACACAATTTGTTTGTCACCAATTGCATTTCTCATGAGGCCTGTCAAGGCATCAAGGGTATATAGCGGGGCCCACTTATCACTGTAATTATGAATCATTCTGTATTAATTGATTTAATATTAGATCAATTTCTATATTGAGTATAAGATACAAACTCCTTAATATTTCCCAAGTTAAAATATTATTCAATGTAAACATTGTATGTAAAATTTTATACGGCTTAAACAATAATAATATCCATGATACTAGACATTGTATATTTAATAAAAATATTACATAAAATGAAAAATCATTTCAAATGGGTAGTATTTAAACCAAATGATAATTATTAGGTGCATAATACCAACGATGTAATAGAGAAATGGAAATTGATACAAAGTCCCTTACCATATTGTAATCAATATAACCGTATGACCAAAATTTAACAATAATATATTGATTCTATGAATTTCATGAATATAAATTGATTCATGAAATTATATATCAAATGTATTTGTAAGTACACAACATATAATAAATAATTGTCAAAAAATGGAAATGTCATTAAAATAAATGTTAGATCAATGCCACATACCTTATGTATGAATGTGTTCAGAACATGACAAAAATATCATGGATAATCTAATTAATTCAATTAGTTAATTAATTAATCCATAACCTTATATATATATATATGAATTATTATACTTTTATTAAGTTCATTTATAACCTTTTTGTTCTTTAAGAAATACAATTTTATTACTTGGGAATGTTCATTTCCTTGGTTTTCATGATATGTATATGTGTACATAAGTGTGGATGATCATGTGGAATGGATATAATTATCTATAATTGATTTTATATGATACTAAATATCATATATATGATTTAATGGTTATATAATTCAATTATATGTATGGTATTAGGATGATTTATTAGATAAAACAATATTGGAAATCCTTTTAGATTATTTGGTAGTTTTTCTATCGTCACGAACTAGTATTGTTGCATGAATCCATATTGTGTATATGTAGTTGTTATAGAACATTATATAGGATATAATACAAGTATTATAATCTATTTTAACCATAAAACTTTTATTGTGTTCAACTTTGATGGATTAATTGACGAATCGATGTTCATTATCCTTGATGATTATAAATTGGCACCTCTTATAAGATGATTTCATTTTTAAAATAAGAGAGAGAGAGAGAGAGAGAAAAAAAAAATATAGATATTTTTTATTGTTATTCCATTAAAATGATATCATTCTAGTATATATATTATATTGTAGTAATAATTTTCATTTTCATATACAAGGTGTGAATATATAATAAAATAAACATATTGAAAGGAAATAATTTTAAATAAAGAAGAGGATTTTTTCAATTGAGTAATTCTCCTTGAGAACCTCCTTGAGGAAAGGGGTTTTTGTATTTTCATTAGTCCAAAAGATCATGTGAATGGGGAGAGAATAGGGAAGAGGGTTTTGGAATAACATTGAAAATTTTCTAGGCTTGTTGGATTGGAGATATGTGGGGGTGATTGTTGGTCTTTATAGTGTAGGAGAGGGGTGATTTCTCATTATTTAATTCATTATTTTATATTATTTATCATGAAAAGTAATAGTGCTTATTCATCTAAAAAAATATAGCAACAAGTGAATGTGATTTATAACCAAGGATTCTTACATAATCCATGAATCTTTAATAATGTATTTAAATTATAATGTATATATTCTGCAAATTATCGTATTTTATTATTCACCAAAAAAGAAAGTATTTCAGAAAAATCCCAGAAATTCACCCTAATAGTTTATCAATTTGTAGAATCCCAAAATGAAATTTTTTACGAATATAGTTTTATAAATATAATAAAGTTAATATTTAACTAAAATAATCATTTACTCGAAAAAAATATGGATTTTAATATTATAACTCTTTTTAGAAAACCTTCAAAAATTAACTAATGTCTCACAAAATTATAATATAATCATAAGAAAAAAATATATTAATAAAATAATATATTTTTATTAAAATACATTTTCTTTTCAATGATTACCTTAATTATAAATTTTTAATTGTATTTATATTCCATACAAAAATAACAAAACCTAATTAACAATTTTAAAAATATTTAGTTACATACACAGACATAATTATATCATAATTTCAATATTAATATTCTGAAAATTATTTTATACACTCATGGGTGAAGTAACTATTCATTTGGCCAATTAAATATTCGTAAGGGTCATATTATTACTCATAAAAGTGATATTACCATTAAAAATAGTTATGATATATTCTCCAAAAATCATTGTTCCCATCAGACTGTAAATATTTCAATGATCACAACTTGTATGTATATGTATTGAAATATGATTCAAAGATGTGGCCAAATTTTGTTTAATTTCATGTTTGAATTATATGGTTTACATAATTATAATAATATAGTGTTGTTTCTTAGTAACTCAAGGTTTTTTGAAATATAAGTTATCTAATGAATTTAAATTAATCATGAAGAAAGTTACCATAAAAATTTAGGGGGTTATATTTATTTCCCCTTGAGTTATACTATAATGGATTGATAAAATGTCAATGAAACCCTATTTATTTTTTACAAATAATTATATAATAAATGTTAAAGGATATTATGGAATTCATATTTATGGTTTTCCTTATATAATGTGGGGGCATAGAATTTTATATCCCTCTAGTTCATTGGATAATGTTTTATATCTAATTATATATTTATTACAAACAATTTGATGTGTTTGATCAACAATGGGGAACATGTCATTGTGTTTTCTCATGTATTGGAATCAAGTCAATGTGGCTGGTCTAACTTAGGAAACATATCAATGATCCTGATCCACTATGGGAAACAAGTGATGATGAATAATATATTATAATATAATAATAAAGTATTGATTCCACATTAATTATGTATAATGACCAAATCAGTTAAATGGAATATATTAATTAGTTTCAATATTTATGATTATTCCAGAATTATATTACATGATCTTATAGTTTATTATATATTTATTATTATTTCTCACTAATATGTTTCATGTCATTGATATTATAATGTTTTATTCCATGAATAATATTTATTACACCTGATAAATTGGCTATTATGTTTGTAAATTATATCCATGATCTCATACCCTTAGGAATATTTTATTCCATCTAATGATGAAAAGTTGATATCTCCCATGTTTATCCTTTCTGAGAATCCAATATCACCACATCCTATATTTCCTTTGCACATGTTATGAATAAATTTATTGTGTGTGACATGTGAATGAAGTGTGATATTCATGAATAAACTTTATGGGAGATGATATATTTCTTTTATGAACCATTTTTCATATCCATGTTTCCAAGGGCAATATACCAATAAAATATCGACATGTAATTTTATTTTATTTAATGAATATTCATCTATTGTGATGTCATATCATTGTATGAAAATTTTGGTTCAATAAAAATTGAGGCTTCAATGGTCAATGGATTCATTGAGCAAGGATCAAATGAGTGAAACATTAAGTATTAGGATTGAACCTTAGTGGTTCTTCTAGAGGATCTGTATAAGTAAATTCATATGTTGGGTAGTGAGATATCATACATCAGAGGTATAGATCCTCATTATACACATTTTTCTGAATTTAATGGGTTTCAGTCTTGGAAGTAGTAATAAGAGGAATTTTTTAGTATTGTATCATCCATGTGAACATGGAATTACTATATCGACACCCTGATGTTTGAAAAAAATGTTATCTGGGTTATTTTGGTAAGTTTTTACTCATATGAATTGAAAATAGATACACTCATATGGTGGGTGATTGTATTATTGATCACAAGTTCAAGAACATTTAGTTGATCATGTCATGGGAAAGTGGTTTTGACATTAGGGTGGTATTGTGTAAAATCCTATGATTTCTTAAAGAAAATTGTATGTCTAGTACAATATAAAATACCATTCAATAAGAAAAAATAACAACTAAATTTCATTAATTAAATATGACCATTATAAACTAGAAATTAAATTTGAAAAAATGATGAGCATTAATATAATTATGAAATATAAAAAAGGCCATACACATTTTTACTATATTAATTAATCCATTGTAAATAAGTACTATATTTTATTTAAGACATTTCCTTCTACAGAAAAATATTTCTCCAACAATGATATTTATCACATATTATATTCAAATAATATAATTAATTTATAGAAAATTTATATTTTTTTTGATAAATTATACTTCATTTTTAAAATCAGTATATTAATATTTTTTAATGGTGAAATTTTAATAATTTTCTAAAAATATTGATTTTTAATGAATAGTTAAAAACATTTTTTATTATAAATTATATTTTTCAATGATCATACAATATAATATCTTTTATCTAATTTGTTTCAAATTTCCATTAGATCTTTTTGATAAAAATATAAAAATTTAATTATTTTCTTAAATGGATTTTGTACATTAATTTAGTATAATAACATTTCAATCAAAAAAATTAAATTTTCATAAATACAATTTTTCGTTATGCTTTTCTGGATTAAATTTAAATTCTAAAACATAAATGTTTTTAATTTTGAAAAATGGATTCAATATTTGGAATCATGGTTTCGAAATTATTTTAATATTTCGTTTTTATTTTTTCTAATTTGATAGGTAACTTTATTTATTTTTGTTACCACAGTAAAGGGTAAATCTAGTAAAATAGGTTTACAATAAAAATACAAAGACTATAAAATTAACCTAAAACATGACTGAATTTTATTTGATAAGTTAGGATTGACCGTATTCATCTATGAATCTGAATGAAAACATTTGGTATCCATTTGGATGACACTATTACATATATAATTATCTATTTATAAGAAATTCTAATATGTAAAATCCATATTACTAATAACTAAAACATTTCTTATGGGGTAATCGAGTGTATAAGATTTATGGTAATTATTATTTTTAAAGATATTATATTTATCAACATCAGGGTAATTTTTTAATTTATTATAAAAACAAAATTACATTAAATGTTTTCAAATCACTACTATAATAATTATTTTGTTAATGGGAATATTTATTAACATTATTAAAAATATTGAAATAAATATTATTTTAGATACTAACTTTGATAAGTGAATTTTTTTATGACCTTGATATATTAGTGATAAATAATAAAAAACTCTATTATCTTGTTGCCTTTATATTTTTAAACATAAATGTGATGAATAGTGTCAAATTGTCATTCATGTTATTTTAAAATAAATAATATTTTATTAAATTACATAAAAAATCCTTAAAATATTATTATCATCCAAATAATGGGTGTATGGTTGAAACATTCATCCCTGTAATATTTATGGGTATTTTTTAGTTTTATTTTAAATATATTAACCCTCATATGGTAAATATTGATGTTATCGTGGTAATAATTAAAGGAGTAAAATAATTTCTAAAACTAAAACATAATGAAAAAAATGTTTAACACTTGACTAAAAGTTATTGTATTAGAGTATTCAGAACCATCATAATCTTATCTTAGAAATTAATATGTTTTTTCCTATTTATAATATATAATTAATTTATCTAAATTTAATAATTTCTAAACAATCTAGAGTGACAACACATGATCTTATAAAAGGGCACCTCTTCTTCTCATTTATATACAGGTCAAAACAAAATGGGTTCATATATACCTACAAATATACATCACTACAATTCACACTCACGTTCTATAGTTCTTATTTTTGTCATATTAACAACCTTGGTGGTCTTATTGTGTTAATTAAATAGTTTTCCAAATGAAGATAAGATATACAATGTACGTTATGAGTTGGACTCAAGTTAAAGGATGTTTTTTTGAGATTTTTTTTATAAGATAAATTTTTATTTTAAATGAAAATGTTTTATTTTTTTTCATGATAGTATATATGGTCATCATATATATATATTATTGTTATTTAATTAATGTTAATAAAATCTTTTGTTTTATTTTCAAAGCGATTATGGTCATTTATTTTGAAAGCAACTAATTTTTTTATGGAAGAATATATTTCAACATAAAATAATATTTTAGAAAATTATAGTAGGTATTTAATAGTATTATTTTATAAAACTATTATATGTATTATTTATAAAGGTTTTTAGTGGGTTAATAGTGAGAAAATAATATCATAATATTTTTGTAAAAATACAACACATGGGTATCGAATGTGATGCGAGGAATGGGGAGTGAATCCATCAAATCAATTGTAAATTACACCACATGATATGGTACTACTAACCACAACAATTTCTTATGATTTTATAAGTAAAGTTTACATTCCTCAAAATATTAATATTTTCAAAAGGTTTTTATTGTTATATCTTATTAGTTTTTTAAGGGCATATTTAATGGATTTAAATGATATGTATTTTTAAAATTTTTAAAAATGTATATTTCATAAAAATCCTCACTTATTATTTTAAAAATAAATATATAATATCAAATATTTTTTATTAAATAAATAATTTTTAAAATTAATTTTCATGTATTTTTAACTGTTTTTTAAAACCAATTTTTGATAAATATCCTGATCATCAAATTATTAAAATATTTTTCATGTCTTTTGGAATTTCTAATATGAATGGATTTATTTAAGGATTTAAGGAACATAAATACATTTACATATATTGTAATTATTATTTTTCTTAAACTGTGATATTTTGTAAATTATTTTCTTAGTTTTCAAAAACATATTCCAAAAAATATCCTTAGTTATATAATTTACTACGTATTGTTCTATTTAATTTTAATAAAAACTAAAAAATTTCTTTTATAACTAAATGCAGAAGTGTGCATTCAGTTTTTTATATTTTGTAATAAATGGAGAGATAAGATGGAATTGAAGATTATTAATTTCCTTTTGAGAAAAAATCTCAGTGAATAAATTTTCTTTTGAACCACTAGGTATTTAATGTCCCTAAGTAATATAGAAGTAGAACCATTCTAGTTATTTATCATTTAAAAAATGACAATTTTTAATTTATTATGGTATGATGAAATTTTTTTGGGGAAAAATATTTTAAGGTTTGATAATTTAAAATCATGATATATTTCACTACCATAAAACTAATTTCTCTCAACACTACCACTTTACGGTGCTAAAAATTCACTGATAGAGGGGTGCCATTATCAGCGATAAAAAAGAGATGATAAAGGCACCACCTTTATGAGTGCTTTTTTATAAATGTTAAAGGGTCCCCCTTTATCAGGCCTTTTTTAGTAGAGTAGATACTTAGGGGATTTATGAATTCTTTTTTTCCTATCACTAATAAAGTGTATATTCCAAAAAATTATATTTCATAAAAAACAATAAATTGATATATAAATATATTAGTATATTTATTTTGATATAAATATAATATATATTTTTAAATATGTTCTACCTAAGTATAAAAAACATTTTCACTTAATATATAAGATATGTAGTCAAAATGAATTATAAAATATCAAATTTTTTTATTAATTAATAATTTAAAAATTATAATCGACTAATAATCATTTAATAACATTTTGAAGAGTGTAAAAAATTTAATAAAAGTCCTAAAATAAATAATGAGTGTAACTCAAACTTCAAAGTACCATAACTTCTGATTTAGGTGTATTTTTTAGCTCTACATCATATCAAATCAAATCTTGTGTGGATATTTATGCACTGGTGGATGTATAGAATCTTCTGTCAATTTTTTGTGGCAAAAAACGGAGCATAGGGTCTCCAAAAACTGTGTTTGTAGTCTGGATACAATTTTTTTTAACATTCGATGAAATTTCAGCCTCATTTTAGGGTGTGTTTTGCCCATTTTCACTAGGGACTAAATTTATTTTGTTGGGTTACATTTATATTGATATTATGGATTTGAAATTTTATCATATTTGACTATGTAATGTTATTTATAATCAATTATATAACAATATATACATATTATTTATTTATTCACCCAATAAAAATAATTTTATATATAAATAACTATAAAATTTACATATAAAGTATATTTATTAATATATAAGTCTTATCTAAAAAAAGGCAAATATACATTTTTTCTAAATAAAAAATATAAAAATAATTATATATCGATATGATATTTGGGTGTGTGTGTCTATATATTAGTGTGTAACCATATTGAATAACATATATATATTATTTATATATTTTTAAACATATGTAAATACAAATTAATATATTCTGTTTGTAAATGTATATAAATATGTATAATTGTACTTTAAAATATACTTATAATATGTATGTGTGTATGTTGTATATGTGTATTTATTAATTTATTAACACACACAAAAAAAATTAAAATTTGATATTATAAATATATATTAATATTTGAATATATATATATATATATTACTGTATTTGTATATATATATATATATTAATATACGAATATATATATATTTATATAAATAAATATATAAATTTATATTAATATATATATGATAATATAAATATATATTAGTATACCAGTAAATATAACTAGATATATATATATTGTTATATTTATAAATGTAGAGAAAATCAATGTGGTGGAGTGGTAAATGCATATATGTGCAGGTAAATAGTTCAGAGTGCAAATCCAGGGGAGGCAGGTCATGTGTGTGTGTGTGTAATAAAGGCTAGCACTATTAAATGGTGTTGGAGGGCATTGTTAAAGGCTGGGGGCGTGAAGGTTGGGGCGGGGTGCTGTTAAAGGGGTATTTAAGCACTGTTGAAACCCCTTCTAAATTGAATAATTTTTTTATGTTTGTTTACATTTATCTATGCTAAGAACAAGTGTTGATAAAGGACCAATTTATCAGCTCTTTTCAGCCCTAATAAAATAACCCTTCTATGAGTGCTTCTTTTTAGCACTAATAAATGGGTCCTTTATCAGTGCTTTTCTGAGCACTGATAAAATTGACCCCCTACTTTATCTTCATTGAGATTAACAGTGCTATTTTAGGGTTATAAATGGACTTTTCTAGTGCTTATAATGGTCAAATTTGTAATAGTTTTGAAAATGAAACATTTTGTTTGATAGCGTATAAGATATCAAAAACATTTTTACTAAAGTCATTTCATATATCCAAAATATTTTTTAAAATGATGATTTTTTATTTTTTATTTTAGAATTATATTACAAAATGATGAACATTTAATAAAATTTATTTGATAAAATAAAATTCAAATTTTAAATTAGCATGTCATAATTTTCAAATGATAAAATATTGATAATTTAATGAAAAGTTTGTTTTTTAATTGGTGAAAAAAATTGTTTATTATTTAAATCATTATTTTTCAATTTATTGACAAGGTAAAATTATGTTTCAGATTATTTTAAAATTGAATTTAAATAATTTTAATTTATATTAAAACAATTATGTATTTTGAAATGTGGTTTATACTTTAATTTAGTAGAAATAACATTTTAATATTAAAAATCACATTTTTTTTAAAAACTATTTTTCATTGTAATTTCTTGAATGAAATTTTCATTATTCAACAAATATGTTTTACATTTTGAAATAATGATTCATTTTTTGAAATCTGGTGGTCTAAATTAATTAAATAGGCCATTTATTATTTATTATTTTCTAATACAAACAGTGTCCTATGTAAATTTTCTCACATTAAAGGGAAAATCAAGTAATATAGGAAAAAATGAAATTAAAAGTACTAAAAAGGGACTGTAACACTTTCTCTAATTGTTTTTTTTGAGTTATGTTCAACCCTAATAATCCAATGCTTGAAATTAAAACCTTTATGGACTTTCATGACATTATGATAAATATAATATATTTTTTCAAGAATAATCAAAGATTTCAAATTAATGTTTTAAATTACATTATTATTTTTTATCTTATCTCGATAAAATATTTAGATGTAAATGTAATTAATAATGTAATAATTTTCTTTCAAGATATTTTAAAATAAATAATATTTTAACAAAGGATATAAAATTACTAAAAAAATAAAATTAACCCATAAATTGTGAAAAGGTTGAAAAGGTCATCCCTAATCGATTTATGGTTTTTTGTAATTTTATAGTAAATATATTAACCCTCATAATGTAAAAATACATGTTGTCACAGTAAGAATTAAAGGGGTTAAAAGGGATAAAACCAAAAGATAATGATAGAAAAATAGTCAAAATGTGTCCAAATTATATTCGATGAGAGGATTTCAACCCATAATAATCTTATATTAAAAATTGAACATATATTATACTTATTCGTTTTAATATTAATTTATATTAATTTAATTTTTTATGATCATCCTAGAGTTCCCCTCCCCTCTATTATAAAGGGACACATCTAAATTTCATTTATTCACACATAAAAACCTATTTGGTTATTCCAATCCCTAATCATATCATTTACAAAAATCCTTCCCCAAATACTTGAGGAATTGGTGTTGGATTAAAACCAACTCTAGTTATCATAATGTGTTTACAAATGTAATTTTCCAAAAATATATGAAGATAAAGAACGTATTTGATGAGCTGGACTCAAGGAAAGAGAATTGTTTTTAAAGTACTATTTTTATGGGAAACATTTATATTTTCATTAAAAATATTTTATTTTTATTTAGATTAATATATATAGAAATAATTTACAGTAATTATTGAAATTTTAGGAAGTTTAGTTGAATATTTTATTAATTTAAAAGAATTTATTTTCTTTTCTATTAAATGTACGTAATTCTATTCTTGAAACAAAATTTATCATAAAATGATATTATTTTAATCATTGTAGTTATAAAATTATTTTAATAAATGAAAATAAT
This sequence comes from Viscum album, assembly GCA_963277665.1. Taxonomy (NCBI): domain Eukaryota; kingdom Viridiplantae; phylum Streptophyta; class Magnoliopsida; order Santalales; family Viscaceae; genus Viscum; species Viscum album. The sequence continues at coordinate 440,349,593 of OY728142.1, forward strand.
ATATTTAATTTTTTTATGTTTTTTAAAGTGTTAATAATGAGAGGTTCACATCTTCTAATATTGTATTCATAATATTTATCACTTCGGTGTCAAATGAGACAATGGGGAATGGAAAGTGAACCCATAACCACACCCGGATTTTTTTTATTTTTGAACCTATTAATTTCCATAAGGTTCTATTTTTATTTTCCTAGGATTAATTTAATAAATACAAGTATTATTATTTTTAAAAGTGTCTTACAGAGAAATCCAGTTATTAATCAATTAGTATTTGTCAGTGGATTTCAAAAAGATCGGTATTTTTCTGTCATTTTGAAAAGTATTTTTTACAATAAATCCTTTAATATTACTTTATAAATATAAATATAAATATATATAATAAAATAGTTATAATTTTATAAAATAATTATTCAAAGGAATTTTCCATGTAATTTTACTAGTTTTTAGTACCCATAACATGGAAATTTTATGCCAATCCACTGATTTGAAATATTTATCATATGTGTTTTAGAAGTTATATAATGTATCGTTTTTAAGGTTTTATCATACATGAATCCAATTATTTCATTTATAATTATTTTTTAACACTTATATTATGTAAGGTATTATCATTATTTTCTAAAAAAATATAGGAAAATAACCTCGGTAGTATAAAATATTGTGTATTTTTTAGTTTATTTTTAACAAAAAAAATATTTTTTAGTAATAATTTTTTAATTGTGGGTTTGTGTTTTTTTATTTAATTGGGATTATAATAAGGAATAAATAATATGAAAAATTGGATTTAAAGGTAATTTTCATTTCAAATTGGATGTAGTGGTAAATCGATATGATCATCAGAGATGTGGTTGATTTAGTTTTATGTCAATTTAATTGTACCTGGGTCGATTTAGAATATGTGTGTGGAAGGGAATGATAATAATTTTCCAATGTTGAGTATTTAACATTGTATCTCATTGGGAGTTGGTTATTATGTCTTATGACCATGTCCATGTGATCACATGCGACCTTCAATTGTGAAGGCATTATGATTGGGTGTTATGGTGATGCATTAATGATTAGAATATGGAACATTCAGGATGATTCATCCATGAAATATTTCAGTAGAATATTCTTGTGGACTTGGGCAAAAAAATTTAAATAACCATGCCATATGTCATTTCTGATATAATAGGTCTTCTTAAAAATTAATCTGAAGTTCAAGGAATAGCCTATGTGTTCCTATGTTATATGTGGCAGTGATTATGTGTCTATACTATGTTAGTTATTGGTGATGAAGTTTTGTACCATTTAATATATACCATTATCATTTATGTTCATGTATAGGGTGTTATAAACCATACTAGGTTCTTTATTAGATAACTGGAGTGACATTTCAACAAGTTATTAAAATGGTAGCGATATAAAAACTACATAATCTGTTGTTGTAAAATAATTCTAATAGGGGGAATAACAAGATTACTAATGGCCAACTAAATTATGACATCATCATTATTTCAGGATGGATAATCATGGGTATATTTAGTCTTTATATTTTGGTTTTTATGTCAGGTATTGGTTTAAGATAGAGTAATTTGGGTGCCATGGGATAAAGGATGTGCCATCAATGTTGTTCGAGAATTTTGGAATGGTATATGTCTATTTTGATTATTTGGTGACTAAAATGTGCTAGTTTTGTGAATAATTAATCGTGGATAATTCATGATCATGTGATATGTTATGGTGTGGAGTTTTCATGGCCACACAGCCTTGTGGCCATTGGAATTTTGAAGGAATTTCGATATTCAACCAAATAGTGTGGTCCATTAATTAAACTAGGTTTTAGAATAGAATCTATAGTTTTGGGACACCAAAAATCCATTTTGACATGGTTTGAGGTTTTTTATGGGTTTTATATGTATCTAAATCATTTGAGATGTGTTATAGGTGGTTAATTCATGTAGAAAATGGGTTGAAATCCCACAATAGAGCCAGCGATCCTTCTTGTAGGGTAGAGGGACAACCTAGTTTAGCCAGCCCATTGGTGCTCTATGAGGATTATATGGAAACCCTCCAGCCCTAGTGAGTTATATTAGGTTTTTACACGAGGGAGAAAGTTATATAACCCATACACCCCTACTTCTAATCCAAAAAATAGATTTGGTTAAGGCCATTTCTAGTATTTTTGGAGCTCCCTTATCATCTATGTTGGCCTTGATGGGGATTCCCATATCATGTTTAGCTTCACCTTTTAAAGGAGTATTAATAGGCTATGTATAAATATAAGTGTCCTTCCCGTTATTTTAATCTTTTCGCTCAGTTAAGAGAGTTCCCACATAGTTTATGTGGGTTATACCAGAGGTTCATGGTGATTGTCTAGTTGGTCAATTTCATCAATTTCAACACAATCCAACTGTTGATATAAAAAATGTGGATCCTCTTATAGATATTCTTGGCGGTCCCTTTAATTTAACCCATAGTATATTTTTTTTGAGTGCGTACATAGTGTAGTCATGATGACTTCACCATGTTGTTTTGATTTAAATTGAAATGTATATGAATGAGTTTTATTTAGTTTTATATTATGTTTACTAACCCTTAGACCATGGGGAATAATAATTTCATGAGGATGGTTAAGAATGAAAATTATATTTTTCTGGTATCAATGTCATTAAATTATTATTTTGTTTTTTAAAATATTTATTTTGATTCATGGTTATAATTGATGGCTGTTGTAACACCCAGAGTTATTATGTACCTTTTTTGGAATAATAACAATCTTCATCGATATCTTTGTGTATGATTAGTCAAAAATTAATTTCAAAGGAAACTGACTTAGAGTATGTTACACGCAGCAGGTAATTTTCATATGATACATGTAACACAACTTGGTTTACAATACCTAGAACACCGACATTGCATACACCACACACAACCTAGAGTTTCTACAAAACAAAATATTTCTTATAGTTATTTAAATAAGAAAACTATAAATTATCCATTAAATATATAATATGAATAATAATAAATAATTTTAAAATATAATTTATTTTGGTTTCATATAATGAAATAATATTGATTAAGAATATATCATTTTTAGTAAATCCCTTATATGTTTAAAAATATTAATTTCTCAAATTAACTTATTTTTATATCCTTATATGAAAAATAATAATATTAGTTTTCAAAAAAATATTGAAATATAATAAAATAAAAAAATTCCATTTTTTATTTTAGAATTTAGAAATTGTCTTAGGATAATTTTTTTGTGTTTTTCTATGAAACAACATTTTTTGTATGGATAGTAAAAATTAACCTATTTTAATTAAAAACATAATTTTCATCTAATTTATTAGTAAACTAGTTTATAAATAAACTTTCATTCAAATTTAATTAGATTTTATTTTAATAAAATAATCCAATGTTGGTCATTTAAATCAATTTTACTTTTATATTTGGTATAAAAACATAGCAAACTTTTGGACATTTATGCATTAAAAATCCACAGTGTCATCCTGTCAGTTATTTATTTTCGAAATTAATTAATTCCAATTACGTGATTAAAATTTTTAAAAATGGATTTATTTTTTTAAATAATTTTAATTTATAATTTATAACATGTTGAACAAGTTTTTTGAAAAATATATATTAGTGAATGTGAGTATTATTATTTACAACGATTAAGAATAAAATTTGGTTAACAATGTACTAAACATTAAATTTAAGACCCAAAAAGAACATTAAACTTTTTTAACAACCAATTTATTTACCTTATTTAGTAATTCAATTCCATATTTGTGTTTGGTAGCTTTTTAATAATTTTTTTTAGGAAATAATGTGGGTACACCTGAATTGTTTTATAAAATTCAAAATTAGTCCTTTCCCACTCCTATAAAACGCCACCACCTCTTCCCAGTCCTCACACATATAAAAAGAATTTGGTTCTGAGACCAAAAACCCAATAAATTTCCCAACATCTATCCCTTCCTCCATAAATCCTCTCTTTTATCATAAATTAATCCAAGGAATTCTTTGGGTAGAAACCAACAGTATTTAACTGATTAATAGGAAACATCTTCTCTAAAGAACTTTTCTTTTATTTTCATTCTCTAACACAACCACACTTCATATTAAATTAAATAATAAAAATAAAAGTATATTAAATATATTATTTAATTTATGATAATGGTTATACATGTACTCGCACATACATCCGTCTAATGGGTAATGAAATATTATTTATGTGTATGGGGAACTACCGCCTCACTAAACGATGAGTGTATATTTTTTATTTATGACCACTCATAGTGGAAATTAGGATATGAAATATGTTTATATAAGTAATATATAATATTTTTAATTTACTTAATCTTATTTATTACTTTTACAACACATATCTTTTTTAATTTATTTTTTTATAAATATAATAATTTCTTTTGAGGAATTGTGGACTACCACCCCCTCAAAGAGAGGTGATTCATTCACACAATACACGCAATGTATTAAGGATGGTTTTAGTGTAATTATAAGATATATATATTTTTTATAATTCTATTTATATTATATTATATAAATATTTTTCATTTTCATTCATTCTTTCAATATGACAATAAAAATATAAACATCATGCATGGGTTTGTATGGATTACCATAACTTTGACTGGGGTATTATATTTCATAATTATATATTATATATATTATTATTATACACATATTAGGAATATAAAAGGTATTTATATAATCTTTTACATTTATTAATCATGATATAAGTAAATGGAATGAAGAAATACCAAATTAAGACCCATAATAAATACAAAGAGAATATTACCCAATGTGAAACCCAAAAATAGTATTATTAACAATAGGGAAACATAAAAATAGAATAAAACAACATATGGTATCAGATGTAATAATTTGGTCTTTTAAATGATTTATAATAAATTTATATTTATTATATAGGTGGTTTTAATGAGCGCGTTGAGATTAAATAAATAAGGTAATATATTTTCATCTTACATTTATTTCTACAATGTGCATGCCTTAATAAGCACTCCCTTATTTTGTGTTGTGTATATTCTACCAATTAATGTATTATATGTCTCTTTTAATTAAATTTATGTGTATTAACATAAAAATTTTATGATTATTAATTTCATTGTGGTTATGTTTCAAATTTAACCAAATAAGTAAGATAATTTTGTCACAATTTTTTTTTCAGGACACATGTTTTCTAATGCACCTAAATTCATTTTCTATGCGTATATACATAAATTTTACATACAATTTAATAAATAATATTATTTTAATGACATTTTAATATTAATGTTATATCTTTTTTCTTAAATGTTGATAATGGTCCCATGTTACCAAGTATTACGAGTTTTTTTAAAAAAATCTCATCGTTTTTTTAAAAATATTAATGATTATAAATTCTTTTGATGAAGAATTATTTTCAATACTTCATTAAATATAATGATTTTCATTCTTCTATGTCTATTCAAGATATATCTATGTATTAGTAAAAAATTTCCACTCTTTGGTACATAAGATAGTTATAATAATATTTTCCAGAAAAATATTATCTTATTTCTCTCTTTGGTTAGAAATGAGTTTTATATCAAAAAACAATGTTGTCAAAAATGTATTAAAAAATGTTTTCAAATTAACCATGAAGATAATTTTTAATTAAAATGGGATTTTAAAATTGTTTTATTGTTTTAAAATCTTTTTTATATGTTTCAAAAGCTATTTTAAAAATAAATATTTCAAAAATGTTTTATTCTTTAAAAATGTTTTTCTAATAGTAAATGATATTATCCTGAAGAAAAGTTTATAAAATAACATTAAAAATTATTTATCATATAATATAAAATCTATTGGTATTAATTATTCCTTTATGGGGAAATGATTAAATGTTTCCATTCATATTACATCTAGGGATAGATTATTTTTTGATTAAATAATTTTTATAAAACATGGTTCTCTTCCATGAGTTATATTATTTTGAAATGTGATTCTTTTCATAAGGAATGAGCCTTAAAAATTACATAATCTGGAATTAAATGGATAATTCACATAGATTATCTTTTCATGTTATGAGTATTAGAGGATTAGGTCATAACATTTATATAACAACTTGAAAATTACATGTAGACAATTCTACTCAGTATCCATTTTTTATAAAATAAAAACTCTTGAAAAATGAGTCATGACCAGTTCCATGTTTTAGACATCATGAATTTTCCTTGATCCCATATTTGACCCTTATTCATCTTCAAGTCATGTGGAAAACATTTTAAAAACCTGGGATGGACATAAAAAGCTCAGTAAGGTATATAAAATGACGAATGAATACATTTTGCCATCAATAAATACAAAACAATGAAACTGTACTTTTCAATCATAACATACCTCATGAAATCATATGGTTTATGAACAACACATAGAAATCATAAATCATAAAGGCATATTTCGGTATAAATAACATCCTTACATTATAGCTATCAAGGATATAGAGGGAGTAACATTTGGAACACCAATCATAGTATATTCCGTAAATTTGTTAAGAGAAACATTAATGTTTACCTCTGTCACTTTATCCAATGCATTGGAGAGCTATCTCGGGCTCACCCGCCCTAGGTTTATCAACGAACCACCCATATGTGTAAAAAATTCCCAAGAGACATAACATATTCATAATCCAAAAAACACACATAATGGAAGGATAAAATTTCCACATTTCACTCACAATATATCATTTCAAAATATTGACAAAATCAAAGCTTTTATCAAACCATTTTCAAAATCATTTAAAATATTAAATAAATAGATTTTTGAATCAATGTGTCAGATACCACTTTGAAGCTTTTGAAATAAATTTCAATTTCAAAAAAGTAATTTCCATATGAATAAATCCTAAAAATAATTTTTAAAACATGAACATTAATTTGAAAGATTCACAAGAATAAAGCATTAAAACATTTAAAACGATATATTAGTTGAAGAATTTTTAAAAAAATGGGAGTCCCTAGAATAAAAATAATTGACAAATAACATTATATCAGAAATTAATAATATCATGAGAATAAATGTATTCATGATATTATTTTCCAAAGGATAGTATATACACCATATAAGAGTGAATTGGTGAATATCAACAATAATGTCTCAATAGAAATGTAAATTGAGAAGAAATCCCTTATAAAAACGGTATCCTTAGATTAAAAAATAAATCAATTACATAATTATGTTTGAAAAATATAAATACACCCAATATAAATGGATATTATGTGTAAAAAATCATAGGTTATTCACTTATATTCATAGCATGACAAAATCAAGAAGTAGATGTTTAACCCAAAATTGTAACCGGTTTCAGAAGATTTCCTTCAGCAATGTGATAGCATAACGACATAGCATTAAAAATAAAAAAATAATTTAATCAGAGTGAAAAGGATATATCATCACATGAAAATAAAACCTACATGAATAGGGATAAATAAGAAAACATCCCAACATAAGAAGATGTAAATTAAAAGGCATACCAAAAAGAAGTCTTTTAAAAAGAGGCGAGTGAAAGGATCACTTACCGATTTGGTAACATACAAAACATACACCCCATGAAAGAAATATAACACAATGAATATGTAAATACCCATAAATTAATGTATATTAAACAAATAATACTACCATGGGCAGTACATCCACCACAAAAAAAGAAATAGTGGCTAATATAGCATGAATCCTACAGGAATAAAAAGTGAGATGAAAAACCATACCACGTTGTAATCAATCGAGTCGTATGAGAAAAAGTTAATAAAACCCATATTAATCATATAATACCATGAATATAAATATAATCATGATAATATATACCAAATGTTAGTACACAACAAACCACATGAAATAAATAAGTGGAGAACAATAGAAATCTCACGAAATTAAATGTGAGATAAGAAATCAATTACCTTATGTCCAACATGATTACTATGTTTCTTGTTCATTGTTAATAATAAACATAAGTAAATTTATACTTGGTCCATAACCTTTTTAATGTTTATTATTACTTTTATATCACTTATTAACATGTAATAACAATTAGTTAATTTATTAAGTTCATATCGGACATTTTGTCGATGTTCAGAATTTGAGTTAAAATTGAAATTGTTATAATTAAAATTTGTCCATGTGGTCAATAATTCATTATCTACAGAATGATATTAATGATTTATATATAATATATATAATATATATCTCGTATATACATGTATTTATATTAGTATATAAAATTTGGAGATAAGAAATGAAATGCTCCATTCATGGAGACGGTAAGCCGTGCGTACGCAGGAACACTAAATTCATTTCTATTTAATATTTAATGGAATGAAAACATAATGGTACATATGTATATTATAATTAAATTATAATATAATATTTAATATTATTAACTCTATCCTTTATACATTACACATACGACATTAACGAGTCATATCACTTTGAGGGGGCAATAGTCCACACTTCCTAAAATAAAATTATCGTGTTTACCCATTATGGAAACCATTAAGGTATGATATAAATATAAAATACATAATGATAAAGAAAAAAATAAACATAATATTTATGATATATAAATACAGTTCCATAATAATGGCCACCATGAGAGGTGGTAAGAGATAATTGAACAATCATCATTTTGTGAGGCGTTAGTTTTCTATCCGCAAAAACATTATATTCTTTACCCATTATATGGAGTTGTGTGTATGTGTAGTAATAATAAATATCATAAAAACATCCGAGTGCATTTAGGATAATAGTTTTTTATTAAATAAAGTAATAAGAAGAATTTAGGGGCTGGAGAATTAAAATATAACCAAAGAACTTAAGAGAAGAAGTTACCTTAAAATCGGGTAACTCCATTTGGTTTGAACCAAAAGGGTTTCTTAAAATATTTTCTGCCTATGTTAAGGCTTCTAGGATGAATATAGGGATCGATGAAGATTATTGGAGCACAGTTTGTATGAGACAAAGGCTTTAGAAGTGTGAGAAATGGGTTAGAAGTGAGGGCTTTTTATAATGGAGAGGAGGGACTATTTAGGAAAGTTTGAAACAAATATTTTATTATAACCTCATCTACAATTTCAAAAGGTAAAATATTCATTATAATATATGAAAAGATAACTCATGGTAGAAATAAAACAATCCTATAATAATTGGAAAGGTTTTGGTTATTGTTTTAATATTTATAATCTTATTTATTTAAATCATTTATTAATGAGGTAAATATTGCATCAATATTGTGTCAGAAATAATATTATTTATATGATGTAAATAATTAATAAAAATACCATGATGTAGGAAATCTTTTTATCTTTCCAAAAAATATTTATAGTTGAAAATATAACTTATATAACTCGATGTAAACATTTATTTACTAAAAGATGTTTGTTTTTTTCTTTTTTGTCATTACATTAAATTAATTAATACAATGTGTCATTATTACTCTCATGTGACTCCATGGGGTCCCAAATTCGACCAATGGATGCCAATGGTCTGATATGTATCATCCAATAGGATTAGGACACATGTTAGGGTAATTTAATATATTTATTAGTTTATATTTTACCCTTATTTACTATATATACCCTTAAATCATGGTAAATAAAATATTTACTAAAGTAAATATTTAAAATGTCTAAAAATAAATGTTACATATTTACAATATTTGGACCTACTGATTCCAAATATAGAATCCATCCTTCCAAATTCAAAACACCGAAGTGGTAGGAATTAATTTATAATTGAATCCCGCTGTTAAAACAAATAGCATGTTTTTAAGAACTAATTACTATTAAAAGATTGACACATGTTTATGTCCAATTTAAAAATGAAATGACTTCCAATGAACAACCTTAAATTTAATGATAAAAATGTAATCTAATTTTACATTAGAAAAAGTTAAAAATATAATATAGCCATACAAATAAATTATATTAAAACACCATTTTAATTAAAATACAGTATTTTTCACTATTCATTAAAAAATGAACATTATCAGAAAAATACCAAAATTTAATCCAAAGTAAATTTTGGTGTCCTGATTCAATATAAGAATTTTATTTCTGTCAAATAGAACATATAAATGTGACAAATTCAAGATTTAAATAGGGTTCTCTGTTAAAATGCGAGAAATCATCTTTTTAGTGAATATTAGAGTATTTATGCTTAAAATCGGATTCTTTAATTATTTTGAGCCTCTATATTTTTTTGGAAAAATGTAAAAATATTCAACAAAAATGTATCATCATATTTTAGTCAGTTCTATATAATCCTGCAAACAAAACAGTTAGGTGTTAACTAATATTTCATATAATAATATTATAATATTAGAGTGCATAGTAAGATTTCCAAGAAACCCATTGTTGTGTATCGGGTATGTCATCGAACATTGCATCCACTTTAAAGGATATTTAATATTTAATTCAAAAATATTAATTAATATGAAAAATATAATGATCTTTATTTACCTGGGATGTTACATCCTTCCCCCTTTTGGGAATTGAATCCTTGCAATTTTAAAACAGGTCTTGGAAACATAATTAAAAGTCCCACATCAGGAAAAGAATCAGTAAAATTATCACATTAAAAGAATTAAAGATAAGTAAAAAGGTCACATGAGATATCCCATACTCAGATACCATGTAAGAATAAATGGATATAGAAGAGAGAACAAACGGTCAAGTTCTAATGAAGAGTGATAGAAAACATGATTAACAGAAAGTCAACCACCATAAAATTACAAGCTTATGATGTGTTAAACGGTCTTCGGTTTACCAGTACGAAACGTAAACCAACAAAATTTTTGTTTTACGTTCCTTTTCATAATTTTGAGGAATTAATTTAAAACATAGAATAAGAACATAATGAAATATACTTACCTTCATGCAGAGTTTCATCATTTAATAAGTTTCAACAAAAAACTAATCGTTTCTCCAAACAATGAGCATTCAAAAGGACTTGGTCACATCAAAAGCACAATAATCATATTTTATAGAATAATATCATTCACAAAAGAAAAACTATATATTTCCCTTATCATTAAACATCAAATAAAACTAAATTTTATTACTACGTGATCAGATAATCCTCAAAAGGATAATCTTTTATAAAAACAAGTACTACTCTTTATCTCCAAAATTCAACCAAAAGTACCCAAAGTTCAAGAAAGGCCATTAAAAATAAAATTTTCCTCAAAATTAATCTAAATAATCCAAAATAAGATGGAAACCCAAAACTTAGAAGGATTTTATCACATAGTCGTCCACAGTAAATCTTAACATTTGTCGACATATAATATCGACAACTCTTAATGTCTCATACTGAAGTATAATTAACCAAATCACATATTTTCTGTGACAGGTTAATAATTTCCATAAAAACCCAAATCACAATATGTCCATAATAGGAACATAGTTTCTCCCAAAATAAAATCCTACCATTACTCATCAGAAGAAAACATAATTATTCCATGAATAACATTTTCATATATCAAACTTCAGGGTTATACATACTATAAAAAGTCATCCAATGTAATCCCATCATCAAAAGAGCCTTATTACTTTTATGAATTTCACCATCCTAAAATATATCATAACTATTGAATCCCTTATATGTTATATTCTTACTCATTCACCGTTATTCATGATCCATTAGCAATTCTTAATGAACTTATTATGAAAAAATTATTCCTAAAAACAAAATCATGAATCATATTCTAGGATTCAATAATTCCATAACATAGGTTAAGAACTAATCCATACCTTTCATTAGTCATTGTCAGTTTCTTCACCCTCAATTGGAATGGAATTAGGTATCAGTAATCATATATTAGTACGATCCTGGTGATCCCATTCCCGAAACTTCTTCGTTAGACAACTATTTGCATAATTACCATGCACACGACATTTAAAACATTCAATTTATCCATCAGAAATAACTTATTTCCCTTTTCTAGAGTCAACTAGATGCTTCTTTTTTCCATGTCATGTTTTTTCTTTATAACCATCACTTCCACATCTATAGCATCTTACCATCCCTTTGAAACATTTTCCTACGTGTTTTTTCCATATCCTTGACACATAGATTTTTGAATATACATAAAATTATGATTATTATCTAAACATTTGTTGGAATATTTTTCTCACATATACGATGCCATATTAAAATCACCAAGGTTCAGGTGTTCAATCTTGACTCCAGATAGTTGGTTTAGAATAACCACAAGATTTCCCATTGTAGCTCTAATTTCATTTAGTTTCTCATTCAGAAAACCATTACAATATTCTTCACATCCAATTTTACATTGGTGCATGCTAGATCCAACCTTTTACTAAACAAAAAATTTTAGTGTTATTATATTAGTCAAATCATCATATAATATCTTACGAGGAGGTTACATAAAAAGATATACGATTTCATGTTAACTTAAACTCATTCACATTATCTAAAATAATTATAACTCCTTCTAAAATCCTAACAAATATGGTAATACCACTTATTCTTAAAGAACACCCTTACCTTTAAATTTATATAAACTAACCTCTGATACCAACTATAAGGACCCAAAATTATACATTACATAATCTTCAATTAAATTGATAATTCACATTGAGTATCTTTTTAGGTTTATATATTTAGAGAATTAGGTAATAACATGTACATAACAACATGAATATTACATGTAGACAATTCTACTCAGTATCTATTTTTCCATAAAATAAAAACTTTTGAAAAAAAAAAACAATTCATGTCTAGTTCCATGTTTTAGAAACCATGACTTTTACTTGATCCCCTCCTTAACACTTATTAATCATTATGTCCTGTGGAAAACATTTCAAAATCATGGGATGAACATAAAATGATCAGTAAGGGATATAAAATAAGGAATTAATACATTATCCCATAAATAAATAAAAAGTAATCAAACCATACATTTCGATCATAACATACCTCATGAAATCAAAATATTTATGGACAATACATAGAAATAATAAATAATAAAAGTAACATACGACATAAATAACATAAATACATTGTAGATATCACAACTACAGATGGAGTCACATTTGGAATACCCATCACTGTATATTTCCAAAATATCTTAAGAGAAACATTAACATTTACCTCTGTCACGTTACCTAATGCATTGGAGAGCTATCTCAGGCTCACTCTCCCGAGGTTTATCACAGAAACACATGTATACGAAAAAAATTCCGGTCACACCCCGACCTCGGATGCCTATTTATCTTATTTTATTTTTACTATTTACTCAATCCCGTGTCATTTGGGAGAGGTTTAATTGTAACATAGTTTGAAATTTTTGATTTTTGATGTTTTGGTGGGCCTTGGGCTGGTGTACGTTCACCGCATCGTTAGCCGCGACCCTGCGTTAGGACCTTGTGAATGTGCAGTAGCACGACACATCAAATAAATAATAAATAAAATTATCAAAATTAAGTAAATTGAAAGAGTAATATAAATAAAAAGATTATATCGATAAAACATAGTTAATGTTTAGATTATAATAATGAGAATATGTTCGCGTAAATGGTGAGTTTATTATTATTTAATCTGGTAATAATACTATTATTATTAAATTGTTATAAAAAATAATTATTAATGAAACGTAGTAGAATTATCACTTTAATTATTATTAAGATTTTTATTAATTTCATTTTTTGTTATTAATATTTTTATTATCATGTTTCTATTAATATTATTACTAATATTATTATTGTAACATTGATATTATTGTTAATATTTTTACTCAAATTAAAAGAGATAAGAAATGATAATAATCATTCTTTTTTTAATAATATTTATTATTTTTATTATTATTCTTATTATTATCATATTTTATTATTATTATTTTTTTATTTATTTATTTTAACCCTAATTCTACCTATATCTCCCCATATCCTTCCTCCCATGTGAAATTAGCACCCCCTGGCCAAGCTTCCTCTTGAAAGCGACCTCCAAGGCAAGAGGCCTCCCCTCCTAGTTCAACATCCCCTTACCGTGCTCCCCCCATTCATAGTCGGCTTCCCCTCTCACTGACGCCACCCCACTGTGGCCAGACCACCACCTCGCGTCGGCCCCCCTTGCATGATCCCGTCTGGTGGCGCCCCTCCCTCCTCGGGTAACACCCTCTGTCTTTCCCTCCTCACTGGTCCGACGACCCCTTGATTTTCCCTATCATAGGGAATACCCCCCCCATGTTTTCCCCAATTTTAAGTGTCACCCCTCCCTTCCCGGAGTGATTCTGGTGAACCCGACACCCCTTCACGGCATGATTTCGGCAAACCCAGCCTGCATCCAGTCGCGATTCTAGTGAACCCGACCCCTTTTGTCTGACGATCTTCCGACGTGAACCCTAATTACATTGCGCATCGCCTCATCTTGCCCCGACGTGGCGGTTAATTCCCTCTCAGGGTTCGTGAAGGGTGTTTTGGGTCATGTCGAACCTCGTTCAATCCGTCATCGCCGAAGGCAAAGCGATTCAGATCCCTCCAGATTTTCCGCCGTTGTTTGCGAGGTGCGTCTGGTATCACATAAATGTTTTTTTATAGTCTTTATTGTGTTTTTAATTCCTTATATTTTATTTGTAGTACGTATAATTAATTATATATGCAATGTATCCTTGTCGTGTTCTCATGATCACCGCCGCTGTCCGAGGTGATGTTTTTAATCCATTGCTTTGTTGCACACTATATTTTTGGGTCGTGTTTATATCTTTGAGTCATGGGTTTTCATTGAGAGGTACATTGGTATGTGCCTCTTTATGTTGGGAGACAGAAATTGTTTCAGGGAGTTGAGATCATTTCTGAGTGCGTACACACATTTTCCCATGTATGAATATATATATATATATATGTACGCCTGCTGGGTGCATGTTCCCTCATGGTGTGGTGAACACATGAATCCGTTTAATGGTGTATATATATATAGAAGTGCGTGCATTCAAGCTTGCGAGTGGGATGTTTCACGAGTTAGAAAGTTTCTACTAGACATCCTTGAGGTAGGAAAATATATGCATTTACTTTCCATTGGTTGTCATTAATGCTTGAGTTTTTTGTTATATTAATATCTTGCTACGAATCTTCAGGGTACCTCTTTAAATCATCGTTTCGTGTTCTAAAAATATCTTGTGTCTTTAAAGATAGGTTCGACCTGAATCATGGTTTAGGCCTTGTATACGATGCCTTTGGTGATTATAAATTTCCACTTGTTCTTTTTTCGGTGAAATTTGATGATTGGGTGGGGTTTTTCCTATAAAAATGTTTAGTAAAATTGGATTGAAATATGTTTTGTATTTCATATATTAAATTTAGTTTTTAACCTAGTTGTCGTTTGGTGATTGTCTATAAACAGGCTTTTGGTTTATGAACTAATGTGGTATTTTATAACTGATTGATATGGCTGTTTCGGGTTGAATGAAAAGAGTGTATTTAAGAAATTTTGGTTTCAAATGTATTGGTTGGTTTTTGAGTGTTCCTCTTGGTTTGGCCCAGTTGGACATGGAAACATGATTGGGTGAGTTGTTGGCAAATAAAAGGGGTGTTTGATTTTTTCAGGTGTGTTTGGGTGAAGGTGGATGTCGAAGCCCATTTGGAATTTTTTGAAAGATTGTTGGATTGTATGTGTTGTGAAATCCCATTTGGAAGTCTCATAGGTGTTTTTATTTTAACTTAACTAAAAGTGAACAAGGGTGTGTTTCGGTAAATGTTTTATTTAAGGGACTGTTTGGTCACTTTGGTATAAAGAGGGTAAATTGTGGTCATTTTGAATTGGTAAATAAATTTCTGGATAAAAGATGAGTGTTGTAAATCTAATGTCCCATTTGGAACGTTGTAATGGCTTTTTACAGAAGGTTTGATATGTGGGAATTGTATGAGGCCCGTTTGGAATCATTGAAATTTTATGTTTGGAAAACCCCACCTTGGTTATGACCCTTTCCTCATCTTTCTATCATGGGACCAGAGGGCCCTCGGTATGGGCCTCCTTTTAAAAATATTTATTTTATGGCATGGGACTAACCTCGAGGTGGTCGGGGTGGTGCTGCTATGTGTCGCGTGCTGGATTATATATATATGGCTTGTTATTTGAATGCATGGCATGCCTCTTTTTGAACATAGAACACAAACTTATCATAGCAAGGGGGTTTACTGAGAAGGATTATTTCACTAGAATATACTATGAACTGGTTAGTGGCCCCTAGTAAGTATTATACTCTACTAGGGGATTGGGCCCCTCGGTTTGTCCATGTTGGGAAACACTGGGAGTTAGGGCATTATGAAGTCATCATGAGTAGGCATCCCTTCAAGATAAGTCACATGTATAGTATGTTCTAGTCTTCCTCAGAGTTCCTAGGTTTTCTATGATCCATAGTATGAGCACTTTTTATACCGTCGCCCGTACTGTGTGTGGAATTAGACCCTTGAACTTGGTTTTGGTGTTTTCTTGGAAATATTTTGTATGAATGGTTTGCATTAAAAATAACTTCAATGTTGTTGTTTTGGGATAGTTTGTGTGATCCCCTCTTTTTCCTTCATTTCCTTGTTTTTGAATTATAATGGCAATGGATTTTTAATTTTTAGTTTAGAAAATACAGTGTAAATATGAAAACCTTCTTTTTATAACAATAGTTCAAACTAGTATTATTGGAATGTTTTGGAATTTAAAAATGCATTCATTCTGTGGTTCATTTTTGGAATTCCTACTGAGTATTTTAAAGCTCATGCATATCCTACCATTTTAGATGCAGGTTTAGCTATTTGGTTTGGGTTCTTGTTCATTTTCCCGTGCGAGGCATGCCGTTAGTTTTTATAGGAGACCAAAAGGTCACATAGAGGTATGTGAAGTCTTGTTCTCTTATCGCGGATTGTTTTATTTATTTTTTTATTCTTTATAAATTTAATTATATTACATTTATGGGAAAAATCCTTCCCACCTATTTAATTTTGAAGCCCGACACTAGTTGCTAGCCCGATGGGATCGGGAATGCCCCTCGGGCCATGTCGTGGGTCGGCTCGGGTTACCGATTCTGGGTCAACCCAGGTTGGTTCGTGACAATGCCCAATAGCCATAAAATATTCATACCCCATAAAACAAACATAATTGAAAGATAACATTTTTAAATTGAAATCACAATATATCATTTCAAAATATTGAAAAAATTATAGCTTTTATAAAACCATTTTCAAACCCATTTATAATGTTAAATAAAGTGATTTTTGAATCAAAGTGTCCCATACCTCTTTGAAGATTTTGAAAGAAATTTAAATTTCAAAACATTAATGTAATATTAATAAATCATTAAAACCATTTTTAAAACATGGACATCAATGTGAAATATTTAGAAGAATAAAATATTAAAACATTTAAAAAGATATTTTAGTTAAAGAGTTTTTATGAAAATGAGAGACCCTGGAATAAAAATAAATGACGAATAAAATTTAATTAGAACTTTATAATATCATAAGAATAAATTTATTAATGATATAACATGACAAAGGACAGTATATACACCATATAAGAGTGAATTGGTACATATCAACAATGAAGTCTCAATGGAAATGTAAATTTAGTGGAAATCCCTTCTAAAACCTGTATCCCTAGATTAATGATAAATCAATTAAATAATTATGTGTGAAAAATATAAATACACCCAATATAAGTGGATATTAATTGTGAAACAATCAGAGTTTATTCACTCATATTCATATCATGAAAAAAATCAATAAGTAGATGTTTAACCAAAAAATTGAAATTGGGTTAAGAAGTTTTCTTTCAGAAATTCGACAGCCCAACAACATCACTTTAAAATTCATAAAATAAGTTGATGAGATAGAAAAGGATATCTATCACTTGGAAATAAATTTTAAATCAATAAGTATATCTAAAAACATTTCCCAACAAAATAAGATGTAAATTAAAATAAATAACCAAAAGAATTCTTTTAAAAAGAGGAGGGTGAAAGGTTCCCTTACCGATTTGGTATCTTACGAAACATACACACCCTGAAATAAAGGTCACACAATGAATATATAAATACCCATAAATTAAAGTATATTACACAAAGAATATAATCATGGGTGGTACATCCACCATACAAAAGGAAATAGTGGCTAATATAGCATGAATCTCACAGGAATAAAAAGTTAGATGAACAACCTTACCACGTTGTAATCAATCGAGTCATATGACAAAAAGTTAATAAACCCAAAATGTACAAAGAATACCATAAATATAAATAAAATCATGATAATATATACCAAATGGAATATATATTAAACCACTTGTAATAAATAAGTGGTGAATAATGGAAATCTCATGGAATTAAAAGTGAGATGAGAAATCCCTTACCTAGTGTCCAACATGACTCGTATGTTCTTTATTCATCCTGAATAATAAACACAAGTTAATTTATAATTTTTTCATTTCCTTTTTAATGTTTATTTTTACTTTTATGTCACATATTGTCTTGCAATCACTAGTGCATAAAATGTTATTAGCGTCACCAATTTTTACGTCGGTTATATATAACCGACGTGAGAATCTATGAAACGTGGTTTTTTACGTCAGTTATTTTATAACCGACGTAACAAATGCGTTGAGTGGATTTTTAACGTCAGTTATTTGAATAACCGACATTACAAATCGCGCATGTTCAGTTTTTACGTCGGTTATAAATTAACCGACATAAAAAACAAAAGTGCAGGGTTTTTTTTTTACGTCGGTTATTAAATAACCGACGTAACAAACCAAAGTGCGGGGGTTTTTTACGTCGGTTATTTTATAACCAACATATGAAATGAGTTATCTATGAGTTTTTTACATCTGTTATTTTATAACTGATGTAAAACACGGGGCTTTTGAGGCCCTTTTGACGTCGGTTATTTTATAACTGACGTAACAAAACAACCCACAGAACATTGTTTACATCAGTTATACAATACCCGACGTAAAAAACTGTGATTTTTGATGTCTTTTTTATGTCGGTTATAGAATAACCAATGTAAAAAACCAACATGTGGAATTGTTTACGTCGGTTATAAAATAGCCGACGTAAAAAAAGATGTATCTGATGCATTTATCAGGTCGGTTATTATAATAACCGACGTTATAAATGTAAAAAAACAGTTTATAACGTCGGTTATTAAATAACCGACGATATAAAACATTTAAAAAATTACCACGCCCCGGATTTTCATTTACGTTTTTTCGATCGAAAGTCCGGCGGCTCGTCTCTCTCACACAGTAAACCCTAATCAACTCGCTGATCTCGGTGTGTTAAACTCTTTTTTCCTTCATCGTTTATCATATTTACTCTCCGTGGATCTATTATCTCATCTTTCATCACTCAAGTAAGCCTTCCACGAATTTATTTCGTTCATTATTTTTCCCGGATAGTCTATATTTATGTTTTTCAATTTTTGTGTTTAAACTAGGTATGATTCTTCGGTTTCGAACACTCTTACCTCTTTTTTCTATCATCATCTTATTTATCATCCCTAGATCTATTAGATCTTCGCAATATTCAGGTAAGCCTAAACTACTTTTATTTAGTTTGTTTTTCTTTCGCGAATGCCCGACAATGATGGTAATTTTTGTTTTCATTGACAAATAATGAACTCATTCACCTATATTACTACATAGAATGGTTATTGATTAAATTTACGAATTCGGAAATGATATTTCATGTGTTGTTGCTGCTTCTGTTTATCCTCTTTTATATGCGAATCTATTAGACAAATAATGTAAAGGTTGTGGACCTCTATGGCCCTTCGATGCATCATTATGTCTCATGATTCCAAATAAAAATGGGTTCTCCTGAGGGCTTACCCAATTATTTTTTGAGGCCTTGGCCAAGGCCTCGACAATATGTTTATGATTTCTATAATTATCCATTACCTCATTATGATATTAGTTATAGAGAAAACTTGTGATCATTTGACTAGTTGAATATCAATAGTTATTTTTAATTATCATATGATCATTTAGGTAGCCATATTTAATAATATTTATTTCAATCTATTTCATGTTGTTGTATATATTAAATTCATGTGTTTTTAGTTGTTCACCATGCCTAGTTTTTATATGTAAACCATTGTTTGGGGGGTTGTTCAGGGGTGGGGGGATGTCCAGAGGGTTGGGGGTGTCCTGGGGGGTGTCCAAGGGGGTGAGTGGGTGTGGGGGGCTTTCCAATGGTGCGGAGGCCTTTCCAGAGGGTATTGGGGTTTCTCCGTGGGGTGGGGGCCTGTCTAGAGGTTGGGGGGTTTCCAGGGGGTGTCCAAGGGGGTCGGGGGTGGTGGTGGTGTCCAAAAGGGGTGGGGGTGTTGTATGGTGGGGTGGGGTGCTGTCCAGGGGGTGGGGGAGGCTATCCAAAGTGTTGGGGGGTGTCCAGTGAGGTGTCCAAGGGGGTAGGGGGTGGGGTGGTGTCCAGGAGGGGTGCAGGTGTTGCCTAGAGGGATGGGGGTTGTCCAGGGGGTTGGGGGATGTCCAGAGGGTTGGGGGATATCCAGGTGGTGTCCAAAGGGGTGGGTAGGTGGGGGGGGGGATGTCTAAGGGTGTGGGGGCCTGTCCAGAGGGTTTTGGGTGTTGGCCGGGGGGTGGGGGTTGTCCATAGGGTTGGGGGGTGTCCAGGGGGGTGTCCAAGGGGGTGGGTATGTGGGGGGGAACTGTCCAAGGGGGTGGGGCCTGTCCAGAAGGTTTTGGGGGTTGTCCGGGGGATGGGGGCTATCCAAAGGTTTGGGGGTGTCCAGGGGGTGTCCAAGGGGGTAGGGGTGGGGGGTGGTGTCCTGGAGGGGTGATTTTCCCCAACTGAGTTTTTATTTTAAATATGATTTGATTCTCAGGTTTACTCCATTATCTCCAATTTTATATCGACCATGTAGGCTACATGGTTTTCATATATTCAATGGAATTTAAAACTGTTATATCTAACTATATTTTCTTTTAATAATAATATTCAAGCATATTTTTTTAAATACGCATAGATTTGTTTTATATTTAAAAATTGTTTTACATTGAAATTAAGATTTTTTTCATATAAACATATAATTGTCTTATCTTAAATATATATATATATATATATATTTGATATTTGTTATAGGTAATAATGAGTCAATGTTACATTACGGCACATCGAATGAGAAATGAATATGAGGAAGGTGTTGATGCCTTTTTGGAATTTTCTAAACAAAATGTTCCAAGTAGTGACATTTTTTTCTGTCCATGTCTGAAATGTTTGAATATGAAGATGTTGAAAAGTAGAGAGATAAAAGATCATCTGATATGTCATGGTTTTAATCTGAGTTATAGCCCTCGGATTTGGCATTGTGAAACTAGACGAAATGTCACTGATGATGATGATTCACAAGATGGTAACTCAGATGGAATTGAAGAAATGATTCACGATATTGTAGCAGAACAAATTGAGATAGAATCGAAAGTTGCATGTCTATATGGTGATGCTGAAAAACCACTATATCTTGGTTGTACAGATTTTACGGTTTTGTCGGTGGTGTTAAGATTGATTAACATGAAGGTGAAACATGGATGGAGTGACAGAAGTTTTACAGAGCGGCTACAATTGATGAAAGACATTCATCCAAAAGATAACGATGTTCCAGATTCACATTACAAGGCCAAGAAAATGTTATGCCCGATGGAATTGGGATACAAGAAAATACATGCATGTTCGAATGACTGCATTATATATAGGAAGGAATATAAATTTTTGTCAGAGTTTCCTAAATGTGGGACATCACAGTATAAGGTGAAAGAGAAATCACAGGCTGATGTAGAGATTACAAAGCTCCCTTCAATTGTATTTTGGTATCTTACTATAATTCATCATTTCAAACTTTTATTTGCAAATTCACATGATGAAAAAAGTTTAAGATGGCATGCTGATGAGCGGGTATGTGATGGAAAAATACGTCATCCGGCTGATTGTTCAAAATGGAAGAAAATTGATTCACAGTATTCTACATTTGGAAATGAAATAAGAAATCCCAGATTAGGGTTGTGCACAGATGGAATGAATCCATACAGAACCCTCTGTAACACACATAGTTCATTGCCTGTTTTATTGGTAATTTACAACCTCTCTCATAAAGTTTCTATGAAGCACAAATATGTCATGTTGTGTATAATGATCTCTGGTCCAAAGCAACCTGACAATGATATTGATGTTTACTTGTCACCGTTGATTGATGATTTGAAACTGTTATGGGTTGATGATATTAGGGTGTATGGTTCTTATAAAATGGAAAATTTTAAACTACATGCAGTGCTTCTGTTCACTATAAATGACTTCCCAGCGTATGGAAATTTGACTGGATATAGTGTTAAAGGGCATAAAGCATGTCCAATTTGCGAACAACAGACGTCATATTGTCAATTTCATCATGGGAGGAAAATAGTGTACATGGTTCATCGAATGTTTTTACCTATGGATCACCCTTATAGAAGACTAAAAAGGGCATTCAATGGCTCAGAAGAATTTGAAACTGCTCTAAAAACATTATCACCGGATCTGTATTTTGAGAGGGTGAAAAACCTTGATGTGACATTGGGAAAGACACAGAAATATGGTAAAGATAGACATATTTGGAAGAAAAGGTCAATATTTTTTGAGCTACCATATTGGAGGTATCATGAAGTTAAACATAATATTGATGTCATGCACGTGGAGAAGAATATATGTGATTTTTTATTGGAACATTGTTAGATATTAAAGGAAACACTAAAGATGGGTTGAATTCAAGATTATACTTACTATCAATGGGAATACATTTGGAGTTATCTCCCACTCTTAATGGAAGACAAACATTTCTTCCCCCGGCTTGTCATACATTATCGAAGTGGGAGAAAATTAGCTTTTTCCAGTGTCTTCATGATATCAAAGTGCCTAAAGGTTATTCTTCTAATGTAAAAAATTTGGTCTCATTGAAGCACATGAAGTTGATAGGTATGAAATCACATGATTGTCACGTCAGGATGCATCAAATTATACAAGTTTCACTGCGTGGAAGATTTCCCATTCGTGTCAGAAAGACTATGATAAAGTTGTGTTATTTTTTCATTTCAATTTGTAACAAGGCGATTGATGTGAATTCTTTGAACATTTTGGAAAAGGATGAAATTTTTATACTTTTTCAATTGGAAATTAATTTTCCTCCACCTTTTTTGATATAATGGTGCATTTAATGATTCATCTGGTTCGAGAAATATATCTTTGTAGACTTTATATCTTCGTTGGATGTATCCTTTTGAAAGGTATATGAAAATATTAAAGGGGTATGTTAAAAATCCATATCGATCTGAAACCACAATTATTGAATAGTATATTTCTGAGGAGGTAGCAGAGTTTTGTATGAGCTACTTGGTTGCGGCGCAACACATAGGTTTGCCTCTATCTCACCATGAACGAGTTAATAATGAGGGAAAGGGGATTCGTGGATTGAAAGTCAAATCATTGTCAGCTGAACAGATGAAGAAGTTAGAATCATACATCTTGAATAACATAGCTGATGCTCAACCGTATATCACATTGCATATTAATGAGTTGAAAAAGTGTCATCCAAAGAAGAAAGAAATGTGGATTTTGAATGAGCACAACAAAAAATTTCTTGTCATGGATTAAAAAGACTTTGCTTGGTAGATCAGATGTATCAGAGACATTAAAATGGATAGTGGGTGGTGCATATTTAAATGTGATAACATGGTCCGGTTATGACATTAATGGCTATACATTTCATTGGAATGCTCAGGACAACAAAAGTGCAGTTCAGAATAGTTGTGTATTGGTGTTTGCAGAAGCAATGCATTTTTCGAGTGCTAAGGACAAAAACCCAATTTCTGCATCAAGTGCATATTATGGAGTGATTGAAGACATATGGGAGATTGATTACTTTAAAATTAAAGTTTCTCTTTTTAACTGTAAATGGTTTATCGGTAACAACAGTGTCAGACACGATGAATTTGGAATGACACTTGTGAATCTGAATAGATTGGAAGACACAACTGATTCTTTTATAATGGCAACACATGCAAAACAAATTTTCTATTTAGTAGATCAATCAGATATGTAGTGGGATGTTGATTTACAAGGGAAAACAATATGTTGGTGAGGATGAAGTTGATGAAGATGCTGATTTATGTGAGATCCCTACATCCATGGAATGATTAATAGAACATAATGATGATCATGTTGAAGACATGGTTTGTGCCATAAGGAACAATCACGATGAAGGAATTTGGGAAAACCATCCATTTGTACATTCCTAAAATTACAGGTAACATATGTTTATTTCTTGTTTAAATTTTTTTTCTTAAATGTTAGATGTTGTATGTTTTTTATTTATTAAAACATGGTTTTAAAACAAAATAAGTATAAGTTTTTGTTTGTTTTAAGTATGTTTAGTTTACTTTATCATTTTTACAATTACAGGAATTATATATCTATTATTTTTTTAGTGACAATTACTTTACCAGGTTTACCTAGTTTACCATGTTTACCATGTTTACCATCTTGACCATATTTACCATCTTTACCATCTTTACCATTGTTTAACATTATTAACATATTACCAATGTTTACTATTACGTAACTTAGTACACTTTTCTATTTTCAGATTATAGTAGTATTAAAATATTTGAATTTGAATATTTTTGAACGAACATTTTTTTTTTATTTGAAGGATAATGACAGATCATTCATTTGATCAACCACATGATTTTGGAGATAAGAATATTAGTCATACCTCTGGGGAGGAACATTCACAGGCTCCTATTAGAACAAAGAGTTCAAAGGTTGGTAAAGGTGGGTGCACACGTTTACCAAATTTATCAGCTGCCCGTACGCATGATCAGAGGATAGTCGTTGAGTTTGATGATGATGATATTCCTAGAGGTCCAAATGCAAAATATTTTAAGAGTTTTGTAGAAAATCAGGCTAAGAGAAAAGTAATAATTCTGTATGATGACTGGAGAAGTGTGGATAAAGCGATAATCTCTCAGTTATGGGAGACTATTTTGGTAAGATATTTTGCTATTGTTTGAATATTATTTAAAAGTTTCTAGTATATATAATATTTTTAACCTCTTCTTTATCATATGACATTTGATATTCCTAACACTAGAGGAGTTAGGAAGAAATGCATATCGTTGGCATCCAAGAGATTGAGGGATTTGAAATAAAAACTCTCATCTGATTTCATTTATGGTAAAAGGAGTCATGACAATTCAAGTCGTATATATCCCTTTATAGATGAAAAAACATGGAGACAGTTTTTTGAAAGTAGAAGAAAAGAGTCATTTTTGGTATGGACATTATAAACTTTTATAATATTTCTTATATAAATAATCTTATTAACGTTTTGTTAATTATTTATTATTCTTAATTTATAGAAAACAAGGAAAGCTCATCAGGAGTTCCAATCTAAAAATGTATACCCTCAGAGTTTATCTCGGGGAGGGTATGCATTATTGGAACAATAACTGATGGCGGAAAAATTTCAACAACTAAGAGCTGAGTCTTCAAGCTCTAGAGAGGTGGCCCCTCTATCCCCTCCATCTAGACATGAAAAATGGAAGACATCTCGGAAGGGAAAAAAAGGGAAATATCTTTTGGATGAATCGAGAATCGTAGATGAGAGGATTGTAAGATATATATTTTATTTATTTAAGTTAACAATTTTATTCATATAATTTCAACAATTACATAATGTTCAATTAATTAATATAGGACTCTCTTGAGGAGCGGAGTTCACAGGGGACATTTACAGCTACTGGGAGGGAATATATTTTATCTGTAGCATTGGGAAGGCCCGAACATCCGGGTCGTGTAAGAGGATATCAGGCAGGTTTTTCGGTATGAATAGTGTTTCCACGTTATTCAACTTCAAACATTGAGGGGGTTTATAGAAAAAAAATGAATCCTTGGAGTCTGAAATTCATAATATTAATGCGACGAAGGAGGATAAGATTAGAGCATCAGTGCATTCTATGTTTGCAGACATACAAAGGAAATTTCAGACTACAGCTCCCACTCCTCCACCTCCCCCTGCAGACCCCCATTATTTATTCTCCACCTCTGCTAGTAGCTCCCACTCTCCAACCTCAGCCTGATGACCCCATTTTTTATCCTACTCCTCCGCCACAGCTTCCTACATATTGCGAGTTTGATGTTGATGATTCTCAACAGCATATAGTAGCATATGAGTTGGTATATTGTATAGGAGATATAGTTCATCATCAAAAATTAGAGGTAGAGAATCAGTGGGTCACTGTACATGATATTATAGATAGATCAGCTCGGGTACCATTACCTACAGATGAAGTGGTGACAGTTGGAAATAGTATCAGCCATTTTTTAATTTGGCCATCCAGACTTCTTCGACTCATTACCATAGAGGTATGAATGTTATATCTTTTATTTTATTTTATTTTATTAATGTTGTTTTATCATTTGAAAACTAATATATTTTTCAATTTATTTTTTCAGGAATACATCAAAGGTAAAGAAATACTGTATAGACAACAACAAAGACAAAAAGCTATGACATCAGATACAGAATCTAGTAGTCTTGACAGATTGTCAAGATATTCAAATTTGTTGGCGGATCATTATGAGTTTCCAATGGAATCTCATGTTCATGGACGTGAAATAAATGTGGGGATTATGAAAACTGATATCATGGAGCTTGTTATTGGAGTTAAGTTGGGCATAAACATGGTGCAAATTTTTTCCATGTAATTCTTAACACCTTTTCCTTGCATTATATTTATTAAAAATATTTAATTAAGTCTGTTTTTTATTAGGTATTTTTATAAAATTTGTGAGAGGAATCAGCTGACATATGTATATGGATTCATGGACCCGCAATTGATTTCCCCTTAAGATTGTGCATTGGATGAGGAACAAAGAATGCATTATATTACTGAAAGACTTGAAAAGAATATAGTCACACAATGTTGGATGATGCCTTTTTGTGAGAGGTATGAAACACATCTCTCTCATAGGGTTAATTATCTTTTAACAAAAAAAACCACTAACGTTAAATTTCCTTTTACCAGTGTTCATTGGATGTTATGGGTTTTTTGCCCAAGTGAGAAATCACTTTATTGGATATGCTATGTCCATGATGATGTGCGGGAAATTTTTAAGCATATATTGGAAAATTATGTTTCAATTTCTCAATAGTTTTATATATTATAATAAATTTTAAATTTACCACATTAGTATTATTTTCTAATAGGTCATGGGCCTACTTTCGAAAAAATGAAAATAAAAGGAATGCAAAGATCAAATATGTAAATGCGAAGTTAAATATCCATTTATAATTTGTACTTTTTGATTTATTAAATTAAAATAATATATTGAATTTACACTCATTCAAACAGAATTTTCATGAACAACATGGCGTCATCGATTGCGGATATTATATGTTAAGATTTATATATGAAATAATAAAAACTGGGACAGTTGTGAATTTTGACCTGGTAAGATTTCCTCTTAAACTTTTCCATAATATTTCAATTTGATTTAATCATTATACATGTTAACTACTATCCTTTCCATTTGTAGCTTTTTGATGACCCTCAACCCTATAATGCTGAAGACATCCAACACTTACAAGTGGAGTGGTAATATTATTTTATAGGTTTGATTAAATTTTAGTTGTTTGTAATGTAAAATGTAATTTTGAATATTTTCGTTGTAATTGTGTATTTGGTAGTCGATTAGGTTGGATTTAATTTTTTTGAAGTTGACAGTGTATGTTTTGAATGTTATATATGTGAATATTTAATTTTTCTATACTTCTTGTTTTGGCCTTCTTATGATGGTTTTTCTGGTATGGATTCTGGTCTGGGGGGAGAGGTTTCAAGGGTGTGGGGGCTTTTCAGTGGTGTTGGGGGTGTCCAGGGGTCTGGGAGGGCTGTCCGGTGGGGTGGGGGGGTTGTCGAGGGGTTTTTGGGGCTGTCCAGGGGGTTGGGGCAGTCCAGGGGTGTGGTGGGGGATCCAATGGGGTTGGGGAGGGCTGCCCAAGGTGTGGGGTGGTATACATGAGGGTGGGGGGTTGTCCCAGGGTGTGTGGAGCTGTCCAGGGGGTCGGGGGCTGTCCAAGGGTGTGGTGGGGGCTGTAAAGTGGGGTGAGGGGGTGCTGTTCATGAGGGTGGGGGTGTAGAGGGGTGTTTTGGGCTGTCCAGTGGGTCGGGGGCAGTCCGGGGGTGTGGTGGGGGCTCCAATGGGGTGGGGGCTATCATGTAGGGTGATGGGGTGATGTTCAAGAGGGTGGGGGGCAGTCCAGGGGTGTGTTGGGGGCTCCAATGGAGTGGGGGAGGGCTGTCCAGGGTATGGGGAGGTATACACGAGGGTGGGGGGGGGGGGGTTCCCAGGGTGTTTGGAGCTGGCCAGGGGGTCGGGGGGCAATCCAGGGGTGTGGTGGGGGCTGTCAAGGGGGGTGAGGGGGTGAGGGGTGCTGTTCAGGAGGGTGGGGGGTTTGTCGAGGGGTGTTTGGGCTGTCCAGTGGGTCGGGGTAGTCTAGGGGTGTGTTGGGGGCTGTCAAGTGGGGTGAGGGGGTGCTGTTCAGAAGGGTGGGGGTGTCGAGGGCTGTTTGGGGCTTTCCAGGGGGTCGGGGGGCAATCTAGGGGTGTGGTTGGAGCTCCAATGGGGTGGGGGGGGGGCTATACAGGGGGTATACATGGGGGTGGGGGATATCAAGTGGGAAAGTTTTATCTGTTATAAATGTAAATGCTTAAATTTTCTTTAGTTCATGTTTTGATCTTCTGTTTTTGTGGTACGAATTATTGATTTGGTTTCTGGTTGATTTTGGGGGAGAGCAGAGGACTGCAGTGGATTTGTTTAAAAAAAATATGTCTTTCACATTGGTCATTTTATAACCGACGTGATAAAGAAATCGAGAAGCATTTATCACATCGGTTTTTTCATAACCGACGTGATAAACTCCTGTGGAATGGTTTATCAGGTTGGTTATGTAATAACCGACGTGATAAATGGCATGGGACATGCTTTATCACATTAGTTAATCAATAACTGATGTGATAAACCACTCCCAGGACTGGTTTATCACATTGGTTATTTAATAACCGACGTGATAAACCATTTCCCATGCCTTTTATCACATCGATTATTAATTAACTGACCTGATAAACCCCTCTCGGGACTGTTTTATCACATAGGTTATTTAATAACCGACGTGATAACCCATTTCCCAGGCCTTTTATCACATCAGTTATTGATTTACCGATGTGATAAACCCCTCCCGGGACTGGTTTTGCACGTCAGTTATTTAATAACCGATGTGATAAACCATATCCTAGGAGTTTATCACATCAGTTATTAAATAATCGACGTGATAAACTCACCCGCACATGTTTATGACGTCGGTTATTATATAACTGACGTGATAAATCCCCCCAGTTTATCACAGCGGTTATAGAATAACCGACGTTATAAACCCCCCCCCCCGGGTTTTTGCACGTCGGTTATTAATTAACCGACGTTATAAACACCATGATGTTATGTATGTTACGTTAGTTTTTCAATAACCGACGTAAAAAACTTTATTTATAACGTCTTCCGTATTAATGTTGGTAAAAACCCAACATAAAAAATGAAAATTAACCAACGTAAATAACGTTTTCTACACTAGTGAATAGCATATAGTTAATTATTTGAGTTCATATTGGACATTTTGTCGATGTTCAGAATTTGAGTTAATAATGAAATTGTTATAATTACAATTTGTGCATGTGGTCAACACTCCATTATCTCCAGAATGATATTAATTATTTAGATATCATATATATCATATATATCTAGTATATACATGTATTTATTTTATTACATTACATTTGGAGATAAGAAATTAAATGCACCGTCAATGGAGACGGTAAACCGTACGTACACATGGACGCTACATTAATTTATATTTAGTATTTAATGGAGTGAAAACTTAATGCTACATAGTTATATTATAATCATAGTATAATATCATATATAATATCATTATATCCAACCTTTATACATCCCACATAATGTATTAACGGGTCATATAACATTGAGGGGCGGTAGTCTGCACTTCCTAACATGAAATTCTCACGTTTACCCATTATGAAAACCATAAAGGTATGATATAAATGAAAAATTTAGATTCATAAAAAACCATAAACATAATATATATCAAATATAAATATAGTTCCATCATAATGGCCACCATGAGAGGTGGTGGGAGTTAATTGAATAATCATCATTTCGTGAGGTGTTAATTTTCCATAAACAGAAACATTATGTTCATTACCCATTAGATGGAGGTGTGTGTAAGTGTAGTTATAATACATCTCAAAAGAACATACTAGAATATTTAAGATACTGTTTTTGTTATAAAATAATGTATTAAAGAGATTTTATTGGGTTGGAAAAGTAAAATAAAACAAAAGAACACAAGAGAAGACGTTACCTTTAAATTGGGTAACTCTATTTGGTTTGAACCAAAAGGGTTTCTTGAAGTGATTTATTCCTAAGGTAAGGCTTCTAAGATGAAGATATAGATCATGAGAAATTAATGGAGTAGAGTCTTCTGAGACAAAGTCTTGAGAAGTCTAATATATGGGTTAGAAGTGAGGGATTTTTATAAGAGAGAGGTGGGGCTCGTTAAGAAAGTTTGAATCAATTTTTTTTATTATAACCTCATCATAACATTCAAAAGGTGAAATAGTCCTTAAAATAGATGTTATGATTACTCATGGTATAAATAATATAATCTAATAATAATTGGATAGGTTTTATGATATATTTTAAAATTTATAATCATATTTATTTAAATCATTTATTATTGACGTAAATAATGCATCGTTATTGTGTCATAAAAAACATAATTTATAGGAAGTCCACAAATTATAAAAAAATACCATGATGTAGGAAATATTTTTAACTTTTCAAAAAATAATTATAGTCGAAAATATAACTTCTATAACCCCGTGTAAAAATTTATTTATTAAATGATATTTTTGTATTTCATTTTTTCTGTACATTAAATTAATTCATATAACATGTCATTATTACTCCCATGTGGCTCCATGGGGTCTCAAATTAGACCCCAGGATGCCAATGGTCAGATATATATCATCTAATTGGATTATGACACATGTTATAGTAATTTAATATTATTATAAGTTTAAATTTTACCCTTATTTAATATATTTACCCTTTAATCATGGTAAATAAAATATTTACAGATGTAATATTTAAAATATATAAAAATAAATGTTAACTATTTACACAATTTGGACCTACAGATTCCAAATAAGGAATCCATTTTTTCCATATTCAAAACACCTAAGTGCAAGAAATTAATTTAAAATTAATTCCAGTTATTAAAATAAATAGCGTGCTTTTATGAAATAATAACTACCAAAATAATGACACATGTTTAAGTCCAATTTCAAAATAAAATAACATCCAATGACCAAAATTATTTTAAATTATAAAAATAAATTCAAATTTCACTTTAAAATAAATTATAAATATATTATAACCATATAAATAAATTATATTAAAATGCAGTTTTAAATTAAAATACAATATTTTTCACTATTCACTAAAAATGAATATTATCATAAAAACACCAAAATTTCTTCCAAAGTAAATTTTGGTGTCCCAATTCTAAAGAAGAATTTTATTTTGTCAAATATAACATATAAAAATGACAGAAACTAGATTTAAATAGGGTTCTCCATTAAAAGGTGGTAAATTGACCTTTTAGTGTATATTAGAGTATTTATGCCTAAAATCAAATTCCTTACTTATTTAAAGCCTCTAATTTTTTGTGGATAAATGTAAAAATATCCCAAAAACATTTATTATCATATTTTAGTTAGTTATATTCATTAACACAAATATAATATCTAGGAATTAACAACCATTTAAAATAATAATAATATATTATTAGTGCGCAACGTAAGATTTCAAAGAAACCCATTGTTTCGTATTGGGTATGCCTTCGAACATAGAATCCCCTTTAAAGTTTAATTAATAGTTCGTTCACAGATATTAATTAATATGAAAAAATTTATGTTCATTATTTACCTTGTATGTTACACTTTTAATGGGTTTTGATAATAATGAAATGATTATGATACATATATATTTTTCGCATGTTTTGATATGATTTCATTTCTATAATAACCACTTAATTTTATGTTTTATGATATGATTATTTATTATCTTGTGAAAAATGTATGTATGGTTTAATTATGAGATGGTTGGGATATTTATCTCCATTAAAAATATTGGGTATGGAATTATATCTCACGAGTGAGACTAAGATGGACATGGAAATGAACCTTGACTTCTAACATTACAAGGGGAATGAACCTTGACTACCAATATTGTATTAGGAGTGAACATAGGCTATTAATATGGCCATGGGATTGAACCATGTCATCCAAGATGGTATGGGGAATGACCCATGCTACCATAATGGTCATGGAAGTTATTAATAGGCTAATATGGAAGTAATAATATTTAAATATGTGTTTTCTACAATATCAAGTTTTATTCCCATGTAATGATTTTATGTATTATGTTATTTATTTCCTAATGATTCATGTCTTATGAGTTGCCTTTATTTATTACATGTTTCATTAATTTGATCTTTGATGTAAATTATATGGTATTCAATTTTCATGATCATGTTTTCATACACATATGATCATAATTATTCATAAATATATCCCATGTTCACCATTAATTAGTATCTCATCTCAAACATATTTATGTTTCCTTCTATAGGATATGAAGATATTTATTATGCTTGATGTGTATAATAAAGGTGCTAATCAAGAATAATCTGCTGGGAGATAATGTATCTCACTTATGTACAAGTTTTTATATATTTATATTTAGAAATACACTAGACTAGTATGCTTTTTTCCATCTAATTCGATAATGTGTAATTTATTATGTAACATTTATGTAATGGTAATGTTTGAAAAGTGAGGTACACTATAGTTGGTATAAGGGAAATGGATTACATAATATTTGGATTCTAGAATGAGTAAACCTTAATGAGAACCCTAAGAACATGTCAATGTATATGTTTAAGGATAAGGATATGTAAATGAAAATGTCTTATAAGGTTGGTAAAGGATAGAGTGAGTGGTTTCCTAGAAATAAATTGCATTCAGAATACGACAAGTGGGTTTGGATATAGGATAAATATTCCTACGGGTGAAAACTCCAACAAGATGTTTGGGGCCTATATCAAGGTTATTATATACATTAAATCATTCCTTGTTGACCACTTAGTTTAGAACTCCTGGGGAATATTATTTTGGAATTAAAAAACTATTCATGTACCATCATGAAGGATTTTAATAGAAGTTGGATAAAAATATTCTGTCCCAGATTAAGGAAGTTGTCATAATTTTTTAATCCATTATTTAAATTTTCATGATTATCTGGTTCCCCATTATGATTTTTGTTTATAACCCAATTAGTTTTGTTTTATTCAATGGTTGGAGCACATGGAATCATGTTAATGGTTATTGTGATAGAAAATTAAATGATTTTATATATGATAAAATGAATGCTACAAGATGCGAATTAAAAAAACCCACTTTAATGATCACACATATTTCTCAAGATACGAGTCATGGTTGAATTCCAAATAAAAAAAGGAGATAACATTATTGTATTGATTAATTCATAAGTTTGCATCCACCTTATCTCATAGGGTCGTCTGATCTAGTTGCTCCTGAGAAATTGATTGATATTATGTAAAATATATTCTACATTCTCCATTGTTTTAATCATGATAAATTCTTATGGTTGTTAATCATTTAGAAGGTTAAGAGGACAATTGTTGTAGTCTATTTAATAATACTAGGATGCAAAATGATCTTGAATCCTTATATTGGGGTAAGTACAAGAACTTATATTTTAATAAGTATTATCCTCAAATTCTATATTCCTATATAGAGACGGAGTTCCTTGATTAAAAGAAAAGGGATAATGAATTTTGTTTTACCTATGAGGATTATTTTATGAGACATTCATGGAACAATTTAGTAATAATATTCCAACCTCCAAGTAAATAATATATGTTCTTCAGTTGTAGATATCCAATTTGAAGAAGGGTTTTTTCTATTAGAGAATTTAGTATATATAAAGAAATTGGGTGTTGTGAAGACATTTTTGAAATGAAGGTTAGAGTCACATATAATCCTCCTGGTTTTGACAATAAGTGGATGATTTATATTAAAAAAATCAAAAAACCATGAAGAGAAGAGAATGTGATTTTCTTTATGCTCTATTTGTGGGAAGAAGCGTTGAAGAAATTTCCTTAAAGAGTACCATAAATGTTTTATGTGTGGAAGAGAATTCCATAAGGAATTTTATTCCCAATGTGATGGAAAAAAGTTAGCTAACCTTACGAATGAAAAAAAGAGGCCTTGAATGAACCTCACTTGATTCAAGGATACATGTGTAAGGAGAATGGAGATTATTCCAAAAATTTCCCTAACCAAAGGGATTTTGATGATAATTAATTTCAGAAACCCATAATGTCAATGGATGAGGAAAAATATCCAAAACAGCTATTTCTAATGATTGGTATAATAAATACATGATGAGTGGTACAGTAACCATACACTCTAGGATATTTATATTCATATTTGATTATCGATCTAACTAGAATTTCAAATCTAATAAATTTAAAAGGGTGTTATGATTACACCGAAATAATTAGAAGTGGAATTAGAAATGAAATTCTACATAGTACAGTGATTAAGTCTTGTATCAATGAATCCTCTCTTTTTATGTTTTTGTTAATTAGATTCTGAGAAATCTTTTCATTCATCCTTTTTTTAATTTTATGTCATCATGTGTATGGATTGGCTTCCTCTGTATTAATACAACAACAATTTTCATGGACATAAATTTATGTTTGATTTTTCAGACCCTTAAATGATCATACATCAATGTGATGATAAGAATAAACTTCCTATGGAGATAACATCATGTTTATTGGTCTTAATTACCGTTCAAAGGTGATATTTATCTCTAATGATTGGGGATAAAATCGGCAAAGATGATGTGACTATTGATTGATAATATTTGGATGTCTTTCTAAAATAGTTTACATGACTTCCACAAAAATGTGAAGTTGAGTTCTCATTAGAACTCATAACTAGTTCCACACAAAATTCAAATACTCGTTATGTAATGAGACATATTGAGTTGTTAGAATTATAGAATTAACTCTCTAAAAAAATTCATAAATTATTCATTCTGCCAACTATGTCCTCTTGGGTTGCAACCATTATTTTTGTGAAAAAGAATGATGGATCAGTGAGACTCGTCATTGATTATTGATTGTTGTCCAAGATCACAATCGACAAAGAATATCATATTCTTTATATTGATGTCTTTATTGATCAACTATGCAGAGCATAATTCTTTTACAGGATTGGTCTACATTCAACCTATCATCAATTAACGTTCCATAAATAGAAGATACCTAAGATGACATTCCATATAATTATGGACATCTTGAATATGTAGTAATCCTTTCTTTTCAATCTAATACCCCAAAAATATTTACGGATTTAATGAATATAATATTGAGAGACGACCTTGATCATTATTTGTAGTCATTATAGATAATATTCTTTATATTAAAATATCCAAAAATAACATGAATACCACAAGAGAATTTTACTAAAGGCCATGATGAAGGATAATCTGTCAGAGAAATCTACAATCTGTGAATTTTTTCTACAAAAGGTATCATTTTTTGTCACATAATTTCAGGATATGGTATAGTAGACTATCTATCAATGATAAAGGATATTGATTTTCCTCATTGAAAAACCATGGAATCTAAAATATGTATATTTCATAGATTATCTAAATATTATATTTGGTTTATGGAATATTTATCATGACTATTTAATCTTCTAACCAATTTAACTCAATAGGTTGTCAAGTCATCTAGAATGATGAAGGTGAGTTAAATATCGAGAAATTGAAGAGAAGTATATTCAGTTCATAGGTTCGTTCAATACCCTATAGTGAATAAGAGATTGTAATATATTGTGATGCATCCCAGAAGGGATTAGGATGGGTTCTTATGAACAATAATTTAGTTATCAATTATGCCTCATTTTTTTGAAGATTCATGAGAAAAGATACACATCTCATGATTTGGATTTAGAAATGGTAATTTTTTTAATAATTATACACATGACTTATATTTATCATGAAAATTTTGAATTATATACCTATCATAAACTAATCAAATATATATTCACAAATAAGGAGCCGAACATAAACCAGATAAGATGGTTAGAGTTGATAAAATATTATTACTTATCAATACATTACCAAATTTGAAAAAAAAACAATGTGGTAGATTCTTTGATTCAGAAGGAACATGTTAGATTGTCCATGAATAGGATCACAAAAGATATAATATTTATTGATTTGCAAGGGATGGGTCAGGAATTCTTGAGGGAAAGGGGGGAAATCTTATCTTTTTCAAATGAATGTTCAACTCTTTATACAAGTGATTATTAAAAAGGAACAAAAAGAAGATGTATAGTTGCAAAAGAATGTTAGATATATTCATAAGTTTATCATTTATCAAGATATAATTATGTTGCTTAGGAGCCTTGTATGTGTTCCCTTTATACAGTATTTGGAGAAGGAGTTTTTAGAGGAAGATCATGGTTATTCCTTCTCTATTCATCTTCAAAGTATGAATATTTTTAGGGAATTTAGATAAACCTTCTTGTGGGTTGGAACTAAGAGAGATATCCTACTGTTTATATATTGATGCATGGTATGCCAACAAGTTAAGAGTGAAATTCAAAAAGCACAGGGCATGTTTCTTCCATTACACACACCATAACGGAAATGAAAGAACATCACTATGGATATTATTGTCATACTACCAATAACCTCTTATGGTTTTAATGATATTTTGGTGGTAATTGATTACCTTACTATCTCTACACACTTCATCGCTATCATTGAAGACCTCTCTCTGGATTATCCTTCCATGATATACATTAAGGTAGCAGTAAGGTTTCATGGAGTACCAAATATTATTGTATCAAATCTTGATCTGTGTTTCAAATCAATGTTCATGAAAAGTCCATAGAAAACACATAATAAAGAATTTAGTTTCAGTAATGATTATCATCCGTAAAAATTTAATCAGTCTGAATGAACAATTCTAACCCTAACAGATAGGTTGAGATCATGTTATCTTGATTTCAATGGTGTTTAGGATCAACACCTTCCTCTAGTTGAGATTTATTACAACAAAATTTTCACTAATGAATTATAATGGCATCGTATGAATCCCTCTATCGAAATGAATGTATATCTCTAATTTTATAGGATGAGGTTGAAAAAACAAATTTATTGGGACCTGAGATCACTGATGAAATGGTTTGGAAGGTTAAAACCATTCAAAATCATATCAAGGAAGATCAATACCAGCACAAACATTGTAGTGATAATCTATGACATGATCTAGAATTTTTTGATGGGGGAAATGTGTTTCAATGAATCTTGACTTGGTATAATGTTACGAGGATCATAAAGAAAGGGAAACTATGCACTTTTTATATCACTCACATTGAGATTCTGGATCTTATCGAGATGGAAAACTATCTATTGGAACATAATCAAAATATATAACAAGTAAATGATGTGTTACATGTATATTTCCTGAGGAAGTACATATATAACCCTTCCCTTTTATTGAACACAATGGTCATATGGATAATGTATTATCATTCTTATGAATAAAAACCAGTTTTAATTCCAGTCCGATCAAAGAAAATTATAAGAAACAAAACCATTTAGCTGGAAAACATTTTGTGGTGAAATCTGAAGTTTGAGGAATTTACATGAAAACATGAGAATATTATGAAGAAAGGTATCCTCAATTTGTTCAATTGAATAATGAATTTTTAGGGAAAAATTAATTTTTGGGGGTAGAATGTTACACCATGAGTTGTTATGGAACTTTTTTTTTCAAAGAAACCATATTTTAATTGATATGATTCCTTACAAAAAGTAAAACCATCATTTCACATAGAAATGATTTTTTACACAACATGAAACACTGAATTGAAATACAATACACAAAACACTAATATAGCCCATAATACACGCAACATTGACTTGACATATATCACACACAACATAGAGTTTCTACCAAACAAAATGTTATTGTTCTAATAATTTAAATGACTCAATTATAATAAAATATATAGAAATATATAGAAATTTAATTACATAAAAAATGTTTTATGCATTTTTAATGGTCAAATTATCTTAGAGTGAATTTTTCATATTTTTCTAAGAAACATAATTTTTAGATGAATTGTTTAAAATAGCATATTTTGAATGAAAAATGTCTTTCCATCTATTTTATTTTTAATGATAATTAATATTTTAATATGGATTAAAAGATTAGTTCAATCATATTTTTATAAATTAATCCAATTTAGATAATTGTAATCAATTTCACTTTTAAAATTGTTATAGAAACATTGCAGTCTTTTGGACATTATTACTTTAAAACACGTAGAGTCATCCAATTAGAGTGATTATTTTGTAAATTAATTTCTACCAATTTGATTAATAGAAATTGAAAAAATTGATTCCATATTAGGAATCATAATAATTTTTAATTTATTAAGTGTCATAAAAAATATTTGTCTAAAAAATATTATAGAAAATGTTTACAATTAATTATAATGATTGAATGTAAAATTACGTAAAAAATGTAATATACCTTTTAAATAAGACCCAACATAACCCATAAAAATGTCAAAACCGGATTTAATGTAAAATATTCTTCTATTAACCATATTTTGATGAGTTGTCTCATTTTTGGATGGATTTTTGAAAATGTGGGTACACTTAACTTGTTTTAAAAAATACCAAGTGAGTCCTTTCCCTCCCCTATAAAACTTCACCACCTCTCCCCATTTAATTCCCATGTCAAACCGCTTAAGTTGATCCAATATCATCCATATACACTTATAAAAATTTATCAATTCTTTTATTAATCTTCCATTTTGACATAAATCAATAAAAGTAATTCTTTTTGGAAAAAACCAAAAGGAGTTACCTAATTCAGATGTAACACCTTCTCTCATGATCCTTTGTTATATTTTCTTTCTCCACCCCTACTCTCTTTTTATTTATTTATTTTTTTTGAAAAACAAGATATTAACTATAATATGATGTTTTTTTGATGATTGTTAAACCAAATCCTACTGACACATTCATATAATGGGTAATGAACACATTGTTTATGTGTTCAGCAAACAACCGCCTCACTAAATAATGATTGTTCATTTTTTCTTTTTCCGAATCTCATGTTTGATACTATGACAGAAAATATGTTTTTATACTCAAAATATTATATTATTTATTCCTTTAAATATCTTTATTTATTTTGTGATATATATATTTTTTACATTTCCTTAGGTGAAAATATAATAAATTTGTTTGAGAAAGTGTAGACTACCACCCCCTCAAAGGGATGTGATTTGTTTACAAACTACATGGAATGTATTAAGGATGGTATTAGTAAAATTTTATCATATATATTACATTTTATTTCTACATTGATGACAATATATACATATATAAATATATTTCAATTTAATTTTTTCTTTTAATGTGTCTATAAAAATACAAACATCGTTAAGGCTTATGTACGACTTATTATCCCCATGAATAGTGTATACAATTTCAATCTTATAACTTCAATATATTATTGTAATATAAATATAATTAATATAAATTATATTTACATCATTTTTTACATTCTGTAATCATGATATAAGTATAAGGATAGACAATATAACATGTTAAGACACATGTGAAGAACAAAGAGGATATTAAATGAAGTGAAACATTAAGAAAGTATTTTTAACAAAAGATCAATTTAAGTTCATACTAAAATGATATATGGTTTTAAATAAAATAATATGTTTTATTATAAAAATTAGTTAATTTATACATATTATACACATTTTTTGAATGAGTGAGAGACAAGAAACAATGTAAGGGAATTCCATCTCACTTTTATTTTTGTAAGAAACATGCCTTAATCTCCAATCACATATTTTTTATGGTTAATTTAATTCCCATGAATTTATTATCTATCTATTATGTATAAATTTATGGATATTCACATATAAACATTATTATATTTCATTCACGGGCATTATGTTTTAAAATTTATCAAAATTGTTATGATTGTTTTGTCACAATTTTCCTTATTGAGACTCGTGTATTTATCTATTCCTTAATTATTTTTTTAGGCATATATACATCCATTATACATGTTATATCTGGAATATAATTATTTTCATGATATTTTAATATTACCTAAATGTAATTTTTATACATGTAAATCATGATCTCATGTTTCCAAGTAGTATGTGTTTATTAAAACAATCTCATCGCCTTTTCGAGATTATTAATGATTATTCTTCCTTTGATGAAATATTATGATACATCTATCAACAACTCTCATGAGGTTTCATATACTCTATTCATTCATGATGTATCCATTTATTAGTACCATGAGTAGACTTTTTGGTACTTATGATAGTTAAGACAATATTTTTATGAAAAACATGACCAAATTTGTTTCTTGGATCAGAAATCAATTTTATTAAAAAAAATAACAACATAAAAATGCTATTAAAAAATTTTCTTAGATGATCCTTGAAGAAAATATTCAAGAAAAACCAATTATAAAAATGTTTTATCATTTTTGAATGTTAATTTAAATTTATTGATTGTTATTTTCATTGAAATATTTTTTCAAAAATGATTTACGTTAAAAAAATTAATACTGAAAGGATATTTTCCTCATGATATGTTTTCAAAAGATCATTGAATATTATTTCCTCTTTAATATAATATTTTTCTGGTGTTACTCATGCATTTATTTGGAAATTATTCAATTTTTCCATTCATATTCTTTATATTAATGGTTTATCATTTAATGGACTAATGTTTTTTGAAAACCTTTTCACATTCAGGGGTTATATATTTTTAAACCTCCTCATTTTCATAGGTCATATTTATGGTTAAATGATTATAAAGCATCTATATTTTATAGGATATGTTATGGTTAAATTTTTATAATACCCATTTAATTGAATGGGTTATCATATGATTATTTATGATCATGTGGAACATGTATGATTGATTTGTTTATGAGATGTGTGAGACCTGTATCTCCCAATAATGCATTAGGAAAATATTTTTAACTCCTGAGATAGACTACTACAATATTGGGAATGAACCTTGACTACTAATATGGCTTTGTGTGTGAACCATGGCTACCATGATGGTGTGCAGTGTGAAATGATTCTACTATCATGGACATGTGAGTGAACCATGACTACTATGAAAGAATGTTTATTGAAGCCATACTGCAAAGGTGATCTCGTAAGAGATCCCATAGCTGCAATGGAAATCATATTATATTCTTATGTGTTATCCATAATTCCATGTTTTATTCATAAGATATTGATTCATGTATTATTTTTTTTATTTCGTTATAATTAATGACTTATAATCATACAATATTTATTAAATGTTTCATGCATATGATAATTGATATGCTGGGTATGATATTACATTTTCAGGATCATGCT
Organism: Viscum album; assembly: GCA_963277665.1. Classification (NCBI taxonomy): domain Eukaryota; kingdom Viridiplantae; phylum Streptophyta; class Magnoliopsida; order Santalales; family Viscaceae; genus Viscum; species Viscum album. The sequence continues at coordinate 440,391,368 of OY728142.1, forward strand.
ATCATACCCTTCTCCTCATGATTATTCTTACGTATCTCCATTTTTACACTTTTGAAGCACCTGACCTCATCCATTTTTTGTTTCCTTCCTCTGGTTATGAATATATTTATTATGTTTGATTTTTATAATAAGGTATTTAGTCTATAATAAACAATTGGGAAATTATGTATCTTTATTAGTTATCAGGTTTTATGTTTCTATGTTTTCAAATGTAGTAAACTAGTATGGTCTTTGGGAATCTATTTTAATATTGTTATAAGTATTCTACAAAAGTTTCTAACTTTAATGTATAATAATAATGGTTATCAATAATTATGAAATTTAATTCCATAAACATTGAATATTCATAAATATTTTTGATCTTGGAATCAAACCTATTATAATGGTTTTGTATTAAAAGAATAGGGTGGGAATAAAAAACATATAAATGATGTTAAAATGGTGAAATATTATTGTATTTGATATTATTGAATTCCCTATTTAGTAAAAGTAATTATTATGATATGAAAATGGAAATTAAAATAATAATATAGTGTGTCTTCAACAAAGTGTATTTTTTATCGTTCATTTGAATTGAAGTGTTAAATCCCAATGTATAAATTAAGATGCACCATGTCAATGATAAATGGATATATGTGTATGAAATGTAAATTTTGAAAAAATGGTAATGTGGAAGCATTGGTAAAAAAATGTATTTAATGGTTATTTTTATAAATAATAGAAATTATTTCCGATGATTCGGAATATTGGGATGAGTGCTTGGATTTCATTTGATATGTACTCCTTAGAAATGTTGGCTTGATACATCAAACTAATTATGATTTTACATGAGTGTAAATTCTGATATGAGAGAAAGTATTACATTTGATTGATCGTAAATTGGGAATCACATGATGTGTGTATGGACCCTTTTCAAATTTAATTATATGGAATGTGGGTATGAGTTTTTAGATTCCATTATAATTCCATGATGAGATCTATTTATTCCTTGTGATGAATAATTATAGTTAATTCCTTGGGGAGTGTCACGATTCTAAGCGATTATTGATGACCATGTAATTACCGGATGAGAGATAAGATTCCATCTAACAGTTTATGATGCTTGGGAATTTTAATATAATCCCATCATTCCTTGTGGTTTTTAGGGTAGTTTTAGTCATTATGAATTTCTTTGACACACACCTACACTGAATGAAGATGGTATGGAAAAGGATGGTCATGATCGTATAGATATAAAATGGTATACCACATTATTATGTGTCAGTTTACACTCTAAAATATCATTGGATATTTTCCATTGTAAAATTTGTTGTTAATTTATTTAATTTATTTATCTATAAACGTATGTGTGTAATATTTTTCATATTGGTTATTTTAGAAATGTCATTTCTAGTGGAATAAAAATTTAATCTCATAATCTGATTGGGAACCTATCAAACATTGGTAGCTATGAAGAAACTATTATTTGTGTCACGACCCCCTTCCCACTAAGTATACCCCTCCTGGGTCAGCAATGTGAAAAGGGAGATAATGACCCTCGGGCCCCGCCTCCAGTAGGCCCCAGGTTGGCGACTAGCACCGAGGGTATAATAAGCAAACAAATTGGAGGCATTACCCTCTAATAGAACACATGCAGAAGAGAGAGATAAGATATACACCAACCAACTCCAGCTCAAAACTGAAATATAAAAGAAACCCAAGTAATGATATGAAATTCCATGCAAAAGTACCACAACTAAAAAGGGAAAAACAACAAGTACTCAAGATAATGTAAAAACATCAGCAACCATAAGCCCGAACAACTCCTCCAACCACAAGCTAGTAGAAAACAACTTGATATCCAACCTCCTCCAAATGACCGGAAAATAGTTTATATATACATAGGGTGAGTATAACAGTATACTCAGTAGGATCCTCCCTGAATCCTCCCGTGAAAAAGTAATGAAATCATGCTAAAGCATAGTGAAAAACATGTGAAACTTACTCGTCACCTTAATAGGTATACTAAGTTCCCCACCACACCATGGATACTCTCACCAAGTAACGCATAAAACAATATATCATATAATAAAGAATAATAAGGGTACCCCACAACTACTTCCCCAGTAGTTTGCCTCTTTTCCCCAACGTCGCACGTCCTGATCATCTCCCTCCAAAAAGGATTTCCCACAGACACCTGGGCGAAGCACCAAACCATCCTCACATCCAAATGTAACCAGGTAGGTTTTGGGAGCCACCAAACCTTGCATAACGTGTATCATATGTCTGGTAATATACCTCAAGCCATTACAGCCCATACACTGAGAAAGGATCCTCAAGCCATCACAACATATACACGTTACACCTATAGTACACCATAGGATACTATATCAAGAATATATGCGTGTGAATAACCACTAGCCATTATAGCCTATTCACATTACACCAATAGTAGTCTATATGATACTATATCCATAATATATGTGTGTGAGTAAACACAAGCCATTATAGCCCTCTACACACATATAAGGGGAAATCTAACCAATGTTCCTACCAGCACAGGTATCTTCCAAGAGAAGAGAGCAGGGACAATGGGGGTAGTGTTCCATTCATCCTCCCACTGGAATGTTGGGGAAAACACCCCCAGGGCTCCTAATCCCCGGGGTTTCAGTTTCCCTTAACGATTGGGTGGATTAGTGTATAGAAATACAAAAAATATAGATTATATTATATCTCACACCCACAATATGGGAATTACCTAGTCTTAGACACAACTACAAGTAACGTCTCTCAGACTCCTGGGTGCTACATCCAAGACTAGGTATCCTATAAGAACACAACAATTTACATCACTTTATTAGATTACATCATTCCCTTTTTTCTATTCCACTATACTTAAATTAATTCTTTAAACATTAATTAACCATGAACAATTCCACATTAAATTTAATTAGCATCACCAACAATGTCAAATATTCCTTCAAAAATTACAACCTCATCAATAGGATCCGGCAACTCCAACACCATGAGTTAACACCACATAATAAAACATTCATTACAGAAACACTTTCGCATATTCATTGACATTCTTGAAAAAAATTCTATGCTACTAACACAAAGGGGATCAACAGGGTGGGCAGACGTACTACCCGTTGAGTCTTTGCCTCCTAAAGCAAGAGTATAGACCCATTCTCCCTTGAGAATATAATCATGGAAGGCACATGGCATAACCTACATATCTTCGCCTTTTTCAGAAGAAGGGAAAGAAAGACCAGCTTCCTTGAGATGTGGGGAAGAGTAAAGCAGATAAACGACCAAAGAAACAACAAGCATCCAACAATCACATCCATCTCATCCCATCATCCCTGGTGTCCTCCCCGACACCCACATGCATAAATCGATGAATCTCATAACTCTAGGCGTCATCTGCTGCCAAAACCAAAAAGGCCTCTATCCCCCCACATATCGCCACACCCCTCTAGGGTCACGTCTCTACACAAGCAGTGGGAAAAAATCCATCACATCAATTTGGCTATGTCCCTTTAACAATAAAGAGGGTAACTCAAAACCCTTCAAGGAATTATCAAACAATCAAATTCATTAATCCATCTTGAATTAACGGATTTATAATCTGTTGGTTCCAACATTGGGAAACCTAACCAGTATGATATGAAAAATGATTAAACATTCTTACTACGCCAATTTGATTAACTTCAAAGTACAACAAGAAACAAATTTGTTTCCATACCTCTTTATCTTTAGCCAAACAGTTATCAATTAATCTCGGTTTATGTTCTTTACTGATTTCCATCAAGAACAACAGTTAATCAAAGAAAGCATAGATATCACACTATATAGAAAAATAAGAGGCAATGACATACGATCGATAACAAAATTCTTTATGCAGTTCAAAATATTAATTATGTTAATTCCATTGTCATCCATTAGGATTAAACATCCTAACAATATAGTTTCACATAAAAGAAAGAGAATAAATGAATCCCCTACCTTAATGGTTTTTGGCGAAGACCCCCACAAACAAAGAATTCACAAGAATGCCAGGTTTATTATCCAAGAATCCTTCTTAGATCTCTTCTCCTAACACAATCAAGACCAAATATCATCATATTTGGCATCGACACACTTAGATATACCCATAACAGACGTAGGTCTTAGAAACCATGAGAAGAGGGGAAGTAGATCCAAGTGAATCTAAGAAACTGATCAAGAACAAAGAATAATGGAGAAGAACGATCACATACCTCAAGAAACTAGATTCAATTCGCCAAGACAAGCCTTCAGATCGCCTCTAAAACTCTTAGAAGATGTTATCTTACCATAAAGGGAGGATAATCATGACTTATGGCCACTTAGGAGCTCAAAAGATCATGTTAGAGACAAAAAGGTTGAGATCCACAATTTTAGGTTCTAATTTATGTGCCCACACGGTTCGATCACACGGTTAGACAAACCGTGCACTAACCGTGCGGCTGCTTCAGCCTCGTCAAACACTCCTCGCATGGTTAGGCTCCACAGTTAGACAAACTATGCGCTAACCATGCGTTAGCCACTACCTCAAACTTTAACTACACACGGTATGGCCGCACGGTTTAGACAAACCATGTGTAGCCCATGCGAAAGATACATCCCTTTATTTTTCCTTAAAGATTAACCCAAATGCACCCCCAAGTTACTACTCCAGAACAAGGGTAGTTAGAAACATCAAAAGTACCTGAAGAAGTAACGTGATGTTAGTATTCACAACTGTCTACTATTGAAATGGTTCATCGAAAAGGAAGATTTTGGAAAAGCATTGGGGATAAGTTACCTTGACCTCCTGGAACGCCTCAAACACCACATTTTCACAATGTAGTAGACTAGAGTGGTCCAGTACATTACATCAGATACCTCTCAAAACATGCTCATCCTCGAGAATCCAAAACCCACCTAAAGAGAAAACGAAATAGCGTATGAACAACCACCCATCAATATACCTCTCAAAAGAGAGCAAGCCACCACAACAACAATTGGATCCATCTTATTAACATGAAATTTTATTAAACCCAAAAGCTACATCGATAGATGAAAAGTGTAATACATCAAACAAAACTGGGTACTGAGCACATATCTGTGACTCAAATTCCCAGGTACTCTCCTTCAATCAACCATGTCACCAAAAGACATAAACTAAAGGAATAGAATGCTCGCACAACACCGTATCCTTGCGGTCTTGGATTTTTAAAGGTCGCTCCTCAAAGGATGCATCATCATCAACATCGATATTTCCCCAATTGATAATGTGAGAGTCATCATGAAGATAACGATAGAGCTGTGATACATGGAAAACATCACATATCTGACTCATCTGCGGGGGAAGTTCTACTCGATACGCCACAGCTCCAACATGGGACAACACCTCGAAAGGCCCATCAAACCGGGGAGAAAGCTTAATTCCTTGACTGATACTTTGCATCCCATTACAGGGAGTCACCATCAAAAACACATGATCCCCAACAATAAACTCTAAAGGCCAACTCATTTGATCAGCAAATGATTTCTGATGATCTTGTGATGTCTTCATCCTCTCACGAATCACCTGAACCATCTCTGTTGTATTCTTCAGTAGTTCCGGTCCGAGAATTGCTGACTCTTCGACCCTAGTCTAACACAATGGAGAACGGAAAGGCCGACCATACAAGGATTCAAACGGCATCATACCCATGGTGGAGTGAAAAATATTATTGTAAGAAAACTCCACCAAGGGTAAGTTCCATATCCATGAGCCTCCAAAATAAATAACACAAGAGCATAACATGTCATCAAGAGTATGGATGGTTCGCTCTGTCTAACCATCCATTTGAGGATGAAAAAGCAGTGCTAATGTAGATTTGAGAACCAAAAGCCTGTTGGAGACCTCTCCACACTCTAGAGGTAAAACGAGGATATTGGACAGAAATGGTCATCCTAGGGACTCCATGATGTCTAACCACCTTCTCTGGATACTTACTCAACAAAAAATTCACTGAGCTCAACTTCTTGATCACTATGAAGTGGGCCGATTTTGTTATATGATTCACTACCACCCAAATAGCATCATGTCCTCGAAAAGATCGAGGTAAACCAGTAACAAAGTCCATTGAGATGTCCTCTAACTTCCACTGAGGAATCTCTAATGGCTGGAGAAGTCCATCAGGAACACGGTATTCCGACTTCACCTTCTTACAGACCAATCATCGAGACACAAACTCCACAACTGAACTCTTCATCCTAGACCACCAAAACTGGCTCCTCAAGGATCAGTACATCTTTGTCACGCCAGGATGTACTGCTAAATGTGAACCATGGAACCCTCTGAGAACAGTCTCTCACATCATCAAGGGAACAATAATCCTTCCCTAATACAATACTCGGTGTTGTTCAACCTTAGTCCAACCATCAGGGGCCTCACAAAAAACAACTTGGTCTCTACAGACTTCCACCTCTAGATCTACCCACTGGGACCCTTACACATTATTCATCAGGGATAACTGTACCGTCATATGAAAAATATATCCTCTACCCCCAAATTCTCCTATATCAAGATGTAATGCTGACAGTTCTTTCATTACCCTCCTGGAATCACCAGATTCACACAAAACATCAGTACATAACTTTCGGCTGAGCGCATTAGTTAAAAAATTCAATTTCCAGGTGTATATGATATTTCAAAGTCGTATTCATCTATGAACTCCATCCACCGACATTGTCTTACTTTTAGGTCATGCTAGGTGAAAATATACCTCAAACTCTTATGATCAGTGAAAACCACAAAACGCTCACCAATGAGTTAATGTCTCCACAACATCAAAGAAAACACCGCAGTTGCCAACTCATGATCATGGGTGTCATAGTTGCATTCATGGGGACATACCTTCTGATACCCATAGGAAACAACTAACCTCAAAAGCATGAGAACATAGCCTAATCCCAAATGTGATGGATTGTAGAAAACTTCAAACTGAACACATTCAGCTGCAAGACAAAGGACTAGAGCGCTTACCAACTTCTCTTTTAAATATTCGAAAGCTTCCTGGAACTGATTACTACATATGAATGCCTTATCCTTCCTGGTCAAAGATGTTATAGGGGTGGAAACACCTGAGAAATTGTCTACGAACCTCATGTACTAGCCTGCGAGGACAATGAAACATCACACCTATGACACGGTAATAGATTCTTCCCAAGAAAAAACTACTTCAATCATCGATGGATCCATGGATACCCCCTATTGGGACACAACATGCCCTATGAAACAGACTTATCGAGCCCAAATCTCACACATAGTCAACTTCCCAAACAACTGATATTGGAAAAGAACTCCCAAAACGGCTTGTATATGCTCTACATGCTCATCTTAAATTTTGATTATACAAAGATTTCATAGATGAAAACTACCATGAACTTGTCTAGGAACTCACAGAAAACATCATTCATCAATACCATCAATACATCTGGAGTATTCATCCTGAAAAATGACATTAAAATGAACTCATAATGCACATGACAACAACAGAAAGCAGTATTTGGGATATCCTCATCCATCACATGCATTTGACGATATCTCAACCTCATGTCGATCTTTGAGAACCAACCTGCACCCTTCAGTTGATTGAATAAGTCATCAATCCGTAGAAGATGATAGTGATTCATTATTGTCACTTTGTTTAAGCGAAGATAGTCTACACATAACCAATAACTGTTGTTGGCCTTCTCCACGAAAAAAACTGGTGCACCCCATGGTTACACACTTGGCCGAACAAAAACGCACTATAGTAGACCATCAACCTATATACGTAGCTATCGTAACACAGAAGGGGCCATCCTATATGGAGACATAGAGATAGGAGATGCTCCTGGCTATAGTTCGATCCCAAACTCGATCCCTCGTCGAGGGGGTAATGCTACAACTTCTTTTGGAAAGACATCAGGGTACTCCTCCATGATCCTAGGAAACACCAACTGTTTAACCTCTAAAAAACTCAGCATCATCTCAGCCATCATGGACGATAAGGGCAGAACGTGCCTATGACCCATCCAAGGATCTCGCCACCAAAAAACACCACTTTCTCTCCATCTGCACCAATGAAAATTATCGTCTTCCTCAAGAAATCCTTGATAGCCTGCAACTAATACAACCAATCCATGCTGAGGATTACTTCATATGGTTGTATTTTTAAATATAGGAAATATCCCCAAGAGCGGTGTTGCCCCAATATTAGCTCATAGTCTCTACATAATTCATGAATGTCAGCTCGACCTCCAACTGGCATATTCAATGCCAGGGGCACTCAATGCCTCCCTTAGTCAAGTCCCAAATCACAAACAAGGGTAGGTGATATGAAGGAGTGTGTTGCTCCTAAATCAAACAAGGCATACACTAAGGTAGAAAACAAGAAAAGGGTACCTCGAACGACATCTGGCTCACCTAGGGCTGGAAACGCTACAACATGAAGCTAACCATGACCTCCTCCATGGACTCTCTGACCCTGATGACGAGCACCACCACAGCCGCACTCTGCTCTCTGAGCACGGGGAGCATCATGGGGTTGTCCTCTACCATCCCCATATACCTTCTGTGGATCTAATGCTGATGAAAACGATTGTTGCTTCCTCGGCTGGAACTGTCTCAACGGAGGAACCTAGAGCGCAACCCCTATTGCACGATGACTGCTCTGAAGGTTCTGGAACTCACACTACTGATGACCATGACCACCACAAGAAAAAAAGCACTTGATCCCTTGGCCTAGGCCTGAGAGTTTCTGCCTCCAGAGAAACGTGATGTGAAGCGCTGGGGCCTACCCCCAGCTGACCGAAAACTCTTTTATCCTAAAAATTGGGAACCCCGGACCAGAACTCTGCTTCATGGGGAATCATAATGATTCCCCTCTCATGATGATTCAGTCCTGGCCAAAGTCCTCTCGACAACCTCTGCCCACGCCAGAACCTTAAGATATGTCTTCAGCATTAATTGGGTGAACTGGCACTGGATCTCTGGATGCGAAGCCTCCAGAAAATGCCTCTCTCTGGCCTCCTCATATGTTAACAGGTCAGAAGTATATCGTAAAAGGTTCATGAAATTAATTCCAAACTCTCGAACACTGAAGATCCCATGTCAAAGGGTAAGAAGCTCCTGGAGACTGGATGCCTTTGCAGTCGAAGAAAGGAACTCGACCTTAAACATGTCTCAGAACTCCTCCCATGATATCACATACTCTTCACGACCCTCGAGGTACAAGAACCACCACTGCCTTACTGCTCCACGCAACATCATCACAGCTAAGGTCATCCAATGCTCCTTCCGAGAACTAATCGAACAGAAGCCTATCACGACCTCCTCCAACCAGTCCTCCATGACTGCTTCTGAAACAGAGCCCTTGTACTTCTGCAAACTCTGGCACTGAAACTCTCATAGTTTTTTCCTCCAAGTGTTGTCGTCGTCAACCTCTAACCTGCGGCAACCTGCTCGAACAGCCTGTGGGATATTTTCTACGCAAACCTGAAGATGTCGTCGACCTGGCGCCATACTTGCAAAATAACAAACCGTTAGATCTCCTATACCTGGAATATGGAAGTCTCCCCTTTAATTAATCAATTATTTTCTTTTATTCATTTTCTGTTAACATATCCCAAGGTCTACCCATTCAAACACATGCACAAAGAAGAATGATGCATGATCCTTTCCTAGGTCACTAACTTGCAACCAGTATCACCTTGTTTAGTAGCCATTGTAAACATAAAGGTTCGTACATAATATCATAAGAGGCCCTAAACACCTATGTCGCGCCCAATCTCTAGTGTTTACCTCACTTGCTAAGCATGCATGACATCGTTTCACTACCAACCCATGCAACATCACCTGTGCCTAACTCCAAACTCCATCTTATCCCTCAACCAGAGCTCTGATACCACTCTATCATGACCCCCTCCCCACAAAGTGCACCCCTCCAGGGTCGGCAATGTGAAAAATGAGATAATGATCCCCGATTCCCACCTCCAGTAGGCCCTGGGTTGGCCACTAGCACTGAGGGTATAATAAGAACACAAATAGGAGGCATTATCTTTTAAGAGAACACATGAGAAATAGAGAGATAAGATAGACACCAACCAACTCCAACATAGAACTGGAATATAAAAAAACCCAAGCACACATATGCAATGCCATGAAAAAGTACCACAACTGAATTGAGAAAAACTGCAAGTACCCAAAAGAAAGTAAAAATAGCAGCAACCACATGCCCGAACAGCTCCTGCAACCCCAAGCTAGTAGAAACCAGCTTGATCTCCAACCTGCTCCAAATGACCTGAAAATAGATTATATATACATAGGTTGAGTATAACAGTATACTGAGTAGGATCCTCCTTGAAGCCTCTCATGCAAAAGTAAAGAAATCATGCTAAAACACAGTGAAAATCAATTAAAACTAACTCATCACCTAAACAGGTATAATTAGTTCCTAACCTCACCAGGGCTACTCTAACCAAGTAACACATACAAGAATAAATCATATATTATAGAATAACAAGGGTAAACCGCTACAACTTCCCCACTTGTTTGCTAGTTTTCACCAACATCGCATGTCCTGAGAATCTCTCTCCAAAAATGCTTGCCCATAGACACCTGGGTGAAGCACCAAAATATACACATCATGCAACACAAAGGCTTTTCTTACAGACACCGAGTGAAGCACGACACCATCCTCACAACCAAAAGTAACCTGGTAGGTTCCGAGAGCCACCACAGCTTGTATAACGTATATCATACGTCGAGTTTTATACCTCAAGCCATTACAACCCATACACCGAGAAAGGATCCTCAAGACATCACAACCTATACACTTTACACCTATAGTAGTCCATAGGATACTATATCTAGAATATATGTGTCTGAATAACCACAAGCCATTACAGCCTATTCACATTACACCTATAGTAGTCCATAGGATACTACAACCATAATATATGTGTGTGAATAACCACTAGTTATAACATCCCTCTACACACATATAAGGGGAAAACTAACCATTGTGCCTACTAGCACTAGTATCTACCAATAGAAGAGAGCAGGGCCAAAGGGGGTAGTCATTCATTCATCCTCCCACCTGAATGTTGGGGAAAACACCCCCAGGGGTCAGAATCCCCAGGGTGTCAGTTCCCTTAGTGATAGGGTCGATTTGCGTATAAGGACACGAAAATTACATATTATTTTATATCTCACAGCCACACTATGGGAATTGCCTAGTCTTAGACACAACTGCAGCTAACGTCTCTCAGACACCGAGCTAAAACGTCCAAGACTAGGTATCCTATAAGCACTCAACCATTTAAAGAGCTTTATTAGATTAATTCATTCCCTTTTTATCAGTTACATTGTATGTCAATTAATTATTTAAACATAAATTAACCATGAATAATTCAACATTAAATTTCATTAGAATCACACCCAAAGTCAATTGTTCCTTCAAAAAGTACAACCTCATCATTATGTTTCGAAAACTCCAACCCCATTAGTTAACATCATTTAATTAGTCAGTCATTACAAAAACACTTTCCCATATTCCTAAGAATTCTAAAAAGCATTCTATGCTGCTAACAGAAAGGGGATCAACACGGTGGGATTCCGTACTACTCATCGAGTCTTTTCCGCCTAAAGAAATAGCGTAGTCCCATTCTCCTTTGAGAATCTAAACACAAAAAGCACGTGGAATACCCCGTGTTTCTTCACCTCTTTCGGAAGAAGGGAAAGCAGGACTAGCTACCTTGATGAGTGGGGAAGAGTAAAGCAGATAAATAACCAAAGAACCAACAAGCATCCAACAATCACATCCATCACATTCCATCATCCCTAGTGTCCTCCCCAACACCCACATGCACAAACTGATGCATCTCACTACTCTAGGAGTCATCCACTACCACAACAAAAAAGGTATCTATGCCCCCACATTTCACAACACCCCTCCCGGGTCACGTCGCAACACAAGCACCAGGAAAAACTACAATCACATCAATTGGGCTACGACCTTTTAACAATCAAGTGGGTTACTAAGAACCCTTCAAGGAATTATCAAACAATAAAACTCTTCAACCCCTCATGAATTAACAGATTTATAATCCATTGGTTCCAAAATTAGGAAACCTAACTAGTAAGCTATCAGAAATGATTAAACATGCTTACTACACCAATTTTATTAACATCAAATTACCACAAGAACTAGATTTGTTTCCATACATCTTTATATTTATCCAAACAATTATCAATTAATCCTGGTTTATGTTCTTTACTGATGTCCATCAAGAACAACATCTAAGCAAAGCCATCATAGATATCACACTATCTAGAAAAACAAGAGGCAACAACATACGATCGATAACAAAATTATTTATCTGGTTCAAAAATATTTATTATGTAAATTCCACTATAATCAAGTTGGATTAAATATGATTACAATACAGTTGCACATAAAATAAAGAGAATCAAGGAAATCCCTGACCTCTAATGTTTTTTATGAAGACCCCCAAAAATGAAGAATGCACAAGAAATCCGGATTGATCATCCAAAAATCCCCCTTAGATATCTTCTCCTAACACAACCAAGACCAAATCTCATCATATTTGTCGTCGACCCACATTGATCTACACATAATGGATGTAGGTATATGTAACCGGGATAAAAGGGGAAGTAGATCCAAGTGGATCTATAAAACAGATCAAGAATGAAAAAGAACAAAGAAGAACGATCACATAACTCAAGAAACCGTCTTCGATTCGCCAATAGAAGCTTTCAGATCACCTCTAAAACGCATGGGAGAGGTTCTTTTACCTTCGTGGGAGGATAATCCCAATTTATGGCCACTTAGGAGATCAAATGAGCAAGTTAGAGACAAAATAGTTGAGATCCACAATTTTAATATCTAATTTAGGTGTCCCCATGGTTTGATCGCATGGTTAGAAAAACTGTGCGCTAACCATGCGGTCACTTCTGCCTCGTCAATCACTCCTTGCATGGTTTGGCCGCATGGTTAGACAAATCGTTCATTATCTGTGCATTAGCCACTACCTCTAACATTAACTACGCACGGTATGGCCACACAGTTTAGACAAACCGTGCGTAGCCCATGTGAAAGCTACTTCCCTTTAGTTTTCCTTAAAGATTCAACCAAATGCACCGCAAGTAACTACTCCAAAAAAAGGATAGTAAGAAACATCAAAAGTACCTAAAGACTTAACGTGATGTTACAGTTAACAATTGGGTACCTTTAAAATGGTTCATCGAAAAGGATGATTTTGGAAAAGCATTGGGGATAAGTTACCTTGGCCTCTCTGAACGCCTCTAACACCACATTTTTACAAAGTAGTGGACTGGAGGGGTATGGGTCATTACAATTTTTCACTTGGATTGGTATTGGAAATGGTCCGGCAATTACTATTATTTTTCTCGGCAACCTAGGGCATTTTATTTATTACAATACTATGTAGGACATCAGGAAAGTATAGAATAATATGTTATCCACAATTTTATTTTTTAAATAATTTTAATATATTATGTATGATCTGGACATGGAGAATCTAGTATGTATGTGATGTTTAATTATTATTAAATCTTCTATTTTATTTATTTGTTTCCACTTGACACTATTGTGATGTCTATCTATATTTTTATCAATCTCATTTAATTAATATTGATATTATACTTTGAAACATTATATTAGTATACACCTGGAGACCTCATAGATCCTCTCTACTAGTAGGAACCATATATTATGACGATATGTGATCTTAGTGTATATTTGTGCTCTATTCCTTGTTAGAGGTCAAGTGGATACCGAGTTGGGTTATTACAAGATACTTACCATATTCCACACTCACAGTGGCAATGTTGTAATGATGCATGATTTTTGTAATCTACATCATCTACTCTTCAATAACAATCCAAAATATCATAAAATACATTATTTATTGGTTAAGATAAAATAAAAACATCGACTATACTCTTAAGAACATCCAAAAAATTTGTCAGAATCACCCACTCTGATTATAATATCCAAGATATTCACATACTTTTTATATTATAAATGATTTCTACCATCAATTTTTTTTCATGAAATCTATTTAATTGATAGTTATATTCAACACAAACCCCATCCAATTGGTCAACATTACACTATTAATCACCATATGGACAATCATCCATAATCAGGAGCTAATGATCTTGATGGTTTAGATTAATATACTTTCTTGACTCAAGACCCCATCAGAAAAAATTCATGGGTGAAAAAATAGATTAATTTCATAAGAAACATATCCTCCTCAATAAAATTACACGATTTTTCATGATATAAGTACATTCTCTACAATTAACATGTCATTTAATACCATGAACAATGATTTACTATAGTAGTATCTGTTATAATTACCATCACATTACTCAACAAAATTATCATGTAAAGACAACTATCTTCCCAGGGGAATGGGTCATATTCCCACCAAGTTCAACAAATACAAAAAATTTCACCACCCTAAAATAAAATGTTATGATAAATTTCTATCATGAAATCACCACAATGGAATTATTCACATGAGAGAAAATTGTGAGTCTGTAGCCATTGAACGAGGGTGATAAATGTCTCCCATATCACGTGGAATCAAATGGAAAATGATAACATTTTACAAACTTATACTAGTACCTAGATACAATGTCCTTCATGAGAATCCTTATAATGCCCCGAACCTAGTTACCCAGAGTCGTTGCATTATTACATAACATAGGCATGCTCACAAAAGTTCAAGTCTTGAAAGACCGATTATTTTAGTAGCCTTGGAAATACTAGATACATTCATAAGTTTTAGATTACACTATAAAATGGAAAACTATAACAACATATTCTCTATAGGCCACACTCATATCCCTTAGAGTATCCCTACTGGTCAGTCATAATATACTTCTTCTCATCCTATGAAAAATAAAACTTAGAAAGGGGTTAGATCAGATGCTCATTAAGGATACCAATATAGCAGAAACTTTCATAAATAAGCATAAACATTTACGGAAATGTAAGACTAAAACACAAGCCTTTTAAAATTGAACTTCAGCATAATGTGGACAAGATAAAAACAAATAATTCCATTTACTTATTGACATAGATATTCTACTAGTTGAATAATCACATGCAATATCAATAGCCACTTTCATAATGATGGATTGCATAATTCCAGACTTCTTAACCACACCGTCAGGGCCTTGTGCCAGGACTACATATAATATTTTCTCAAGGCCTTGCGCCAAGACACTAGTTTGTCTCATGAGACCTACTGATGCATCGAGAAACTATAGTGGGCTCCACCCATCACATACTATGTCTAATGCATTGCTCATATGAAAAGGCTTAAACATAACATAAACATTCGTATTAAAACTAGCATACCAAATTTCAATCCTTTAACCATAAAACATGAATGGTGTAAAAATAACACATCCATAGTCAAACATATCACAAAACCCTCAATACAATATGGAAGTTTTGTATCATAATAAATCAACTTCAAATATGCTTTAAATCCATCAAAGGATGTCGGCATTGATGAAATAAAATCTTTTTTAGAGAAATATCACATTCTATTTTGAAATATTTTAAAAGTAATATAATTATAAGAGAAAACAATTATTTTGAAAATATTCTTATAAAATTGTATGGGAATCTTCAACGATGTAATAATGGTGGAAAACAGCTGCAGCTACTGTATAAGTTAAAAAACATTATTACATTAAATTTGTCGAAAAGGTCATAATGTACCTTGTTTGGAAAATGACAAAAATATTCCTTCAAAAAATTTATTAAAAATTCAAAAAAGTGTATAAATGACATTATCCCATAGCCTAATAAATAGAAAAAATGTTTTTAATACATTTTTAAGAATCATGGATGTGGATGATAATGATGTCCTAGTAGATATATACATATAAACTACTTTAGATAATAAAGAGATTGTGAGATTAACATTTACCTTGTAATTTTCTTTGGTCACGGGTAATTTTACCTCATATATAACAGCTGAATTTTTTTTATTAAATTATAAAATAACTATATACATAAATATGATATCATATATGATCTTATAATATTTCTTTGTAAATGATATTTCAGTAGTATCAGTGTTTCTTGTGTCAACTGATTCATTTTTGTTTGTATAATTTGTTACGTAAGTGATGGTTTCTACAGATAGGATGTATATTATTCATATTCATAATGATATTATGTCTTTAAACATTATTTTTAATAATAAAATGAAAATTTTTCTTGATTTTATGCGATGGGGAATGAATCTCATTGAGTTCGTGGAGACGACAATCTGTACGTACGGACAAACGATAATATCATTATTTTCATATTAAAATCATATATAATTGGATGGTATATCATATATACAGAAACATTATCATTTTATATTTATTATTTAAATCATTTATACTCATTATTATACTCATGAAAATTATTAAGTATTTCAATAACTACCTACACCACGATGTGGAGACTGTAATATGTACATACACACGTATGGTGACTATGTCATTTATAGGATGGATAAAATAATGAATAATGTTGTAACATTTTTATAATAACATCACAGTGTACAAAATAAACTTGAGTTATTATTTTATAATAGAAACAATAAAGAATTAAGAAGTGGAAGAAGAAAATAACTTGAACGAGGTGATGAAATATTTACCTCTTCTTCGGGTTCTTTCTTTTTATTTGATCCAAAGGGATCATTAGGATAGATTTATGACTAATGCAAGGCCTCTAGGATGAATGGAGGACAATTTATAGGATATTTTAGTAGTGGTTGGCCGAGCCAAATGGCATTGAAAGTGTTAATTTGAGAGAAGGGGAAGTGCCCTTTTGTAATAGGGGTGAGGGGCACCTTAGGAAAAGATTGAAATATTAATTTATAATAAAATTATTTTCAGTTTATAATGGATCAAAAATTATTTATTTCAATTATAAGGTGGGTATGGTTCACAAAAACTCAAACAATAGGTTTTAGATAGCTTTGGGTCATTATATTAACCTTATCATTTCGATTTAACTCTTAGTTAAATAGTTTAACATTTAACATGTCTCTTTGTGTTGTTATATAATATGTTTAATAAACATGCTATAAAAATCCAAGCGAACCACAAGTGGTTCAGTAATTACATAGATAATAATTTTTTATCCCTTTGACAGAAGAATATATTTTTAAGAATTGAAAATCAATTAATAATATAATATTTGTTTTAAAAAACTCAATTATCTCAATTTTGACAATATTTGGTATTTTGTTTTTTCAACTATGAACAGCATTATTAATTTGAAAAAAAATTCATTTAATCAACCCTAACATGTAATATTAACCTAGAAAATTAGTGTAATTCATTAAAAGTATCAAATTAGATTTATTTGCATATTTATAATATCAATTATTTTAATCATTAATTAATTTCTTAATAATCATTGTGTCATAAATAAATTTAATTCTTTAATGTTTAAAAATTATAAATAAAATACCATTATGTAAGAAATATTTTTATATTTCTAATGAATATTTAAAGTCGAATTTTCCTTATGTATAACCCTATATAAAAAATGATTTAGTTATTAACCTTTTATTTAAACTCTTTTAACTCTTCTTTAAACAAAATAATAATAAATGTCCTAATATAATCCAAGTGGACATAAAGGATCACATTTTATTCCTAAGGTTGTTTTTGGTCGAATTACACTTATCCAAAAGAATTAGGACATGTGTTAGGCTAATACTGATATCATTTTTACCCGTAATTACCCTATTTACTTCTAATCGTGGTAAATAAAAGTAAAAAGTTAATGTTTACCAAAAAATATTCTCATCATATTGAACAACATTTTACATAATGATATCAATTTTTTCTCTTGATTTTTTAAATTCAACTCACTGAAGCGGTAAAGTTATGTTTTATAAAAATTTGTAAATGCTTCTAGAAGGTGGGTAAATGACGGTAAAAATTTTGATAAAATTTTATATATATAAAACTTATTATAAAATGACTTCAATGAATTACGTTAAAAATATATAGGTATTATTATCTATTTTTACCTAAAATAATTTTAAATAAATAAATAAATTAATTAATTAAAATGTCGGTTTTAAACAATAACGTAGTGTTTCCACTATTCATAAAATTTAGTACGTTTTTCAGAAAAATACCAAAAATGTACCCTATGATAATTTTGATATTCCAAATCCAAAAATGAAGTCTATATTGGAAGATAAAATTTATAATCCTTTTAAAAAGTGGGTATTACTATTCATAATGGCTAGTTTGATTGGTTGTGGTGTGTTTGAACATGAAGTTGCGTATAACACAAGCTATTGTATTATTCAAAGGGAAATGTATTGTGGAAGATTGGGTGTTACATTCTCCCCTCCTTAAAATAATTTCATCCTCAAAATTTCAAGAATATTACAGCATAAAAAGATTCGGGTGGTTCTTTATCATAATTTCCTCGGGTTCCCATATTGCCTCTTCCTTCTTATGATTTCTCCATAGTACTTTTATCAGATGTGTCTTCCTGTTTCTCATAACTTCTTCTCTGGTATTAAGAATTTTGACAAGATCTTCATAATAAGATAGATAAGGTTCCAGTTCAATTTCCCCATTGGTGAGTACATGCGGTGGGTCAAGCATGTATTTTCTCAATAGTGATACGTGGAATACATCATGACCATTGGAGAGACTTGGCAGAATTTACAAATGGTAATCTATAGCCCTAATTAATTCTATAATTTCATAAGGTCTGATGTACCTGGGACTCAATTTACCCTTCTTACCAAATCATATAACTCCCTTCCATTTAGATACCTTCATGAAAACATGATCTCCAACTTGAAATTCCAAATCCTTCCTTCAGTTATCGGCACAGCCCTTCTGCATACTTTGTGCTGCTTTGATGTGGGTTTAGATAACCTTAAAATTATCCATCATTTCCTCAACTAGTTATACGCCTACATGTTTTCTTTCCCCAACATCATCCCAAAAAGTTGGTGTACGACATCTATTTCCTTATAACTTTTCATATGATTCCTTATGAATAAATGAATGGAAGATATCATTATAGAAAAATTCTACTAGAGTTAAATATTGATCTCAAATACCTTGAAAGTCAAGTGAGAAAGATATCAACATGTCTTCAAAGGTTTCAACAGTCCATTCTAATTGGCCGTCAATTTGAGGGTGGTAGGCAGAGCTCAAACGAAGATCAGTATCCATGTATTTCTAAAGACATTTCCAAAATCTTGATGTAAAATGGAGATAATGGTTAGAAACTATCGATAAGGGTATTATATAAAGTCTTACGACATCATTAATATATATACTTTCTAGATGTTCCTGTTGTAAATCTTCCCTTATATCAAGAAAATGTGCTAACTTGGTAAGACGATCAACAATGACCCATACGATATCATTCATTCTAGGAGTATTTGGTAGCCCTATGACAAAGTCCATCATAATATTATCCCATTTCTACATAGGTATGGGAAGTGGTTTTATTACTCCTCCACGCTATTGCCTTCCAACATTCACTTGTTGACAAACCATACATCTTGACACAAAATCATCAATTTTCTCTTCAGGTTGTCCCACCAAAAATGTTCCTTCAAATCTCTATACATCTTAGTGCTACCAGAGTGAATAGATAAATTTGAGCTATGAGCGTCATCCAACAATTCCGTTTATAGACCATGTTAATTGGGAACACAAAGTCTCTTCCCAAATTTAAAAATTCCATCTTCATATACAATGCCACACAATCTCCCATCATTCACAGAATCAATTTTCTTTTGAAACTCCTCATCATTAGTCTAAGAACATTTTATATTTTCTAGTAAAGATGGTTTGGAAACAATTTGAAAAATAAATGATTTTTTATCTTCCATGGTTATTCCCATGTCCATCTTTACTAGATCCATGAAAATAGGGTTCCATTCAATTATTATCTTGTCCCAAACTCTATGATCCTTTCTAATCAAAGCTTCTAGAACATTATTTTCTTCCTTGGGTGGTAGTGTATAGTTTATTCATAATCTTTGAGTAGTTCAAGCCTTCTCTTTTTCCACATGATGAGTTCTTTCTTTGAGAAAATATACTTCAAACTCTTGTGATCGGTATATATATCAAATTTTTCACCATATAGATAATGTATCCATATCATCAAAGCAAAAATTACAGCTCATAACTCAAGATCATGAGTAGGATAGTTTTTCTCCTGAATTTTTAGCTGCCTTCATGCATAGGAAATAACTCTATCATTCTGCACAAGGACACAAACAAGTTCCTTCTTTGAAGAATCACTATAAATAACAAACCCTTCATTCATCGATAGTAGTGTCAAGAATGGATCATTGACTAATATTCTCTTTAGTTCCCCAAAACATTCTTCACACTCTTTTGTCCAAAAAAATTTAACCCCTTTACGTGTGATATTTGTTAATGGGTTAGCCAACCTAGTAAATTTCTAGACGAAAGGTCGATAATAACCTATTAAACCAATAAAACTGCATAACTCAGTTATACTCGTCGGTGCTATCCATTCATTGATTGCCTTAGTCTTTGATGGATAAATAGAGATTCTATCCTTAGAGACAATATGTTTAAAACAAACCTCTTGAATCCAAAATTCACACATGCTAAATATACCATATAATTAATTTTTTCTAAGAGTATTTAGAATAATTTCCAAGTTATTTTCATGATCTTCATAGATTTTAGAGTATACCATGATATCATCAATAAATATCACTACAAATATATCAATATATTCCTTGAAAACTCTATTCATTAGATTCATGAACACAAGGGGTTCATTAGTCAACCCAAAAGGCATTACTGTAAACTCATAATGCTCCTACATGGTTTGAAATGCTAATTTCAGAATGTCTACCTTGTTCACACACAACTGATGATATCCATATCGAAGGAAAATATTTGAAAAATATTGATCTCTGTGAAGTTGGTCGAATAAATCATCAATGAGATGTAGGGGAAACTTGTTCTTTATTTTTATTTCATTGATTTACATGTAGTTAAAACAAAACATCATAGATCTATCTCTATTCTTAACAAAAAGAACAGGGTCTCCCCATGGATAAACACTTGGGAGAATAAATCCCTTGTTAATCAATTAGTCTATTTGTTTATTTTTTTCCTCTAATTCTACAGTGGTCATTCTACAAGGGGTCTTCATTATGGTTCTTGAACCAGGAATTAAATCAATGGAAAACTCAATTTCTCATTCTAGAGGATGTCCAGGTAAATCTTCTAGAAACACATCAACATATTCTTGCACAATTGGTATGTCCTCTATTTGAACATTCCTTTCCTCACCCATAGTTATTTCATTATGTTCCTCCCCAATAATTGAATTTAATTGAGCTACTAGGGGTGGATCTAGATAAGAATTAAGTGGTGACATTTCTCCTCTAAAGATAAGTTACGACTTATCATCATCGAGAATTGAAACCTCCTTCTTCTTAAATTTTTTTTGAATCATGGTCCAAAAGAGAATCCATACCGAGGATTATATCAAATTAAATTATTATTATGATGATGAGATCAATAAATAAAGAACAGTTATATTTCATAATGGTAACTGATTCACAAAACATTATTCCAACGATACATCCCATAGGTGTTTTGACTGACAACTACCTTATTAAGTCAAATTGAAAATATTTAATTTTCTTAGAAAACTAGGAAGATATGAAACAATGCGATTATCCAGAATCAAATAAAGCATTTTCTAAACTTTAAGAAACCATTAAATTACCTGCCACCACATATTTTGTAGTTTCATCCAGAAAAGTAGTGATAGCATAAGCTTGGGCTTTATCCCTTGGCCTTTTCTAAGTTATGTTTCCTTCCCTCTTAGGAAATTCATTTTCATAATTCCCCATTTCCCTACAATTTTATCATTCATCATTGATAGCCACTTTCTTCCCATTTCAATCACTATCATGGTGGCTGCTTTCACCACACTTGTAACAGACTCCCAATCCATTTAGGCAAGTGCATCGGTGTTACATCCCACAATTACCACTGGATGGGTATTCAACTTTTCACTTCTTCCCCTTATATCCATTTTCATAGTGTTTAGTATATATGATTTTATCCTACTTTTCATTAAAGTCATAAGACTTACATAATACAATTTCTTTTTTGATCATACATGAGACAATATCTGTGTACGATGAGAAGGATTATGAGACTAATGGTCCACAGACAAGTGGTTTCAACCCATCGAAGAAATGATCAATCTTACTTCTTGTGTTATGTATATAATCTACAGCATTCCTTGCTATCCTTGTAAAGTTAGCCTCATATTTTGCAACATTCTCATCCTCCTTTTGTCCCAGACTCAAAACATTCATTTCCATATCTGCTCGATGTCCATAAAGAAAATATTTTTCTAAGATAATCTATTTAAACTCCCTTCATTCCATATTTGACACTTCATAACCTTTCATTGTGTTTTGAATCAATGACCACCATTGATCTACATGTCCCATGAGGCGATAAATTACCATTATAAAAATTTCCATTT
Source organism: Viscum album (assembly GCA_963277665.1). NCBI lineage: Eukaryota > Viridiplantae > Streptophyta > Magnoliopsida > Santalales > Viscaceae > Viscum > Viscum album. The sequence goes on from OY728142.1 coordinate 440,414,002, forward strand.
CGCTACTCCCCAACGCATGGAATATTTTCTCTAAGGAACATATCAATTTATTGGCTACAAATGGATTATTAGTCCCATTAAATGTTCATGGTTGATTCTTCAAGAATCATTATAACATTGATCCTCTTCATAGTGGATTAGGGTGCACCATACGGTTAAGGTTCTTATTCATTTCCTGAGTGATTTATCCTAGTATGGTGATAAGGTGATTAGCACTAGTTTCATCACCAGCACACTATAATTATCTTTAGTAGGAGAGAAATCCCTACATGGATTATATGTGTTGATACGATTTCCATTACTTCCACAAGGCACCATTTCAAAATAATGGCATACACTAGATTAGTTTATGAATAAAAGCACATAATTCTAAACTTGTAAAATAGTTTACATAAATTAAATATTTTATTGATATAATCCATAATCATAAAAATCTTTTCTTTGAGGATCTATATACTCTTAAACCCTTCATAATTGGTATTAAAGAAAATTTAAATTATTCTTATAATATCCCATGGGAGTGTCATATCAAAGAGTGCAGCAAGACCCGCTGTCGTGCAGCAATTCCCATTTGAGTCCAGCTCAAATTAGTGTTTTCTAGTTTTACCCCTAGGTACATCTGTGCCAGAGCCGCCTCTAAGAAATCGTATCTAGATAGGAATGTATTGTTTGGAAAACTCACAAAATCTCTACAATAACAAAATTTTTGTAAGTTCTTCTATAATAATCCCCAAAGTCTCTCTTTCTGTAATCAATGTTTTTCTAAATCTAGATTCCAATGTTTGTACTAAAATTCCTTTGATACTAACTATAACTCCCCGACCCAAGTTACCTAGAGTAGGTTTATTATTACATAACAATGGAATGATCACAAAGGATAATGTTTTGAAAGACCAATTAGTTTCGTTGCCCTTGTAATAGTAGATACATTCATATGTTTTTCATTACATTATAAAAGGAAAAATTAAAACAATGTAGTCTCTATAGGACACACTCATATACCATAGAATATCTCAGTAGGTCAGTCATAATATACTTCTTCACATCATGGGAAAAATAAAACATAGAAAGGGGTGATCTCAAATTCTCAATAATGTTAACAACATAGATAAATCTTTCAAAAATAAGAATAAACATTTAAGTCAATATAAGTCAAAATAAAAGCCTTTTAAACTTGAACATCATCATAATATGGAAAAGATAAAATCAAATAATTTCATTTACTTATTCACATGGATATTATACTTGTGGAATAATCACATGCAATATCAATAGCCAAATTCATAATGATGGAATTCATAATGCCATACATCATAACCACATAGTCAAGGCCTCATGCCAAGACTAGAAATAATATTTTGTTAAGGCCTTGTACAAAGACACTAGTTTGTATCACAAGACCTACCGATGGATCGGGGAGCTATAGTGGGCTCTATCCAGCACTTACTAAGTCCAATTCATTCCTCATATGAAAAAATTTTAAACATAACATAATCATTCGTATTAAAAGTAGCATATAAAATGTCAATAATTTATGCACAAGCCATGAATGGTGTAAAAATAACACATACACAGTCAAACATATCACAAAACCTTTAATATAATATGGAATTTTTGTTTCATAATAAATCAACTTCAAATAAGTTTAAAATCCATCAACTGATATTGACATAGATGAAATTATAACTTCTTTTTAGAGAAATATATCGTTCTATTTTGAAATAATTTAAAAGTCATATAATTATAAAAGTAAATATTTATTTTGAAAATATTTTTATAAACATGAAAGGGAAAATTTGACAATGTTATAACAATGGAAAATAGCTGCACCTTCCATGTTAGTTAAAGAAACATTCTTACGTTAATTTTGTCAAAAAGGACATAAGGTACCTTTTTTAGAAAATGACAGAATGATTCCTTTCAAAAAAAATTTAAATAAATAAATCATGTGTATAAATTACATTTACCAATATTCTAGTAAATATTAAAAATGTTTTTGAATATATTTTTATGAAACATGGATGTGGATGATAAAGAGGTCCCAATAGATACTTATGTAACAACAGCCTTGGGTAATAATGATATTGTGAAATTAACCCTTAACTTGTAATTTTCATGGTCGAGGGTAAGTTAACCTCTTTTAAAATAGTTAAATAATTGTTATTAAATGATAAAATAACTATATACATAAATATGATATAATATATGATCTTCTAATATCGTTTTGTTAATGATATTTCTGTTGTATCATCGTTTCGGGTGTTAACTGATTCGTTTTCCTTTATATGCTCTATTAGATAAGTAATATTTGTTATGGATAGGTTTTATCTTATTCATATTCATAATGATATTAAGTCTTTATGAATTATTTTTAATCATAAAATGAAAATTAGTCTTGAATGGATACGATGGGAAATGAATCTCATCACGTTCGTGGAGACGGTAATCCGTACGTACGCACGAGCGACAATATCATTATTTTGATATTAAAATAATATATAATTGGATGGTTTATCATATATAAAGAATCATTATCATATTATATTTATTATTTATGTCATTTATACTAATTATTATACCCATCCAAATGATCAATAATTTCAATAACAAACTACAACACGACGTGGAGACGGTAATCCGTACTTACGCACATATTGTGACATTGTCATTTATACGATGAATATAATAATGAATATGGTCATACAGTTTTTATAATAACATCATAGTATAAATACGATACTAGATTTATTATATTATACAATAAACAATAACAAAAGAGGAAGTGGAATAAGAAAGGAACTTGAAAGAGGTGATGAAATATTTACCTCTTATTCGGATTGTTCCTTTTGATTTGATCTAAAGGGCTCCTTAGGATGGTTTTCGGACTAATGGAGGCCTATAGGAAAAAGGTAGTACATTTTAGAGGATATTTGGGTAGGTTTTGTCTGATCAAAATGGATTAGATGGTGTGAATTTGAGTGAATGGTATGTGTACTTTTATAAGAGGGGTGAGGGAATCCTTAGGAAAAGATTGAAATATTATTTTATAATTAAATAATTTTCCGTTTCTAGTAGCTCCAAATTAATTTATTTCAATTCTAAGGTGGGTATAGGTCAGAAACCACTCAATTTATAGGTTTTAGACAGGTTTGGATCACTATATTGTCCTTTTCTTTTTAGTTTTAACTCTTAGATAAATAGTATGACATTTACCACGTCTCTTTGTATTTTTATATTATGTGGTTAATAAAAAACTATAAAATTCTACGAGAACCTCAAGTGGTTCATTAATAACATATATAACATTTTTTAATCCCTTCGGGTAAAAATTTTATTTTTAGGGAAAAAATATCAAATAACATCATAATATTTTTTTAAAAAAGCTTTTATGTCATTTTTGATAATATTTGGTATTTTGTTTTTGTTAAAAACATAAGAGCAATATAACTAAAAAAAATTAATTTAATCAACCTTGACATGTCATAATAACCTATAAAATTAGTTTAATTCATTAAAATTATAAAATTAGATTTATATGGATTTTTATAATATCAATTATTTTAATCTTTCATTAATTACTGCATTATAATTATGCCATAAATAAATTTTATTAAATAATGTCTAAAAATTATAAATAAATACCATTATGTAAAAAATATTTCTATCTTTAAAATGAATATTTATATTTGAATTTATCTTATGTATAACGTTATATTAAAAATGGTTTGGTTATTAAACTTTAATTTAACTCTTTTAAATATTCTTTAAATAAAATAATAATAAATGTCTTAATCTAATCCAAGTGGGCCTAAAAATCATATTTTATTCCAATGGTTTTTTTGGTCTAATTACACTTATCAAATATAATTAGTACATGTGTTAGGGTAATAATAATATCATTTTTAACCATAATTACCCTATTTACTTTTAATCATGGTAAATAAAAGTAAAAAGTTACTATTCACCAAAAATTATTTTCATCTTATTGAACCAACTTTTACATACTGATATCAACCATATCTTTCAGATTTTTTAAATTCAACTCATATAAGTGGTAAAATTATGTTTTATACAAATTTGGAAGTTCTCATTGGAGGTGGGTAAAAGACGGTAAAAATTTCGATAAAATTTTATATATCAAAACTTATTATAGAATGACTCCAATGAATTACGTTGAACATATATATATATATTATGTTTTTATTTTGACCTAAAATAAATTTAAATAAAATAATTAAATATTTAGTTTAAAATTCGGTTATAAACAATGACTCGGTGTTTTTCACTACTCATCAAACGTAAAAAGTTTTCATAAAAATTCCAAAAATTTCTGCTATGCTAACTTCGATATTATGAATCCAAAAACAAAGTCCATTTTGAAAGATAAAATTTATAAAATTTTAAAAAGTGGGTATTAAAATTCATAATGTCTATTTTTCTTGGTTGTGGTGTGGTTGAACTCGATGTTCCGTACAACACAACATATTGTATTATTCAGTGGGAAATGTACCATGGATTCTTGGGGTGTTACATTCTCCCCTCATTAAAATAATCTAGTCCTCGAAATTTTTAGAATATTACTTCATAAAAAGATTTTTCAGGATCTTCATCATAAGTTCCTCAGGTTCACATGTTGCCTCCTCCATATTGTGATTTCACCATAGAATTTTTACAAGACGAGTAGTTTGGTTTCTCAGAACTTGTTCTCTAGTATCAATAATTTTGATAGGCTCTTCACAATAAGATAGATCCGGTTCCAGTTCAATTTCCTCATAGGTGAGTACATGCGTTGGGTCAGGCATGTATTTTCTCAACAGTGATACGTGGAACACATCGTGAACTTTGAAGAGACTTGGCTGCAATGCCAAACGGTAAGCTACAGCCCCAATTCGTTCTAGAATTTTGAAAGGTATGATGTACCTGGGACTCAATTTACATTTCATACCGAATCGTATAACTCTCATCCATGGAGATACCTTCAAGAAAAAATGATCTCCTACCAGAAATTCCAAATCCTTCTTTCATTTTTCGACATAGCTCTTCTACCTACTTTGTTCTTCTTTGATGTGGGTTTGGATAACCTTAATCTCTTCCATCATTTACTCAACATGTTCTAGGTCTATGTGTTTTCTTTCACCAACATCATCCCAACTAGTTAGGGTCCGACAACTGTTGCCATGTAACACTTCATATGGCACCATCTGAATACTTGAATGGAAGCTATAATTATAGGAAAATTCTACTACAGGTAAATATTGATCCCAGTAACCTTTAAAGTAAAGTGAGAAAGATCTCAACATGCCTTATAAGATTTGAATATTCCATTATGATTGTCCATCAATTTCTGGGTAGTGTGTAGTGCTCAAATGATGTCCAATATTCAGGGCTTTCTGAAAACATTTCCAGAATCTTGATATAAAACAGAGATCAAGATCAGAAACTATTGAAAAGGGTACTCCATGAAGTCTTAAAAGATCATTAATATATATTATTTCTATAAGTTCAAGTGGTAAATCTTCTCTTATAGATATAAAATGTGATGCCTTGGTAACAAGATCAACAATGACCCATATGGAATCATTCCTTCTTAGAGTCTTTTGCAGCCACTTGAAAAAGTCCATCATAATATTATCCCATTGCCACTCAGGTATGGGAAGTGGTTTCATGACTCTTCCAGGTTGTTGCCTTCTAGATTTCACTTGTTGAAAAACCATACATCTTGACAAAAAATCAGAAATCTCCATATTTATGTTGTCCCACCAAAAATGTTCCTTCAAATTATAATACATCTTAGTTCTACCAGGGTGTATAGTGAAATTGGAGCTATAAGAATCATCCAACAATTCTCCTTTTAGATTAGGTAAATCGGGAACACAAAGTCCCTTCTAAAATTTCTAAATCCCATCGTTATATATGAATTCACTCCATCTCCCATCATTCACAGCTTTAATTTTCATTTGAAACACATTATCATCAGTCTAATAAATTTTTTTCCTTTTTATTAAATATGGTATGGAATAAATTTGAAAAATAATTGATGTTTTACCTTCCATGGTTATTCCAATATCCAACTTTACTAGATCCATGAAAATAGGATCCCTTTCAATTCTCATCTTGTTCAAAAATCCATGATCATTTCTACTCAACACATCTGCCACATTATTTTCCATCTCCATGTGTTAGTGTATATTGAAATCACAATCCATGAGTAGTTCTAGACATCTCGTTTTCCTCATGTTGAGTTCTTTCTATGAGAAAATATAATTAAAACTCTTGTGATACGTATATATCTCACATTTTTTCCCATAGAGATAATGTCGCCATATCTTCAAAGAAATGATTATAGCTTCTAACTCATTATCATGAGTATGATAGTTTTCCACGTGAATTTTTAGTTGTTGTGATGCATAGGCCATAACTCTATCATTCTATATAAGGACACAACCAAGTCCTTTCTTTGAAGTATCACTATAAAAAACAAACCCATCATTATCTGATGCCAGAGTCAAGATAAGAGCATTGACTAATCTTCTCTATAGTTCTTCAAAACATTCTTCACGCACTTTTTCCCAAAAAAAATTAAACCCCTTTACCTATGTTCATTGTTAATGGTTTAGCCAACAGGGCCAAATTCTAGATGAAATGTCGATAATAACCTACTATACAAATAAAACTATGTACGCTAGTTATACTCGTTGGTGCTGGCCATCATGGATTGCATTGTCCTTTGAAGGATAAACAGAGATTCTATCCCAATATACAATATGGACAAGAAAAGAAATCTCTTGAAGCCAGAATTCACAATTGCTAAATTTCCCAAATATTTCATTTTTCGAAGAGACTTTAGAATAATGCAGAAGTGATTTTCATGATCTTTGTAGATTTTGGAGTATACAAAATTATCATCAATAAATACCACTACAAATCCATAAAGATATTACTTGAAAACTTTATCCATTAGATTCATGAACAAAGAGTGTGAACTAGTCAACCTAGAAGGAATTATTGTAAACTCGTAATGCTCATACCTGGTTCAAAATTTTGTTTTTGGAATGACTTCATTTATCACACAAAACTGATGATATTCCAATTGATGGTCAATCATTGAAAAAGATTGAGATCTATTAAGTTGGTAGAATAAATCACCAATTCAAGGCATGAGATACTTGTTTTTTATTTTTTTAGAATTGATTTCCATGTAGTCTATGCACAACCTCAAAGATCGGCCTTTCTTATTAACAAAAAGAATAGGGGCTCCCCATGGAGAAACACCAGGGCGAGTGAATCCCTTGTTACTCAATTACTCTAGTGGTTTAATTAGTTCCACTAATTCCACAATGGCCATTCTATAAGGGTTCTTCGATATGATCCTTGAACCAGGAGTTAAATCAATGGAAATCTCAATTTCTCGTTCTGGAGGATGTCCTGGTAAATCTCTTAGAAACACCTCAACATATTCGTGTGCACTAGGTATGTTGTCTATTTTAGCAATCATATCCTCACCCAATTTTATTTCAATATATTTCTCCCCAATAAATGTATTTAGTTGATCTATTTGGGGTGGATCTAGATAAGAATTAGGGGGTGATGTTTCATCTCTAAAGATAAGGATTGACTTATCATCATCGGGAATTTTAACCTCTTTCTTCATACAATAAATACTTGCATCATGGTATGAAAGACAATCCAAAACTAAGATTATATCAAATTCAATCTTGGGTATGACAATGAGATCAGAAGATGAAAAAAATTTATATGACCTAATGGTAACAAATTCATAAAATGTTGTTGCAATGATACTTATCTTAGCTGTTTTGACTAAAAACTCCCTTGTTAAGTCAAATTTAAAATATCTAATTTTCATAGAAAACTGGGAAGATATGAAATAATGTGATGATCTAGAATAAAATAAAGAATTTCCTAAACTTGAGGAAACCATTAAATTAACTGCCACCACATCTTTCAGAGCTACAACCTCAGTAGTAGTGATAAAATAATCCTGGCCTTGATCACTTGGAATTTTTCTGAGGTATGTTTTATGGGATATTATTACATTCATTTGCATAATACCCCTTTCTCTACAATTTTAGCATTAAACATTGAAAGTCTCTTTATTCCCCTTGCAATCACGAGTTTGGTGGCCTTTTTTACCACACATGTAATAGACTATCATTCCCTTTATGAATGTACAAGGGTGTTTACTCCCACATTTACCACAAGATGGGTATTCAACTATTCCCTTTTTCTCATTATTTCCATTTCCAGAGTGTTCAGCAGATCTCTTCTTCTCCTACCTTCCTTTAATGTCATAAGACTTACGGAATTCTTTTTTTGTCTTGATATCACATGATACAATATAATCGTTTGATGAGAATGATTGTGAGACTAATTCTTGATGAAGAAATGGATTTAACCCATAAATTAAAAGATAATTCTTACCTTTTGGGTTACCAATATAATATGTAGCATGCTTTCTAACCTTTTATAGTTAGCCTCGTATTTTGCGACATTTCCATCTTCATTTGTGTTTTGAATCAATGGCCACCATTGATCTGCATCTCCCGTGAGGTGATAAACTAACATGACTACTTTTTCCCTTTCGATACTCCCCAAAGCGTGGCATATTTTCTCTAAGGAACTTTTATATTTCTTCGCTATAAATGGATTTGTAGTCCCATTGAATGTTGTTGGTTTTTTCCTAATAAATATGTCTAACATTGATCCTCTACATTGTGGATCTGGGTGATCCATACGAGAAAGGTTATTATTCATAACCTAAGTCAGTTATCCCACAATGCAGATAAGATGATCATCATTATCTGCATCACTATCCCAACAATAATTGTCTTATTTAAGAGGGAAATACATACATGGATTACATGAATTGATACTATTTCCATTCATTCCACTAGGCACCATTTATTACCAATGGTATACACTAGATTAGTTTATGAATTTCGATACATAATTCCAAACTTGTAAAATAGCTAACATAAATTTGAAAATTAATTGATATAATCCATAATAATAAAAAGGATTTATTTGATGTAGTATATACTTAAAAACCATTCATAATGTTTTGTAATGAAAATGAGAATTATCATAAGCATATCCCTCGAGAGTTTCGTAACTAAAAGTGCAGGAAGAACCGTTGTCACGCACCAGTTCCCATTTAAGTCTAGATGAAAGAGGTGTTTTAGAGTTTTACACCTAGGTATATATGTTCCAGAGCCACCACTACCTGCTCGTATCCGGATAGGGAAGAATTTCATGGAAAAATCATGAAATATCTATAATACTGAAATTCTAGAAAGATCATCTATACTAATCCTCAAATTCTATCTTATGTTAATGTTCTCTAATCATAGTTTTTATAAATCTAGCTTACATGGTTTGTAATAAACTTTATCTGATACCAACACTAACGCCCCAACCATTATTACCGAGAGTTGGTGCATTAATACATAACATTGTCATGATCACAAAAGATCATGTCTTGAAGGACTGATTAATTTATTAGCCTTTGAAATAGTAGATACATTCAAAAGTTTTACATTACATTATAAAATGAAAAACTACAACAACATAGTCTCCATAGGCCACACTCATATCACTTAGACTATCCTTGAAGGTCAGTCTTAATATGCTTATTCACATCCTGGGAAAAATAAAACAAATAATGGGGTGAGCTCAGATGCTTAGTAAAGATAACAATATAGAGAAAACATTCATAAATAATTATAAACATTTAAGTCAATGCAAGACTAATACTAAAGCCATATAAACATAAACTTCAGCAAAATATGGAAAATATAAAATCAAATAATTCCATTTACATATTCACGTGAATATTCTACTACTCAAAAAATCACCTGCAATATCAATATTCACTTTCATAATGATGGAATGTAGAATGCCAGACTTCATAACCACATATTCAGGGACTTGTGCCAAGACTAAAAATAAGATTTTGTCAAGGCCTTGGGCCAAGACACTAGTCTTTGTCATGATACCGACTAATTCATCTATGAGCTATATCGGGTTTCACCCGTCACTTACTAAGTCCAATGAATTCCTCATATGAAAAGGTTTAAACATAACAAAAACATTAGTATTAAAACTAACATACGAAATGTAAAAAAATTATCCATAAACCATGAATGGTATAAAAACAACACGTGCACAGTCAAAAATATCACAAAACCTTCAATACAATATGGAAGATTTGTATCATAATAAATCAACTTCAAATAAGCTTAAAATCCATCAAACGATGTTGACAGAGATGAAATGAAAACTTTTTTAGGGAAATATCTATTTCTATTTTGAAATCATTTAAAAGTCATATTATTATAAAAGATAACATTTATTTTGAAAATATTCATATAATCTTATAAGGTAAGATTCAATGATGTTATAACGGTGAAAAATACCTGTACTCACTGTATAAGTTAAAAAAACATTCTTACCGTAATTTTGCAGAAAAGGTCATAAGATACCTTGTTCGGAAAACAACGGAAATATTCCATTAAATATATTTTATAAAATGTCAAACAAGGGTATAAATGACTTTAACACATAGTCTAGTAAATTGTAATAAATTTTTGGTATACATTTTTAAGAAACATGGATGTGGATGATAGAGAGGTCCTAATAGATACTTATGTAAAAACAACCTTAGAATAAAATGAGATTGTGAAATAAACCCTTACCTTGTACTTTTCCTAGGTTGAGGGTACATTAACCTGATGTATAATAGTTAAATCATTGTTTTTAAATTATAAAATAACTATATACATAAATATTATATCATATATGATCCTCTAATATATCATTGTTAATTGTATTTTATTGGTATCATCGTTTCGGGTGTTAACTGATTCGTTTTCATTTATATGATTTGTTATGTAAGTAATGTTTGTTATGGATAGGATGTATCTTAATAATAATAAAAATGATATTATGTCTTTAAAAATTATTTTTAATCATAAAATTAAAATTTTTCGTGAATGGATACGACAGAGAATGAATCTCATCGTGTTCATGGAGACGGTAATCTGTACGTACGCACGAGCAACAATATCATTCTTCTGATATTAAAAACAAATATAATTGGAGGGTATATCATATATAAATAATCATTATCATGTTATATTTATTATTGACATCATTTATACTCATTATTATACCCATCCAAATGATGAAGCATTTAAATATAAAATTACACCACGGCGTGGAGATGGGAATCCGTACGCACGCATGTATGGTGACTTTGTCATTCGTAGGAAGAATAAAATAATGAATATGGATGTTACATTTTTATAATAAAATTAAATTATATATAATATACTATAGTTATTATTTTATAATGGAAAAAATAAATAAATAATAATTTGATGAAGAAAATAACTTGAAAGAGGTGATGAAATATTTATCTCTTTTTCGGGTTCTTCCTTTTGATTTGATCAAAACGGCTCCTTAGTTTGGATTTTTGTCTAAAGGAATCCCTATAGGATAAAGGGAGTACTGTTAATAGGATATTTGGGTAGGGGTTTTCTTAACCAAATGTCTTTGAAGGTATGAATTTGAGAGAAGGAGAAGTGCCCTTTTATAAGAGGGGTGACATGCATCTTAGGAAAATAATGAAATATTATTTAATAATAAAATCATTTTCGGTTTCTAATGGATCCATAATGATTAATTTTATGGATAAAGTGGGTATAGTTTGAAAAACACTCAAATAATATCTTTAATACAGGTTTGGATCACTATATTAACCTTATCCATTATATTTAACTCTTAGTTAAATTGTTTGTCATTTACCAAGTCTCTTTGTATTTTTATATTATATGGTTAATATAAATACTATAAACATCCAATAAAACCTCAAGTGGATCATTAATGACATATATAATATTTTATTAATCCCTTTGGATGAACTTTACATGTTTAGGAATAGAAAATCAATTAATAATATAACATTTTTAAAAAAAACTCTTTTATGTCAATTTTGACAACATTTGGTATTTTGTTTTTGTTAAATTCATAATAGCATTATTTCATCAAATTAAATTCATTTTATTAACCCTAAAATGTTATATTATCCATTAAAATCATTTTTATTCATTAAAAGTCTCAGATTAGATTTATTTGGATATTTTTAATATCAATTATTTTAATCATTCATTAATTACTGCATCACCATTGTGTCATAAATAAATTTAATTATTTAATGTCTAAAAATTATAAATAAAATACCATTATGTAAGAAATATTATTATCCTTATAATGAATATATATATTAGAAATTATCTTTTTTATAACCATATATTAAAAATGGCTTAGTTATTAATCATTGATTTTAGGTTTTTTAACTCTTCTTTAAAAAACATAATTGATGTAATAATCTAATCCAAGTGGACCTAAAGGATAATATTTTATTCCTACTGTTTTATTTTGTCTAATTTCACTTATCCAATAGAACGAGGACATGTGTTATGATAATAATAATATCATTTTTACCCTTCATTACCCTATTTACTTTTAACCATGGTAAATAAAAGTAAAATGTTACTATTCATCAAAAAAATTATTTTCATCTTATTGAAAAACATTTTACTTACTGATATCAATCATGTGTTACAAATTTTTTAAATTAAACTCATAGAAGCGGTAAAATTATGTTTTATAAAAATTATGAAATTCTCCAAGAAGGTGGGTAAAAGACCGTAAAAAGTTCGATACAATTTTTTATATTTATATTTATTGTTAAATTACTACAATAAATTACGTTGAACATATATAGGTATTTTTTATCTATTTTTACCAAAAATAAATTTAAATGAAATTATTAAATATTTAATAAAAAATTCGGTTTTAAATAACAATGCAGTGTTTTTCACTATTCATAAAAAATTGAATGTTTTCATAAAAATACCAAAAATTCACCTTTACAAATTTCGATATTCGGAATCCAAAAATAAAGTACATTTGGAATGAAAAAATTTATTAAAATTAAAAATGTGGGTATTACTATTAATAATGGCTAGTTTGATTGGTTGTGGTGTGTATAAACTCAATGTTGGGTACAACACAAGCTATTATATTATTCAAAGGTAAACATACTTTGGAAGATTGGATTGTTGCAATTACCCCACTACCATGCCATATATTTGCTTCTGTTACCCCTTTAACCATGAAAATTTATGGTTGTTGAAGTCCAATTCAACTTCAAAGGTCCATGTTTGGCACTAAATGAACTAGTAATCCAAGTAGTATTCCACAAAAGTCAACTCAATGATATGTTTTACCAAACATACTTAAACTATACATGGGTTCCCCTCATCTCTAGAAAACAAGACAATAAATATTATATATATTACTAAAGGGATATCAATGGGTCATCAATATTAATCCTTTACACATTCCTAAAAATAAATAAGAATATAATTGAATTCCTATGAAATTAGTGCATCAATCGATGATCACTTGTTGATAAGAAACTAGCATTCCAAAATAATTTATGGAAATTCATTTCATAAATTATAGGTCATTATTTACTTTTACAGAAAGAAATTGCCACATCCAAACAATATCCACACTTAATGATACCAATAGAGGGTAAACAATTCAAACCATTTTTATACCATCACACCTCTTCTCTTCCATGAAGAAATTTTGGAAAAATAATCTATTTTCATGATTAATAAATTAAATTCAATAAAAAGGAAGAGGTAATATTATCTACCAACCATTGTAAGTCCTCTAAATGACCTTATGTTTTCTTAAGGTTCCATCGAAATCATAAATTCCATATCACAAGTTGTTGGATAAGCACATCAGAACTCCATCAACCAGCATGAGTCTCAATAAAGAAAAAAAATGAGTTATTATATAACGGCCGACCCTAGTTACCTAGAGTCGATGAATTATGACATAACATTCACATGATCACAAGAGACCATTTCTTGAAAGACTTATTAGTATAGTAGCCATGGATGTACTAGATACAAACATACATTTTAAATTACATTATGAAATCTAAGAAATATAAAATGGTGTCTCCTTTGAACACACTCATATCCCTTAGCCAATTCTAACAGGTCAATCATAATATTATTCTTCATATCATTGGAATAATAAAACAAAATAAAGGAGTGAGCTCTGATGCTTAGTAAAGATAAAAATATATCAGAAACCATCATAAGAATACATAAACATTTAAGGAAATGTATAATACTAAAACATGATCCTTTTATACTTAATCATCAACATAATATGGGAAAGATAAATCAAATACTTCCATTTACTTATTGACATTGATGTTATACAAGTCTAATAATCAAAAGTAATATCAGTAGATAATTTCCTACTAATGGAATGCATAACATAAAACATGATAACCACATAGTCAAGGCCTTGTGTCATGAATACAAATAATATTATTTAAGGACTTGTGCGAAGACACTATATTTTATCCTGAGACCTACCGATGCACCGAGGGGATATAGTGGGCCCTACCCATCACTTTCTATGTCCATTGCATTTCTCATATGAAAAGGTTGAAACCTAATATAAATATCAATATTAAAACTTGCATAAGAAATGCCAATACTTTTACTATAAAACATTAATGGTATTAAAATATAATATCTAAGGAATAAAATATGATAAAACTATCTATACAATATATATTATTGTATCTTAATAAATCAACTTCAATGAAACATAAATTCTAACGAAGGATGTTGACATATATGAAATTATTTCATATTCTATTTCAGTGAAATATCTCATTCAATTTTGAAATTATTTAAAAGGAAAGAAAAAAATTTTTTGAAATATATTATTATATGCCTGTAACGTATGCTTTGAAGGTGTTATAATTGTAGAAAATAACCACATCCACCATATATGTTTAAAAAATATTTTTTCCTTATTTTTTCGAATCGGTTATAATTTACCTTGTTTGGAAAATGACTGAATGATTCCTTAAAAAACATTTTATAAAAATTTAAACAATGGTATAAATGAAATTACACCAAAATCTAAGAAATAGTAAAAATGTTTTGAATTACATTTTTAGGAAACACAGATGTGGATGATAAAGAAGTCCATGTAGATACATACTATAAAGAACCCCGAATAATACAGAGTATGTAAATTTAACCCTTACGTTGTACTTTTCCTTAGTCAAGGGTGTGTTAAACTCCGGAATAATGGTGAAATAATTTTTATTAAATTATAAAATAACCACATTCATAAATATTGTTTCATATATGATCTTCTAATATAGTTTTGATAATGATATTTCAGTAGTATCATTGTTTTGGTTGTTAACTGATTCATTTTCCTTTATATATATTGTTTTGTAAGTCATGTTTGTTATGTATATGATGTATTTTATTCACATAAAAAATGATATTAGGTTCTTAAACAATACTTTTAATCATCAAATTAAAATTATTCATTAATGGATATGATGGGGAAGAGAATCTCATCACTTCGTGGATATAGTAAGTTGTACGTACACACGAATGAGAATATCATTTAATTAGTTGTAAAAAAATATCTAATTGGATGGTATATAATATATACAGAATAATTAACATGTAATATTTTTTATTTACATCAGTTTTTCTCATTATTATACCCATCCAAATAATGAAGTGCTGAATAAAAAACTACCCCATAATGAAGAGATAGTAATCCGTACGTACACATGTATAGTGACTTTGTCAGTCATAGGATCGATAGAATAATGAATATGGTTGTAACATATTTATAATAACATATAATTATGTATAAGGTACTGTATTTATTATTTTATTATGGAAAAACAAAGAAATAGGATGTGGAAGAAGAAAATAACTTTGAAAGCGGTGATGATGTAATTATCTCTTCTTCAGGTTTATCCTGTTGATTTGAACAAAATGGCTCCATAAGTATTATTCTTGAAATATATATGTCCTAATAGACTATGTGAGGGTATCTGGGAGTATATGTTTTAGGGTTTGGTAGAGACAAAAGGCATTGGATGTGTGAAATTAAGACAAGGGGAAGTACCCTTTTATAAGAGAGGTGAGGGTCACTTTATGAAATGTTGGAGATATTATTTATTATAAAATAATTTTCAGTTTCTAATAGAGTAAAATTGATTTATTTATATTCCAATATTGGGAAGGGTCAAAAAACTCACAACTATTAATTTATATACATGTTTAGGTCACCATATTAACCTTATCCTTTTGATTTAAGTCTTAGTTAAATAGTTTGACTTTTACCATGTCCTTTTGTATTAATATAATACATTTTTAATAAACCTACTATAAAATTCGGTTAAAACCTCAAGAGGATATGTTATCAAATATCTAAATTTATATAAATATTTTTTCTTAACCTTATAATTTTGGACTATTATATATTATAATAAAATAGTATTTTTATTGAAAACTCAATTATGTTAATTTTCAACCTATTTTGTATTTTTTTTGAAAGCCATAAAAACATGATTACATAGAAAAAATTATATTAAATAAACCCTAAAATTTCAGATTTTCATTTCACATTATTGTATGGAACCAAATTTTTCTAATTATATGTATTTCAATATTTATAATATTATTTATTTGATTTATTCTATTAATAATGAAAATATTGCATCAATAATGTGTCATAAATAAATATAATTATTTTATGTATAAAATTTATAAATAAAATACCATGATGTATAAAATAATTTTATAATTCTACTTAATATTTATAGTCTAAAATATCACTTATATAAACCCTTATACAAATTTTTTTACTAAAAGATATATGGTTATGTTACATTTTCATTAACATTAAATTATTTTTTATAAATTGTCATTTTCACATAAAAGTGGCTCCATGGTGTCCAAAAATCGACCCAAGGATGTCCATGGTTGTAAATTTATTATCTAATAGGGTTAGGGCATGTGATAGGGTAATTTAATATTATTATAATATTTTTTTACCCTTATTTATCTGATTTACACTTTAATCCTGTTAAATAAAATATATACTGATGTAACTATTCATATGTTCTAAAACATAAATTTACCTATTTAAAGTATTTGGACCTCATGATTCAAAATATAGAATCCATTTTTCAAAATTCAAATCATAGAAGTTGTAAAAATAAATTTAAAATTAAATCTTGGTGTCTAAACCAAAAAGTGAGTTTTTAAGAAATTAAAATTATCAAAATATCTCTTTGTGTTTATATACAATTTAAATGTGAAATAATATAAAATGAAAAAAATTATATTAAATGATAAAAATATAATATAATTATATTTTAAAACTACATAAATTTTAAATTTAACAATACAAATTATTTCATTTTAAAAAGTTGTTTTTAATTAAAATTTTATATTTTCATTATTCATCAAAATATGAAATTTTCATAAATATACAAATAAATTTAAACTAAGCTAATTTTCATATTCCAAATCCAAAAATTAATTACAATTTGAATATTAAAATCTATAATATTTAAAAAAGTGGGTATTACTATTCATAACTGCTTGTAAAACTGCTAGTTTGATAGGTCACGGTGTGCTTCAAATCGGTGTTGCGTACACCACACACTACTATATTATTCAAAGAGAGACATACCTTAGAAGCATGGGGTGTTACATTCTTCACTCCTTAAAATAATTTCTCCATTAAAATTTCAATAATAGCACTATATAAACTTATTTGGGTGGTTCTTCATCATATGTTCCTTATGTTCCCACGTTGCCTCTTCCATTTTATGGTTTATCCAAGGATCTTTTACCAGAAGAGTTGTTCGGTTACTCCACACTATTTCTATGGTATCAAAAATCCTGATAATCACGTCACAAAAGACATATCAGGTTCCAGTTCTATTTCTTCATGGGTGAGTACATGCATTGGGTAAGACATTTATTTTCTCAACAGTGTTATATGGAAGACAACATGAACATTATAGAGACTTGGTGGCATTGCCAAAAATTTATCTACAACTCCAATTCATTCAAAAATTGAGATAGGTCCTACATACCCGTGACTGAATTTAGCCTTATTAATGAATCATACAACAATATTCCATGTATATACCTTCAAGAAAACATGATCTCCTACTTGAAATTCCATATCCTTCCATTGGTTATCAGTATAAATTTTTTTCATACTTGGATTTTTTTATGTGGGTTTGAATATTCTCCATCTTTTCTATTGTTTCCTCAAACGTTTCTGGTCCAAGAAGTTCTTTTTCAACAAAATCATCCCTAAAAGATGGTGTGTGGCATATTTTTCCATATAACACTTTATATGGTGTCATATGAATACTTGAATGGAAGTTATTATTATATGAAAATTCTACATGAGGTAACTATTGAACTCACATACCATCAATGTCAAGTGAAATTATATCTACATTTTTTTCTTTGGTTTGAAGAGTCCGTTCTGATTGTCCATAAATTTCAGGGAGGTAGGAAATGTTGAAACAAATATCATTATCAAGGGATTTCAGAAGACTTTTTCAGAATCATGATGTAAAATAGGGAACACAATCAGAAACAACCGATTTGTGTACACCATGACGTCTTTTAACATCATTAATATATATTATTTCTAAACATTCATGTTTTGAATCTTATCTTTTAGCAATAAAATTTATTGACTTGATAAGACGATCAACAATGACTTATTTTTCATCATTATGTTTTGGAGTATATTGTATCCCCTTGAAAAATTCAATCATAATATAATCCCATTTCCACATAGAAAAGGGAATAGGTTACATGACTCCTCTAAGATGTTGTCTTCCTGCCCTCATCTATTGATAAACCATACATCTTAAAACATAATCAGCAATCACTCACTTCATGTTTTCACAAAAAATCTGTTCCTTCAAATCACTATATATATTAGTGCTACCAAGGTTTATAGAGAAATTGTACTTATGAGTATCATCCAAAAATTCCATTTTTGATTAGTTATATCAGAAAAATAATGCCTCCTCATATATTTCAAAATTCCATCTTCATATACGAAGTCAATAAATCTCCCATCAGTCACAACTATAATTTTATTTTGAAACTCCCCATCATCAGTCTGAGAACTTCTTATATATTCTAGTAGAGATGGTTTGGCATCCATTTGAAAAAGTATTGATGTTTCACCTTCCATGATTATTCCCATATCCATTTTTATTATACCCCTGAACATTGGATCCCTATAAACTCTCATCTTGTTCAGAACTCTATGATCTATTATGATCAAATCATCTTCCACCTTCTTTTCAATCCCCCAGTGGTTGTGTATAGTGAAATCATAATCCATGAGTAGTTCAATCTATCATCTTGGCCTCATGTTGAGTTCTTTCTATGATATAATATACATCAAACTCTTTTTATAGGTATATATCTCAATATTATCATCATAGGGATATTGTCTACATATCATTAAAGAAAGGATTATAGCTTCCAACTCGAGAACGTGATTGGGTTAATTTTGTCAATGAATTTTATGTTACCGTGATGCATAGGAAATCACTCAATAATTTTTCACAAGACCACAACCATGTACTTTATTTGAGACATCAATATAAATAAAATACCTATCATTCCACGATGGTAGAGTAAAGATAAGATCATTAATGAATATTCTCCTGAATTTGTCAAAACATTATTTACACACCTTTTTAAAAAAAATCTAGACCCTTTTACGTGTGAGCTGGGATAATGGGTTAGACAATCGGGAAAACTTCTGGAAGAAATGACGATTATAAACTTTAAAACCAATAAAATAGATTACCTATGTTACACACGCCGATGCAGGACATTCATGTATTGCAATTGTCTTATATGGATCAACAGAGATTAGATCCATAGAGAAAATATGTCCATGAAAAGAAATCTCTAGAAGCCAGAAATCATTCATTCTAAACATCCCATATATTTAATTTCCTCTTAGAGTCTTTTGAATAGTTTGCAAGTGATATTCATGATCTCCATAGATTTTGTAGTATACCAATATATCATTAATAAATACGACTATAATGTCATTAAGATATTCCTTGAAAACACTATTCATTATATCTTTAATGGGAGAGGGTGCATTAGTCTGTTCAAATGGAATTACTATAAACCTGTAATGACCATAACAAGAACTAATTTTTATCATTGTAATGTCTTCCTTCTTCACGCACAACTAATGATATCCATATCGAAGGTCAATCATTAACAAATATTTAGCTGTATGAATTTGATCGAATAAATCATCAATGGGAGGTAGGGGATAGTTTTACATTATTGTTATAGTATTGAACTACCTATATTCAATGCAAAACTTCATAGATCCATCTTTCTTCTTAACAAAAAGAATAGGGTCTCCCCATGAAGAAACACTGGGGATAATAAATACATTATTACTGAATTCCTCTTATAGTTTCTCTAGTTCCACTAATTCCACTGTGGGTACTCTATAAGGGGACTTCAAATGGGCCTTGAACTATGAATTATGTCAGTGGAAAACTCAATTTTATATTCTTGAGGATGTCCATGTAAATATTATGGAAACACATCAACATATTCTTGAACAGTAGGTACAACCTCTATTTGAAAATTCCATTTTTCACTCGTTGTTATTTTCCTCTCTTCAGGCCCAATAATTATATTTTGTAGAGATAATAGTGGTGAATCTAGATGAAAATTATATTGTTATGTTTTTCATATAAATATAAGGGAATATTTATCGTCATCCAAAATTAAAACCTCTTTCTTCTTATAATAAATTTTCTCATCCTGATCTGAAAGAAAAACCATAACTAGGATTATATCAAATACAATCGTGGTTGTGATGATGAGATCAGTAGGTAAAGCATGCTTATATTCCATAATGGAAACTGATTCTCAAAACATTGTTTCAATGATACCTCCCGTAAGAGTTTTTTCTGAAAACTCCCTCATTTAATCAAATTGGAAATATTAATTTTCATGGAAAACTGGGTTGATATGAAAGACTGTGATGATCCAGAATCAAATAAATCATTGGAGAAATTTGTGGAAATTATTAATTTACCTAGAACCACATCATTTGGAACTTTAACCTCGGCAGTTTTGATCAAATAAACTTGGCCTTACTCCAACTGGTCATTTCTAAGGTATGTTTTCTTAATTCTTAGGACATTAATTTGAATAATACCCCATTTATTTACAACAGTAGCATTAATCATTGACAACATGTTTATTCCCCTTGTAATCACGTGCATGGAGGCCTTTTTCTCCACACTTGTTACAGAATCTCATTCCCTTTAAGAAAGTTACATAGTGTTTCTTCCCAGATTTTATGCAGGATGGAAAATGAACTTTTGCCTTCTTCCCCTTATTTCCATTTCTAGAGTGTTCAACAGATCTCTTATTCTCTTTCAAATCTTTAAAGTCATAACACATAAGGAATTAATTTTTATTCTTGATACACAGTAGAATATATATTTGTATGATGAGTAGGATTGTGAGACTATTGATCAAAAAAGAAGTGTTTTTAAAAAATAAAATAATTAACCAATGTTACTTATTGGGTTATATATATAATCTGCAGGAGGCATTTTAATCCTTGTAAATTTATCCACACACATTGGGACATTCTCATCCTCATTTTTCCTCAAAATTAGAAATTTCGTTCCCATATCCACTCGTTGTTCATGAGGAATGTATTTTTCTATGAAAATATCATTAAACACCCTCTATTATATGTTTGATACTTCTTTATCCTCCTTTTGGTTTTGAATTAATGACCACCATTGATTGGAATCTTCTATGAGGTGATAAACATCCATGACAACGTTTTCCATTTCGCTACTCCCCAAAGCATGAAATATTTTCTCAAAGGAAATTATCAATTGTCCATCTATAAATTTATTTTTTATCCCATTGATTTTTGGTGGTTTTTCCCACATGAAGAAACCAACCATCGATCCTCCACCTTCTAGATCAGGGTTCTCTTTGCGGGTAATGTTATTATTCATAGCCTTTGTGAGTTTTCCTAGTATGGTTATTAACTATTTATCACTAGTTGGATCACAATCCCCACTATAATTATATTGATTATGAGAGATATCCCTACATGGATTACGTACATTGATATGATTTCCATTACATCTAATTGGGTCCATTTCTAAACAATGGAATACACAAGATTAGTTTATGAATCACAATACATAATTCCAAACTAGTAAAATACCTAACATAAATTTAACAGTATATGCATATAATCCATAGTCATAAAAAATTATTTCTTTAAGGATATATTTACTCCTAAAAACTTTCCAATGGATTTTAATGAAAATATGAATTATCCTAAGCATATCCCTTGGGAGTGTCATAACCAAGAGTGAATTAAGGCGCATTGTCGTGCACGAGTTCCCATTTGAGTCTAGCTCAATGCGGTGTTTTCAGGATTTCCCCTAGATACATCTGTTCTAGAGCCACCTCTACCTGCTCATATCTATTCAAGGATCTTTTCCTTATAAAATTCACAAAATCTCTATATTACAAAAATTCTAGGATGTTCTTCTAAACTAATCCTCAAAAACTATCTTAGGGTACTGTTCTCTAATTAGAGTTTTTTTAAATCAAGTTTCCATGGTGTAATATTAACCTCCCTGTGATACCAAGGGTAATGCCCAGAACCTAGTTAACCAAATTCAGTGCATTATTACATAACATTGGCATGATCACAAGATATCATGTGTTGAAATACCGATTAGTTTAGTATCCATGGATGTATTAGATACATATATATGTTTTACATTACATTATGAAATGCAAAAACTATAATACAAACCTTTTAAACAAAATATTTAGAATAATATAGAATAGATAAGTCAAATAATTCCATTTTTTATTCCCATAGATTTTATAATAGTCTAATAATCGCATGTAATATCAATATTTAATTTTATAATGAAGGAATACATAACGTCATACATCATAATGATATAGTCTAGGCCTCGTGGCAATATTGCAAATATGATTTTGTTGCAGATTTTTCCAATACACTAGTTTGTCACATTAGAGCTACCAATGCATTGAGGGGCAGTTGCGGTCCCCACCCGTTACTTACTAAGTATAATTCATTCTTCATATGGAAAGGTTGAAACATAATATAAAAATCCATATTAAAACTATCATACAAAATGTATATAATATAACCATAAAGCATGAATGGTATAAATGTAGCACATCCATAGTCAAAAATACCAAAAAAACATCAATAAAATATGGAAGATTGTATCATAATAAATCAACTTCAATCAAATGTAATATCCAATGAAGTATGTTGACATAGATAAAATCAATCCAAATACAATTTGAGTGAAATATCTATTTCTATTTTGAAATCAATTAAAACTAAAGAAAATATTTATTTTATAAATATTCACATAAGCTTGTAAGGGATTCTATGAAGGTGTTATAATGGTGAAAATCTGCACCCAATGTATATGTTAAAAAATATTCTTTCCATAATTTGTCGAAAAGGTCATAAAGTGCCATGTTTGGAAAACGAAGGAATGATTCCTTTTAATTTTTTTTATAAAATGTAAAAAAATGGAATAAGTGACATTAAAAAATAGTCTCTGAAATAGTAAAAATGTTTTTAATTATATTTTTAGAAAACATGGATGTAGATGATAAATAAGTCCCAGTTGATACTTACATATAAACAACTCAGATAATAAATAGTTGGAAAATGTATCCTTTTCCTTGAACATTTCCTTAGTCAAGGGTATGTTAACATCTTGTATAATGGTTAATTAATTGTTATTAATTTATAAAAGAACCAAATACATAAATATTATATCTTATGTGATCTAATAATATTGCATTGTTAATGATATTGTAGTAGTTTCATTGTTTTGGGTTTTAATTGATTCATTTTCCATTATATTTTTTACTACGAATGTCATGTTTGTTATATATAGGATGTATTTGAATAATATATTTAATGATATTATGTTCATAAACATTATTTTTAATTATCAAGTGAAAATTATCCTTGAATGGTTGCATTGGGAAATAAAATCTCATCGCATCGTGGAGACGGTAAAACTTACATACGCATGAGTGATTATATCATTCTATTAGTGGTGATAAAATATGTAATTGAATGTTAGATAATATATAAATAATCCTTAAAATTTTATATTTATTATTTAAATCAGTTATAATCACTATTATTCCTAACCAAATAATGAAGTTTTGATAAAAAAAACTACACCCCGATAAGGAGACGGTATGTCCTCCGTACGCACATATGGTGAATTGATTCAATCATAAAATAGATAGAATATATAATATGGTTTGAAAATATTTATAATAAAATGACATTATTTATAATTAATTTAATTTATTATAATAGTATGGGAAAAAAATGAATGAAGAAGAGGATGAAGAAAAGATCTTTGAAATAGGTGATGATGTAATTACCTCTTCTTCAATTTCTTCCTTTTGATTTGAACAAAAAGTGATCCTTAAGTTGGCTTTATGATATATGTAATTCCTCTAAGATTAATTGAGAGTAGTTGGGAGGATATTTAATTATGTTATAGCTGATCCAAAAGAATTTAGAGGTGTGAAATTAAGAGAATGTGAGAACCCATTTATAAAAGAAGTGATGGTCACTTTAGGAAAATCTTGAAATATTCTTTTATTAAAAATTCATTATCAGTTTCTAATATCTCTAAATAAATTTATTTTTAGGATAATGTGGGGATGGTTCAATTACCTCTCATAAAATAGGTTTTAAAAAAGTTTAGGCTTCCATATTAACCTTGTATTTTAGATTTAACTTCTAGTTAAATAGTTTAACTTTTACCATTTCTTCATGTATTATTATAATAGATGGTTAATAAACATACAAATAAAATGCCTAGATAACAAAAAGTTGTTAATTAATGAAATATATATAATTATATATGTCCTTTTGATGAGCATTATGTTTTTGGGAATATTATATAATTTCAAAAAATAGTATTTGTTTTAAAAACTCATTTATGTCTAATTTGACAGTATTTTGTATTTGGTTTTTGTGAATGTCATAACAACTTGATTATTTCGAACAATATATATTTAATAAACAAAAAAAATTCATAATTACCTAAAAAATAATGGTTTGGAATCCAAAAATTATAATTATATTTGTTTAAATATTTATATTTTCATTTAAGTGATTATTTAATTAATAAGGAAAATACGGAATCATTATTGTGTCATAATTTAATATATTTATATTATGTCTAAAATTATAAATAAAATACCATGGTGTATGAAATATTATTATATTTCTAATAAAAATTTATTGTCTAAAATATCACTTATATGAACCCTTATAAAAATTGTTTTACTAAAAGATATATGTTTATGTTATAATTTCATTAACATTAAATTAATTTATATAAATTGTCATTTTAATTAACAAGTGGCTCCATGTGGTCCAAAAATTTACCCAAGGATGTCCTTTTTCGGAAATGTATCTTTCAATAGTGTTAGGACATGTGTTCGGGTAACTTAATACTATTATAATATTATTTTTTACCCTTATTTACTGAATTTACATTTTAAGCATGGTAAATAAGATATTTACAAAAGATACTATTCATAATTTTTAAAAAAATTAACTTATTTACAGATTTTGGACAGTATAATTCCAAATATGGAATCCATTTTTTGCAAATTGAGAACATAGAAGATACAGAAATTACTTTAAAAATAATTACCCTTGTCAAAACTAAAAAAACAGGTTTTAAGAAGAAAGAAAATATCAAAATATCGACATGTGTTTATATAAAATTTAAATATGAAATTACATCCAATTACCTAAATTATTTTAGATGGTAAAAATATAATCTAATTATAATTTAAAACTACTCAAATTTAGAATTTAACACTAAAAATTATTTTGATTAAAATAGTTGTTTTTAATTAAAATTTAATATTTTTCTCTATTAATCCAAATATGAATGTTACCATAAAAATACAAACAATTAACCGTATGATAAATTTTGATATTATGAATCCAAAAATGAATTCCAATGTGAGAACTAAAATTTATAAAATTTCAAAGGGAGAGTATTACTTTCCATAATTATTTTTAAAACGTCTAGGTTGATAGGTCGTGGTGCGCATGAACTCGTTGTTGAATAGATCTCATGATTTTGTATTATTGAAATAGAAACAAGTCTTGGAAGCATGGGATGATACATATAATACATAAAAAACATGTTTACGATGATTATCAGTGTCCTCTATGAATTTTATCCAACATTTCTGATAGTTAGCACTCAACACTGAATAAGGATCTTTTGAAGTTGGTGAAATTAAGAGAGATGTTTAATGTATTTCCCATATCCTACAACTCACCCACTAGTCATTCCATTATATATTTTTTTATAAAAAATAAGTAGGCACCTATTTGTTATTTTTAAAAATATCAATAATAATACTAATTATGAGCTAAATACAAGGTATATTCCTAGCTATTTCAATTTTAAAAGAAAACATTCCCCAACAATGATGGTGAATATCAACCATCGCTCACTCAGCTGACTTCAACACTAATGGAATTGTACTAAATCAAAAAACACAACTCAATATAACATCTCATATATTATCCACACAATACATTATGGTTAATAATATAAATGACAAAAAATTCCAGGTTTCACACCATGAAATTCCAAAAGAATTCAACCCATACACAAACACATTCATTCCACCCTATAGATATGTGTAAAAGATTCAATAAATCACTACCCAAGAAATTAAATAAAAATAAATCCATGGTATTATAGTACCATTATGAGTTTGATAATAACAATCTTTATCCTTTATTTACCAATGATCCTCTTTCACCAAATAATCTGGATAACCATCAGTAGTGAATCACACACCAAAACTAACCATGGAATCCACATTGAACATGGAAGATAAAATTTTCTACTCTAACTAAACTTGTAATAAGAATATAGGGAAGATAAGATACATCTTATCATAGGTCAAATCTATCCCTTAACTAAATTTATAATAAATTCCACATAAATTACAAAATGATACTTTAAAATATATAAATAATTATTGAACACATCATGATCAAACCTCAATTCCACAAACATGTTGTTATATGGAGGATTCATTTTTAGATAGGAAATACCCACATGGATACGACATATATATGGATGAACATACAATAAGAGTATAATTAGAATAATAACTGATCACTATATGATTCATATGACAATAATATTTGTTACCATTAACGATTTATTAGAGATAGGGGTCAACTAATGGGTTATTATTATTCCGGATAAGGATAAGTCATCGACGAAAAAAATTTATGGTCTCCCTAGATTGAAAAAAAAATTCAAGACCCCCATAATATAATTTTTCTATGTAACCAAAAAAAATATTTACATGACCACTAACTGAAAACAGAGTCCCCAAGAACACCCACCAAGATACCACTAAAACATGACTGTACCAACCAAGGCCTCACTCGATCCAATGGTAATTCAATAGTGCTACCACAATAAAATTTACAATAGGCCAGGTGTCGGTTTCTAGCTTCCAGTAAGCATAACTCATGACATGGATAGCCTTATCCTATCTATCCTAATAATATATACATATATCTAACACCTAATGTTACAAAAAATATAATAGGATATATATGTATACTAGACATAAAAAGCTTTACATAATGTATGCATGAGAATACATGTCTCGGTATATCCTATAAATAAAATTAAACATCAATAGTATGTACGATACACTCCTTGAAAACACGATAATGGAAGGTCTTCTTTGTTTCATGGTAATATGGATCAAACACTACAGTCAATAAACACCACTACAATATCAAGTCACTATGGTGTAAAAATGCACTAACAATCAGCATCTTACATGAGCTCTGAAAAATACACAAAATCATTATGTACAGTCAATCCATATAAAAACCTGTGGATTATTTTTATAGACACACCATGTTTGGTAATAATACAATTACTTGGGTGAAAATAACATAAACTCACTAGATTCTTGAAAAATCACAAATTCAACAAAATAAATAATTCATCTCAAATATGATAATGAGAGATAGCCGACAAGAATACAATGTGGGAAAAAATAACTCTTTGTTATCTCAATACACTAGGTAGTAAATATTTTTGAATTTAATAGATATAATGAATAATTCATATATGATTAATCACTACTAGTTTTGGGAATAAATGGATATTCCAATCATATTATTTTTAACTCCCAAACGATATAAGACACCATAAAACTAGAAATATTATATTAATATAGATAAAAAAATGATTGTAGTCAATATACATCCACATGTTGCACCATATGGGAAACTAGAGGGTTCCTAAAATCTCACTATCCTTGAAGAATCCCATGCATCATTACATTTCTATTATCATATAATTATAGAACCATGAAGTGAACCTAATATATCCAAGAATCATTCAAACAAATGAATAGTCATCCACACCCGCTATTAAATCATAAAAATTCAACAATAAATATTTATATGTTCCCTCATTGTAAAACCCACACTACATCTTAATAATTTTAATGGAGGATCATGTATCCTCGGTGGACTAAGAAATATTGACTCTATTGTATTACCATTCAATTCTAGGAAAGTTGTGTAACCTCAAAAGATCAGAAGTTTTGGCCTTGTGCCTCAATGATGTATCCATAAATCGAAGGAGTACTAACCCTAATAGATAATGAACACCTATCTAGAGATATAGGAAAGGAAGTACTAAGTCCAATAGGGGACCATCAACTCACTAGGGCTCTAGGAGTATTAGTACCAACTATCTAGAAAGAGAACCTACATCAATGATATATGTTAGAGAGTACATACTCTACATGAAATATGGTATATGGGGAAACCCTTCCCCAATATAGTCACACTATTATGGGAGTATCATCTGTAAAACCAACTCAAAAGATCATGCTTGATCCCTAACATTGAATACGCATCGTTTTAGAAGAAACCCAAATCACACCACTTAAAGACATATCTAGAATATAAAAGTGAAGGCCAACATCACATAATATAAATAGAAAACACATAATCGACTATTATCATACCCAAATCAGTCTCTATACTAGTAGATATGGAACGATAGTGTATATTGAAGTATTATAGAACTTGTCCCATCTGGTGCACGATTCATAGAATAGAGATCCGAAGTGAACAACATGTTGGATGAGGTACAAGACATGTAATTCCATGGGAGGGGATTAGTATATACCATGTTTCTCATGTTTTTTCTACCAATGAATCAAAATATACTATATGGATACAAAAAATTTCTAAGAAACATTAATATTTTGGGCATGTAATTCTTGTAAAAACCATGCAAGCTAATCAAGGATAATATAAATGTATATTTTATTATAAAGTTCATCGTCTTTAACTATACATAAAACCATATCTACCAAATTTTCTAAAGTAAAAAACATCGATTAATCAAAATTATATTCTAATTTTTATGTATTTTATATAAAAATTTCATCCCCCCTTCTACAGTATTTAATAGAATTATTTCTGAAATATATAATGGAAACATCATATGTGGATAAAGCCACTCTAGAAACCCATTTATAGCTCCTAATCATAACAAAATAGAATAAATCATCACCCAAAAAAATCCCTTTCATACCTCACTCTTGAATATACAATTTTATCCACCCTATCTTTTATTTTTGATCCATCAATAATACTTCTAAATGTCATTAACACTAATATCTACATGTAAATAAAAATGTAAATCTAACCGTTGATTGAGATTTGAAGTAGATTGAAGGTTGAATCCTTGATCTTCAGCAGTATAATGATTAATTCATAAATAATTAAGGGGGAAGTCCATAGTGAAAAAATTAAAAATCATTGATGGATATTGTGATGTTGAATAGTAACCTCAAGTGAAAATACACAAAAAGGTGGGAGAAAATCACAATATATAATTCTAGTCCAATAATGACTTATTTTTGAGAAGGCCAGGTGATTGGTGGAATGAATAAATCCAATGTATAAAAATATTCCATACGTGAATTCATAAAAAATTGAAATAATATAAAATTAAAAAAACCTACCTCCTAGAAAAAAGTATTTTGTTCAATTCATTTTCAGCACAATGGTTTGGTTTATTTTTTCTTGGAAAATCTATATCCCATCATTAATCACAATCTATTTTCAATTATACCATGATATGGCCAATATGTACTATCCCACATCCTCTATGGTTTATTTAGATTCCATTTATTGATAAACCAAGAGACAAACCTTAAGGACTATTTTATAGGTTGTTTGAGGAATCATACATCTAATCCAATGGTAAAACAAAAAATCTTTAATAAATTTTACTAATGATAACCTATATTAAATACCCTAGTTTTAAACTGACCTCACACTATCCCAATGAAAAAACGCCCATTCTAGATTAAACTAAAGAATATATTTTCTAATACAAATATCTATATCATATATATATGTAATTTAGTTAAAAAACACGTTTGTTGTCTAAAAATAATAAATAATTTTTTTATTATATTTGTGACTGAGTGACACACACTTTTCCTCAACTAGCATAGAATTAGGTTTAATACAATATTTTAGTACCAAAAAACCATTAGAAAATATTTATGTGGAAATATTCTAGGGGTATAATATTTTTTTTCTCCAACTAAGTCCTTATGACTCCAATATTTTGAATATAAGATAATTTAAACTAGAAATAATAAGATTCACTATAAATTTAACGTCATAATGTTTATATCTAAATAGAAAACAATCCAACAATACTTCTTATTGTGGTGGAACCAATTCATTTCATAAAAAGTGAATCATGGCAACCATTCACTTGAATAAATGTGGAATCTATGTTCCTAAATTTATGAAGCATAATCATTTCACAAAGTGATCCCCTTTGAATAATTTTCTAACATTTTTCTTTATACATAGAAAAAAAAAGTTTCCTTCAATATTCCACATATTAATTCCACCTCATCTAATGGTCATTATTTATAGGTTTTTTCTATCCATACAGTATCTCACCACCTAATTTTAAACCATTATAAAATAATTTAAATTTACTTCGATGTTTAGAATAAGTGTTTTTAAAAAATTAAGTATAAATATTGAATTTCTGGTAATATATGAGTGTAAAATATTTATAATTGTTACCCAACCTCATAAGGATAATGTTTTTTAACTATTTAGTGATATACGAAAAAATCCACGGGTAGTAAAGGATTTATATATTATATTAGGAAAAAATGATCCCCAAAGTTTTCCATTAGATATATTATATTATTAATACTCAATATTTCTTCAATAATTTTACTCTCTTAGATATGAAGAACATGGGAATATAAGAATTTGTTATTTCATGTTGGATCCATGGGTTACTCTTTTTTTCTACAATCGTTGTAAATATTTTTCAAATAATGGAAATATTTTTACATATAGTTAATGAAGAATAGAGTGTCTTCCGAAAATAATAAATGTGACACAAAATAGAATATGAGCGTACCACGATATGTTTATACAACTCTAAAGAAGATGCTGATTTTGATATTTCTATAGAGAGTTTAAAATCTTTGATAAATAAGATAAGGGAATGAGAATCCCATTATCTGAATCTTGTCAAATAATTGAAAAACCAGATCTTATTTCCCCTGAGAGAGATAATAACCATGGAGATGTGGAGAAATTGATGTGAATTTCAGAAAATTACTCTAAGAAACCAAGTATTTTATAATCCTCATGATAAAATTTGACTTCTAAAACACATTTTTTCCATTACCTTCACCATGATGTTTGAGTAAATCTTTTTTAATGAAATCACAGATAATTTCTTATGAAAATCAATTGACCCCTTTCATATTCCTACCTTTGATAAAAATATATAATATTTCATATTTTTTCATGGAGATCAAATATGGTATTCCTTCATTAATAATGTTATTAAATATAATATACATGATCTTATACAATCTTATCATATATTATTGGCTAAATGTTTTCCGGCCCCTTGCCTTGGGATTGAGAATAATTGATAAGAAAAATTCCACTTTAGGTGGATCAACCCTTCTAATAGAATCCTAAAATATAATATATTATAATATCATTGATTATATCACATTTTATTGAATAAGTGGATCTTGGAAAGTTAACATGTTAAAAAATTTACTCTATATTGTGGTTTTTCATTGCCTTCTTAACTTATACCTTTTTTATAATCCCATCCAAATTCATAATGATAAGGTTATCAACTAGGAAATGAATATTATTGAATAGGGATTTCATTGGTATCATTTGGAAAAAGTGTATAAATGTAACACTTTATATTAGAATATCCAGAACACGTTTAACATGTAAATTGTATTAAAATTAGAATTTAGACAGGTAAAAACAATTTTTATTACATTTTTAGCATCTATAAGTTCAATTTTCTCCCAATAATAGAATTCCATGTTTATTTTTTCATGGTGCACAAAACAATTCTATAATCAAAATAATTCTTTTAAACCTTATTATAATATCTAATAAAAAATCTCTTGACAGTAATATCTCATGTGGGAATTGTATTCAATTAGTAATAATATTATTTAAAATAAATTATTATGAATTAAAATATATAACTTATAGGTCATGGGAAAACAAGAAATTGTATTTCAAAAAGTAACATGGGTAAAAATTTATATAAAATATAAAATAATTTAAAAATTATTTTCATATCATGTTTCAGAATAAATCATATTATAAACCATGTACCATAGAATGATCAACATAGTAATTGATAATAATTTTTTTTAAAAATATCTATTTATTATATCAAAAGATAAAATAAGATGAAAACATATAAAAATTTAAAATTTTTATATAATTCATGCTTAAAAATAATTTCTAATTACATATATAACAACCTGACATGTGTACATTATTAGAACCAACCCAGTTAATCACAAGGAGCTTACAATTTTACTAAATCACAATTATTTTTAATAAACATTGATGGATAAGTTATAAAATAGTGGGATATTTAATTTCAACTTTTAATATGAATTAGCATATAAATAATTAATATCATTAGATAGTGTCCCTATATAACCCATAGTTACATTGATCATGATATGACATGTCATAGGTATTCATGAGTGGAAGACAATATTATTTAGATAGTTGGGAAAAAATATGAATTAACTATAAATATATCCATATCCACTATACCATGGTTGAAATCATATATACAGTCTATAAAGACACTAAAACATGATAAAAACAACTTAACAAATATATAGAAATCCAAACATGGATGAATGGTGAAAAATTAAAGTTACAGGTGAGTGTGATATCATGAAGAACATGTCGGATAACCACATTATACCCTTCTCACACATCAAACAAAAATATCAAAAGGGTTTATCCAAAACCTACACACCATGTTGGATGTCACACCATACATTAATTCTTTCAACCATAATTCATAGGGGGTTCTTACCTATATGGTTCATTTAGAAAAAAAGTTTACAAATATTCTAGAGGAACACAAATATATTTTGAATAAAATTTACCCCTTGAAATACCCACCCATCCTTATCTATTGATCTATAAATCAACGTGTTCAATAAAATAGTAAAATGTTATATGGTGGTAATAAATAAACATGTTTTATACACAAGAAGGATATCAATATGAAATTAAACATGATTTTTATATCCCTAATGTATATAAATTTCATGAAATAAAAAAATCTATTACTCTTAAGTGGATTCAGCTATTCCTTTTTGGATATAATATCAGATTCCATATTGATTACTAATCCACCAATAGAGAGCTATCAATCAAGGATGTTTTTCATAACAAGTCATAAATAAGTGGAAATTCACAGATATATATATATATGGGTGTTTGTGTCTATATTCATGGATGCAAATACATTTGTATGTTTTAATGAATAAATGTATGTATATATAATCATTCTGATGGAGATGAAACTATAAAATCAGATCAGCTTTATCCATACCTTATATAAAACTCATTATGTATTGATAAATAACATGTGTGTCTATGTGTGTGTATGTGTCTATATATTTATATATATATATATATGTCAATAATTATATATATAAACAATTAACCCACTACTATATTCCAATAGACACATTATAAGGAGCTATATCTTTTATACATATAATCCTAGGTATAGCTTTAACACTTGTATCAAGACGAAACTGATAAAAAAATGATTCAATACATGTATATACATTACATTGTAATAAAAGGCTATAAATATGAAATATCTTCATTTAATCCTATAAACCTCATCAATATTATATATTCAAAACATGACAGTTTGAGTATACTTGTATAGAATCCTTATTCGAATCAATATGATTTTATAAACCAAACTCCAGAACAAAATATATCATGAAATCATTAATATATATTTAAAAACTCATCATGGATAAATAAATAATCTAATATTGGGAAAACCATAACAAAAAGTTAATCATTATCAATATGTACATGAATTAAAAATACGTTCATATAATCATAAAAATGAATTTCTAGAAAAAATCGGAAAATATTGTGTGTAATAGGGATAAATAATTACCTAACAATTCTATATGAAAGTAATTACACTGTAATAAACCATAAATAATTTATAAACCAAAAGAATACATTAATGGAAACTCATACCATAGATTAGTCATCACTAAAATATATGGATATAATAAATATTTCCTAATCAATGAATAATGTTCTATAATCCAATTATATACAAGCATTTTCAAATTTGTATTTTGAATATGAAATTTATTACATTTTTTTCAAAAAACATTATTCATGTTATCTTATTTATAAATTTACCACTATATTTTCAATATCATTAAATTTTGATAGAAAGATAAATGACCACATACCTTAGCCAATTCTGATTTAAATACGTATGCTTAACCCTCAAAAGTATGTATGATATATTTTTTTATTCCTTCGATTTATTTTGTTTTACACTAGAGTAATGTAAGCTTGTGCTATACGCAACATTGGCATACCTTGAGGTATAAAGAACCCTTTGATTATCTTGTGTAACACACAATTTAAATTTATTTTGATAGAATTAATTTCACTCAATAAAATGTTTAGGTAAAAACCTAAAAATTATTATGGTATATTATAAAATAGTCTTTATAATGGGTGGTATAAAAAATATTAAATTTCTTCTGAATGACATTTTAAAATCAAATATGTTATTTTATAAAAAAAACTAATTTTTATGTATTTTATTACTGTAATTTATATGTAATATATTTAATCAAATGTTTTCAATTCATCTTATATGTTTTCCAGACATGACATAAGAACAAGATCAATTTTTTGGATAAAAGAATTATTCTAAAAAATGCAGATTTTTCACCTTTTGACGGTGCACACATTTTAAATATAGTTTAAAAACTTTTATATATTATATTTCACAAAATAAACATCTTCTTTGATATAGTGATATTAAAATTTACTTTGAAGGAAATATTCAAATATTTTTGACATGTTTTGAGTATTGAGTAATAGAAAAAATAAATTCAAGTTTAATTAAAAACAACTTTATTCATCAAAAATAATAATGTAGAAATATTATATTATTGAATGGTTTATAAGTATAAGTAGAATAAATTATTTTCATTTTAATATAATTTTTTTCTTTGTTATTAGTTTTACCCTGAATGTTGATGTAAAACCTTTTCAATATTTTGCAATGTTTTAATATTTAAAACCCCATTTTTACGACAATGAGATTAATTTTATATTATTTACTGAATCTTCTATGTTTCCAAATATTGAAAGTATATTCCATATTTGTATTGACTTCGTCCGAATTATTTAAATATCTTTGTTATATTTTTATACATTATTAATAGAAACTTGACTAATTTTTTTTAATATGGTAAAAATGAAAATCAGGTAATTAAGGGTAAAATTAATATAATAAAATTACAATAAAACATTTCCTATTATAATTGGATGAGTTTTTTTAGAACTATATTATCTTAAGGTCGAAATCATATCAATTGGAAGTCACTTGGGTGAGAATAAGACATTTAATTTATTTTATTTAATTAAAAGATAGATTTGTCTTACAAATATTTTTATAATTATATCAATTTTAATATAAGGTTATTTGAAAGATAAATTAGACTATAAATACTCACATTAGTGATAAGATATTATTATTTATCATGTAATTTTATTTTGAAATTTTATGAAATAAAATTTTACTTTAATATCTTATACATTAATGGTGTCAAAATTATTTAATTGATGAAAAATGAATAATTTTTTAATGATAATAACTATTAAAAGACACTAAAACGTAACCAAATATTATTCATCAAGTATATATTTACCACAATCATCCAAATGTTGATTTTATATCCACTTTGATCTATATGGAATGGATTATGACACTTATAATGTTTTATTTAAAGTGATATCAAATTTATCACATCCTTGGTTTAATAAATATAATATTTTTAATATATGAATGTCAAGAAACTTTATTTGACCAAATATATTAATATGAAATCTATAAGATTAACTTTCATTTTGGTATTTTATTTTTATTTTTAATTCAAAAAATAATTATATCAAATAATTAAACAATAAAGATGTAAAAATTATTTTAAAAATCAAAATTCCAAATTAATGTTATTGGATTTATTAAAATTAATATAATTTGAAATAATTAATATATCAAAATAATTTTATATAAGAACATAACCCATTATAGATATAATAAAATATTTTTTTTAAGATGACATCTTATATTGATATTTTTAAAAATTAATAAATTGGATAGTGTCAAAATTGACACATTTGATTACATACCAATGTTATGTATTATTAAATTATTCAAAAATCATAATACATTTATTAAAACTATAGATAAAATATTATATAGTATAAATGTTATAAATTATTCATTTATGGTCTAATTTATATCAAATAAAAAAAATTACACCATTTTAATATTGTATAATTTGTAACTTTTTTAAAATTAAAACAGAATAACTAAGGGTTAATTGCAGCGATAAGGTTAAAAATAACTTAAAAATTGTCTAATTTGTAAACAAACATGAAAAAATTATCTCATTCTATCATATAATCAATATCATTTGGGTGGTATTTGTATTTAGGTAGATTTATTATAATTTAATATTTTTGGAGAATCCAAAATTACCCCTCACCTCAATAATATAAGGGCACATCCCCTTCACTTCTCCACTTCATTTTGAGAATTAATGTTATTATATACCCTTCACATTTCTCTTAAAAACAACCTTTGTCACATTTTTTCTGTTCTTTTGTTCTCAAAAGACAAAACATAGTACCTTTAAGAGGATATCTAGAGGGAGGTCGCCGGAAAAGAGGTAATCTATTTTATTGACTCTCCCTAAATCATTTTTTCTTCTACATCCTGTTACATTATTGTATCATTCGTTATTTAATAAATTCACAATTAGATATATAATAAGATTTTATTATTTTTATTTTAATATTTTATTCCACCTCTTATCCATCATATGAAAAATGAAATCACCAGGCATACATATGTACAACATACAATATTTTCACTGTAGTGTAATCATTTTTTCACCACCACCATTATGAAGAAGGTTTAATAATGGAAATAATAACTAAATATTATTATTATAACATGATATATAATCTGTAAAAAAATTTACCATTCACTTCTACATCATTTCAAAATTATTGGAATGATATTGTTGCTCGTGTGAATGTATGACCTACCATTTCCACGATGCGATGTAATTAATTCCACATGATATCCACTAAAACTTGATTATATAATTGTATATAATAAATATATATTATATATTATCTTAATATAATTTTATAATGATATAACTATGACCTCATAGGGATTATAAGAACTTATTGGCCCAAATATGTATAAGAAAATAAAGCTGTTAAAACTTGAATTATAAGTAATAGTTAACTATTATTAAAAAATAATTATGTATGATCATATATGATATCCGTAAAATGACTATGATTATGGAATAATTCAATGATATTTGTTAAATCATTATACATGTGGTTTTTATACATAAAATGGATATTAGAAATTATGTAAGGGATTATTTTGTATCGCTTTTATTTCAATGGGACATATGCTATATACACCACCTATTTCATTTGTGTGGTGTTTTTGTTTCCATTGATTTGTTTTATTCTTGTTGTTATGGTTTTTATATTTAAAAATTTATATAGTATTCATCATTTTATGCGTAATACAATTTTACTAATTATATATTGGTAAAATCAATTTTCGTAATATCACTATTATCTGAGAATGTTTGTACGTAACATTTTACTGGAGTATATTTATAATCCACCTACATGTTTCCAAAATATATAATATTTTTTATATTATTTTAAATATTTTTGAAGTATATTTTACCCATTGGAAAATTTTAATTAAATTTTATGAAAGGAATCTTTTTTTTCATTTTTGATATGAGGTACATATTGACTTATTTAGTAAAAGTACTAGAAGAATATTTTTTTAACTTATACAACATGAATGGATTTATATGATTTCCTAATGACATATTCTCATGAAGATTACCTTAAATGTTTTAATTTTTATTTTCAAAGAAATTATTTTCTTTTAAATTTGTGTTTGGGATTTAATAGATGAAGATGTTTTGGAAAAATAAAGGATATTTTCAACCTGAATTAATCTCAAATGTTTTATCAAAATTTTCATCCATATAATAAGACATTGTTTAATAGGAGTATGATTCATGTATACTATAAATATTATTACAACGGTTTTATTATATTTATTATATAGTTATATTTATGAAATCCAGTAGTTTTATATGGATTATTTTATGATGGAATTATATATATGAACCCCATTTTATTCTTTGGGTTATGCTATGTTTAATTATTTAAATTTTTTGTGTCACACATAAAAATGATTTCATTATGTGATGTGTGGGACTTATATCTCCCTCAAATTCACAGGATAAATATTTATATCTCATTAGATAGTTAGGACATGAATCGAATGTAAATTTAGTTTAGTAATATAGTGCAGGAACAAGGAGTAAACTCTATTCAGTAATGGACATTGTCCAGTTTGATGGTCTTGGTAATAAGAC
This sequence comes from Viscum album, assembly GCA_963277665.1. Classification (NCBI taxonomy): domain Eukaryota; kingdom Viridiplantae; phylum Streptophyta; class Magnoliopsida; order Santalales; family Viscaceae; genus Viscum; species Viscum album. The sequence continues at coordinate 440,453,268 of OY728142.1, forward strand.
TTGGATAATATGAAAATTATTTTCTATGTTTATTTTTTTTGAACAACTCCATTTTTATTTCAGTTATATTTTACCATGGTTCGTTTTTCTTTATGATTTATTTGTTGTGATCTTCAAATACTTATTTCATGACTCCAGTTATTGATATTTTTTATTGATAGTATGATTTTCACAATTTTGTCCATGTTTTTAAATTATTATGTTTATGTTTTTATTTATATGCTCTATGTTTATAGAAATTGAGAATTAGAGATCACCTTTTTAATATTATTTATTTTCCCCCGGATATTAAGAAAGGTTTTAAAAAGACAAACTATAGGGGAAGATCTTTATGGGAGATGTTGACGACCTTTCACCAAGATAGCAGAATGTGTTCTCCATTTCCAAAGACACTTACCGATTACAATATTTGAGAATATTCTTGGTGTCATGTGTTAAGTATTATGAAAACATAATGTAATGTCCATGTACATCAATATCGGGTCTCTATAGTTGGTAAAATAGTGGAGGTTCAAATAGAATTTGGAAAATAAGATGATGGATAATGGAATGATATTACTCATGAGAAACCAAATGAAATTGGTGTTTGAAGGAGAAACATCATTACTATTCCAAACCATCAACCTGAAAATATGATAAATAATCTAAAAATCAATGGGTTTTCTGACCCACCTAAAAAGTGAAATGTAGAGTTTCATGGTGATCATAGAGGAAATAATGTTAAATTTTACTCAGGTAAATCATGTAGGAATAGGAAACAAGGATAATGTTTCAAAGGAACTGTAATATGTTTTGACTGTGGAAAATTTCGACACAAATCCAATAATTATAAATGAAAAAGATTAGTTAAAAAAAGGACAATGATAATTGCAATTTTACGACATCAACAATGGTTAAATGTCTTAATTGTGGAATTTATGGGAATTATGAAAATATATTCCCTTGGGAAAAAATATCTTCAATAGATTTAACATGGTCATATAGGGAGAATTGATGTTTCATATGATTAAGATAATACAAATTACATATGAGATTAAATAAGTGTTAATGAATAAATTTATCCCTAATGGTTTTGATTTAGGAAGATTGTGGAAGGATATCGTTTTTAGAAAGAATTATTATGTATGACTAATTTTATGTTATTATGTTATAAATAAACCTGTATTTATTATTACACTATTATTTTCCTTAGGTATATGAATATAAATGTTGACTTGTACTAGTAACCATGGAATGTGACTGGAATAATAAGTTGAAAAAGAAATTATTAAGGGAAGGATACCTATTAATATGATAATGATGATTTGATAATAATATTATGGGTTTTAATAAGTAAATTGGATGGTAATTATTTCATTAAAACACATTAAAGAGTTTTTTAAAATGGGTTTATGCAATTAGGGATGAAGATTGTAACTTTTTTTTAATTAATAATAAGGAATATTTCTTGTTTGAATATATATATATATATGGATGTTCATGTTATTATCAATAGAATACATGATGAATGTGTTCAAATGACTATAATGTGACCATCAAGGGATACCTTTTGATATATGGGAGATTAATGTTAATCTAATTTAGTTCACATATTTATAAAGATTGGGATTTCCATATTTTAGAATGATTGAATGGTTATCCATTTAGGGAAAGACTACATTAAAACTCAGATTAATATTGTAAAATTAATTTATTATCTCACAATCAGTAGACTTATTCATATTTTATGACTTTTTATAACATTTTTTGTTGTGATTAAGATGGATAAAATTAACAATCATTCTATATGTAGATATCATGATCTACTAACACTTTCAGAATAAAAAATTCATTTAAATTTATTTGAATAAGATATGAAGTGGAAATTTTTCATGGAATGACCAATGATGAAATTTTACTAAAATAAATTAACTATTTCCTCCAAAGAAAAATTCAACTTTAGAGAAAATATATTGAAAAAAAAAATTATCCTAGTATCGTGTTGTCTGATGAATATGATGGTACCCTATACCATTCAACATTTATGGTTCTTCGATTTTAAACTTTTTCCTAACCATTTATCTATCACTATGCATCCGAAAATTATAGTTATATTTCTCTATCATATCCTGGTTTTATCTTCCCACAAATGTTCTATAATCTGTAAACCCCGGGACGAGTTACCTTTGGTAACCCTAATGTTTCTAACTTTCCTTTTTTAAAATGATGTTCTAGCATTACCTTTTATGATGTGGATTTATATTAAAGAAACATTCAACTATTAAAGTATTTATAATCCTAATGAATTTAGAGGTTGAAATTTATTATTCGGGGGTTGAATGTGACACCACAAGATTTTGATGATATAGATTTTTTTTAAATTTCATTGATGTCTTGGTTTATATGATAATCCACATTAGGCTTCCACTAAATGGAACACCGACTTATCTAATGGTATACACAACACTACGGTTGGATTGTGTCACATGAAATTTTAGGTTATATTGATATATTTCATTTCACTCAAAACAGAGTTTCATTAAACAACTAAATATTACTTTTTAAACTAATATCCTATTCATTGTAATGGTGGGTATGAACAGTTTTAACATTTCTTTGAAAAACAAATTAAATGAAAATATCTGAATTTATAAAATAATAAATTCAACATTTAAGGATTTTTATTAATGTAGTATATATGTAATAAATTCAATAAATTGTTTAAAATTCATCTTATATGTTTTATATAGATTCTATAAGAACAACTTCAATTTATTAGACTAAAGTATTTCCTCAAAAATGCATTTTCCTACTTTTGATAGCTCTCCCATTTGAGATCTAGTTTTTTACACTCTTATGAATTATATCTATCAAAATATAAATCTTATTTAAAACTTGGATATAAAAATTTACACTCATTCAATTATAAATATTTTTTAAGAAAAGTTTTTTCTTTTGATGAATAGTAAAAGTATATAAAATTTTATTTGAAACCATATCATTTCATCGATATAATTTATGGGGAAAAATTAAATTATTGAATGGTTTTACTGTATATATAGAATAAATTTTTACCATTTAATATAATGTTGGTCCTTGGAATTAATTTTATGTTGAATATTGATGTATAACCATTACAATATTTTTCAATATTTTAACTATTAAAAACCAGTTTTTATGAAAATGAGATTAATTTTAAATTAATTATCACAAATTATGTGTTTTGAATTTTGAAAACATGATTACATAATTGGAATCAGTAGTAAAAAAATATTTAAATTTCATTATTATATTTTTTGAATTATGAATCGTAACATCATTAATTTTTATCAGTACAACAAATACAGTAAATAGAGTAATTAAGGGTAAAATAATATTATAAAACTACCATAAAAATTTTTCTAATATCATTGGATCAGTTTTTTATGACCAAAATCATCATTGGTTGGAAATTTTATCCTTTTTTATTTCTCCTATGTGAGATTAATAAATTTAATTTAATTTATATTTAGAAATGTTAAATATGTTTTAGTCAAATTTTCATTGCTATATAATATTTAATGTATGGTTATATAGAAGTTAAATTAGACTATAAATACTAATTTCGAATGTGGGGTTTTTAAATTAAAATGTGTATTTATTTCTATTTTTTAAGAAATAAATATTTAGCTTAATATCATATCCATTAAAGATGCATAAATTATTTAATTAATGAAAAATCAATAATATAGATTTTATTAAACTGATAATATACATTAAAAGACAATAACACATTTCTAAATCATATTTTTGGACTATATATTGACCAAAATCTTTAAAGGGTATATTTATTGACCATTTGGATCCATATAGAATGGATTATGAAACTTATAATTTTTTATTTTAATAAATGATAATGTTGTCACATTCACATTTTATTAAATATAACATTTTATAGATTGAATTTTCCAGGAGAAATATTTAACTAATAATATCAATCAAAAATATTGAAGAATTTTCTTCATTACATTAGTTTAGTTTAAATTTATATTAATCACATAAGTATATAAAATAAGTATACACTACATGTATAATAATTATTTTATTAACAATAATACCGATAAATGTTTTCAAGAATATTAAAATAAAACTAACATGGAAAAATTAAAATATATAAAGTATTTTAATGATTAAATTTACCAGTTAGATATAATGTAGAATATTTTATTTGATGATAACATCTTGTCTAGATATTTTTAATAATCAATAAATTGAAAAGTGTAAAAATTGACAATGTTGATTTTTTATCCCAATTATGTGTTATTAAATTATTAAAAAATAATTAATTATTCAAACATATAATAATTATTATATGGTGTAAAATGTTTGAATATATTTATTTATTGTTTCATTGTCATCAAATAAGTAAAAACTAAACTATTTTGATATTGAGTAATTTTTTGTCATCGTCAAAATTTAAATAGAATAACTAATGGTTAATTTAAATTATAATGTATAAATTTATAGAAAAAATATGTCAAAAATTTATTTACGATGATATTACAACATTTTATCATTCTATCATCGATTAAATTAAAATTTTGTCGTATTTTGAAAAATATATATTTATATATTATTGGATGTTTTTGGAGATTCCAAAATTTCCTCTCACCTCAGTTTTAAAATGTAACTTACTCCATCACTTATTCACTTCAATTTGAGTGTTAAAGTTAATAAATCCCCTTTCCATATTCCTTATCAAATTTTTTAGTCGCATTATATAGGTTATGGTATTCTCATCAAACAAACCTTAGTTTCTTTATGAGTAGATCTTGAGTGAGCGCACTAAAGAAGAGGTAATCTCTTTTACCGAACTCTCCCAAGATCATTTATTCTCATACATGTTTTTCATTTTTTGTTTCAATTATTATGAAATAACTTTAGTATCACCTATATAATAAGATTTTATGGAGGTTATGTAACAACCTTATTCCACCTTCTATCCATCGTAAAAAAATTAAATCACAATGTGTGTGTACGTACGGATTACCGTCTCCACACTATGATATAATCAATTTTCCACCTCCACGTTACATGGTTAGGTATAATGATAGAAATAAAAACAATATCGGATTACTATAACATTTTATGGATTCATAATCAAATTATAGACCTTTCACCTCCATACCATTTCAAAATTCTATAAATGTTATTGTCGCTTATGTGTGTGTACAACATACTATCTCCACGATGCGATGTGATTCATTCTACATGATATCCATTAAAACATGATTTTATAAATGTAAAAAATGGTTAAATATAATATATATTATGTTAATATCAATTTATAATTATATAACTATGAACTATGAAGGATAACGAAAACTTATTCGACAAAACATGCTTCAGAAAATGAGGTAGTTAATAAATGAATAAGGAGTAATAATGAAATGTTCATAACAAAGGGATGATAATATGATCATATATTATATTAGAAAATCTATAATGACTCTGGAATGAGTAAGTTATATTATTTAAATCATTATATATATATTTTCAGATACAGTCAATGTTTTTGAGACATAATGTAATGCATTATTTTGGTGCACTTTTATTTCATTGGGACATAAGCCTAACACACAACCTATTTCTTTTTTGTGGTGTTTATCCTACCCATGAATGTAATCATTTTTCTTATTATAAATGTTATGATATTTATATATTAATATTATTCTATTTATTTTATTACGCATATTATTCAATTGATTATAAATCAGTAAGGTCTAATTTTTCAATCTTATTATTATCTGACATTGTTTATGCGTAACTATTTATTGGAGTATATTTATCATCCACATCTATGTTTCCTAAATATTGAATATTATTTATATTTATATAATAATTTTAATGAAAATTTTACCCAATGGATATTTTTATTAAATATAATGATAGGAATATTTTTTTTAGTACGAGGTACTTTTTGACTTTTATGGCAAAAGTATGAGAAGAATTTTGTTTTGGACATATAAAAAATGAATAGATTTTTATTCCTTCATAAATCCTTATTTCCTTGAATCATAAATTAAATGTTAAAAAGGTTATTTTCAAATAACTTAAAATTTTAAATTTCAATGGGGTTTTAAAAAAAGCAATACATTCTTTAATAAGAAATGATATTTTTTTCATGAATTAATTTAAATTGTATTCTTAAAATTATCTTCTATCTTAGTTGACATTATCTAGTAGCAGTATGTTTCAAGTATAATATACGTATTATTATTAGGGTTTTATTGCGTTTAAGATGTAATAATATTTTGTAAATCCATTTATTTTATATTGATTATGTTAGAATGGAATTCAGTCTAAGAAACCTATTTTATTCTTTCTGTTATCCTATGATAAACAATATATTTTTTTTTGTGCCACACGTATTCATAATTTCATTATTAGATGGGTCGTACATATACATCACTACAATGAATATTGTAATTATTTATGAATCGTTATATATACATGACAATAATAATAAGTAAATCTGGTTTAGTAATATTGGGCTGGAATGACGAGAGAACATGGTTCAGTAATTTATTGGGTCTACTATAGTGGTATTGGAAATAATAATTGGATAATATGGGAATGATTTTAAATGCTTATGTGTTTTCAAAAATACCATGTTTTATTTAAATCATATTTTATCATTTTTCTTTGTTCTATTTTTATTTCGATCATATGAACTCACAATATCAATTTCTTGATTAAATATTTTGATATTTGTTATGGATTGTATGATTTTCAATATTTATGATCATGTTTTTACATACGTATATTTATGTTTTGTTTGATATTGTCCCTTTTTTCCTTAATTGGAATTTGAGATCACCTTTTTCATAGGTTTAATTTTCCTAATGATATAACGAAAGGTTAAAGGTAAGAAATCTGAAGGGGAAGATCATTATGGGTGATGTGGAATCTTCTTCTCCAAGTTAGCATAATGTGTTCCCATTTTCCAAATACACTAAACTAATATGGTCTTTGGGAGTCTATTTGAATAATGTATTATTTATTCTGCAAAAGTAATGTAATGTACATGTACATCACAACTAGTTCTCTATACTATGCTTGGTGAATATTGATATTCCACCACCCATTGATTTGAGAAACTATGTTCAATCCACTATGTTGTTTAGTTCACTACCTTAATTTGAAACAAAATCTATTACATGTATTTAAGTTACCTCGCTACATGATAATCCATCACAACCTCCTCCCACCACACAATTGGTTGTAGAACATTATATTCATATAAATCTACATCCTCAAATATGGTGATGTTGAGAGATAAATTAAATTAATTAAAAAATAGTATAAAATCATAACGAGGTGGAGATAATATCTTGGATTTAACAGTAACAAAATTCAAAATACACTCGATTATTAGTCATTATATTGAATACCAAATATATTGAAATATATTAAAGAATAGTATAATAAGGGTTTCAATAAGATTATATAAATGAAGAGTAACTATGCAAGATCTATAAATGGGTTGAAAGTTATTTAAAAAGATACATTTACCATAAAATATCAAAACAATAGAACATAATCCAGCTAGGTACTCAGTATAGGCCACTAGGAATCAATTTTAGGCTAGAATAAACTCTTTAAACCACCAGGTAACATTGAATAAATTTTACATGTACACCAGATACTCGATGTAGTTCTATCACCTTTGACTTATTTTTCTTTCTCTCCTCTCATCCAAATCCATCATATAAATCTAAAATATCAAACCCTCACATAATATTAAATTAAATTATTTAATTAGAATACTTTTTAAACAGATAATAGTGAGGAACATTACACATTTACTTATGATAAATTTTTATTGTAGAAAAGAGTTAACTGGCTATCAATGTGAACAACATTAGATAATGAATATAAATTTCTACTTCATCCTCTCGTGTCTCATCTATGTGTTGAACTTGATTAAATTATAAATTTAGAAATGGATGATCAATCCTTAGATGATTTTATCACCTTGATATATGATATTAATGTGTTTATCTATAATGCAACACACTCTATCTAACTCCACATGATAAAACCAATAAAACCTAGGTCGATTTGAGAAAAAATGCCATCAAATATATGAAATAGAAAAAAATATTAATTTAAACCTCAAAATGATATAAATTCAGCCTATATTTGAACACATTGATACAATACAAAATCATAATGTGTAATTTATTCGAAGTGGAATGATTCGAATATATACCCATTCATTAATGACCTAATAAAATTTTCTGTGTTTAAAACTTTGTTAGTGGATATATTTTTGATTTACTGTATGGAAATATAGAAGTCGAACTACTCACAAATAATAGGGGTTTTAGTTATAGAAATGGGATTTTGGGACACATGGCCAATATTTGATCATGGGATTAGGCTACATGGCCTTCTAGAAACCATTTTTTATATATTGTATCATGGTAAGACAAAAAAATTATCAATAAAATATCTGGGCCATAATGTATGGAAACATGTTGTATTAGTTGAGTTGATGACCTTAACATAAGGACTGGCATTATAGATCCTATAAACCAGCTACTCATCATTAATGATTTTATATGGGGGAGATGGCTTCCATACTAGTAACTAGCAAGTTGTGGGACTCGATGGAAAATTAAGAATGAAATGATGGATATATAATGGGGTGAAACACATATAATCATAAATTTGAAATCATGAAATATAATTTTTTCTGGGGATTTATCATTTGAACCTATGAACACATGGTTTCTAGGGTTGGAAGGGTGACCTACCATGGATCATTGAAGGGACTAACAATACATCATATCTTCAATATACTTGTCCAAAAATTCAAAATAGAGATAGAGTATATGATTACATGACAGGGGTGGAATGGCATTGAACAGGTGACATGACCCGATGCATGATGCTCCACTAGACCTTCAGACTACATGTTGGGAATCCAAACTACTGGTGCATTGGTCCATGTAATATCCTTTATCTCAATGGACATTTAATCCATTAATATGTAATAAAATATGTTTGTTGGAGTATACCATTCATTTTGGGGATATTTGAGGCTTGACCAACTATGGTTCCTGGGTGTCTGTGTTGTTAGGATTCTTATAATCCCCTCCACCTATAATATATTTCCAGATAAAATGAAAAAACTATGGTAATAGATTTTTAAATACATGGTTAATGAAAAAATGACTAGGATCATGGAATAAGGACAAGATAATACTTTTTGTGACATTGCATAGTTTCCAAACACATTTGGATCAATTAAAACATCTTACTTATCTACTATTTTTTAATAAAAATCAATTATGACACCCAATTATTTCTCTATAATATTAGAGAACGGATATTTCATCCCTAGAGTGCATTAAATTGATCTATCTAGATTATATTTTTGTGGAATGTTTTTTAAAAACCAATATAAATGGTAGATAAAATTCAACTATCTCCAATGGACATAGAGTAAGGAGTTAGAATCGCCAAACCATCTATTTAAAATCTGTCCAATGTCAGGCCTCTCTTGAATGATGATACAACACTCATTAAATATCATGGAATGCCACACCAATTCTATAAACAATGATTCAATATTTGTATTATATATATATATTTATCTTTTCTCATTCATTAGATACATACATATATATATATATATATATATATTCGGGTTATATTAAAAATATATAATCCTACAATCATCTTAAGATTCTTACGACTATGGAGGTTGGGTATTCATATAGTGGGAGAATCTATAACTTTTCCATTAACTAGAGTTTTGAAAAAAAAATTGTGCATAAAAATCCTAAAAATTCATTCTCATAGTAATATATCCTTATCAAAAGATATTGTTAAAGCTATTATGGTTAGGGTATACAATAAATCACTCATCAAAGAGGTAATTCATTTACTGTTTTAGAGAACTCACTGTAGTATCTTCCCCTAGTTTAGGGGATAAATGATTCCTATCATGTTCTCAAAATATTCTATAATCATAGTATACTGCATGATGATACTATATCAATATACTTGTATAAATGATATAATTAGTTTCAATATAAAATTATAAAGAAGAACATATATAAAAAATTTGGATTTGGTATATTTAAATTCACTTATTCTACTCTTGAATACATACTTATTACATACATCCTAAAATATGAATTCCACTAAATTTTTAAGAGGATTTAAATGAGTAAATAAAAGGTATAATTTGTAATAAATTGATTATAATATTTGAAAAGACATAATATTTTAAATTTTGAAAACATTCCTAGGTACTTATTTATGAATCATTTTCTATACCATGTTAGGATCCACATAAATTAACACATGTAGAAACATGTTCCCCAAGAATTAAATATAATAATAATAAAGATATATTGATATTACTGATAACATTATTCCCTCTTAATGTTCCCAAAAACAAATAAATATTTCTTCCATGAACTTATAGTGTTTATGAATAAAAAATTATAAAATCTAGGAATAATATGATAAAAGAGTATCTGAATGGAGGAATTATAAAATTAATTATATTCATAAAAATATTAGGAGAATGAAGAAGGTTTAATGACATAAATATTTATTTAGACATCCGAATTTTTTTACAGTTAAATATTATATGTACCGTATGCTCTTAAGGATATTTTATAATACCCCTATCACAATTAATTCATTAAAACACATTTATCTAAGGTCAACTTGTCGAAAACATACACTAAAAGACTCAATGGGTATCATTTTTTGGTATTTATTCAAATTAACATCTGATATTATACATAGATACATAGACTCCTATTATTTTATATTAATATGAAATCACCACAATGAGAGGAAGCGAGTTTGATAAAACTAGTTCACTCAAGATCAAAAATCCAAATTCATAGTTCTCTAAGATAAATTAGTAGAATTGAAATTGGTTCACAATATAAAAGTACCTTCACATAATAATAGACCTCTTTCATAGGATGTAAATCTAAAAAATATTATAAAACACATTAGAAAAAAACAAGAAATTGGAGGTAAAACTTATGATCTCATTTTTTTAATATCTTGAGAACTAGACATTCCAAATAATATGTAATTTCTAAAACACACTCAAGATTATACCCTAATAACAATTTTTTTAATTCTTATTCTATAATAATAGTATACTAAATCCCAGTATGATAAGAATAAAATATTTTTCATATTGTATCTAAAAAGAGCATTATGTTTTGATGACTAGTCTACACCCATGAAACAAGGAAATATTCATATATATAAAGTGTAAAATTCGAAGAGTGGTTTGAATACTCTTAACGCCTATGACTAGATCCTTCCAAAATGAATTTTGTCATGTAAACTAGATATTTAACTATAGTCTTAGCACTCATAAAAATGTGGTGAATATAATTAAATTAAAATACATACCTTTATGAGGTAAAAATTAATATTAAAATAAGGAGATTAATGGTATTTAAAATGTCCCAAAAATTCACAAAATATTTATCAGGTCTTAAAACATCCCATCCATTTTCTTATTGAAGTTTTTATACACCACAATGGACATTAAATTCATTAGTAGATTGAATAGGTGGTTCATTATTGTCTCATTAATCCTATATATTTTTAGGACTTAATGTGATGAAAAAACATATAGAACATAATAATACCCTATTCACTTATGAGATATCAAAAAATTTATCATTGATATTTTTATATTTGTAATTCTATCATATCTTCGACCCCTAAAATATAAATGTAATACCCTAATAATTTAAAATAGGAAAATCATGTTTTATATCATTTAGTATAAGAAACTCTAATCCTAAATGAAAATATAACTCCTTAACAAATAACTATATATATATTTTTAAAATAAATATTTTTTGTTAGCTTGTGATGAACAAAACAAAAGGTTTAAAAGAAATGTGATACTCTACTAAAATACATTTGAAACATGACCATTATAACCTAGTAATGAAATTGTAGGGTATGAATAGATATAGATAAATTATTAAAAATACAAGCCTTATATATTTTCATAGGTTTTAAATTTATTATTAATATAAATATGAATCATTTGAATGTTAGATTTTTTTCTGAAAATAGTAATTTTTTTCAAGGAAAATGATTTCCTCGATTATATCAAACTTCTGATAAAATTTTTATTAAATTTTAAAATATTAATTTAATAAACAAAAAAATCATTTTTAAATTAGGATATGAATTGTAGATTATAATTTTTTAATGGAATTTAAAAAAAAATGTTTTATTTTTAAATTAATATTGAAAATTATTAAATTTTATTAAATACAACTATTTTATTTAAATTATATAAATACTTTAGTAAATGATTAATTTGTTTTGAAAATTTAATTAAATAATATTATAATTAATTAGATTAATAATATTTTAATCAGTTTAATATTTATTCTTTATATTAAAAAATAATTTATATATGAGATGTTTCTCTTTGGAAACATGAATTTTCATCATGCATATGGGTTTAAATTTAACTTGAATTCTAAAATATGTGGGAATTGAATTTAGAAGAAAAATAGTCTACATTTTTAATCATTATAATTTATTTTATCTAATATGTTCAACATAATTTTTGACCCTAATGATTCATGAAAATAACAAAAATTGATTATCCCAATTAAGGTAAAAAATGATTTACTAGGGGTAATCAAAGAATATATTGGTTAAAATGACATAAAAATATTCTTTAACTTTTCAATAATTAGCCATTTTGTGGATTGTGCTATAAAAAACTAGTTTATCATTTTATGTTTTCAATCATTCCATTTGCCTCCTCTCCCAGAATTATAAAATGCAACCCCCAGTCCTCTATTATTCACACTTCTAATACCCTTTGGTTTAGCCAATACCTACCCAAATACCATAATTAAATCATTCCCAACATACTGGATGGATTATTTTTATTTTCAAACCCCATAATAAATCTTTTTTAATAGTCTTAAATAGTTTGTCTTAATAATATGTAAACCTCTAAAACATGAGTTTTCATTTATTTTTTCTTAAATATCATTAAAATATCATTAAAATATGGTGTTATAATAACAATATTATATAAAGGACAATATGATGTTAATATTTTAATTAAATAACTTATATACATATCTAAATCCATCATATGGGAAATGAACCTATCGATCATGTGTAAGACAGATTGCGACCTCACGAATCGTCGTAGATGTTTTTCAATCCCCAACTCTCAAGGGTTTATATATTTATGGATCTTACATATTTATATTATATTTATAGAATTAATATAATTTCTAATTATTATAAAAACATATAACTTCTTACTTTACATTCTATTGGGGATACAATAACGCTGTCTATGTGTGCGGGGGACTATCACCTCACAAAGTGATATGATATTTTATAACTTAATAAATAAAAGTATCTTTTTAATTTTATTGATTTTTGATATATGAGATATTTATTACAGAAAAATATTTATATAAATATAGCATCACATCTATATTATTTCATAAAAATTCCATGGAAAATAATAATTCTAGTCATGTATAGGTGTATACTACTGCCTCCAGGTATTGGTGTGAATTTGTTTATCCATTTATCATCACCAGGATGTTAATGATGATGTATTTGACTAAAATAATATATATAATATATATATATATTTAATATTAATTATTAATAAAATTTTAATTACTGTTAATTTCACTTTTGATTTATTCTTTGGGGAAAATAGAAATAGCATTCATACGTATGTACGACCCACTTTATCAATTAACAATGTTATCTATTTTCTATTAGTAAATATAATTGATTAATCAAAAATAAATTTATAATGAATATATAGAAGATACTTATTTTAGGTTGAAAATAATGGATATTATCTAAAAAAGTTAAAGGTTAAAGGATTGAGAAAACTAGGTTAAAAAGAAATGATAAATGAACCAATTGTCACTCAGAATAATGATATTAACAATATCGTGTGAATAAACGAGTTATAAAATATATATATATATATATCCTATATATTTTGAGGTGTATTTTTATGGTTTTATAATATATTTATAATGAACCTAGATTTTTTATTCTGTAGATTCAGAAATATTAAATAGAAGTCAAGCCTGATGGAAGGGTCTCTATTCTCACTTTTTCATGAGTGAGACATATGTCATTTTCAACACTGATTCTACTATGTGGTGTATTGATATTTTAAATAATTAATCTATTTATATTCATGTTAATTAATGTTTTATTTGAAGATACTTATTTCATGAGTCTTATGATTCAATAATTTCAAAATTGGTACGGGTTTATTTAACCATTTCATCATTATTCAATATTATAAATGTATATGACCCAATTGGATGAGTTATATTGTTTTTTACCGTAAAACCAATTTATATTAACCTATTATAGTTGTTAATTAATTTACATTAATAATTTCCATTTTTCATCTCTTTATCTCAATATTTTATATATACATTGTTTTTTAAAAAGAAACATTATTTCTCCTTAAAGTTGAAAATTATTTATATTCCAAATCCATGTTTTCAAAATAGGTTTTATATTTTCTTTTAAAATTATTGAAATGAATAATTAATGAAAAAATTGACATTTTATAAATTAAATTAATGGAATATTTATGCCATTTTCCATATAAGGCCTATTTGGAATTTATAAAAACTGTGAAAGGAATTATTGTTTTAACATGTATTCCATGAATTAAATAAGAAACCCTAATAAACAATAAGTGTATTATAAAATAATTTATATGTATTAAAAATAATTTTAGAAAAATTTCATTTCAATTTTTTTTGAACATCTAGTATTAAAAATTAATTTTTATAAAGGAATAATTATATTCATTATGAAATTTTTAAGGGTCGTTTCGTTGAATTTCTATTCATAAACGATATCAACCCTTTATGGTAAATATGATCCACCAGGGATATTATTTATTTATAACATCATTATTCATTATTTTTATGTTTTATTGTAATTTTTAATGAGGATTCTCAATTTTATTATCAATTAGAATATTATCCTAGATAGTTTATGATTATGATTATTTTATTAGGGTATGCATTTAAAATTTGTATGTTATTTTTTCTATATTAACGGTTATATTTTTTCATGTTTTGTATCTTTAATAAGAGTAATTTATTTGAATAGGTAATGGATGGGTTGGATGTAGGTAAAGATAGCTAATCATGGGAAGAACATGCTTCATGAGACAAATCGATTGGTCAAGTTGGATGTGGTTTGAGAAAAAAAATTTAAACTATCTTCTAAAAGGTCATAATAATATGTTTTCGGAGTCTAAAATTATTAATTATTTAATTAATAGATTTTTAATTAATTTCTATGTCAATATTAAATTAGTTTTAATATCCATGGATATTTTTCATGCTATTTAGTTTATTTAAATATAGTTATTTGATCAATATTTGTTACTACAATAATATGGTAATGTTATCGTTTCAATTTAATTTGTATCAATTATATACCTTTCCAAACTGATCATTCTTACTTATTCATGATAGATTTTATTGTACGTATACCATTACATTGATTATTTTATCACCCTTTTCATATGATTATTTTCTCTTGGATACAAGGAAGTTAATTAAGACTTATATAAAGGGACATTATATATTTTAATATTTAATTATAAATAATCCGTTTTTGTATTTTCCTTTTTCACATATATTTTAAATTAAAGTATGTATCTGATTTAATAAAACTAGTTATTACTTATAGCTTCGATTTCTGATAACTTTTATTATATTCAAATGAAATGATGTAATCCATAACATTAGGATACTAGGTTTGGGGCCATTATAATTGGTATTAGAGGAAGTATGGGTAATAACTCCAAAAAAATCATCGATAAACAAAATAATATTTTCATAAATTATAAACTTAGTGTGTTTTCATATAAATAAATCCCTATATAGGTAATAAAAGTTGAAATTGTTCATGAAAAAATGTACTTATGAGTAATAACTCCAAAAAAGTAATTCTATTTATAACTCAAGCATTACATAGTAAACTAAAATGGGACTTATTGTGATCTTTTGTTTTCAATCCTTTCTTATATTCTAATGTTAATCCACACATTATTTATAAACCGTTTTTATTTATTTAAAATGGTTTTTTATTCAAAAAATTCCCCAATGAAACCGTATTTATGATTACAAGACTATCCATGTATAAGTTTTCAAATTTATAATAGGTGTGTCAATAGATTTTGGATTATACATTATGATTAAACAATAATACAATCTAATATATTGTATTCTCTTTTATATAAATAAAACATTGTACTAGTAATGGGTTTCATATAATTTCATGTAATAAAAGAGTAAAAAATTTCTTTTCATTGTGTTTATAATCAAATCCTTCAAATAAATTCGTTATCCCAAGCATTCTTAAAGTATGAGGACATAGTATCATGTTCTATTATGATATAAAAAGAAATATATTATTATTATGTATTATAAGGGATGAAAGAGAATAAATGGGTGGAATAGTAAAATATATATAAGTGTATTACGGGAAAGAATGAATTCCCCACATGTGATAATTGAGGAAAGAAATAGATTGGTACTTTTTAAAATAAAAATGTAGTTTTCACCTCGTGTGTAGAGAAATTCCATATGGAGGATGAATTAAAGTGTAATAAAGAACCATTTTATTTTCATTGTCTCTGTTATAATGAGGTGTGGAACTATGAAAATAAATTCCCCAAGTGTTATGGAAATATACCTTAGAAAAAGCATGGTTATAAAGGCCATGTTTTCTAAATTACTACAGAAAAAGTGGAATGATTATTGTTCATGTGTTTTTATTCAATAATTTTTTCATAGGTGTCTTTTATTAATGACGTTATGGTTATAATAATAATCAAATTAATATGTATTATATTATATTACAATTTTATTTAAGGATTTAAGAGCGTATATTGAATGGTACCACTAACCTAGAATATTTATTCAATGAAAAGTTGAATTTATTAAGGAAATGATTAAGAGAAGATAACTCTTGATATGTTCTAAATTTTGAGAGAATAATGATAATTATATGTTTATGGTATATTATTGGTGACATTGAAATTGGTTAGTTAGTAAATGATTTATTCTTTATGTTTTCTACATTGTAGTATTTAAGGTTTATATTCGAAAATATAAGATTTTGTTTTTAGAAGCATGCATGTTTTTATTATTGAATTTTAATGATCATGTTATTCACATATTTGGTATGCGAAATTAGAAGATACATTATATTTATTTATAATATAATTCTATGATTATTTTTCAATCTTAGTAAAAATCCTTTAAAATTTTGTAAGATATATTTTTGATAATTCATAAGGATTACTATTTATGGAATGGGTTAGGTTTAGCTTTGGGGTTTTTTGATGAGATATTATAAAAAAATTAATTATATTGGAAAACATGTTTTAACCATTTCTGTTTTGTAAAATATCTTTGATAGGAGGAATCAGTTGTTATTTTATCAATCTAATGATATATTAAATGTTAATTCTAGTTCTTGATGTATAAAAATTCCCATTGGAAGTTTATTTTTTGGATTAAGATATGAATTTGGAAATAATTAAATCAAAACAAAAGGATCATTTTTTTTACAAAATATATATATATCAAGTAAATACATTTTCTTATGTTCTCAGTCAAGATAGTAAAGTAATTCCTCTAATACAAGAAAATGAGCTTGGAAGGAAAAAATTTATCCTCAGATACTCATTTATGATGGATCAAAACTCACATTAACAAA
Source organism: Viscum album (assembly GCA_963277665.1). Taxonomy (NCBI): domain Eukaryota; kingdom Viridiplantae; phylum Streptophyta; class Magnoliopsida; order Santalales; family Viscaceae; genus Viscum; species Viscum album. The sequence continues at coordinate 440,471,067 of OY728142.1, forward strand.
TCAATTATTTATGGATTAATGGTAATTAGATATTATATATCATTAAATTTTTTATAATCAATTTTCACAATGAATCTCAATAATTATTTATACCTTTTAATCGATGTATATATCTTATTTGTCAACAAATGTTCTTTAATTTGAAACCTATTACATATAATTCAAGATGAACATCAAACTTAACATCCTCCATTATAAATAATATTTTTATTATCTCTTTTTATTAAATGGATTTTTTAGAAGGGTATTTTCTAATGTAAACACAATCAATTTTTATATAAATACTAAATAATGAAAATGTAATTTATTTAAGGGGTAGACAGTAAAAACATTTGATTTTATCGAAAAAAAATAATATTCGATAGAATGACTGAATAAAATTAAAGATAATAAAGAAAATAAAACACCCTAAGAATATAGCTTATATTTCTTTTAAAAAAATTGAATCTCTTTAATTTATAACAAAGAACAAAACACCGGGTTTTAACGAAATTCTATACTCTATTGTAATATTATTTTTATATGGTCATTAAAAATACTAGTTAAATTTTACTTTACAAAAAGGAATACCAAAATTATAAAAAATATATGGTTTAAACAGATAAATTTTTATGTATTTATTATAAATAAAAATTATAATGTTTCGAATGATAATTTTATTTTCTAAAAACATTGTTTTTTCAATGAAAATAGTTTCTTTGCTTCTTCAAAACATATACTAAAATTAATTTTTGACACATTTAAAAAATATATTTGATAAAATTAACATAGTTTTTTAAATAATCATATAAATATTATAATTGGTGGAATTATAGGATTAATTTGAATAGTTTAATTTTTTGACGAATAGTGAAAAATACGAATTTCAATTGGAAACATTATTTTGGTTTAAATTATTTACAAAAATTCATAATATTTTAAATTTTTATTAATGTGAATTTTTCATTTATATTACAATAAATTCATTTTATTTTATTTTAATCAATTTAATATTCAATTTTTTTATTAAATCCTTTTATACATATGAAACATTTTTCTTTAGAGATTATCTTCTTCATCACACTTTCTTGTTTGATAACAAATTAATGTCTACTATTTATGTGAATTGAATATGGAAAAATAGATTAGATATTTTAAATTATAATAATTTACGTTACAAAATATATTTATCATAATTTTTCCCATAATGTATAGTGAAAACATAAAAAATAGTTTTCTTAGTTAAGGTAAAAATGGGTCTACCAAGGGGTTAATCTAAGAAGATTAGAGTTAATAAAGACTAATAAATTATCCAAAACTCATTGGATGACCTTATTTAGACCTTATCAACTCCGAGTCTTGATAATGACCAATTTTTAGTGGTATTAATTTTTAAAAAGTGGTTATCACTTTATCTTTTAAGAAATTCAATTTGCGTCCCCTCCCCTAGTTTTTCAATGCCGCCCCCTCTCCTTCCCTTTTCACAAATCCAAAACCATTGGGATAATTACATTCCAAAAAAGTCACTTAAATTTATACAAAAAAACCATATAGTACTCCTATTTTTTATTAATCCCTCATAAAAAGGATTTATATATAAACCTCAAGAGGCTCTCAGAAGAAGGGATAAAATTTATAAACATGGGTTTTCATTTATGTATTCCTCCACATGATTCAACTATAATTAAAATATGATAATATAATAACAAATTTATCTAAAATATATTTCCATTATCTTAATTTAATGAAATATCATATATCTATTTACAATTCAATGAATTGGGAATCGAAACCCATGATCGTGTGTACTATGGACTATCTCATCGCTAACTCATGAATGATGTTTTCTTTTAACATATCTCAAGGGTGTAAATGAAGATTAATTTAACATTTTTACATGATATATCAACACATTATTATAATTTTTAATTTTTATCTCTCATGCTCCATCCTACCTTCCTACCATTGGTCGATACGATAGCATCACTCTTGTGTACGGTAGACAACAACATTGCGAATTGATGTGATTCATTTTTCACTAATGATTTACATGGAATGTAAAATTTTAAAATTATTTTATATATATTTTATTTATGACATAAAAACTCTTTTCAAAAAAAAATTCATATTTACCTTCTTACCTTAGAATCTGTTAGAAAAAAATAATGTTGGTTGTTGTTACGTGTCAACAATCGCATCCATATAATGATGTGGAAGGTTTTTACCTGTATTTTTAAAAATTTTGTAACAAGGATTTTTTAGATTAATATTAATTATATATATTAAATAAAAATTACTCTGTAAAGGTGAGTTTATATTTTTCTTTTCATTATATCTAATGAGAAAAATTTAAATATCATTCACTCATAAAGATAACTCACTTTCTCCGTGAACACTTTTACCCATTTTCTATAACTGAACATTAAATATTAAAAAAATATATAGTGAATTAATATTTTATTTAAATAATGGTTAATATCATGGATATTATGGATCCTTTTTCAACATAAATGAACTAAAATTACATATCAAAAACATAGAGGAAAAATGACGAAATTATCACTAAAACATATATCTTAATAAAAGGATTGTAAGTAAACTATTTATAAAAGTATATAATAAATATTATATTTTATGTGGTAGTTGATAATGGATATTTAATACTTTTATTATAAACTTATATTTATTATACAGTAGTTTCATATAGATACAAATGGTGTCAAACCTAAGGTAATGGATTCTCATATCACTTTTACTGCTATGAGACATATGTCATTTTCACCACTTATTCATTTATTTGGTTTATATAATGAAAATTTTTATATTTTATATCAAGAAAATATTTCTATTCCTGTTAAATAGTTAATAATATTAAGTTACATACATGATGGTTCTTATGATTCAAAAGTTACCAAATTGGTAAGGGTTTATTTAATAATATTTTCATTATCTGAGATTGTTTATATTTAAGTACCTATTTGAATATATAAATTTTTATAAATATCATAAATCCAATATATATTCATATAAAATAGTTATTCATGAAATATTCATATATCTATAAATTGTTTAAACTCCTTTTTAAATAAACTGCCCAAGAATATGTTTTCTAGAAAATGATTCATTATTTCTCTATTCAATCGAAAATTATTTCTTCCAAATCTATAAATGTTTATGAAAAAATCAAATATATTTTTAACAGTAACCAAATTATTTATTAAATATAAAATTTCCCATTTTTCTAGATTTTTTTAAATGAATATTTATGTTTGTTTTCAAAATATATTTTTTTTCTTTTGATAAAAATGTGGAATGAATTTTTATTTTAACATGAACAATATGAAATAAAATTTCCTTCCATCACGACCACTCTTTTTTTATTATTAGTTTATAATATTCAATTTTTTTCAAAAACAATTATTTTCAAAATGTGTTTTGAACTTTCAGTTTCAAATGCGAAATTTCAAAATTCAATGGTTATTTTCATCTAGAATATTTTAAAGGACCTTTTCAGTGTATTTCTACTTATCAATGAAATATATAGTTTATTATTATTCAGATTCAATGGGGTTATGTTGTATTGTTATAGTCCTTATTGTTTCTTTGTATTGGTTATGATCATTTTGGCTGAGGATGCACGACATTATTACCATTCAACATTTTACTCGATAAGGTTTATGAATACATTTATGTGATTAGGGTGTGTATTAACATTTCATATGTCAGTTATTTCATATAAATGTTTATATTTATTATGCTTCACCACATCCATTTTACAAATTAATTGAACATAATATACAAAGAATTGTCTCTAATTATACAAATCCCTTCTATTCATTGATATGAATCATGAGAAAATCTAGTTTGTAATTTAGATTGGGTTTATACCCATAATAATATTCTATATTGTTAATCTTCTGGATAATATGATTCATATTTCCAACATTATTCATTTTCTTATTATGAGATCAGTTGTTAATTATAACATTATTATATGAGAAGTTTAAATCCCCATTAATTATTTTCAAGCTCACAGATTATTTATATGGATTTATTTTATAATTATTTATTCTTACTATATTATTCTCATTTTATTTTTTATAAGGAATGTTTTTTGTCTTTTTACCATTCAATATTATTTATTCTTATTTATTCATAATAGCTTCTACTATATGTATAACATTACATCGAATCTGAGTTCATCACTTTCTTATATTTTATTTTCTCTAGGATACCAAGATATGATTTATGAATGATATATATATAAAAATTATAATGGGAAATAATGGAGTTGTAAAAAAAAATAAGTTGTTATATATTATTTTTCAAATGAATATGAAATAATTGTATGCATATATGTTTCCATGAATACTAAACATTTCATTCCTTCGAGATTTGATACCATGTATCTAGTTCCATTTTAAAACATTAACCTCTGAATATATTCTAATAGTGTTAGGGTCCTTAGAATAAATTTAATACATTAAAGAATCTAAATTTAAGAAAAAAAATTTAATAGAAAAGTTGTGTACCATAAACAGAATTTACGGACATAAATTCTATTTAAAGAGGATTTAATACAATAAAAAGAATTTAATGAGTAATAATAAATTACTCACCGCTAATAATAATCTAGTAAAACTAATTTATCTATTGTTGGGTTTTAAATTTTTATTAAAAAAAGTTCTTCTATCAGTAACATAATTACAATAGGAAAGCTCATTGTGTGCCATTCAATCAAACCTTTTCCTAGCTACACACCTCGAATCATGATGCATAATAATTAAAAAATATAATTTAACCAAGTAAAAGGACAAAATCCTAGTCCAATTTGCCCTGGTAGCTTTATATTATACCATATGTATACATGAAATTTATAGAAGTGGGTTACATATAAAGCCCTAATAATACCATATCATGGATATTATCAATTCCCAAACCTATAGATATTGTTCTTTCTCTGATTCCATTTTAAAAAACCTATTCTAAATACCCCAAAAAACAAAATTTTATTGATTATAAAACCTCAAGCACACATCCTAATTTTCAGAGGTCAGAAAAAACAATGTGTCATATATGAAATTACTATAGGGGGTGGTTTTATCTTGATGAGAATTTTTAGTAGATTTATAAATAGTTCAACCATCTGAAATTACTTTATGTTTTAGAGGTACATCAGAAATTAGAGTCTAAAACAAAATTATTCACTAATAGAAAAAGTATTAATCAATATACCTTCAAAAAAAGATTCAATGATAATATAAATATGAATATATATCAAATATGGTCTATACCACCCCAAAATCGATAAATTGTGTGAAACATGATAAAACCGCGCATTAAACATATAATAAAATAGAAAAAGGATTATATGAAAAAATTAAGGTTTAATGTGTGTATGATCTTGCATATGACACCATGGATATTATTTTGAAACCTCAACAGATTCACCAAAAAACATAAGGGTGCATCCCTAAACCACACCTAAATTGTGATGTCCACCCAACCTACAGATCCCTTATCCCTCCAACATATGTATTTTGTATTTACCTAGATCCCAAAAAATATGATTATAATGTATTAATGATGAATCCCTGTAGTGAGTGATAAAAATATATCCCATTTAAGTTACCACCATGCCTCATCTAGTCAATCATAAATCTATTTTTCCAATGTTTTAGTATAATGTAGTCATGTGGTAATCAATCTACATTCATTCTACATATGTATGTTCAGAAAATGAATTTTTTTTACACATCGTGTATGAAAATATATTTCATCACTAAATTACAATTAATGTATAATGTAATCATCCTAAAGTTATTCAAACGATTTGAAAAATACCACTAGGATACCATTCCAATAAAAGGGACTCGTCGATCAGGTATATCTATCAAAACCCATCAACTATAAGTGAAAATGTAAACACACACACACACAAAACACACATAAACACACACAAAACACACTCAAAAACACACACACACACACAACACAGACATATTTATATCATTACATATCAATATATATATGTGTTTGTGTGTGTAAAAGTATTCTATAATATTAAACACTCTCCTTTTATGGAGTACATATACATCATTATCAAAATCATCATTTAACTGGCATGCAATATTCTATTAGAATGTATCATGTGTGTGTTTTTGTGTATTTATATATTCATAATCATATACATTTATATTTTCATAATTTAAAAAAGATCACCCACCCTATAGAGAGGAACTATAACAAATGTAGTTATAATACAATGTATATCTTTCACACTATTTTTTTTGGAACACCTAAACAATATCAAAACACATTTCTAAAAAATATTTTTAAATAGTTACTAATAAATATTCAATATCTCAACATAATTATTCTCAACTAATGAAAATTTTTTAATCCAAACATGGAAGCATAATAATATTAATAATAATTCAATAATTTTACCAATGTGGAAAAAAATGAAAACCCATCATTAAACACATCATGAAAAAATTAATATAATTATAACATCCCAATTTTTATTAATCACAATACCCATATAAGAAATCTTATGAACATGTTTTAATTATCCTAACATTTATATTTCATCAATCAATAATGACCTTTTATTACAACAAAGAATATAATGATCTAAGGGGATATTTTTAGTGTAATAGGACTATACAATTATAAATAATATCATATGAAAAATATATAAATTTTAAAACCATAAATATCCTTTCATCCAACATAAAACATGCATCCAAACTCATAGGAAATATTATTCATTAATATAATTCATGAGAATAATCAAAGAACTATATTCAAAGAATAATGTTCCATGATAAAATGAGGGAAAAATTTTTATCATTGTCTTAAGAATACATAATTTATTTGAATTTTTTATTGAAAATATTAATTTGTATGTCCCTTTATATAAAAAATTCCCATACATTTACAATATAAGTCATGTAAAATATTATTAAAAGAGTTTACCCAACATATCTTATCATGTTGTAAATCCCTTGTCTTAAGGAAGCCTGATATACCACCATAGACGAATTAAAAATCCTATATTGGAAAAATGGTGTTTTAGTTAATTTGTCTAATAAAAAACACAAATTAGAAAATTTTAGAATAGAACATGCCTCATGATCAATGATTAGAACAACCTACTACCACTCATAGGAGTGAAGTCGATGGATTAGTTTATTGTTGAAACCTATAAAAGGGTTTTGTTGAAAAACACCTAAAATTCCAAAAAATAGTAGAAAATTATTGGAATATCATGGACCTGTATTTGATGTTATAATGATGGATTAATTTAGAAGCAAATCTATTAATTAATATAAATAATCACACATCAGTTGAATGATAATTGAAGGGTCTAAAAGTGGAGATCCTATCGTTTTTATAAGAATAAATAGAGGACAAAATACCAAGAAAGGTATAAATTTTGTTGAAAATATATGTAAAATGATAAATTTTTCTTGAAACTTTACATAAAAAACATCAGGCTATCAACTACCTAGTGTATCTACCATGGTACTAAGTAAATATAGTATAATAACATTATATCACCAGGAACTATCAGGTACTAGTACCTACCTATTGCATATTTGGTACTGCTATAACTCCGTATGTATCGTACCTCATCCAGTTCCCTAAAATCATTCTTCTGGAAATAAATATCACATAAATATGAAATAAAAACTAGAATTTTAAGAGAATTATAACCCACAAAGTTTACTATATTTAAAATATATCAAATAATGTAGTAACACTCAACGTGTTATTTGAAATTGAACTTCAAGAATCATAGATCCTTCTATAAATTAAAATTCTTGATCAAATATTAGATAATTATATAGTGTAAATATCTTATCATATACCCTAAAAAAATAAATTAGTTATTTAACATTAGTACTAAAAATGGAGTGTTTATTGCAAATTAATAGGTATTTTTACAATTATATGTCCAATTTCAATACAAAAATTCCCCTCTTTCACGACATCTACTTTTTGTTTCTTCTACCCGAGATGACTATTTGACCTTATAATATATTTTTCGCTTACTTTGGTTTAATCTTCAACATTATTATACTGTTATAAAAACAAAAGATTTTGGAGCTACTATGTACCTTCCAAAAATCCTAAACATGTTGAGGAAATAATGTTAAATTGTGTTCAATTAAATCATATTATAGATCATAATAGGATTTTAGAACCTTTCTATAAAATACTACAAAACAAATTCAATTGTTATATCCATCTTTAATGGACACATTACCCTATCAATATGATTTGAATAGAAAATTACATTACACATGAGACCAAATTAGTGTCTTTATCATTTTAAATATAAATAATTATTTAGAACCCTCTTATCCCTCATTCCTTTAATATTCTTAATAAAATATCGTTAGTTTTTCTATTATTTTTAATTTACCCTGGTTCTTATTATGAATTTCTAAACTAAGTTCAAATAATACAAGTAATTGTCAAGATACATTATATAAGTACTTTTATTCATCATGTTTGTATTAATATTTGATTATTGATAATCTTAACAAGTCATGTAATTATGATATAATTTTCTAACACAAAAAAAAACAATTATTATTTCTTAATAAAAGTTCAAATGGTTTTGTAGTATTTGAAGAAGTTACTTTCATTTTGATTCTTCATTATCAATTATTGATATAAATTCATATTAGATAGTAATGATTTGATTTTATCTATAAAAAATCATTTATTAGATAAATGTGATGTTTTATAAAAATTGAATTCAAAAAGTTATTAAATGGTCACCCATGAAAATGATGATTCATTTTAAAATTTTAACAATTCCGATTAATATAAAAATATATTTTTGTTAGTTAGAGTGGAAAATAATGAGGAGGTGAATTGATTCAATAATAAATCAACTTTTTAAAATATTTTTAAAACTAAATCCCCTATCTTTATAAATACCCCCTTATAAAAAAACTATACAAATATATAATATGTCTTTTTAAACTGCATCTAAAATGAAGGATCACAACCCAGTTAACATACCATTGAATGTAATGTAAAGTTTTATACAAATTTACATTACTAAACACTATGTATAAATCGTATAATTTTGATTAAGTATCTGAGTAATGTTATGTTATATATTTTTAAAAGATTGTTTTTTTATTTCAAATTCATAAAAGAAAACTAACTAATGAAATGATAGAATATATAAAATGGATTCTATATAATGATTAAATATATTCCACACCACTTTGAAATCACCTAGTTTCAATTATTTTATTATTAAATAAACTTTTAAATATACTATATAAGGTTTTACAAAAAACATCAAACAAGATTGTCTAGGAATAGATCATATTCCACTATTATCTATGAGATAAAAAATACCAGTTATCAAAGAACCTCTTCCATAGTTATTGTGGGTATATAAAAGTATTTCATTGGTGTTATTATCATGAACACTATATTTTACAATGGGAAACTTTTTTTTACAAATAAAATAGTTGTAACAAAGATAGGTCAAATTTTAAGAATAAATGAAAGGATAATGTTATTGTAGTTGAGAAAATGTGATGAAGATCAATCTGTATATATTCATTAGTCTAAAGACCATTAATTTTTTTGAGGATTATTTGTTTTGTTTTTATTATACTATTGAAAATTGATTGTCCTAGAGTCTTCTCTATAGCACATGGGCTTATTTTTATGATCCTCAGTAATTATTTTTGTGTGTACCAATTTTATTTCCTCAAACCTGTATTTCTCATGATATTATTGTCACAATTAAATGAACTTCATCTAGAAGTATCTATTGAATAATAATCAGTGAAATATTATGTGAAAAAACACTTCATTTAATTATTTTAAATCTAGCCTTAGAAGAATTTAAACTCTCTAATTCTTTGTTAGACCTAGAAGTATGTCTCCACTAAAAACATTAATATTTGATCTCATGGGAACATAAGATGTTTAGATGATGTGGGATGGTTTTAACATTTAATTAATCACTTAACAATCATTTTTCATTTTCTCATTCAATAGGTTCACGAATTAATGCAGTAAGAAGTTTCTTCAAGAAGTCACTACAATAATATAAAAGGTCAACATATTACATTATGAATAATTATAAATTCATTGGAAGGGTAACATGATTATTTTCATATTGTTGGTATATTCCTTCAAATGATCATTTCAATGATTCCCACAGTTATGAATTCTATAGGTATATCTCCATTTCATGGTATGTTGATTATACATGTCGTAAGGTGATTACTAACACTTATTAAACAAATATTCAATGCGTGAAATGTTCATGAATTAGAAAACGTTTTATCATCTAACTCATGGTGTGAATTTTGTACCAGATTTTTGTGAAATAAAACACACACACTTTTGGAAATAGAGGCTTCGACATCGTGGTTTTGATGTTAGCTTCATAGAAAACGATAAAAAAGGCCATCAATGGAACGTTTTGGCATCATTATTATAAAAAATTGCTATGAAAAGAACATCTATTGAACTTTTAAAATCAGTTTTTTATAAACCGATGAAAATAAATTTTGACCTCTGATTTTTAGCGTTGGTTTCATGTAAAACAGAAGAATAAATTTACAAATATATCTTTTGGAATCATTTTTCTTAAAAATTGATGCCAAAATATAAAAAATTAACTTTTAGAATTGGTTTTTCCATATAACTAACATAAAAAATGTAAGTCAATAAGAAAAATGATTTCTAATCAATGTATTGACCATTATTAGAGCTAAAATAGACATAAGCATCAACCATTATGACAATCAGAAGTTGGAATTCTTTATGAGAAGTCATAAAAAATTATTACTTATTATGTCTATAAATTTTAGCATGTAAGCCCAATGAAGCTCAATTTCAAGAAAAATAGAATAATAGATGACTAAATTCATATGTTAATCATTTTTATGTCTATATTTTGGGGAAAAAGAGGATAAATGTATTTTTATTTATATTTTGGTGTCTTTTTTCATAATAACTTACTCAAAAAGAAAGAATAATAACATTGTTGGTCAATATTTCTATCACAGTAAACTAAAAACATTTTTCCTTGTTTTATATCATCATATAATATTTTATTTGAATCATCTTGGAAAAAAATGGGCTTATTTATCAAAATTTATGGCCATCGGAAGTTTGAATTCATTAAGTGATGTTTCAAACATGTGCAACTTTTGATAGAAATAAATTTTTATCCATAAGTGCATTTGAGATAAGAGACCAATCAAATATAAGATTAAAATATTAGATATAACATTTATATTCTTTTTGTCATCAATTTTAAGAGGAAACATATGTCAAAATGTATTTTTTTACTATTTTCATGAATTTTCTGCTAAAACTGACAAATAAATGATTTATAAGTTGTATTACATCATATAATATTCTATTTTACTAGTCGTGTAAATTAAATGGACTTATGATTAAAATATTATGTCCATGAAAACATGATCTTTTATACGACAAGTCTTAGGGATGTCTATATTTTGATGGATATAGTTTTTATTGATAAGTTTGTTTGAGTTCAATAACTAGTCAAATTGAAGATTATGAGATGAAATAAAACATGGAAGTCATTTTTGAAATATTTTTTCTGTGAAATAAAGGTTGGAAATGGATTTTTTTATATTTTTTTCATCGGTTTTTATAACATATTATGGGAAAAATATTTTTTAAAATTGTAAAAGTTCTTCATTTTAATTTTATCACAAAGAACATTTCAAATTTTCATATCCCATCCAAATTTTAATACGTCTCAGCTGAAAATAGTTTCTTTTATAATATATAAATCATTATTTATAATGTAATTATTTTTGTCCTATTTGATTCAAGAAAAATTAATAATATTATTCAATCAATGATATAAATAATGTATTTATTTTATCCATTAGGTTTATTTATTGTTTTTTTCCATAATCTATGAACATATTGATGTTTTTTATTATAATAACGAATGATTATTCTAATCATATTATGAAGATAAAACATCGACATCGTTTTTACATATAAAACTATAAAATTACTTATTGGTCGTCATTCTCATTGTCTCATGATATTTTTCTTGAAGAGAAGTGAAATAACAACAAACCAAACAAAGATTCTAACAAATCATAAAATTTAATCGAGATTAGAAAGAATAATTATGATTATTATTTTTATTTACCATTTGGTGTTTTTATGTATTATCTCGTCCTTCACCTGTTTTCATTGAAAGGAATAGTATTTATATAATCATATTGAAGTTGAAATTACAATGTCATTAACTATTGATCTGTAAGTATATTTTAATTCCAAAACCTATCTAATTGAATATTAAGAAACTATATATGTAATCGAATTAATATTTATTACGTTTAATTAGTATTTTTTTATAAAACCTGATGTTAAAAGAAAATTTTTTATATTTGATGTCTATTATTTGTACAAACCACGTGAAGATATAATTTTTACCATCAACTTTTGAAAGAAACTAACTACCAATATATCCCGGAAAAAATGACATCATTTTTTCGAAAAACTAATGTCATTAAGTAAAAAATTTAAATTTTGACATAATTATATAAAAACCAACGTGAAAATCCCATATTTAATATCAAATGCACAAACTTTTGTTAAAAATAAAATTTCAAATTTAGGAAAAGCATTAAATAACTTTTTTATACTATTGGTAGTAATGATTTATGGTCTCTTTACTTTCATAGGGTGATGGGGTATGGCAATCTCAAGACATAGATATATTTTCATTTTTCTCTTCAAAAAAATATTATAATAGAAAACTTGAAATTCATTAATAACATTAATTTTTTTTAATTCATTAAAATCAGGAGGGGTTGGCCTGAGATAATAATAATATCCTTTGATGATTAATAATCATGAAATTTAAAATGAAATGAATTGAGGATAAAAAAGTGTATTTTTAGATGACTAAATTAACTATTTAGAATGTTTTTACAGGAATGAAATGTTTTCCAGATAATTTGTTTTATTTTAATTAATTTTTAACCACTAATTAGTCCCCCTTTTTTATATTTTAAAAATAATGAAAATATAATAAATAAGATAAATGAAATAAATATAGTTTAAGAAAAATGATAACAAAATAGAGTATTTTATTAATGTATCAAAAAAGATTAAAAAAATGTTACCAAAAGATTAAAAAATTACTCTATCAAAGATGCACAAATTAATTTGAATGATGGTCATTATTGAAATATATTATAAGGATATGGTACTCTTCATTTTTTCATAGGTAGGAGAAGTGGATATCTGAGGATAAGAGGGAGAGTCAATATGTAAAAAATCAGGTTTTCATATGAAGTGTTGATCATTTTGTAGATTTAAATACATATTTACCACATAATGTGAATATTATATGATTTTACAAGTGTGATGGTTGTGTTAGATCATTTTTTGAGTCGAGACCCCAACTTTTGGGGTCAAACAGGCCTCACACATGGTTAGTAGAAATCATATGAGGTAGGTCACATTGTTACATATAATAATGTGATGATGGAATGTGTAGTCCTAAAATCCAAAAATTCTGAAAAACCATTTATTTTAAGGCTCATGACCATGTGGGTATGTATATAGTTTTTTTCCTGTTGAATGAAACACGGTTTTCTCTGGGTTATTCAAATTGTGCCAGATAATCGAATAGGGTGCCCCTTTCGTACAATAATGGGCACCCAGTTGGCGCACAGTTTTTCAAATAGTGTGGCCAATGCATGATACCCCATCATTCTTGGTAAATTAACAATTTATTTAATGTTGTACTTAAACCTAATTTCACTAATCTTCATTCATTGGAATCCCTTATCTATTGAGAGATCCTATTAAGGTGGAATTGTATTTTTTAATCACTCTCCTCCATTGGGTATCAGAATCATGCATGACCTATCTTTTTGGTTCTAAGTTGATGAGTTCTCAATTATTTTTGGGTCGTTCCTCCTTCTTCATGGAATCCAATATGATATTTATGTTAAATATAATATGTCCTATTTTCATGTTCTTCTTCAGTACTTCATTTTTTATCCAATCTGAGTCATATCAGAAGCTGAAACATTATGATCACTATACTATCGACCTATTATTTGGTTATTTATTAATATAGTTTGCATTATGCCCCTCACTAGACTTTCTGTAAGTTCCTTTAAAAATTGAATTGATTAATTGAATTAAATTAAATTTAACTTTATAGGGATTCCCATAGTTCCCTTGAGACAAGTTAGAGGTTGTTTCCCCAAAAAAGACCACCCGTAGCATTTTCCAAATAATTTCCTATTAACATTGACCATTTTCTGAGCCACCCAATGGCCATGTTTTTGGATTTCATAGTTAGTGAAATCCTTAAATAAATGTATTGTAGTAAATTGATTTATAGTAGTTGTTTTGCCTCTAGTGCAAGGATTTTCCATGTTGTTCCTTACATGATTGATGAAATTGATTTTGTGAATTATTTTATATAATTTTAAATAAAAATGGTTTCTTCTTAATGTGAATTTTTGAGTTATTTGGTATACTTATTTATTGAATTTAATGTGAATTATAGAATGGAACAAGATGTTATATGAAATGGTAGTGGATTCCAAAGTTGGTGTTCCAAGGATCTTGATTCCATTTTGATTCTGTGGTCACTTCATGAGTGAAACGTGGTTTATGCTATAATATTATATATATATATATGTATGCTCCTTGGATCATGATTCCATCAGATTCCATGAGAATTTGTACTCCTTATATCTAGCTTACTAGACGCAAGACAGATATACTCTATTGAGATAATCATTGGACTCCACTAGTGATTATTCTAAATTTCCTTCGAGATTCTCCTAGTATCCATTGAGGATTCCTTGGCCTTCTATAACATTGATGTATCCCCAATGGGTTTGAAACAATTTTTTATACTACATAATGAAGAGAAATTTATAAGGTTGGTTGTACAATGTAGTTATGGTTTATAAGACTCTTCAGGGTATATGGAATGTACATGGATTAAAAATATGGGTATATGTATAGTGAGGCTCTGTTTGTTATTTTTTTATTGTAATATATTTTTAGTTATAATATTTCAGCCATATTTTTGGGGGGAATTGATGGTTAATAGAAGATAAATTGGTTTATTAGTATCATTCCATGAGAAATTTTATTTTATTTCCTGCTTACTTGTGATATATATAGAGAAAAATTATTTTCTTTAGTTGAAGAGTCTATATTGTTATAGATCATTTGATGGTTACCTATTGGGATTGTATCGTACACCATATTCTGAAAGTAATTGGGTTCCTAGAAACAATAAATGAATAAAGGGAGGGATCAGGGAATGCTCCCATGGTTTAATGGATGATTTTTTTCTATGGTTAGAAAAAGAATATCATATGTTCAAGCTGTGGTATGTGATGATATCAAGAGATTGTATTTTTTGCTGTTTTTTGGAATTCAGATCCATGTATTTCATTCCACTACTATGTACCTATTTTAGATGATTTATAGACACTTGTATCGTCAATATTTATATATGAGATTTATTTTGGAATAGTTTGTTTATTCATGTCCTTAATATGTATCATCTATATTATTTTTAGGATACATAATCTATATAATATTATTTCTATTCTACTAAATTACACTCTATTAATGAATACATAGTATCCCCATAGACACAACCCAATCTCTTACTTCTAGTCGCCAACATTTGGCATTTGAGGATATGTATTCCAGGCCATATGAACAATAGTGCCCAAGGAACTATTTAGTGGAATCAAGGTCTGAGATGTTACATAGTGTTTCCAATTGTGTTTTCTTTTTGGATCAATATTTTGAAACAATATATATAGATATGAATGAATTAGAATTTAGTAATGATCTATGTCTAGGTTTTTCTAACCCACGTATAAGAAAAATACAAATTTCCCCGAATGAAATTTTGATTTCTAGATTTCGAAAATTATTGTTAATTTGATTCCATCATTGGGTGATGCACATGTATATTTATTTTATTATTGATATTTTTTGGGGATCTATTTTGTTGTAACCCGATGAGATGAGGGTATTTCATCTCAAGCATCACGTGGGAAACATTCTAGAAAACACATGTTATGTATTATGCCATCCCATATTGGATGAATTTTTTTTGATTATGTTGGGGTTGGTGACATGATAGATATACCTATTGTCATGATTGAATTTTTTGTTGGGTATTGAGAATCATGGTTGGTACATAAAGTGAATACTATAATGTATGTATTGTTTTCTTGTTTAAGCTACAACAGAGACCCTCATATGCCAGTTATAGCATGTTGAGTAATGAACCATGTGTCTTATGGTGCAGAACTTTTTTAGTGAGGATGGGTGGATGGAAAATTTCAGATCATAAGGAGTATGGTACCTCATGTATTGGGTAGCGATGAAACATTTTGATCATACATATAAGTTTGTTTTTAATTGAATTTAATATTGAAATGTGAAATTGAAATGCTGGATATAGAACATGACCTAGCCCCATCATTTAAGTAGGTAAGAGGGAGTGTATATAGGGAATAATGTGGATTTTTATTATAGGCGTGGATTTAGGAGTATGATATGTTTTATAACCAATTTATAGGTATATTTTGAACATTACTATTATTTTGAGCTACGAACATTGATATTTTTTTGATGTGTGTTTTTTGAATTGTAGATGCATGTCACAATAATGACCTCTAGCCATACTCTTGGAAGGGGGTGAAGACAACACTCCAGAGGTTGTGGGCTATGATTTAATATGGGATCCTCCTATGATTCTAGCTAAAAAAAGTATCTTTTTTACAGGATTCAAGTGTTGTAGAATAGTTATGTGGGGGGTTATCACTTTATGTAGACAATATAGGGAGCACCACAACCTACCTAGTATATAGATGAGCTGATACGGGTGTTCCAATAGTAGTACCCTCACATGTTTTCTGGGGATGGAGGTCCACATGATGCTAAGAAATGGCTTCAGACTATGAAATTGATATTTGAGTATCTAGAGACACCATTAGGAGGAGATTGAAACTCACAACTTATATGATTTAGATAGTAGAAAAGAACTCGCAGGACGTTATGAACTATGTTATTTCATTGTGTGCTATGGTTTGTTAATATTTTCATACTATATTTGATGAATAATTTATTCCTAAGAAATATGGATAGTGTGGGATATTGAGTATATACAAATAGATAATACTGTGATTAAATTAATGTAGTACACGACATGATTTACACAGTTGCGATGTTTTTTTCCGATGTACCATACTGATGAAAAATTGATGGCGAGACTCGTAGAGGATAATCTTTAGCATTTTGTTTGATCTCAGGTCAAAAATTTCATATTTTTCTCTATTAGTGTGATGATAACTCAGATGATAATTACTGAGTGGGAATAGAGGGAAGAGGGGTCCATAGAAGAGCAATGAATTCTCTTAACCCAGTGGTTCAACAAGTTCAAGGAAGAAACATCATTTTTAGAATTTATGTGAAATTTGTACCAGTAATGCTATGTGTTTTGAAATCTCAGTGTTATCATTAGTGGGTAATATAGGGCCACATTAAGATACAATAGGATTGTGACTAAGTCTGATGGTGAGCTTTTGGAAGTATGGTTAATGTAAAAAAATTCTATAGGACCATCCATATTACAGTGAGTGGTACGGGGTCAACACCAATGTTAGGATCTAATGTGGATTCCTCAGCTATGTTTAAAGAAGGGATATGGAGTAGTTCTAATCATGATAGCCTTGTTTTTTTGTTCATGTTTGAGGCATATAAGAAACATTTACACCAAGAGAATAGACTGGGACTATTTGGGTAGCGAGGTTGTGTCACAGGGCTATTGTTCAGGCCAGATTTCATCTATGTATCCTTACCATAAGGTGTAAGTCATCATATTTTAAAGGAGAGAGGTGGGATATTAATGACTTATACAAATGTATCTTCTTTTTATTGATATAGGTACATTGAATATTTTTATATCTATAAATTTTGTAGAGATACATGGACTCATGATTTAGTTTTCTGATGGTGTTATTATTCATGAATCTCTTTTTTTGATTATAATGGAATGTATATGATGTTCTTAAAACTCCCCCATTATGTGAATGGGTTTCAATTCATTAAGGATCTTTATGTCCTTGAGAAGAATGGGTTAAATTCCACACTCATAATGGAACACATAGTATATTATGAAGCATGTGTTGATTATTATCACCTAAGGGTGAGTTTCACGTCATTAGAGAGAATAGTTCATACTCATAATGTTGAATAAGATGTCCATGTAAGCTGAACTAGACCATGTCATCATATGATAGGAGGGATGATAGTGTAGATCGGTTTTTTATATTTGGATTATTAGTGATTAAATCTGGTGAAAATTCGTCTAGTGTTTGATTGTTTCATGGATTTTTTCCTAAATGTGTTTTCTTTTTTACATATAAATAGAGAAGATGAGTTCTCCATAGATATAGTTCCAAAAGATACAAATGTATCCATTACTCGTTAGAGGATTTCTACAAGAGTGTTTATAGAGATCAAGAGGAAGCTATTGGATTTAGAAGAAAATTGTATTATCCAACCGAGTATTTATCCATGGGGCTCACCAATCCATTTAGGGGAAAAGGCAGATGGTACCCTTTTTATTCCCGGATAATTAGATATTGAACCACTTGAAGGTTAGGAATATGCATTCCTTGCCACAAATAGATGATGTGGTTGATCATATTTGAGGAGTTCATGTGTTCTTTAAAATCAATGTGAGGTTAGGTTATCACCGGGTACCTATCTGACCTATAGACATACAACATACAACTTTTCAAAGTAGGTATTTTTTTTATAAGTACCTGGTTATTCCATCACATTTCATGAAATCACCATAAGTATTCATATTGATTATGTATGGAGTTTTCTATCCTAACCTAGAGTCATCATTGTTAGTTTTCATGAAACCTATATTTGTGCATTCTCTAAATTAACAAGTCCATGTCAAACATATTGACATAATTTTGTACACATTGAAAGACAATCTGTTATATGATATGATAAAAATTACCACATCTCAATGAACAAAATTCAATTCCTGTATCATATTGTCTCAAAGAAATATGTATTTATCAACACCTAGAAGGTGAAGAATAGATATTTCCTGGGAGAATATAATGAATGTATTTTAATTATAGTGTTTCTTGGGGAATGATTTATGTAATATACCTTTCATACAAGACTTATCATGACTAGAAGCTCCAGTTATGGGATTAAATAAGAAGGGTGTGAAGTTTATATAGACAAATAAATGTGAGACAACCTTTCAGAAGTTGAAATGAAAATAGGTGTTAGCCGATGTCTTCATAGTTACTGTGTAGGGAAGAAAATATAAAATATATATTGAGGGATTTTGTATTAGTCGTGGAGATATTCTAATGTAGGGATATGGAGTTTTCCCATATAAGTATCGAAAACTGAGGTAACATGAGAGTAATTTCATGATACATGATCTCAATTTAGGTATCGTTTTCATTTATTTTTTACTGTTGGAAAAAACTATTTACGTGGAGAGTTTTTGTTGTTGTACGAACATAAAATAGTACTAAAATACATATTTACATAGCATGATCTGAATTTGATGTCATGAATGTGGGTGGAGTAACTATAAATTTTTTATATAACGCTTCAAAAAAACATCTCTAAAAGGAAATGATGTTGTTGATGGACTAGGAAATAAAAATCAGATACATGCAGTTATGGAATTCAGTGGCGTGTGGAATATCATGGATTCATTCTTTTAGATTCACTTGGAGGAGTAGGATCATCAGTGAAGAATTTTTATCACCCTTTGTTTTGACCAAAACAATTCTACATATAGTTAAGATGTGTCAACAATCATATTCTAAATGCATAGGCTTGTGGGGGAGTGTGGAAGGTGAGGAACCTCTTATTCTATAGTGCATACTTAAGGATGACATTATTTATAACCATGGTTGTGTTTGGGTTCTCATGGACTTATGTGAGGAGATAACGATGGAATTTCATCCCTTTGTTTGGGTTATACATCCTAATTTCCCCAAGATGTATTGTGACATGCACTTTCAGTATGGTGGCCTTGTATGTCGTGTGAGGTGGATGGTTTTTTTACGAGGTGATCCACCTATCACTAGTTGACAGTGGAACATAATCAACCAGTTGATATTTAAAAAAAATTCATATTCCCATGTAGAAAGGAGATGATGTCCTGATGGATTTTCAAACATGTTTTCTAAGGTTTCATCAATATAGCAATGTATTTAAGGTTTTTTGACTGTCACATTAAGGTTTCACATTTCATGATAATTAAGGATTCGTTCAATATATATGATCTTGGAAGGGTGTATAACTGTGAGATAGTATGACTTTATGGGGAGCATGAAATATCATTTTAGATAGGGCCAATAGGTTTGCATCTTCTTTTTATAGGAGTTTTCAGAGGGAAATGGTTACACATGTGATTATGATCACAACATAACACCCTATGAATAATGGACAATCATATCATATGATACAGGTTCTTGAGGATATGTTGCGAGCTTTCATCATATATTTTGGGGCCTCTTTAGAGAAACATATATCCCTTGTAGAATTTTCATACAATAATATAAAACATGTGACAATATATATGAATCCTTATTAGGATTTATATTATTTGACATGTCAATATTCACTTTATTGGATATATGTAGGTGGGCCACTTATACTAGGACCACATATTGGGCATGAGACATATTCCCTAGAATAACTGATCAAAAAGTGGATGGTTACTGCATAGTGTCGACAAAAATATTACATAAATATGAAAAAACAACCACAAGTGTTCGAGTTTAGGGATCATATATTTTTACATCTAACACCAATATTTGGACATAGAAGTATTAAGAGGTATGATATGCATTCACCGTGATATTCTGGGATGTTCAAGATACTGAAGAGATTCAGTTCTGTATCCTATTGACTGTATTTACTTCAAAGGTACCATGAAATTCACAACATCATCCATGTATCTCAGCTACACCATTATCATTCCCCTCTAACATAGTTTTCATCCTTAGAAAGTGGAGTTATATGGAGATTTATCCACTTAGTATTTTCTAATTATTATCATTGATAGGTAGACAAAGGTTCTCCAATTATGGTCGGTTCCTCTAGTGTGGGTGTTATTATAAAGTTTCCATTTTTAAGAAAAGATATGGGAGTGGGATGCTATCATACCTGATCAGTGGGAATAGTTGTTCATAGATGAATCTCGACCACCATTGATATGGAATTTCATATATTAATTTTTTGGGGGGGGGGGTGATTGTAGGAACTCGTGTTTTTGTTCTAGGTACTATTCAATTTTTTAAATTCAAATGATTATATATGGATTAATGTGAAAACCCTCTAAGGTTATGGGTGAATAGGAGGTTTAAGAGTCTTGTTTCTATCTTTAAACCCATAATTTGTGGTGAAATTGGCATGGCTAGTTGTTATTAAAAACCAAATTGGGAAGGTGAAAAAATTACTTCTAACAGTGCCAGGAATCATAACTCTGCCTTATACGCTACACAGTTCAAAAAAACGACGGGATTTGAGGTGCTTTCCTATGCGTGTTTGTCTATAGTTTATGATAGTGGGGTGAAATAATGATTTTACTCATTTATTAATATTTTGGGTGATAACTATGTGGAGTTCCCCTTTTCTAGAGCAATTGGGGAATGGTAGGCATGAAATTTGGCCAACCGTGCTGTTAAAATGTTCTAGCTTACCATTCCTCTAAAATTACATAAATTCCATTAATTGATTTTATATTTAAATTTATTTTTTATATTATTCATCTATTGGAATGTCATAAATCTAGAGAGAACATTTGAATGCCAAATTATCATTTTGATCACTCTCCATCATCTGATATCATAATCAATTGTCTTCGGTGTTGTTGGATCCACATAGGCGTGTTCTAAATTCCTTTTATGAAATTACATATTCTTCTTGGTATTAAATTTACAATTTTGGTGTATTAAAATATTCCCTAATATCATGTTCCACATTAATTCAATGATTTTCTTCTAATATGAGTAGAATATTGGGATGATATTCGATGGGAAATCTTCTACTAACCGACGATAGGTGGTCAATACAATTTTCTTATGATTCAGGTCTTGATTAATATAGTTGACTTTATGTCAACCACCAAAATTACTTGAGAAACCCTTAATATTTATTTAATTAATTTATTTAAAAATAATGGAACTTAAAATAATTTCTATTAGTACATATGATATGTGTTGGTGGTTGTTTTCCAAACCATGGCCTCCCAATGGCAATTCCATGTAATTGTAGTTTTTTGACCAT
Organism: Viscum album; assembly: GCA_963277665.1. Lineage (NCBI taxonomy): Eukaryota > Viridiplantae > Streptophyta > Magnoliopsida > Santalales > Viscaceae > Viscum > Viscum album. The sequence continues at coordinate 440,493,447 of OY728142.1, forward strand.
TTTTTGAACCACGCAAGGGTCAATTTTTTAATTTCAAGTCCGAGGTAGTGGTAATTTAATTAACTCAAATAAATTATTGATAGGACTTTTCCATCAGGTTCTATGATTTCATGTGTTGTTCATTTATTGATTGATGAAATGGATTATGTGAATAATGTTATATGAGGTGGTATACTCAATATATGCTTTTGAATGTGAATGGTTGAATGTGTGGTAATACTCATTTATTGAATAAAATGTGAATTGTTTAATGGAATGAGATGTGATGTGAAATAGTATTGGATGCCTTTAATTGTGTAATACTGTTTTGATTCCATTTTGATTTGATTGTCGCTTCACCCATGGAACATGTGGTTTGGTAGAAGATTCCTTGTTTTCACGTGCCTCATGGATCTTGATTACAATAATGAAATGGGAATTTATACACCATGGATATATCTAGATTTTCTTGCATTCGACATGCTAGGTTGAGATTCTTCTTGGAATCTACCCATGTTATAGTACCGGTTATATCAAAAAGTTAATTGGGAATCAACATGAATTATTTGAACTTGCATAACATGGATATAGCATGAGGTGTCTAACAAAATAATTAAATAGAACATCAATGTCAAATTGATAATCATGGTTGTACAATAATGTTGTGGTTGGTATGATGCTTCTGGTAATACATTAAGGTTGTGGCTGACATAAACGAGTTGATGTATGGTCATTTCATGTTGGTTTTTTTTATAGTTTCATTATTATATGAGCAATCACATGTTTTACAAAGTGGTTTTTTGGGAAATACTGGATCATTTATTGTAGTAGTATCATTCCGTGGTAACATTAATTTTATTTACATATTACCTTTGATATATTTTTCACACATATTATATTATTTTTCATATCCAATATTATTATTGATGTTTGGATGGTAACCTACTAGGAATGCATGTGAAACCCATTTCAGGCTTCCATTGGGTTACCAGATATACATCATCAATGTATATAGAAATTAATAAAAGTGACCATAGATAGATGATTGATTTAGTTTGATTATAAGGATTAGGGTATCACAAGACTGCGATGAGGCTCGTGATATTAAATAGATATTTATTTGGTCTTTTTGAACTTTGATCCATGTATTGCATTGCACTTATATGTATCTATTTTTTATACTTTTTAAACACATGTAAAATCATCATATATATTAAGAATTTATTTTGGCATTGTTTTTATATTCCTATCTCATATATTTATCATATTCTTGTTTTTTATGCTGCTTCCTCTGTTGATAGTTATTCTTATTCTGTTGTGATACAATTTGGTAATGACTTAATATTCTCCCCATGAACACAACCTAAACCCTCATAGATAGTCGAGAGCTTTTGGAATCTGATGATATGATCTTGAGGCCATGTGGTCAATAGATATCGGGGAACAATTGAGTTTCATATGGGTTTGACATATTACAGATTTTCTCTAAGAACTACACATAGATAAATTAGCCTAATTTTCTAAAATACGTGTGGAATAATTACACAAAACGGATTATTTTTTTTATAGATAGACAATATTAATAAATAAATGTTTGATTGAGATAACTAAACTTTCTAAATAGTATATAAATAAAGATTAATTTTATGGGATAATTCCCTAACTTCATGAGAACCACTCTTCAATGCCTGAAGAAAATCATCTTCATTTTACATGAATACTTTCAAAACAAGATTCATATCCTAGATCTTCTCTACATGGTTCATAAATAACTGATTCATAAGTGAAGTATTTATTATAAAAACTATATTTCTTAACATTCATTTTAGATATTACATTATGATGATCTTACAATATTAATAATCATTTTATATATTAACGGCTTCCCTATATTTGACATGATTTCATGGAATCATCTCAAACTAATACTAACTTATTAGAAGAATGGGTTTGAAAAACAATAATGTAATCATTTTTGGGTTATTCTAATTCATTGAAAATTAATATTCAACCCATATTGAATGAGTTTCCTAATTATATCCTCATCAAAAAATGACTGACCTGAAGGGGAAGGAGGAGACATAATAGAAGGTTGACATTCAACATCCAAAAAACATTGATTTAACTGTATCATCATATTAGATAGACCATCCTGAATAGAACCAACTTGTACAATCCAATATGCAATATCAGTCTACATTATCATTATTATGAAAATAAATCTTGGAAAAATATAGTTGATCAACAATGTAATAAATTATTAAATTTAAACTTTTATCACTTATTTTAAAGAGTTTTCATTGTCAAAAATACAAACATGAATATAACCATATACACAAACTATAAAAAATTCATTTTATACTTAATTGAATAATAAATAGAAGGATAATAAGTTTTATTAGTGGGTGAGATTAATCTATACCGGAATTCCAACCATCTATCTCAATTTTATCCTCTAGTTATTTTCCTCTCATAATATAATTAAAAATTTTGTAAAGATATTCAACACCATAGTGACCATAATAATAAAAAATATCCTTATGAAATAAAAGTTGATATCCCTCACTTCATAGGTTGGTGTTCGAAGAAAATTAATTTGAATGGTCAACTCAATAAGAAGTCTCATATGATAATCCTCAATTCTATCTTCATTACTAACCTAAAAAATAAATGATTCTTCTAAAGTTAACTAAACAAAGAGAATGGAAGGTCCTCCTTTTCTAGGTGGACTACCACTATGATCAACATCATTAGAATTTTGATAGTCTTCAACCATTAGATGATACTCGGGGGACATATACCCCTTCCATGGGGAACAATGTATAAGATGTATAGTATTACTCCCAAAAAGATTAATTTTTAATACAAAAATTCATCATATTCAGTAGAGATACAAAATTATAGATCAACCTCATGAGACCCTATGTATTTATCATCATAGTTTATAACTTATCTCTCTTCTTCTATTTCATCATCTTCAATAGCTACTTCCTCCTCCACTTCTATAGAAGGTGATTTATCATCCTTTGAAACTTCCCCAAATTCATCATGTTTGAGACCTGGAACCACCATATCCCAAGTTCTAACATGTTATATTTTTAGATAAACCATTTCATATATTTGTATTATGTTAGTAACCCATTCTTTTTTAATGGTTCCAGTTTACTCTAATTTTGTTCTAGTTTTTTTTCCTTTAAAAATCGACTACGAATAGATATTCATTCCACCACCTGAGTCACTAATCCTTTAATATATAGAATAGGAAATATGGGATTACGATTAATAAATGAATTAAATCATGATGATCGATTCCAAAAACTCAACCATATTTCAATTTATTTAAATATATGTATCCTAAGAATAGTTTAAAAATCATTATTCATCATAAACAACAAAAAAAGATATTGATACCAATGGATGATGAGATACCCTATTATTGGAAAATCAGGTTCCATATAAACATTATTAGATGCCTATATTCTCCACTTAGATCAATAGCTGACGAATTATTGGGGGTTCCATTATGAATTAGTTCATTCAAATCACTGTAGAAATGAAATGAAACTGAATAACAATCTAATATAATTAATTATCCAAATATTATCCCCTATATGGCACAAAAAAAACATTTCCCACTATTTGATGAAAAATTAATGATAATTTCAACTGATAATTATTCTGAAGAAATCTATTTTTTCCCCTGGAAAAAACTCTAGGTCTGCATAAAATTCCATGAATAGTTTTTAACAATAGGCCAGTGATTTTCATTAAACTATGAAACCCATACCTAAATTTGAATCATTTTGTAGTCAAAAAATCATCCTGATTTAAACCAATATGTATCATATTTTTAAACTGACTGATCAATTAATTGTGGATACAATGTCATTTCAAATATACTCATGCACCCTTTTAATTCCCATGAATTCATTGTTGGATACATATCAATGGGAGGTACAACATCACTAGCACATTTCTCATTCATCATTCGTAGTTCTATTCTAGTTACCTCGATCCTTGAATGAAGGATTGTGGGTGATTTTTTAGAGGAGAAAGGGGATCAGAAAAGTGTAAGGCATCGGGATGAAGGATGTGATTTCGGGGAAAATATATGAATGGATTTAGAATCACATTAAAAATATTCAATAACAATATAGGGATAATAATAATAATAATAAACAAATCCAAAAAAAATTTCACAAAAAACAAAATGGAAAATTTCACTGTAGGTCTTCTAACAATGGATAAGTAATAATATAAGCCTAATAGGCATGCTGACTATTACCCAACCAATGTATACTAGCCAAAAAATAACATTTATTGTTGTAAATAAAGTCTGGTGGAGAGAATATTCAATGTAAGTATGGTAACAATATGGGAAATTTTTTAAATTATTAATATTTACAACATTATCAAAAACTCACAATTGCACAATTGAATATGTAAAACATATTTTACAGTTATATAAACAACATTAAATTATGAAAATTAATTTAAAATTTTGGAATAATTTATTATACCCAATTCCTATATGATATAGATGAGCCTCCCATAAGTAATTGTTTCTTAAATATATCATTAATCTAATGTTCAGTGCTAATGAACTCAAGATTTATATCACCATTTGGAAAATAATTTCTCAAAAAGTGATTTATTAGATAAATGTTAATTTTTAAATAATATCATTTATGATTCATAGAATTATTTATACCACTATTATTATCACAATATATAAATAAATTATGAAATTAATATATATATTATAGTAATGTATGTTTCATACAAAAAAATTATGGGCATAAACTAAATATAGCAATATAGTCACATACATTACTGGATAATGAAAAAAAATTATTTTCATACTAAAACATGATACTAAAAACATTCCCAAAAAGTGAAATGTTCCAAAATTATTTTCTCCTTTATATCATAAAACCACAAAAATTATAATATAAGTTAAAACCTTAGTCAAATTCTTATCTTATAGAGTAAGACTATCATATTTATATTATCTTTCTGAGGTATTTCAATATTATTTTCACATCAATTTGATGTGAATATTGAAGATTTTCTTTAAAATTATTGCACGTATACCCACTTAACATTAGATATATATGGGTAGAATTTATTTACTGTGTACTTTAATTAATAACTCTATAATTTTTTTATCATCAAATTTTATATTTTCAATAAGACATAGATTACAACTAGTACTCATGGAATTATAACCAACATTTTTACTATCTTTAACATGATTCTTGGAAATATCATTGGTTTACATTTATTGATTTAAAATAAATCATTAAATTCATTGAAATATCTGAATGCTAGGAATGAATTTATGTTCACACATGAAGATCATTTCATATTCCATTTGAATAATCTTTTAAAATACCATAAATATTGATTTTATTGATGAACTGAAAATAATATCACAAAAATTTAATTGTATGACTAAAACATATTTTAAAATTATTTTTATAAATAAATTTGGATGTAATATTCATGTATGAAAACCATTTAAAATTTTTAATGGGATGAGGCGAGCATACTATGCCAAGGGATCCTTTTCTATTCTATATAAATATTTTGTTAAATTATATAAATGAAATGTAAAGTGATTGGTTTGAAATAAAAGTGGTTTAAAAAAAATATATTTGACTACATAACCATTTATGATTTTACTCATTACATATATAGGAAATACGTAAAAATAAATCATGTGTTGTATATTTATAAAATATGTAGATTCATTTAGGTCAAGATACTGGTAAAAATATTTCCTCATAGTAAATATATTCTAATTGACTATATACTTGAGAAACCAATCTATCTTTCTTTCTAATTATTATTCCCAACTCATAAACATTTTTTATAGAGGTCCAGTTAGTTCCTATTGTTATTTTTCTCTTATGTATTTCATATAATTCCAAGAATCTATTCCCTTCAAACAAATTTAACTATTCATTCATTTCTAGGATCCAATATTCATGCTTAATTGGATCATTGGTGCTCTTAGGTTCAATCATTTATAAGAAAATATTACATTTAAATTGGTTTCAAAGGGAAACTCTAGTATGAGTTCCTTTATCATGTCAACCTACAACAACTTATATGGGGTGATATCTAAGAGTCGTATTAGCTTTTGGGATAGATAAAATGGGTTCTTTGTTATAATCTTGAGATTCAAGATCCAATTGTTCTTCAAAATGGGAATATTTTTATTTAGGTTCTAATAAATTTTTACAGTGTTTAGAATTGATATATAAACCTGAATGTCCATCTTTAAGAAATTCTAATGTTGGATTAATATCATGTGGCTCTATGTCATCAAATTTTACATGTACATAATATTTTTGCAGTCGTAGTCCTTATATTAAACACCCTGTATTATTTTATTTTAGAAGAATATTAAAGGAAGATTTGTCTTTAATTTTTGAAGAAAATGTGAATGTTTTTTTGTTTTTTACATTACAATGAAATGACCTAAAAAATATAAAGTAATTAACATTTATATTACTACCATTCCATAATTCATATCGTGAATCTTTAAAAAGTAGTATATTTAAAACTATGTTAGTTATAGAAAAAGTAGTGTTCACAAAAATTTCACAAAAATAAATAGTTGAATAAAAAACATTAAGCATATAATGGGAAATTCCTTAAAGGGTTTAATTTATTTTCACTATAAATTCATTCTACTATGGGGCCCTTAGAGTAGATTTTTTTTACTTTATCCATATTGTGCAAATAATGATTCAAACACATGATTTTAAAACTCAAAGTCATGATAACTTTTGAAATTATTATACTTAATTAAACTAAGATTCAATATATATTTAGAATATTAGGAAAAAAGGAAATAGAATCATATTTATCGGAAAGGGAAAACCCTGTTTATATATTGAAAAATCATCCTCTATAACAAAAATATAATGTTTTCCTACTAATTGAGAAACTATTTATGATTCAAAAAAATAAATGTGAACTAACTCTAAAGGTGATGATTGAAAACATATTTATTTTATTTTGAAGATATTTTTTACTTTTTCCATTTTTATAGGGATTTCAAACTTTTTCTATTCAGAATTGTATTTCGGGTATATATTTAACTAATCCTTTCATATTTATATTTATATGTGAATGAATATTCATATGTCATAATATCCTATTTCAAATCGAATATTTATTTTGAAATTTACTCAAAAAAGAAATATTATAAAAAAAGAATGGAATTATATAAATAACATAAACTTTATCATTCGGATTTTCATTAAAAACTAAAGAATTTACACATTTGGAAATATTAACACAATGTGTAACCATCATCTACAATGGAAAATGGTAGTTTTGTAAATATTTAAGATGGTAAGGAATTATTTATGACTCATACACCCTTCGTATTGACCATAATCCACTTATGACTCTATTATGATTCTTTGTGGGTGTGATAGTGGATTATAAATATAAGGATAAGGGGGATGAAAAAGGGATCTATTGGTGGTGTAATATTTTCACGATGATCTTATTCTTAATTGTGTAGATATATTTTTCTCTTTTAATTTCACTATTTCTTATGATGTAACACCACTCTTAATCAAATCAAATTCTCCATCAACTGTAGGCTAGTATTCTGTGACTGACTAGAAATGTTGGAGGATTTAAATATCAACTTTTTGAGTTGATTTTCTTCAATTAAATTAAATCATTTATTCTTCATATATAGAGTTTCAAATCAAACACTAAATTTTTAAATCTGTATACAGTGTTTTTAGGTTTTGATGCTTTTTATTTTAATTACCTCGGTTAATTATTTTTTATACCACCAACCACTTTTGTTGTATATATTTTCTAATAGATTAGGGATATATTTTGTGTTATCAATAAACATTATAACGTGTGTTGAATGTTATGTTAGAAATTTTTTATTATTATGAAATAAAAATTTTCGTCATGGATTTCACCAATTATTCAAGATAAACCACTACTATCCCAAAAACATAAGAAGGATGGTAGACCGTAATGAGGTTTTACATTGTCTTACTCACATCATAACCATCTAGAAATGTGAGAGAGAGGGCTTAGTAGATGAATCTAACTCTTACCTTATAGATTAGGAAAAATGGGTAAAATTTAGCAAATGAGTTAACATGACACTAGTTCTATCCTAACCCATGATGGCCACCACATTTCTCAATTTTTATAAACAATACTAATCAATATTATTTATTATATCAATATCTCAACATTAATTAAAATAAACATTTTAGAAAACCAAAAAACCGCCAGCCCTATATTGTGATAAATCCTCTTTCATAGACAACGAAAGGGATAATCCTTATAATAAAAATTGGTAATATTAAAAAAAATTCCACAAACCATGATATATTTACATTAGTAACCATCATAAAACCACTTAGATATACGAACAATGTTACACTTCAATCCATCTAAAAATAAAACTCTACAAATTAAAAATGTATTAATGTTACCAATTTTATTGAGACCGATTACCATCCCATTGGAATTATAATTGAAGGTGACATGTCTACCATCATCATGGATCGTAGTTTTAATGCTTCATTAGAACCAATTCATATGTATAAAAGAACCACTATCTACTTTCAATAGTTTTTTATTGATACATTTCGAATAGGTTTCCAACAAAAACAATTTATACAAAAAATTCGTTTGTCCCCATATTTTTTTGCATCCAAAAATATGTTTAATAAGATCATTATGAATACATAATTTCAAAAATGGTTTCCTATAAGGAGAACATACACTTTTATAAATAATTACATTGTTAGATATAGATGAAAAAGAATTATTTATATATTTGTAATAACGAGAACATGGAATGAATTTATTTTTCTTCAATTATTTTTTTCCATGATGTAATCCAATTAAATTTTTCTATTGAGGTAATTGTTATTTTACCAGAATCTAGCTTAATGTATTCCTTCAATTAATGAAACTTCTATAAACATTCATCAATTAATCATTTGATAATTTTATAAAATTATTTTCATTAAGAAGTGGAAAAATATTATTTATGGAGCTATAATTTTCACATATTTCCTAATGTATTTAAAAGTTATAATACCCACCATAGTGTTATGTTATGGGAAATTGTCACATTTTTATGTTTAAGTGGAATTTTGAGCTCAAATGTAAAAATGGTCTAATTTTGTTGTTTAACTATTTTATTTGTCTTCATTATTTCAACCATATCATTTCATACACTAAACCAAATTGTGAAATTCCTTTTTTGTAGGTTTTCTTACATCATTGGCCGCATTTCATCATACCAGATCGATAACTCAATCAATCATTTAAAGGCCCAAACTAATGTCACAACCCGGACCTCAAAAACGGTATGCCGATCTAGAATATTTTAAAATTGAGATTTTATCTCGTTGTATACAGGTACTTTTGAGCTGAAATTCAACAATGATCTAGCAAAAATATTGTTTAACATATTTCATTAATGATTCCATGTCTGAATCTACTGTTTACAAGACCATAATGTGATGGGAATTTGGGGTTGTGGAAGACGAAGATTCACTTTGGTAGATCAAATGTTTCGTACTAGAACAACCATACATCCTTCATAATTGGAACAATGAGGCGGAAATTTTGTATATGAACGCGGAATAAATAAGGGAACATACTTAAAGAAGGCACCAGTCACAAATTAAGGAGTTTAATGGTCCTAAAAGTCGTGAAATTCTGGAGGACAGAATTGTGAGAGATTTCATCCACCCATTTTCTCTATAAATTTGTACCTCCTATCCCTTTACAAAAGATATCCCTTTCAAGGGGTAAATGTTGAGTTTTTTTTCTTTAATTGTTATTTATATTTATAATATATATTTGTGTAGCTCTATTATTCTTCTATTAATTTTATATTTTTTTTATTTCTTTAATTTTAGGTGTTTCTCCCACCGTGTTTCTTTCAAACACGATGTTTGTGGAGATCTATCCCTCACTATAGTTAGATGGGTGAGTGGTGGTATTTGAGTTTATTGCGATTTATTGTTTTATAATGTTTTGTTATATGAATTTAGTGGTGGTTAAATGATTTTGGTGAGAATTTTCCCCACTTTCTATATTATTGTCTTCTTCCTCCCTGTTTTATAATTTTCCTTCTCATAGGTATCTAATTCATTCAAACAGTGGAGTTTGGAATGCGTATTGATGTAGAAGAGATTAATACTACATGGAGAGGTCTTGGTGTAGGCTATTAAATTTCCAACGAGAGGGTATGGAGTGACAGGTCTTGATCTCCACATTGAATATCTCATTGATGAATATTTTGAATAATAATTATATTTCCACCATGAAACCCTGAGAAGAATGGTTTTATTTTATTAATTTTTTGTGTATATTCATCGTTTTCTTTGTATTTTGTTTTTTAAAAAAATTATATATTTATATTATATTTATATCTTACACATTTCATTCATTCCCCCTATTTACAAAAGTAATAAATTTTTTATATTAGTTATATTTTAAATACTGACAATAGAAAGATAGAGTGTGTTAGTGTCCTCTTTGTGATCGACCCTAGAGTGTGCCACAATGGTACATTATAAGGTTAATAATAATATAATTTAATTTTGGTTCACAAAAAAACCACTCTCATAAATTATCTTTATCTATTGTAATATATTTTCAAAAGTGAGCAGATAAAGATTGTCACTTCATTAAAAAAATTTGTTTTTCATTTATTGTATTACCTGTTTTCTCAAGCATGTTAAAATATTCAAATAATTCATCACTGGATATTTTTTTATCCAAACTTTATTTCATATAATGTATTGTAATATTACAAGAAGATTCTTAAACCATTTTGATACCTCATATGTGTTTTTCATTAAATACATATAGTCTCTACCACTATCCTCTTCATTACTTGAGCCTGAATGAAATTAAATATCCTCTATGGAACTTCTGGTTAATTTCATATTCTATTTATATCACTTTTAAATGTCCTCATACTTTCTATTATACATTTTCATAGGACATTAATCCTTAATCATTCCTTTCCTCTTACACAAATATGAGATTAAGTCATTGGTTATATCTTCTATTCCCTAATATTTTTCCCATTATATTTGATTTCATACCTTCCTCTATAATTTTATTTCTTGATGAAATTATTGTTCTTATGGATGTTCAGAAATTTTAGGGTTAAATGTTCCATTTCTTTCTCTTTGTCTAATAATGATTCACAAATAGACATTTCATCCATGGTATATATTTTTTCTTTGAATCAAATTTCGTAAAGGATTCTGAACATTTCATTGGTTCATCTTCATATTAATTTTTACCTTGGAGTTACTCTACATATATCTTGTTATTTAAAATACTCTATTTTACTTTTAACTTAGTTCTGTCTCATGATTCACATATAGAAACTGAAGTTCTTCTCCACCACTCGAAAATCATTTGACAAGACTCATTGATTTATTTTTATTAATAATGGTTTTTCAAAGTAAATTCGTTTTAAATATAATCTTTATAAATCTAGGATATATATCATTAGTATTATAATATGGTTTTATCTTAATGGAATCATATTGAATAGTATATGTTTCTAAATATATTTTGTTAACATTTAAGGTTCCTTACGTAGAAATTGTATGGGTATCCAAAATATTGAATGTAGTAGTGGAAGGATATATTATATTAATTTATACATATCCTATATATCAATATAAATAATTTATAACATTACATCTAAAATAATAGGAATCCTTATTTCCTTAACATCAATTTCTTCTTGGAGATTTTGGTAACTCATAGTTATCCTCAATATTAGTACAAATATCATCTCTCATAACTTATAAATGGATTTTCGTTTTAATCATCTATTAAGGAAAACTATTTACCATAAAATGAGGAGTATGATTAGTGAATATCAATTCTTATCTATTATTTTACATAAATAATTGAATATTAGATAAAATAAATTTTTAAATATTTTTATAAAAAAAGATCATAGTGAACATATTTTTAAAAAATCATGTGATAACAAATGTTAGTCTGATGAGAAAACACACAATAAGGGGTGGATTTGGATTCCAATATGTTATATATTTAATATAATTTGAAAACCAATTCCACCTATTTTATAATAACTAATGATTAAAAATATTTATTGAAATTTGGAATTTCTTTTTTCAAATATCATTCTAATAGTGGGATCAAGGATTAATTAAAATAACATTCAATGTATATCGTATTATAAAAATAACATAGTTAAATAATCATAGTATATTAAACCAAAATTTATATTAACATATATATTATGGATTTATTATTTATTTTTAAAAGATACCATTTATAATTAAATCAATGAAAAAAACAAATAAGACACACAATGAAACATAAAAAAGTGGCTCTATCTCAATCTAAGATATAATCCCAGCCAATTGGATGTCACCATCTTCCAACCTATTAATTATTAAATAAATATATCCAAAACTAGGTACATGTTATAAATGAAAATAAAAAACAATTTTATCCACACATATAGACACATCCAAAGTATTGTGTAGGAGAAAAAAATACCAGGTTACAGAATACCACTTCTATAGTTGTACATGGGAATAAAAATGAATTGATTTTGAGAAAGTATAATGTAATCTCCTATTTCATATTGGATACTATGATTTACAGATAAATAGGGTATAATAATACATTTTTAAATGTTACGAATAAAAAAATATATCAACAGTTCTAACTGCTGATCCTGGATCCTGTGTGGGTCTGAGAGCACATACTTATGTTCCTGGATCATGTGTGGGTTCAACAGAATAGCTGGTCTTGGATCCTGTGTGGTTCCGATAGCTTAGCTGGTCCTAGATCTTGTGTGGGTCCGATAACTCTAGCTACTATTCTTAGATCCTATGTAGGACCGACAGTTCCTACTGCTAGTCCTGGATCCTATGTGGGTCCGACAGCTTAGATGAATCAGTGGCTACATCTGATCATCTCTATCTCCCAACATAAGTTGTATACCTGTGTGATCTGAGTCAGTAACTCTATTTTTTCCTCTTTATTGAGATGGATTACTTGATAACTTAGGTATACGTATGATCATATTCCTAACTGGGGTTATCTATGGATTTTATACATTTTGTTTATCTTTGATAGATTTTGTGAGACCATGAGGGTATCAGTGTCCCTACTAAGTATTTGTATACACACCCATGCATGGGCTATGCCTACACCTCATTGTGTTGGATGCAGACGACAGACAGTGCTGACTAAGGCTGAGTAGCTGGACTGGACGGTACCTGGAGACAGACCATATGAAGAGTCGGTGCACAGAGGAGACTAACAGACGTGGAGTGCTGAGGAGGCCATCTGTACCTACCCTTCAGGTAGGAACCTTGGAGGACGACCCTATGGATACTTTCATATTCGTCAGTTTTAATTGATTTTCAGTTGTTCTTGTACTATCCTGTTGGTCTTGTATTTCCATCCCCTATTACTTTTTCATCACTCTTTTGTATACAACTTTACATTGTGTTTTTCTTTCATCTCATACTCTATTGTGTGAGGTTACTCTATATAGAGTCAATGCCTTCCTAGTTTAAGGGAATTAAACCTTTGGTTCTAGTCACCTACCCCTGGCCTATAGATGGCGGGCTAGGTGTAGTCACGGCACGGTCCCCCGGGGACGGGTTGTGACAAATTGGTATCAGAGGAGTCGCTTATATCGCAAAACATAGGACTCTGATATTTCTTTTTTGGAAGCAATAATGTTAAGGGTACTCAGTGTGGTTTTCAGTTCAGGGAGTCCAGGGTCGGTGTGGCTTCCGACGTATCAATACACCAGGACCCTGACTACTGATTTCTGACTAAGTGCATGAAAACACAGATTGTGTGAGTGTTTTCAAGAGTTTTCATTGTGAACTATTTGAGTTAGATCACCAGGTATTACTTAATGACCGTGGTGCACCTGTTCCTTTTCAGGATACCTCCATGCGGACAGCTAGACAGGGTTTTGAGAGTTGATCATATGAATAGCCCACTGAGCGACGAGGCCTTGGTGCAGGGCCCTTTTCCATCGGAGGTACCAAGGGAACCACTACCTATTAGGCCAATGATGCCACCATCCCCAGCAGTAGAGAGTGTCCGCCGACTGAGCGTGTTGCATGAGTTCCAGCGCTAGAGGCCGCCCATGATCATATGTGAGATGGTCTCACAAGAAGCTGAGGATTGGATGGATACTGTAGTGAGAGTCTTCAGACTGGTAGAGACACCAGTAGACTTCATGGTAATTTTTCTGCCAGTATACTATAGGAAGAAGCAGGTAGATGGTGGAGCCTGATGCTCTGGGTTCACGACAAGGAGACACTTCTCTTGGAAGACATCAAGAGCCTGTTTTGGGCAGTGTTTGTCCCAGCCACCCTGTGTGCGGTGTGGATACAGGAGCTACTTCATCTACAGCAGGGTATTATGACTATAGCACAGTACTCAGTGAGGTTCACCAACCTCTCACGCTACTCCACAAATATGGTGCGGGGCCCATTCTTAAGGCATGGACCATCGAGTAGGGGATCAGGCGAGAGATCAGAGTTTTGATGATCTCCCTCAGCATCCCAACACAGATGGGGGTGTTAGAAAGATCCCTCCTAGTGTAGGGTTTCCTTGCTGAGGAGTCCCCAGCAGCGAGACCCATCACTGGTCGACATGTAATGGAGTCTTCTGCAGCTGGTAGTAGACAGATGTCGTAGAGGTACAAGCAGACCTGTCCATCCGGTGGACGACTACTGGATATAGTTTCAGTTGTGCGGGGAACATGAGAGAGAGCTAGTCATGCCAGGAGTGGGAAATGCTACTCTTGCAGTGGGCATGGTCACATGGCTCGTGACTGTCCGACATGTCGTACTGATGATCAGCAGACAGTCGAAGGACCACCCATGCAGAATTAGAGATTCAATCGAGGTGGTCCACATGATGTAGGAAGATGTGGCAGAGGAGTTGGTCGAGAAGCTAGTGGTGGGTGACATTTTGAGGTGTTACCGCCACCACCCACAGGAGGTCCACCCCAACCGCAGGGAGCAGGAGGATAGGTGAGAGCTAAGCTTCACGCAACTGAGGCTAATGATCACTGCCCTTCGAAATGATTAGAGGTAGAATCTATGTCTACTCCACCTTAGTTTCAGTTCTTATAGACACAGGTGCCAGTCACTCTTTCATTGATATTTTCCTTATTTGGAGCTCGAATATTCTGATGGAGTCGTTGGCTCCTTCCTTACGGGTAGATACTTCTACAAGTGTAGACTCGACGATTACGCACTGGTGATGGTAGAGTGAGCTTACTCTAGGAGGCAAGATCATCGGATGTGATATCCTCATAGAATAATTGAGGCTTTATGATGTATTATTTGGTTTGGACTGTTAATCTACACTCTATGCTCAGATCGACTATATTAGGCGCAAAGAGCGGTGTGTCTGCACAAATGGGACCAGGTTCACCTTCACTAGCTAGAAGGGAGGCTTTTTAGCGCAAGACAGACTTACTCGAAGGAGGGTGTAGCCGATCCATCGTCAGTTGGCCTACCTTACCCTCAGAGTAGTAAATGTGGAGAGTCTGAGCTATCCTGTAGTGGTGGACTAGTATGCGGATGTTTTCCCTGATGATCTTCCAGGACAACCTCCTCGCATAAAGGTGTACTTATACATTGACATGTACCCCAGGAAGTCACCAATATCTACTCTAGCATATCGGATGGCTCCCGCTGACATTTGTGTGCTATAGGTACAGTCGGAGGACTTGTCAGGGAAGAGATTCATCTGGCCTAGTGTTTCTCCCTAGGTAGCCGTGATTCTGTTCACTAGGAAGGAGGATTGGAGCATGAGGCTGTGTGTCGAATACCATCGCCTGGACGAGGTGACCATGAGGAACAAGTACACACTCCTGAGTATTGACATCCTCTTTGATTAGATTAATGGAGCATGGAGGTTCTTGAAGATAGACCTCATATCAGGATATCACCATCTCAAAGTTCAAGATGAGGATGTGTAGAAGACGAAATTCATATGTCGGTATGGCCACTACGAGTTCTTGGTTATGCATTTCGGTGTAACCAATGCTCTGGTAGTTTTTATGGGACTCATGAACAGGATCTTCCAGCCATACCAAGATGGCCTTGTCTAAGACTTCATTGACAAAATTCTAATCTACTCGGCTACTAAGGAGGAGCATGTCTACCATTTGTGGGTAGTACTGGACACACTTCGAGAGCACCAGATTTATGGAAACCTCTTGAAGTGACAATTCTGGATCCGAGAGGTTCACATCATGGGAAATTTCATCTTTGAGGCTTCAGCTGTAGTAGATCCAGTGAATATTGAATCAATACATGCTTGGGAGCCACCCAAGAGTGTGACAGAGGTACATCGTTTCCTTGTATTGGCTAGTTACTACCAGAGGTTCTTACCAAACTTCTCTGGAGTTGCAACACCACTATTATTCGTGACAAAGAAGGGGAAACCCTATGTGTGGTCGGAGAGATGCCATCATAGATTTCAGGAGCTGAGGTAGAGGCTGACTAGTTCCCCCCATCTTGATACTTCCTAAGTAAGGCGTAGGGTACGTAGTTTACTATGACAATCCGGGACCAGACTCGACTGTGTTTTGATGCAGCAGTGAGCAGTGACCGTGTATGGTTCTTGATGGCTGAGACATCACAAGTAGAACTATGCTACCCACGACCTGGAGTTAGCAGTAGTGTTCTTCAACATGAAGATGTGGCGACACAATCTTATGGGAGAACGATTTACCATGTACTCTGATCATAAGAGTCTAAGGTATATCTTCTCTAAAAAAGACAAATCCCGAGTCAATGGTGATGGATTGAGTTCCTCTAGGAATATGACTTCGAGATAGTCGATACACTTGGAAAGGAGAATGTTGTAGCAGATGCAGTCAACAAGAGATCTGGTACACATCTTCTAGGAGAGGCGACAGAGCAGCTTGCTGCCTTACAGATATCCTTTGTGGATAGAGATGGAGCAGCCTTTTTACAGTCTCTTATAGTCACTCCCCCATTCCATCAGTGAGTAAGGTAATCACATCATGGAGACGCTGACTACGAGACACGACGTGCTCCTATATCCACAGGGTCATCTCCTGATGGATTTTCTGAAGGTGGGGAGAATTTCATCCTCTTCAGAGGACATACAATGGTACCAGTGTCACATTAGGAGGAAGTGTTGATGGAGTTACACTCATCCCCTTTTGCGGTACATCAATGAGTGGTGAAGATTTATCAAGACCACAGAAGATGGAACTGGTGGCCAGGTATAAAGAATGTGGTAGCAGAGTTTGTCTCCCAATGCATCACATGTCTGCAACTGATGACAGAGCACTAGGTACCAGTAGGCATGGTTATGCCTTTAGAGGTCCCAGAGTGGAAGTGGTATGGGATATCCATGGACTTTGTGACGGGTCTTCCATGTACATCCAGGGGTCACGACTCCATTTGGATGACTGTTGACCAACTCACCAAGTCAACCCACTTCCTATTCATCCGTGAGCAGGGTTCAATAAAGTTCTTGGGACGCCTCTATGTACAGGAGATTGTGTGGCTACATGGAGTAACTTCTTCTATTATATATGACCGTGACACACGGTTTACTTCCTGTTTATGGAAGGGGTTGCAGGAGGCTTTCGGGATGCAACTACGTCTTAGCACTGCCGTCCATCATCAGACAGATGGCCAGACTGAGAAGACCATTCAGACCCTCGAGGACAAGCTACGTGCTTCTGTCCTCAACCTCAGTCGTAGCTGGGAGGATCACTTACCTTTGGGGGAGTTTACCTACAACAAAAGTTATCACTCCAACATAGGGATGTAACCTTTTTAAGAATTGAATGGACGACCTTGTAGATCAACCTTGTGCTGGACTGACCCAGGGGAGTCAGTACTAGCTGGAACTGAGATGGTACGAGCTACCACAAAGAAGGTGAAGATAATCGAGGAGTGGATGGAGACTGCACAGAGCAGACAAAATTCGTATGCTAACAGGAGAAAGTGACCTATGGAGTTCAAGGATGGTGAGCACATCTTTCTATGGGTCTCACCTAGATGAGGTCTACAGAGATTTGGCTGAGGTGACAAGTCATCTCCAAGGTTCATCGGTCTTTTCCTGGTCCTTACCATGTTTGGAGAGGTGGCATACCACTTATCTCTTCCACCTCAGTTGCATCGGGCGCACGACATCTTTAATGTATCTCTACTGAGGAGATACGTGCAAAACCCTTATCACATCATCGACCATGGAGAACTAGACGTCGATGATGGGGCCACTTGTATGGAGATTCTAATAGACAATGAGTATCGACAGGAGCGGGTCCTACGTGGACGGCCGATACCTCTAGGGCATGTACACTGGCAGCACGAGAACCTCTAGGCGAGCACATGGGATCAGGAGGCTCAGATCTGTGCTCAATACCCCCACTTGTTCCATTAGTTTGATTTGTAGCTTACGGGGACGTAAATATCTGAGGTGGGGTGAATGTAAAGACCCTGAATTTCCTGGGAAATTGTTTTCATAATTACATGGGAATTTTGCGAGTCTGAGAGAACTGACAGGGCGTGATTCCAAGGAATGGTGTGCCTGAAATCAATTTCTGAAGTTTTTTTCGGGTACTATCATTAAATGTACACGCGAGATTTTAAATCTTTTGAATCGGTGCTCGGAATTGAAATCTGAGGGCAGTGTTGAACTCGTAGTGCTAGTATTATCTTATGAATACTTTCACCTCGATGGTATATGGTCGGGACTAAAATATTATTTTGGGTTTTATGTGGAATAATAAAATATAATAAGTGCATGAATTGTTTTAGTTTATTTTTTTGTTATACCCACCATGTAGATGTTCGAGGTGGGGACCACCACACCTTACCCTCCCATGAGAGGATATGGTGGTGGGTCCCACCTAAACTCAACCTCCCTTGTGAGGATTAATATGGTAGGGGCCACCCGAGTTGGAAGCCTCTAGAACTCCCATAATTAATTAGGGGGAGCCTCCTGATCTCCTCTACACATAATGGTTCCAAACCACCCCATTTAATTAATTAAGACATATTAATTAATTAAATGCCTCATTTTGAATTTATGACAATGAACATAATAGAGAACATAAACTATTATTTCAAGGGGGCTATTCATTTGTTGGAATGGAGGATTGAGGAGAAGAGGAGTTCTTGATGATAGAATGCCAACGAGGAAATTCTATCCAACAATGAACACTAATGAAGAACTACAACCATCTTCGACCTTTTTCCTCGGGATTTTCTCCCACAATGGGACATCCTCACCTATGAAAAATTATGTTCATAATTCCTCCTCTTCACCACCAATGAACGATAAAAGGTCGGGGTTCATACTTTGTTTCTATTCATCATTATTCATTTTCGATTGTGGCTAAGAATTCGATGTCGCGTGATATAACCTAAACGCGGAAGGGCGCGGGCCGAACAAACATGGACTGACCCCTCAGTATTCTTTTTGGAAATTGATGCTAAACAAGGATTGAGATCAAAATGAGATACATATGTCAATGATGTTTTCGGATTGAAGGCAATGTCTCATGGAGTGTGCGGCATCTACCGGAATGAGAAACGGTCTACCAGAAATCGTTCGGTGAACCAAAGAAAAATCGCCAACGGATGGAACCGACGAACATCATCACGTGGTGGCGACGAAAAAACCGCGCTTCTGAAAGAGTAGATGTGGTCCCTATTTACGGCGGTGCAGCGACGTCCAGCGCAAGCCCGATCGCGAAGGAGATCGGCAGGTCAAGCCGCCGGGTTGCTGCGGAGGGTGCGGCAATAACGCACCCCGTGGGGGACCAAAGGGGGGGGGGGAGCGACCCCTAGTCGTGCCAGAGCAGTGGCGGATGGAGAAAGGCTGGTTGGAAAGAAGACTAGCGGCCTGATCCATTGGCCTCCTGAAAGAGGCGCGACACAACCAGCATCACGCGAGGAGTCGGCTGGCCGCTCGGCCAGCCGAAAATAGTGGGACCCTGCTAGCTCCCGCGAGAAACACCAGCACCAGCCTTGTAACGGTTCCACCCGCCCAATTGGCTAAGCCTTCGGGAACGATGGTGCATGACCTCCCCCATGGACGCATCTAGGGCGGACTTTCGTGGGCCGCCGGGCAGACCCCGCGTGGGCTGGGCCGCCAGCATGGGCCGAGCCGCCCCTCAGATTAGGTCAGACCCACGAACCGGGTCGGACCCGAAGAACGGGTCGGACCTATTGAATGGTTCGGACTGTAGTCCGGACCCATGTTCGGCAGGGTCGGTCCGACTGGGCTGGATCATACCCGGACCCGTTTTGGCCTATTTTCATCTTTTCACCTTAACTTGGGCTACAAATATCTGATTGATGAACCGTTTGCGGTGACGGAAATCTTGTAGAGAGAATGTTCTTTTGGAATACCCCACTTGAGGTTTAGATGAAATTGGGGTATGGTCAGGTTGGATTAAAGTTAAATCCTACCGAGACCTCGGAATGGAAATGCCAATAACTCTCAGACCGAGCGTCCAATTGATGCACCGTTTACCGCGTTATATTCTTTTTGAAGAGACCTAACATGGGGATATATCAACACGGGACTATGAGAAAGTTGATGTATCAACTCTTAGCTTAAGGAGCATACCCTCCCAAAATCAAGCCTGTTTGTGGAAACCCAATTGCTGGCTGCGTTCTGACTACTGTTCCTGGATCCTGTGTGGGTCTGATAGTTCTAACTACTGGTCTTGGATCCTTTGTGGGTCTAACATCACTAAATTATCATCCTAGATACTTTGTGGGTTCTACAAAATAGCTAGTCCTAGATCCAATGTCGGTCCAACAGCTTAGCTAGTCCTGGATCATGGGTGGGCCTGACAGCTCTGGCTACTGTTCTTGGATCCTGTGTGGGTCCGATAGTTCCAACAGCTGATCCTAGATCCTGTGTGGGTCCGACAGCTTAGATAATTCAGTGGCTACATCTGATTATCTCTATCTCTTAACATATGTTGTATACCTATGTGACCTGAATCAGAAACTCTTATGTTTCCTCGTGATTGATATAGAATACATGATAACATAGGTATATGTATGGGAATATACCTAAGTGGGGTTATTTATTGATTTCATAATTTTTGGTTTGTCCTTTTTGGATTTTTTGAGACCTTGAGGGTCTTGGGGTCCCTACTAAGTATTGTTATACTCACCCCAGCATGGGCTTTGCCCGCAACTCATTGTGTTGGATACAGATGACACACAGCGCTGACTGAGGCTCAGTAGCAGGACTGGACGGTACCCAGAGGTGGACCTTACAAAGTGTCGATGCATGAATGAGACTGACGAACATCGAGTGCTGAAGAGGCCATCTGTACCTACCCGTTAGATAGGAACCCCAGAGGACGACCTTGTGGCTGCTTTACTTTTCTTCATTTGTACTTTCTTTTCTGGTGTACTAGTACTGTTCTGTTGGGATTGTATTTCTAGCCCCCTTTACTTTTTCAGAAATCTTTTATATACAGTTTTACATAGTATTTTACTTTCAACGCGTACTCTATTGTGTTAGTTTACTCTATATAAAGGAAATTCCTTTCCAGTTTTACGGAATTACGACTTTGGTGCTAGTCGCTAGCCCCTGGCCTATGGAAGGCGGGTTTGGGGTAGTCATGGCAGAGGCCCCAAGAGATGGCCCTGACAATTTTAATGTTTAATTATACTTTTTTACGATTTAATCTAATTAGAGTAATTATAATTAATTTCAATTGTTAATTATACATAAACAAATTCTAATCATTTGAAATTTTTTATTTCTCAAAACCACGTTTTTTAGTTATGACCAAATGAAATAATTTTTAATTAATTTATACAAATTTTGTGTGTTTAATTTTGATAAATAGATTCTATATTTTTAATTAGGATGTTCAAGTTTTTTAAATTGGTAACATTAATTTTTAGACATTCTAAATAGTAACATTAGAAAATATTTTATATGACATGGTTAAAGGGTAAATCTAGTAAATAATTTCTAAAATAATATTAAAATAATATTAAATTACACTAACTTGGGTCATAATCATATAGGATGAGATATATCTAACTCTGGTCATCCTTGTGATGATTTTAGGACCCCATGGAGCCACTTGTGCATGAAAATAACATTTAATTACTTTTAATTTAATGTTATCGAAAATATAACCTAAACATGTATCTTTTATTTAAATTTTTTTATCGGGATATATAAGTTATCATTAAATCTATAAATTTTCAATAGAAACATAAAAATATTTCTTAAATCAAGATATTTTATTTATAATTTTTAGAGATTAAATAATTAAATTTAATTATGATACAATGATAATGCAATGATTGCTTCATTAATAATAGATTCAAATAAATTATATTTTAATTGATAAAATAAAATTAATTTTGTTATTTGGATGTCATATGAGAATTTTATGGTTTATAGAAAAATTTTACCTTTTTATTCATGATGTTTTTTCGAATCAATCATGTTTTTATGATTTTTTTAAAAATTCATGATATGAATATTGTCAAATTTGCATAATTCATATTTTAAATTATAAAATATTGTACTAAATGTAACAAAATTACAATAAAAATTAATATTGGGATAAATAATCATCATAAGTTTAAAATTTTGTTATTTACTCCTTAATTGGATATTTTTCATGTTTTTGTAACTATTGTGTTTTTCTCAAATTGTTAAATGCTTGATAAAACGGTAAGAGTAAAAAAGGGATAAATAAAAAAATATTATGATTAAAAATATCCAAAATATATCTAATTGTTATTGAATGATTTTATTTCTACTTATATACATAAAATTTTATAACTAACTGAATTTGGACTCATTTATAATCGAAATATAATATAAAATAAAATAATAATTCATGATATTCTTTAAGTGTCCCTCCTCCCTCTTATAAAAGGGAACCACCTCTAAACCACTACTAACACATCTAATGCCCCTTGGGTCATCCAAAAACTACCCAAATAATCTCCCAATATAAATATATTCTTCCATGAATCCTTCCCCATAGTCATAATTCAATTCAATAGAGCCCTTTGGCTCAAATCAAAAGAAGTTACCTGATTTTAGGTAAGGTCTTGTCTCAAGTTTCTCTCCATTATTTTTTTTCATACACTACCAAATCTCATCTTATTATTTGTTTATATAAAAAAAATTGTATCCTTAATATACTATGTTTTTGTTATGAGAAGTATTTTAACTACACTTACACACACCTCCACATAATGGATATAAACAAACTGTTTCTCTGTACAGTGAATTGATGCATCACGAAATGATGATTGTTCGATTTTCCCATACCACCTATAATGATGGCCATTGTGATAGAATATTAATTATATAGGATAATTATTTTATCTATAAAATTCTATTATTATCATTTATAACACACCTTTATTCATTTCAAGTTGTATAAATATGATAATTTCATTTGAGAAAGTGCGGACTACAGCCCCGTCAAAGTGATATGACTTGTTCATGCTATACATGAAATGTATATAAGATAGAATTAATGAAATTATGTGACATATATAATATATATATTATTCTATAATTATAATATACCTTTGTATCATTCAGTTCTGATTCCTTTAAATATGAAAGTGAAATCATAGTAACATTCACGTGTACGTACAATTTATCGTCTCCATGAATGGTGCATATCATTTCTTATATCCAAGTGATATGGAATATTTAAAAATAAATATATTACATATATATATGATATATATGATATCTAAATCATGAATATATTTCTATTGATATTTGAATTTTACCACACGATCAATTTATAATTATAAAAAGTTCTGTTTGGACTAAACGTCCAAACATCAGAAAAATGTATGATATGAACTCAAAAATATAATAATTGTTATAGAAATTAAATATGTGATAAAAGGTGAGATAAACTAGAAATAGGTTATGAAGAAAGTATAAACTAACATAAGGTTTTTATTCATGAAATTCATGAACGAACGGGTGAATTCACACACGAGGTATAGGACTTTGCTCCAATATACTTTCTCTGAGGAATATTATGATTTATACATGTCAAGATTTTATAAGGTGGATAAAACCATTTGGAATTTGACTTCTATAATTTTGAATATTTTTCTACTAACCTTTTTACTAAACGACCAAAAGAATATTTTAAATTTATATAATGACAACGACTATTCCACCGCCGCGATCATTATTTGATATTTGGCATCCTTAACTAGTCGTGATGTTTTCAAATAGAAAATAAATACCTTATAACATTTTTACATATTTTGTAATTTAAAATGTTTTTTAAAGTGGATTTACTATTTCAATATCCTGAAATTATTTCTTGTTATTGTAGTTGAATTTTTTTGATTGAAATGATTATATTTTCATTTTTTTATGTGTGACGATTATATAATGGTACATGGATATTTGATTGGTGGTTCCATGATAAACCAAATGATAGGTGGCTATGTGATAAAAAATGGATGGGTGGTAATGTTATAACCCACAATTCATATGGTATGGTTGTCGGTTTCAGGGAAATTCTATTTGCAACAATGATTTGTGGAAGTCGACCATATGGTTATTCTATTTAAGTATGATTTTTATCTCAAGTTACCTTTATATGTTATACATTGTTTTCAAAGGGATTTATGGATATATTTTGGTTACAAAAACGGTATGCAATGAGCTTATATTTAGTGAATTGATTTTGAAAATTTATGAAGGTGAAACGTATTACTTATGATAAAGTATTCATGGTTTTCATGTTGTTGTGAAAAACTAAAAATTATTTTCTTTGTGTATCCCTTACTGATATTTTTATGATCATCCCATGTTTTTGAATTTTTTTCTAGGAGATAAGTTGGAATAGGGTCAAGGATTGGATCAAGGAAAAATCATGCTGTTGAAAACATGGCACAAATCATGTTTCTTTTCTTTAAATATTTTTTTATTTAAAATGCAAACTAAGTAGAAGTGTCAACATTTAATATTCATGAGGTTTTTTATAATTTAATACCTAATTCTATAAATCTATAAAACAGTAAATATCATCACTGTAAATTTTTAACTTAATTCAAGATTATGTAATGTTTATGTATGGGGTCTTATTTTTGCTATCATAGGTCCATTTAGATTACTTTAAGAGTTATAATTTTTCTATTAAAATATACAAAAATGATCATTACATTATGATCAAATTGAAATGATATAGAATTTGATGGTAGCCATGTTTTTTCACCGCAGATATTTTTTTGTTCATAATTGATTTTCATAGAGGAAACATGGTAGCTATGATGGCATGACTTTAAGAGGTAAAAACACTTCTAGATCAGCAACCTAAGATGGGTGGGATCAGAACAAAACTGTTTGTGGTTGTGATGGAATAGTTGAATAATTCCATAAATGGTGGGGGAATCCCTTAATGAGATCGACCAGATCAAACATATAAGAACATGAAAATAGTGGATCATTTCATGAGGCAACATCCCCCATCACTCTAAGGTTAATCTGACCCTGTTCAAGAAGAAGGGTGGATCAAAGAACTTGAAAAGATTTTTGATCTCAGGGGTTGTACAGAAAATAAAATGGTAAGTCTTGATATTTATTATTATGAAGGAGAAGTAGATCAGTGGTGGTCAATGGTTAAAAATATCTAGATAGTGAGGATATTGATGCTCTTTTTTTAGAAGAATTCAGTGGTATGCTTCTGGAGAAATGATTTTCTAATGACGTTTGACATCGATGAAAACGAATTCTTAGAAATGAGGCAGGAGGATGACTCAGTGGATTCTTATGAGTAAAAGTTCACATGACTGGAAAGGTATGCTCTAAATTTCATCTGACATATTGATAGTTTGATAAATCAATTTTACTTAAGACTAAAGCTGCTATACCAAAACCAATTATCCAATAATGACTTCAAAATCTATGATAAACTTTTCAAATATCCTGAGAAGGTAGAAATAGAGTTTTCCTTTTGAACATGTTTTCCTTGAGAGTAAATAATACATGAGGCCCAGTTGGCTGGAAAAGGGAAATAATTCATCAATGAAGCCTCGCTGAAAGAAAATTAAATTTTTATCTTATGAGAATTGTGGTAAAAAGCATCATAGAGAATGTCTCTCAAAATTATGAATTTTATTTAGTTTGGTAAGACATGTCATATTGCACATAACTGTATGTAAATGATCAAGAAGTTATTGATAATCCATCTGGAATATGTTTTAGTTGCAATGAGTTATGATAATATGACAATGTGTTTCCAAAGTTGATTAACCATGGTGGATCCCAGACTGATCAAAAGAAGAAGGGTGGGGTAATAAATTTCTACTACTATGGTTGATATGAGACCATCAAATGAAGTGGTATCATGTACTTTGTTTGTTTTTTCATGTTATTCCATAGTTTTAATTGATTCAAGATATAAAAATTCCTTAATTTATAATAAAATATATAGTATATTGGGAAATCCATCTAAAGATACGAATCCGAAACATCTGGTAAAAACACCTAGGAGAAATGTTGAAGAAAAAATAAATTATAAGAATCTTTCTATCCGTATTAATGAAAATGTTTTCCTTAAAACACAATTGTTCATCCACAAGTAGAGTTTGATGTTATTTTGGTAATGTATTGGCTTTCTGTTTACCAGTTTAATATTGAACGTAAAGATAAAGAGGTTTCGTTTTTAGAAAGACTTTTAGTTTCTGTACATGTTTGAACCCTTATCTCTAATAACATATCAGGAAGCTGTGAAAATAGTAAAATATGGGAATAAATGTTACCGTTAACATATTTATGAAAACAATAGAATTGTTCAGATTAATCATTTTTTGGTATTAATTTACTATCTTGATGTTTTCTTGATGACATTTCCAGTATTATACCCGATTGAGATGTGGAATTTACTATTGTCTTAGTTCCCAATTCTAAGACAATTTCAAAACCTCTTATTCCAATGTCTAAATTTGAACTTTCTGATTTAATGAATTAATTGCATGAGTTGCTAGATAAAGGTATCATTAGACCTAGAACATCACTATGGGGTTCTTAAGTCTTTCTTGTTAAAATGAATAATGGTTCTATTAGACTCTTCATTGATTATAGAGACATGAATAATATCACTATTAAGAACAAGTATCCTTTTCCCCGTATCGACGATTTTGTTGATCAGGTCTAGGGAGCTCAGTATTTTTCGACGATTGACTTGAAGTCATGGTACCGTCAGTTTAATGTAATGGAAGCGTACATTCTGAATACCATAATTCGTACTATATATTTCTATTAAAAACATGTAGTTATAACTTTTGGGATCACCAATGCACATGTTGTATACTTGGATTTTATGAATAGACTTTTTCTTGAGTTCATGGATAATTTTTTTGGTTCTAATTATTGATGACATATTGTTATATTCAAAATTTAAGATAGAAGATGAAACTCGTTTAAGGGTTTTCTTACAAACTATAAAAGATAAGAAATTGCTTGGATAACTCATTAAGTGTGAGTTTTGGTTACAAAAAAATTTAATTCATTGGTCACATTATTTAAAAAAAATGGTATAAATGTTGATCCTATTAAAAAATTGTTGAATATTGGCCAAGACCTATAAATACCACTGATAATATAAGTTTTCTAGGTTTTTCGGGATATTAAAGAAGGGTTGTGGAGAAATTTTCACAGTTATCAATCCTACTGAATAAGTTATCTCAAAAGGTGTTATGTTTATCTTGACAAAAGAATGTGATGATTTTTTTCATGATTTGAAAAGACGGCTGGGGAATGCTCTAATATTGGAATTACCTTCCAAAAATGTTGAAAGAGTTATCTATAGAGATGATCCATTTAAAGGACTTGGTTTTTTACTAATACAGATTGATCGGGTAATTTCATATTCTTCACATCATTTGAAACATCATTAGTTAAATTAACCTAAACATGATTTGAAATGAGATTCTGTTGTTTCTGCATTAAAAATCAAGAGGCATCATTTGTATGGTTTAATGTGTGAAATATATACTAACCCTGAAATTTTAAAGTAAATATTCACTCAGAAGAAATTTAACATGAGACAATAGAGATGGTTATAATTAATCATAGATTATTATTTAAATATAAATTACCATTTAGGAATGGAAAATATAGTGGCTGACTCTTTGAGACTAAAGAGTAATGATACATTATCCTTGTTATGTTTGGAACAAGTTCCGTTGGTTATCACTTTGATGTACTTTGTCATATTAGTTTTTGGTGAAACAAATTCTTATGTTTTGTTTTATGTATCAATTAAACCATCTATAATAGACATAATAAAAAAAAGTGCAGAAAGAAGAGAGTGAGTTGCATAAAATGGTAGATTTGGTTTATAAGAGAAAGTTACAAGAATTTAACATTGATAAATATTATGTTTTTTTATTTGGAAATAGATTATGTGTTTCTTATGCTACATAATTAAAGAAATTGTTTCTATATGAATATCATAGTTCTCTATTTTCTGTTCATCCTAGATTTAATAAGATGCACAAATATTTTAAAGATTATTACTGGTGCGATGGAATGAAAAGATATAATTTTGACTTTACTTTGATGTGTTTGACTTGTCAACGGGTTAAATAAGGGTGGAAGTAATAGAAAGGGATGCTTCAGCCTTTACCAGTTCCATAGAGGAAATGAGAAAATATATCCAATGATTTTTTATGGTATTACATATTACATCTCAAGGTAATAATGAAATATAGGTTATTGTTGATTGATTGACTAAATCTGCACATTTTTCTCCAATTCGAGGCACTATGTCTCTGTATCAACTTTATCTATTGTATATTAAAGAGATAGTTAGGCTATATGGAATTACCTACTCCATTGTATATGATGGTGATCTTGGGTTCACCTATATCTTTTGGAAGGGACTTCAAAAATCATTGAGTACTGAATTAAATTTCCATACTACTTTTCATCTTCAATCATAAGTAGAGTCCGAAGGAACAATTCAGAATTTGGATGATATACTACATGCATTTTCAAGGGATTATCAGGGATATTGGGACACAAAACATTCTTTGGTTGAGTTTTCTTATAATAATAGTTTTAATTCCTGTGTACATATGTCTCCATTTGAGATGTTATATGAAAATCGGTGTTGAACACCTGCTTTTTGGGATGATATTGGTGAAAGAAAGTTGATGGGATTGGAATTGGAAGAAGAGATGAATGAAGAAGTTCAGTTAATTCAAAATTACATGCTGATAAAATAGAGGAGGAAGAAAATTTATGAGGCTAACTAGACTAAGTATCATTCTTTTTAGGTAGGTGATCATTCCTTTCTCAATGTTTCTCCATGGAAAACTGCGATGTGTTTTTGTAAAAAGAGAAATATGTGTCTGTGGTTCATTGGACCCTATGAAATAATGGATAATGATGAATCCGTTTTCTACAGAGTGAATTTACCTCCAATTTTATCCTAGGTACACAATGTTGTTC
This sequence comes from Viscum album, assembly GCA_963277665.1. NCBI lineage: Eukaryota > Viridiplantae > Streptophyta > Magnoliopsida > Santalales > Viscaceae > Viscum > Viscum album. The sequence continues at coordinate 440,522,991 of OY728142.1, forward strand.
ATATTTCAATGGTAAAAAAGTATATTCCATATCCATCTCATGTTTTGAGTCTGGAAGTAGTTCAGTTGTAGAGAATATTTCTTATGAGGAATAACCAGTCTTGATTATTGAGGGTTGATAGAGAGTGTTGCGAAATAAAGTGATTCATCGGGTAAATGAATTATGGAAAAAAGAAATGGTTGAAGAGAAATCATGGGAATCTGAAAATTCTAGGAGATATAAATACACCAACTTATTTGATATGTGGATAGAATTAAAGGGATGTAATTCCCAGAAGGGGAAAGGATATAAGACCTAGGTATTTATAGAATAATACTTTTGATTTATATTAATACTTTGGATAAGATATCGATTTTATTTTAAATGGGATTCTATGTTCGATGGCGTACCTGACATGAAACTTTGGGTTTATCAGAAAACTCATGTTGCACACAAGGCTGAGTAATATTGAAAAATAATAACATAATATTATTATTTTAAATGGTAGTTAACCCATAATACTTTCATTTAATGTAATGAAAAAAATAACAATATTATGATTGAACATGTTTTTACATGTTTTTATATTTATCCAATAAAATTAAGAGGCTTAATATTAGAATTAATCCAATTTTTACCATAAATACTCTAGTATTTTTAAAATGTAGTTTTAATGACGTTTGATGGAGATACCCTTTTAAATATATTTTTAGTCACTAATATATCTTCCATTATAGAAAATAAACATCTTCGTCAGATGTTGGGCATCAAAATTTATTTTTGGTAATTTGTTTGGTATTTTTATTATAAAGTTCATTTCTTAAATGAATAGTGTAAAATACTGCATTTTAAGTCAAAATTATATTTTCATCTATTTTATTTATATGGTTATATTTTCATTTTAATTGGTTTTAAAGTGTAATTAGATTTTATTTTTACCGTTTAATCCAATTTTGGTCATTATAAGTAATTTCACTTTTTAATTAGGTAGAAACACTTATCTCTAAAAATTACATTTAATTTATTTTATTTTAATGTTAAGGAAAATTTAATCTAAACATGTGTATTTTGGTAAAATAAAATATTATATTGTGTTATTGAAGTAATTTTTTCTGTTATAAATTTCAATTAAAAATATAATAATATAAAATAAATCATGGTATTTTATTTATAAATGTTAGAGATTTAAAAATAAATATAATTATGAAACAATGATGATGTAGTGATTGCTTCTTTAATAAAGGATTCAAATAAATGATATTATAAATGATAAAATAAATATAATTTGGTGATTTTTATGTCATATAATAATTTTATAGATAATAGATACATGTTATATTTTCAATATTAATTTTTTTCAAATCAATCATGTCTTTATAAATATTTTAAAAAGTCATGGTACAAATAGTGTCAAAGTTGACATAATTCTTATTTTAAAATATAAAATATTTTTTAAAATATTATTGAACTCCATAAATTCTCATATTAGGCCAAATAGTTTTAATAAGTCTAAAATTTTATTATTGGCTCTTTAATTGAATATTTTTCATGTTTTGGTAACTATTTTTATTCTTAAGGTTTATAATGATTGATAAAATGGTAAGAGTAAAAAAGAGCCAAATAAAACATATAATGATTAAAAATTATCTAAATCCGGTCTAATTCTTATTAGATGATTTTATTTTGAATTATATTCATCTTATCCTAGAACTAACTAACTTTTTACTAATTTATACTTGAAATATAATTTACAATAAAATAATCATTCAAGATATTCTTCAAGTTCCCCTCCTCTCTCTTATAAAAGGGAACCACCACTAACCCATTTCTCACACAACTCAAGACCCTAGGATCATCCAAAATATTCCCAAATAGTCTCCCAACATCCCTATATTCCTCTTAGAAGTCTTCCACCAGTTATAATGTAATTCGAGAGGGCCCTTTTGATTAAATAAAAAAAGTAACCTGATTTGAGGTAGAGTCTTCTCTTAGGTTTCTTTCCACTATTATTCCTTCTCCACTACATATGATCTTCTTATTATTTTTATATATAAGAACACCAATATCCTCAATATAATCGATATTTATTATGATAATGACTCAAACAACACTTACACACACCTCCATCTAATGGATAATAACATGTTGTTTCTGTGTACGACGAATTGTTGCCTCACAAAATGATGAATGTTCAATTTTACCCTACCACCTCTCATGTTGGCCATTATGATGGAAATATAATTATATATGAAATTTATTTTATCTCTATGGTTCTATAATTCTAATTTAAAAAATACTTTGATGCTTTTCATGTTGTATATATATACTAATTTCATTTGAGGAAGTGCGGACTACCGCTCCCTCAATGTGATATGACTTTTCCATTATATACATGGAAAATATAAATAATGAATTAATGAAATTATGTAACATATCTATCATAGATATTATACTGTAATTATTATATAACTATTTTTTACTTAGTTTTAATTACTTTAAATATGAAAAATAAATTAATGTAGCGTTCATGTGTATGTACGGCTTACCATCTTCTCGAACGGTGCATTTTATTTTCTTATATCCAAATGATATAGACTACTATAGATAAATATATACTAGATATATATGATATATATGATATCTAAATGATGAATAACATTCTAGAGATAATGGAATTTTGACAACATGAACAATTTATAATTATAACAAGTTCAATTTTTTCTCAACTTCCGAACATCTACCAAATGTCTGATATAGAATAAAATAATAAAATAATTATAATATCAAGGTAATAAGTTATAAAAAATGATTAATATTCTTGTAAAAGTTTATGGAGAAATTATAAATTATCATACATTTATTATTCAGTAAATTAAAGAACAGACGAGTCAATTCGGACACGATGTAAGGGAAATTATCTCAATCTCTTTTATTTGAGGAATATTTTGATTTATACATGACAAGATTTTAAATGGGGCATAAAATCCTTTTAATTTTAGTATAATTTAATGGGAATATGTTTCTATAATTTTTTTTACTAAATGAAAAAAGGAATTTTTTAATGTTTGCGACGATGATGACCTTTCTTCCACCTCGAGTATTAATTGATATTTGGTTTCCTTAACAAATAGTAATGTTTTCAAATGAAAAATAAATAAAATATACAATTTATTAATATTACTGTATTGAAAATGGTTTTGAAATTGGATTTAATATTTCATTATATCTTGAAATCATTTCTTGTGCTTTGTATTGAAATTTTATGATTCAAATGTTGATATTTAACATCTTTTATGGGTGATGATAATATAATGGTATAAGGAAATTTAACAGGTGGATACATGATAAACCAAATGATGGGTGGTTCCATGATAAACCAAGGATGATTGGTTATGTTATAAATTCCAATGAATTGGGTATGAAAGTCAGCAATATGACTATTCCATTTTTACGAATGATTTTTGGAATCCAAACATATTGTTACTCCATTTATGTATGACAATTTCCTATGTTACATTTATATGTTATACGTTGTTTTCTAAGGGCATTATGTTATTATTTTGTTTACAAAAAGCATAATAAATGAGATTATATTCTCTGAAATGTTTTTTTACATCATTAAAGTGAAAAGTATTACTAATGATAAAATATTCATGGTTTCAATGTTGTTTTGAAAATCTAACTATTTCCCTTCTTTGTGTATCCCTTACTAGGATTTTTATGCTCATCCTAGGTTTTTGAAAAGTATTTCATAGGAAATTATGTGGAATATGGTCCAGTATGGGATCATGGAATAGTACTACTTTTTAAAACATTGCACAAAACGTGTTTCATTTAATTTAATAGCTTTTTATGATTTAATGGATATTGAGAATAAGTGTCTACATGTAATATTCAAGATGTTTTGTGTATGTTATGACCTAAATCTCAAAATCTCTAAACCTGAAAAGATCATTAATATGAATTATTAACATAATTTAAGATCGTGTAATGTTTATGGCTGATTCCTTGTATTCACTATTATAATTGGATGATGTATTATATGAAATCATGAAAAATTATATAAACCTTGACACGGTGACATGATTTCCTCATGCTATTGGTATATTCCATTAATTGATAACACCACTAATTCGTACAGTTATGGAAACTTTTAGTATATATCCATTTAATGGTAGGCTATAAACACCATAATATTTAAATAAACATATTTTTTATCACATGTGAAACATAATGCTAATCATAAACAACCTATGAAATACATTTCATTAAATTAAATCTCATCCACAGCATGTGGAACACACAACCCCATGTCGAACTGAACCATTATATAGTATACCATTAAATTCTAGTCATTAAATTCAAGGATACAAATTGTACAATAATAGTATTATATTTTTAAATGATCATTGTAAATAAATGGCCATCTATTTGTTAGAGATAAAATTAGGTCCATTTTAACAAAAATGAAATGTTTTCTAAAAAAAGATATTTTTGAAGATATAAATTTAGTTATTATTATTCAAAAATAAATTATAATTATTTTTTTACAATTTTTGAAAATTAAATTTAATAAATATACATCATTAATTAAATATACAAGAAAAAATTATCTTAAGGTGTAATTTTGATATTTATGAGTTTTTTATTTTTTGATGAATAGTGAAAAACAATGAAATGTATTTGAATTTTTTAAATTTTTATTATCATAAATTATATTATAGATTGATTTTAAAGTAAAATTAGTTCAATTAAATATATAATAAATGGTTTTTTCTATTTTAGTAATTTTCATATTGTTTTTTTATAAATAAAATTATTAAATATATTAGAGTTTTCTCTTTGAAAACACATATTCTAAACATGTTTATGAACGTAATTTTAAATTAAATTTATCATATTATTTGAATGGAATTTGTAAAAAATGGATTAAATGTTTTTAAAATGAAAATTTTGTATTATATAATAATGTGAACTTAATATTTGACCAATGTGAATTGTGAAAATACATAATATTATTTAACATAGTTGTGCTAAATATTTTATTTCCATAGGTTAAACTAAATCTAATATTTTTAAAATAAACTAAATCATTTTATAAATTATGTTTTATGTAAAAGTATGATAATAAATGTTTTATATTTTTTAAATTATATTATAGACCATTCTATATTGGGATAAATGTGGGTAAAATAAATTTACTTTAAAAAAATACTGGTATCCCCCTCGAATTTCTTATAAAAAGAACAACACACTCCACTGATATCCACACATTAAAACCCTATTAGTTTTTCCAATACTTAAAAATATGAATTCCAATAAATCCATCAGTTTAATTATTTAATCATTATTTTGAGACGAAATTTATCTTTGGATGGATTTTGTTTAAAACGTAAGTAGGTTTCCTGGAGAATAGGTTACTTTCTTCAAATAACGTTCCATTTTATTTATTCCACCACCTCCGTAAATTATTATTAATACATAGTTATATAATTAAAAAATATCATCCATAATATTATATTTTTTTATTTTGAAGGAATTTCCTATGACCATCACAACTTCCATAAACTTGGTTATGAAATCGTAATATGATGTGTATGAAGATCTACCACCTCATGAACCGATGTCATTAATTTTCTAATTACAATCTCTCACGGTTGATTATTATGATAGATATATAGTAAATATATGGTATTTATAAAATAATTATACCTATGGAGTTATTATATCACACATATACACACACAAATATATATATATATATATATTGCGCTTTTACATTCAATTCATTTGGGGACATGATAACATCGATAATGTCTACGGCGAAATGCGACCTCATAAAGCAACGCGATTCTTGATTTACTAACTATTTTTATGTAAGGTTATAAGGAATATTTTACCTAATCTATGTGATATAAATGACATATTTTTTATATTCATGACATATTTATCATTCTAAAGAGTGTATATTTTATTTTTTTTCTTACCTTTTCACTCACAGAAAGATGATAACAATAATCATGTAATTGTGGATTACTGCCTCCATGAAATGATGCAACTCCTTTTTCATCAACACAACCCATTGATGAAATATATAAATTTAAATTTAAATTTATGAAATGTTTTATATTATATTATTATAAATCATTAAAGATAAAATATTACTATCATCATTCAATAATGATAATAGGAAAATAAAACCTTTACTCGGGAGTACGTATGGTGTACTGTCTCCATGATTGTAACAAAGTTCATTATTCAGATTTTTATTTCCGGATTAGTTTTGAAATTAAAATTTATGTATATATAATATAATTATTTTTTTATTATTATTGTTTATATTTTTAAATAATGATCTCATAAACCATTTCAACCTTTTAATGTAATTATTCGTATATATTCCATATATCTTCGAAACATCCAATATAATAACAATTGATTTAGTAATAATATATAACATGTTTGTATGTGAAATAAATGGAATAATAAATTTGAAAAATGATCCTAAATAATTAAAAAATAAACACAACTTTATTATTTGATATGATAAATAATGCATGTGATGAGTTAGACTTAGTGTAAGGGTTTATCATCTCACATTTACATCGTTGAGACACACACCCTATTCAAAAATTATTTATTTTTTGTAGTATACATGAATTAAAACTGACTAATTATATCATATTTATAATTATATTCATGGTATTTAATTTTTCATTGGATGAAATTTATTTTATGGGCCTTACGATTCAGAATTTCCAATAGTGTTATTGGTTTATTTCATAATTTCATCATTATTTGAGATTGTTTATGTTTACGTATCCCTTGGGGGAATTATTTATATCTAAATCATATAATATATTTATATTATTCAATTATTTTTACTAATTATATTTTTCTTGTAGTATTATCATTTAATTACAATTTGCAATATAAATTTATTAACAAAATGTTTTTATGAAAATCATAAATTTTTTTTGTCTTCGGTAAGAAATACTTCTTCATAAAAAACCAATATTTTCAAATTTTTTTGAATAATATTTATATCCATTTTAAAATTATTTATTAAATACATTTAGACACATTTTTTCTTTATAAAAAATATCCAGAATGGAATCTTCTTGTCATTTTAAAAAATTCCATTTGTTATAACAAAATTGTTAAAGGAATGCTTATTTTTACATATATGTAGTGAGTATAATTTTACACCATAATTACCAATAAATGTTTTAATTTTTTTTAAATATATCAATTGTTTTTTTAGATAAATTTTTCCCAAAATTATTTTGAACCTTTCTTAAATGGTGATTTTCAAAATGAAAAAGTTATTTTCATCAAGGATGATCTTAAGGATATTTTTTATATGTATATTCATCAACATGAACAATAAGTAAGAAAAATTATTATAATTTAGGGATATTTGGTATTGATATTATCTTTGTTATTTCAATGATGGTTTATGTTCTATTTGAAAGAAGAAATACAGGTTTATTATCATTCACTATACTCTTGATAGTTTATGATTATATTTATTTATGGGTAATATAGTTACATTTAATATTATATTCAACATATATATTTATTTTCATTATGTTTTAAATAATTCATATTAGGAATTCATTTGAATTAGTTAGTGATTGGTGGAGCCCTCTATACCCCCTCGACAAATCGGTATTTCTCATTAGACAAACACAATTGTTTTTTCAGTGGATTTACACATTTGTAACACCCCAAGCTTCTACGGTACGTTTCCCTTCGAATAATGCGATAGCGTGTGTTGTACGCAACCTCGAGTTCTAACACACACCACAACTAATTAAACTAGCCATTGTGAATAGTAATACCTACTTTTTGAAATTATATATATTTTATATTTGAAAATGGACTTCATTTTTGGATTCGGAATATCAAATTTAGCCTAAGGTGAAATTTTGGTACTTTTCGGATAACTTTCATATGTTGATGAATAGTGAAAATTACTAAATTTTAATTAAAAACAACTTTTTTAATCAAAATAATTAATAGTGATAAATTATTAATTTGAGTGGTTTTAAAGCATATTTAAAATATATTTTTACCATTAAATTTAATGTTTATCATTGGACATAATTTTACAATTAAACCGAACATAAACAAGTGTCAATCTTTTGATAGTTATTATCTCTTAAAAACACGCTTTTTGTTTTGACAGCGGGAATTAATTTTAAATTAATTTCTGCCACTTCTGTGTTTTGAATTTAGGAAAATGGATTCCATATTTGGAATCAGGATGTCCAAATTATGTAAATAGGTAACTTTTATTTTTACACATTTTGAATAATTACTGCGGTAAATATTTTATTTACCATGGTTAAAGGGTAAATCCGGTAAATAAGGGTTAAAAAATAATATTATAATAATACAAAATTACCCTAAAACGTGTCTTAACCTTATTGGTGGACACATACCCGACCATGGGCATCCTTGGGTCAATTTGGGGACCCCTTGGAGCCACTTTTATGTGGTAGGGACACATTATATTAATAAAGTTAAAATAAAAATAAAAATGGCATATGCTTACATCTTTTAGAAGAACAATTTTTACATAGGGTTATAAATGTTTGATTTTCGATTATAAATATTCATTAGAAAGCTAAAAAGATTTCCTACATAATGATATTTTATTTATAATTTGTATACAAAATATAATTTAAATTATTAATGACACAATAATGATGCAATGTTTACCTCATTAATAAATCATTTAAATAAATAAGATTATAATGATTAAAATATTATCTAAAACCTGTCCAATTCTTATTGGTTGATGTTATTTAGAATATGAGTCATCCTATCTTCTACCTCAATGATTTTTGGACCATTATAAACCGAATATAATTATATTATAAAGTAATACTTTCACTCTTTCCTAAAGAGCCCCTCCTCTCCCTTATAAAAGGAGACCACTTCTACTCATTCCTCACACCTCTCAAGCCACTTGGCTCGTCCAAAATCTGCCCAAATAAGCTCCCCACATCCCTCTCCTCCCCCTTGAAGCTTCCCCTTAGGCAGAAAGCATTTCAAGAAGTCCTTTGGTTCCAACCAAAGTGAGTTACCTAAATTAAAGGTAACGATTTCTCTTAAATTATTTTCATTTATTTTGCTTCTTCAACCCCCAAACTCTTTTTATTTCCTTTCTTTTGTAACAACACCAGTATCTTCAATATACTAGGATGTTGTTATAAGAAGGATTCAAACTACACATACACACAACTCCATCTAATGGATGATGAACATAATGTTTCTGTGGATGGCAAACTAACGCCTCACGAAACGATGATTGTTCAAATACATCTTACCGCCTCTCATGGTGGACATTATGATGGCACTATAATTAAATATGATATTAATGATATATATTTTATATATAATCTTCTGTAATTCCATTTTATTTCATACCATTATTCGTTTCATGTTGTATATATATACGATAATTTCATTTGAGGAAGTGCGGACTACCGCCCCCTTAAAATTATATGACTCGTTCATACCACACATGGAACGTATAAAGGATGGTGTTAATAAAATTAAGTAACATGTATAAAATATTATATTATACTGGAATAGAAATATACCTATGTATCATTTGTATTCGATTCTTTTAAAATAAAAATTAAATGGAAGTAGCGTTCGTGCGTACGTACGGACTACCGTCTCCACGAATGCGATGAGATTCATTCTACATCGTATCCATTCAAGTATAATTATCATTTAATGATTTAAAAATGATGTTTATGGACTTGATATCATTCTGGATATGAATAAGATACAACAAACATGACTTATGTAACAAAACATATAAAAGAAAATGAGTAAGTTAACACCCAAAACGGCGATAATACTAAGATATTATTATCAAATCAATATTAAAAGATCATATATGATATCATATTAATGTATATGATTCTTGTATAATTTTATAGCAATTATTTCACCATTATATAGGAGGTTAACCTACCTCAACCAAGGAAAAGTACAAGGTAAGGGTTATTTCACAATCTCTTCATTATCCGAGGTTGTTTATACGTAATAATCTACTGGGATCTCTTTATCATCCACATCCATGTTTTCTTAAAAATGTATTTGAAAACATTTTTACTATTTACAAGAATATGGGATAAAGTAATTTATACCCTTTTTTGACTTTTTATAAGAGGTTTATAAAGGAATCTTTCTGTCGTTTTCAAAACAAGGTCCTTTTTAACCTTTTTGACAGAATTGAGGTAAGAATGTTTTTTTAACTTATACGGCGGGTGCGGTTATTTTCCGCCGTTATAAAATCGTCGAAGCCTTCCATACAAGCTTATAAGAATATTTTCAAAGAAAATGTTTTATTTTATATGGATCTTAAATGATTTTAAAATAAAAGGAGATACTTCTTTAAAAAGAATTTTGATTTCATCTATGTCAACATCCTTTGATGGATTTTAAGATTATTTGAAGTTGATTTATTATGATACAAAACTTCTATATTGTATTGAAGGTTTTGTGATATGTTTGACTGTGGATGTGCTATTTTTATACCATTCATAGTTTATGGTGAAATTATTGACATTTCGTATGCTAGTTTTAATACGAATGTTTATGTTATGTTTAAACCTTTTCATATGGGAATGCATTGGACTTAATATGTGACGGGTGGAGCCCGCTATATCTCCTCGATGCATCGGTAGGTCTCATGAGAAAAACTAGTGTCTTGGCACAAGGCCTTGGCAAAATCTTATTTGTAGTCTTGGCACGAGGCCTTGGCTATGTGGTTATGATAGTCTGGAATTATGCATTCCAACAGTATGAAAGTGGTTATTGATTTTTGCATGTGATTATTCGATTAGTAGAATATCCATGTGAATAAGTAAATGGAATTATTTCATTTTATTTATACCATACCATGTTGAAAGTTCATGTTTAAAAGGCTTTTGTTTTAGTTATACATTGCCTTAAATGTTTATTCTTATTGATGAAAGTTTCCGCTATATTGTTATCCTTACTGGGCATTTGAGCTCACCCCTTTTCTATGTTTTATTTTTCCCAGGAAGTGAAGATGTAAGTTATGAATGACCTGCAGGGATTTTATGAGGGGATTATAGTGTGGACTGTGGAAACATTATGTTGTTGTAGTAGTTTTTCATTTTATGATGTAATGTAAAACTTATGAATATATCTAGTGTTTCCAAGGCTACTAAACCAATCGGTCTTTCGAGATTTGATCTTTCTTGTGATCGTGCCAATGTTATGTAATTAATGCACCGACTCTGGGCAACTGGGGTTGGGGCGTTACAGTTGGTATCAGAGGAAGTTTAGTACAAACCTTGGAAGCTAGATTTAGATAAACTCTGATTAGAGCACGTAGACCTATAATGAACTTTGAGGATTAGTATAGAAGAACTTCCTAGAATTTTGGTATTGTATAGATTTTTTGAGTTTTCCGAGCAATAAATCCCTGTCTGGATACGAGCAGGTAGAGGCGGCTCTGGAACAGATGTACCTAGGGGTAAAACCCGAAAAAACCGCTTTGAGCTAGACTCGAACGGGAACTGGTGCACGACAACGGGCCTTGCTGCACTCTTGGTTACGACACTCCCAGAGGATATGCTTAGGATAACTCTCATTTTCTTTACAAGTCATTATGAAGGGTTTATGAGTATATACTTCCTCAAAGAAAACATTTTTATGATTATGGATTATATCCATAAATATTTCAATTTATGTTAAGTGTTTTATAAGTATGGGATTATGTATTTTGATTCATAAACTGATCTAGTTTATGCCATTTTTTAGAAATGGAGCCTAGTGGAAGAAATGGAAACCGTATCAATGCACGCACTCCATGTAGGGATTGCCCTCCTGCTCAAGATAATTATAGTGGGGCTGGTGATGCAACTGGTGCCGATCAGCTAATCACCATACTGGGACAACTTACTCAGGTTATGAATAATAACCTTACCCGTATGGAGCACCCTGATTCGCAGTGTGGAGGATCAATGTTAGATCGATTCATGAGGCAACAACCACCAACATTCAATGAGAGTACAAATCCCTTAGTAGCTGAGCAATGGATAAATTCCCTAGAGAAAATATTTCAGGCTTTGGGGAGCAGTGAAAGGGAAAAAGTTATCATGGCAGTTTACCGCCTCACTGGAGATGCTGATCAATGGTGGCCATTGATTCAAAACATGAAGGAAGATGATGAAGTATCAAATATGGAATGGAGGGAATTCAAAGATCTGTTTTTAGAAAAATACTTCCCTCGCGACCATCGAGCGGATATGGAAAGGCAATTTCTGAGTCTGAGACAAAAGGAGGATGAGAATGTCACAAAGTATGAGGCTAACTTTACAAGGTTAGCGAGGTATGCTGGAGATTATATTCGAAACCCAAGAAGTAAGATTGATCATTTCTTTGATGGGTTAAAACCATTTCTCCGTCGAGCATTAGTCTCACAATCCTTTTCATAGTACAAAGACATTGTCTCATGTGCTATCAAGACCGAAAAGGAATTCTCTAAGTCTTATGACTTTAAAGCAAAGCAAGAGAAGAAGAGACCTGCTGATCAATCTGGGTATGGAAATAAGGGGAAGAAGGGAAAGATTGAATATCCATCTTATGGTAAATGCGGGAAGAAACACCCCGGTGCTTGCCTGAAGGGAATGAGAGTCTGTTACAAGTGTGGTGAAAAAGGCCACCAAGCTCATGATTGCAAGGGGAAGAAGGAAGATACCAATGTTCAGTGCTACAATTGCAGGGAGATGGGGAATTATGCAAATGCATGTCCTAAGCGTCAGGAGAACTTACCTCAGAAAAGGCCAAGGGATCAAGGCCAGGCTTATGCTATCACTACTGTAGAGGTAGAAGCTCCAAAAGACGTGGTGGCAGGTAATTTAATGGTTTCCTCAAGTTTAGCAAATGCATTATTTTATTCTGGATCATCGCATTGTTTCATATCTTCCCAGTTTGCTAAGAAAATTAGATATTTCCAATTTGATTTAATAAGGGAGTTGTCAGTTAAAACTCTTAAGGGAAGTATGATTGCAACAAAGTTTTGTGAATCAGTCCCCATTAGAGCACATAAATTTTCTTTATCTGCTGATCTCATCGTCATACCTATGATTGAGTTTGATATAATCCTCGGTATGGACTGGCTTTCGGACTATTATGCGAAGATTTATTGTAAGAAGAAAGAGGTTACGATTCTTGATGATAATGATAAGGAACACCTTATTTTTAGAGCAGAATCGTCACCACCTAATGCTTATTTAGATCCACCCTCAATAGCTCAACTAAATTCAATTATTGGGGAGGAAGAGAATGAAATAACTGCGGGTGAGGAAAGGAATGTTCAAATAGAGGATGTACCTGTTCTGAAAGAATTTGTAGATGTATTTCCAGAAGATTTACCTGGACATCCTCCAGAACGAGAAGTTGAGTTTTCTATTGATTTGATTCCTGGATCAAGGCCTATATCAAAAACCCCTTATAGAATGGCCACTGTAGAGTTAGTCGAACTAAAGAAACAACTAGAGGAATTGAGTAATAAGGGATTTATTCTCCCTAGTGTTTCTCCATGGGGAGCCCCTGTTCTTTTTGTTAAAAAGAAAGATGGATCTATGAGGTTATGTATCGACTACAGGGAGATCAATGATATAACGATAAAGAACAAGTATCCCCTACCTCGTATTGATGATTTATTTGACCAACTGCATGGAGCTCAATACTTTTCAAAGATTGACCTTCGATCTGGATACCATCAGTTGTGTGTGAAGAAGGAAGACATTCCGAAGACAGCATTTCGAACCAGGTACGGGCATTACGAGTTTACTGTAATGCCGTTTGGATTGACTAATGCACCCTCTGTATTCATGGATCTGATGAATAGAGTTTTCAAGGAGTATCTCGATGAATTTGTGGTGGTATTTATTGATGATATCTTGGTATACTCCAAAACCTACGAAGATCATGAAAATCACTTGCGCATTATCTTGAAGACTCTGAGGAGGCATGAATTATATGGGAAGTTTAGCAAGTGTGAATTCTGGCTTCAGGAGATTTCTTTTCTTGGCCATATTGTCTCTAAAGATGGAATCTCTGTTGATCCTTCTAAGACCAAGGCAATCCAAGAATGGCCAGCACCTACGTGTATAACTGAGGTACGTAGTTTTATTTGTTTGGCAGGTTATTATCGACGTTTCGTCCAGAATTTTGCCCGATTTGCTAACCCATTAACGAAGCTCACACGTAAAGGGGTTAAATTTGTTTGGACAAAAGAGTGTGAAGAATGTTTTGAAGAACTGAAGAAAAGATTAGTCAATGCTCCTATATTGACTCTACCATCGGGGAATGATGGGTTCGTTATTTATAGTGATGCATCGAAGAAAGGACTTGGTTGTGTCCTTATGCAGAATGATAGAGTTATTGCCTATGCATCACGATAGATGAAAATTCATGAACAAAACTATCCTACTCATGATCTTGAGTTAGCAGCTGTGATCTTTGCTTTGAAGATATGGAGGCACTACCTCTATGGTGAAAAATGTGAGATTTATACTGATCACAAGAGTGTGAAGTATATTTTCTCACAAAAAGAACTCAACATGAGGAAAAGGAGATGGCTTGAATTACTCAAGGATTATGATTGTACGATACACTACCACCCGGGGAAAGCAAACAAAGTAGCATATTCTTTGAGCAGAAAAGACCATGGAGTTTTGAACTTGATGAGAATTGAAAGTGATCCAATTTTCATGGATCTAGTGAAGATGGACATGGGAATAACCAGGGAAGGTGAAACATCTATGCTTTTTCAAATGGTTGCCAAACCATCTTTACTAGAAAGGATTAAGAGTTCTCAGACCAATGATGAAGAATTTCAGAAGAAGATTAAAGCTGTGAATGATGGGAGATTGAGAGACTTTGTGTATGAAGATGGAATTTTGAAATTCGGGAAGAGACTTTGTGTTCCCGATTTACCTGATCTAAAAAGGGAATTGCTGGATGATGCTCATAGTTCCAATTACTCTATACACCCTGGGAGCACAAAAATGTATAGAGATTTGAAGGAACATTTTTGGTGGGACAACATGAAGAGGGAGATTGCTGATTTTGTGTCAAGATGTATGGTTTGTCAACAAGTGAAAGCTGGAAGGCAACAGCCTGGAGGAGTCATGCAACCTCTTCCTATACCGGAGTGGAAATGGGACAATATTACGATGGACTTTGTCATGGGGCTACCAAAGACTCCTAGAAGGAATGATGCAATATGGGTTATTGTTGATCGTCTTACCAAGTCAGCACATTTTCTTGCTATAAGAGAAGATCTACCCCTGGAACGTCTAGCAAGACTATATATTAATGAAGTTGTGAGACTTCATGGAGTACCCTTATCAATTGTTTCTGATCGTGATCCCCGTTTTACTTCAAGATTCTGGAAAAGTCTTCAGAAATCCCTGGATACTGAACTTCATTTGAGCACTGCTTACCACCCTCAGACAGACGGACAATCAGAACGGACTATTCAAACCTTAGAGGACATGTTGAGATCTTGCTCACTTGACTTTCAGGGTATGTGGGATCAATATTTACCTCTGGTAGAATTTTCCTATAACAATAGCTTCCATTCGAGTATTCAGATGGCACCATATGATGCGTTATACGGAAAGAGATGTCGTACACCAACCTGTTGGGATGACGTCGGTGAAAGAAAACTTGTAGGTCCAGAACTGGTGGAGGAAACGATGGAAAAGATGAAGGTAATCCAAAATCACATCAGAGCAGCTCAAAATAGGCAGAAGAGCTATACCGATAATCGAAGGAAGGATTTGGAATTTCAAGTCGGTGATCATGTTTTCTTGAAGGTATCTCCGTGGAAGGGAGTCATACGTTTTGGTAAGAAAGGTAAATTGAGTCCCAGGTACATCGGACCTTTCGAAATTCTAGAACGAATTGGGGCTGTAGCTTACCGATTGGCAATGTCGTCAAGTCTCTCCAAAGTTCACGATGTGTTCCACGTATCTCTATTGAGGAAATACATGCCTAATCCGACGCATGTACTCACCTACGAGGAATTAGAACTGGAACCCAATGTTTCTTATTGCGAAGAGCCCGTCAGGATTCTTGATACAAGAGAACAAGTACTGAGAAACCGGACGACGCATCTGGTAAAAGTTTTGTGGAGAAATCATAAGATGGAAGAGGCAATGTGGGAACCCGAGGAACTTATGAGGAAGAATCACCCGAGTCTTTTTATGCAGTAATACCCTAGAAATTGCGAGGATGCAATTATTTGAAGGAGGGGAGAATGTAACACCCCAAGCTTCTACGGTACGTTTCCCTTCGAATAATGCGATAGCGTGTGTTGTACGCAACCTCGAGTTCTAACACACACCACAACTAATTAAACTAGCCGTTGTGAATAGTAATACCTACTTTTTGAAAATATATATATTTTATATTTGAAAATGGACTTCATTTTTGGATTCAGAATATCAAATTTAGCTTAAGGTGAAATTTTGGTACTTTTCGGATAACTTTCATATTTTGATGAATAGTGAAAATTACTAAATTTTAATTAAAAACAACTTTTTTAATCAATATAATTAATAGTGATAAATTATTAATTTGAGTGGTTTTAAAGCATATTTAAAATATATTTTTACCATTCAATTTAATGTTTATCATTGGACATAATTTTACAATTAAACCGAACATAAACAAGTGTCAATCTTTTGATAGTTATTATCTCTTAAAAACACGCTTTTTGTTTTGACAGCGGGAATTAATTTTAAATTAATTTTATGCCACTTCTGGGTTTTGAATTTAGTAAAATGGATTCCATATTTGGAATCAGGATGTCCAAATTATGTAAATAGGTAACTTTTATTTTACACATTTTGAATAATTACTGCGGTAAATATTTTATTTACCATGGTTAAAGGGTAAATCCGGTAAATAAGGGTTAAAAAATAATATTATAATAATACAAAATTACCCTAAAACGTGTCCTAACCTTATTGGTGGACACATACCCGACCATGGGCATCCTTGGGTCAATTTGGGGACCCCTTGGAGCCACTTGTATGTGGTAGGGACACATTATATTAATAAAGTTAAAATAAAAATAAAAATGGCATAAGATTACATCTTTTAGAAGAACAATTTTTACATAGGGTTATACATGTTGGATTTTCTATTATAAATATTAATTAGAAATCTAAAAAGATTTCCTACATAATGATATTTTATTTATAATTTTTAGACATCAAATAATTTAAATTATTAATGACACAATAATGATGCAATGTTTACCTCATTAATAAATCATTTAAATAAATAAGATTATAATGATTAAAATATTATCTAAAACCTGTCCAATTCTTATTGGTTGATGTTATTTAGAATATGAGTCATCGTATCTTCGACCTCACTGATTTTCGGACCATTATAAACCGAATATAATTATATTATAAAGTAATACTTTCACTCTTTCCTAAAGAGCCCCTCCTCTCCCTTATAAAAGGAGACCACTTCTACTCATTCCTCACACCTCTCAAGCCACTTGGCTCGTCCAAACTCTGCCCAAATAAGCTCCCCACATCCCTCTCCTCCTCCTTGAAGCTTCCCCTTAGGCAGAAAGCATTTCAAGAAGTCCTTTGGTTCCAACCAAAGTGAGTTACCTAAATTAAAGGTAACGATTTCTCTTAAATTATTTTCATTTATTTTGCTTCTTCAACCCCCAAACTCTTTTTATTTCCTTTCTTTTGTAACAACACCAGTATCTTCAATATACTAGGATGTTGTTACAAGAAGGATTCAAACTACACATACACACAACTCCATCTAATGGATGATGAACATAATGTTTCTGTGGATGGCAAACTAACGCCTCACGAAACGATGATTGTTCAAATACATCTTACCGCCTCTCATGGTGGCCATTATGATGGCACTGTAATTAAATATGATATTAATGATATATATTTTATATATAAGCTTCTGTAATTCCATTTTATTTCATACCACTATTCGTTTCATGTTGTATATACATACGATAATTTCATTTGAGGAAGTGCGGACTACCGCCCCCTTAAAATGATATGACTGGTTCATACCACACATGGAACGTATAAAGGATGGTGTTAATGAACTTAAGTAACATGTATAAAATATTATATTATACTGGAATAGAAATATACCTATGTATCATTTGTATTCGATTCTTTTAAAATAAAAATTAAATGGAAGTAGCGTTCGTGCGTACGTACGGACTACCGTCTCCACGAACGCGATGAGATTCATTCTCCATCGTATCCATTCAAGTATAATTATCATTTAATGATTTAAAAATGATTTTTAAGGACTTGATATCATTCTGGATATGAATAAGATACAACAAACATGACTTATGTAACAAAACATATAAAAGAAAATGAGTAAGTTAACACCCGAAACGGCGATAATACTAAGATATTATTATCAAATCAATATTAAAAGATCATATATGATATCATATTAATGTATATGATTCTTGTATAATTTAATAACAATTATTTCACCATTATAAAGGAGGTTAACCTACCCCAACCAAGGAAAAGTACAAGGTAAGGGTTATTTCACAATCTCTTCATTATCCGAGGTTGTTTATACGTAATAATCTACTGGGATCTCATTATCATCCACATCCATGTTTTCTTAAAAATGTATTTCAAAACATTTTTACTATTTACAAGAATATGGGTTAAAGTCATTTATACCCTTGTTTGACTTTTTATAAGAGGTTTATAAAGAAATCTTTCCGTCGTTTTCAAAACAAGGTCCTTTTTAACCTTTTTGACAGAATTGAGGTAAGAATGTTTTTTTTAACTTATACGGCGGGTGCGGTTATTTTCCGCCGTTATAAAATCGTCGAAGCTTTCCATACAAGCTTATAAGAATATTTTCAAAGAAAATGTTTTATTTTATATGGATCTTAAATGATTTTAAAATAAAAGGAGATACTTCTTTAAAAAGAATTTTGATTTCATCTATGTCAACATCCTTTGATGGATTTTAAGATTATTTGAAGTTGATTTATTATGATAAAAAACTTCTATATTGTATTGAAGGTTTTGTGATATGTTTGACTGTGGATGTGCTATTTTTATACCATTCATAGTTTATGGTGAAATTATTGACATTTCGTATGCTAGTTTTAATATGAATGTTTATGTTATGTTTAAACCTTTTCATATGGGAATGCATTGGACTTAATATGTGACGGGTGGAGCCCGCTATAGCTCCTCGATGCATCGGTAGGTCTAATGAGACAAACTAGTGTCTTGGCACAAGGCCTTGACAAAATCTTATTTGTAGTCTTGGCACGAGGCCTTGGCTATGTGGTTATGATAGTCTGGCATTATGCATTCCAACATTATGAAAGTGGTTATTGATTTTTGCATATGATTATTCGATTAGTAGAATATCCATGTGAATAAGTAAATGGAATTATTTCATTTTATTTATGCCATACCATGTTGAAAGTTCATGTTTAAAAGGCTTTTGTTTTAGTTATACATTGCCTTAAATGTTTATTCTTATTGATGAAAGTTTCCGCTATATTGTTATCCTTACTGGGCATTTGAGCTCACCCCTTTTCTATGTTATATTTTTCCCAAGAAGTGAAGATGTAAGTTATGAATGACCTGCAGGGATTTTATGAGGGGATTATAGTGTGGACTGTGGAAACATTATGTTGTTGTAGTAGTTTTTCATTTTATGATGTAATGTAAAACTTATGAATATATCTAGTGTTTCCAAGGCTACTAAACCAATCGGTCTTTCGAGATTTGATATTTCTTGTGATCATGACAATGTTATGTAATTAATGCACCGACTCTGGGCAACTGGGGTCGGGGCGTTACACATTTATATAGATGTCATAGATAATGGAATTGAATGAATTTTGATTTACTAGAAAAATTCTCAGAATTTTTGTTTTATTTTTCTATAATTATGAATTTGATTATTATTATTTTAGTTAATGATATTCCATATGATTATTTAATTAGGTAGTATATCTATTTTCAAGTTTTCAGGATCAGGTGATTACTTATATGGAATTATTTGGTCACCATTTATTCCTTGAATATTATGATAAATTTATTGATTAAATGTAATTTATTTAAGATAATTATATTTCCATATTTATTATTCATTATTTATTCAATGATTTCACTTTATGTCCACCCTTACTACGATCCAAATCTCAGAGATTTATTATGTTTTATTTTTTTTTTCTGATATCTGGATGTGTATATGGTTGATTTTTAGTGATATTCTAATGGAAATAATGGTTTTATTAAAAAAATTCTTTTTGGTTTTATGATTTTAATTCTAATAAAAAATTAAACTAACTGTCCTCTCTATCATGACAAATATATTATTCATTCATTCAGGGGTTTGTTTCTTATCTCTTATTCCATTGTAATGAAGTATACATCAATTATGGGATACTGGTTTATGGGTCACAATAGTTCTTATCATGGGAAGTTTAGTAGAATTATTGGTATCTATATTTTAGAAAAAAAAATGGTAACATTTCCATATGATTGAATTTTTTGATAAGTATTGAAGAAAATCCTAATATTTTGGTAAACAAATGTTGTTTCATTTTTCATGAGAAAATAAATCCATTTATCGATATTAAATGTGGAAATGGTTCTAGAACAGATTTAACTTCTCTTAAGAAATATGACAAGAGATTATTAGACCTGACTAGATCATCACCTGGTGCAATAAGACATGTATTACTGAGAACCTATCTTGAAAATCCTAAGGGATATAGTTAAGATGGATTTCACATTCACTAAAAATAAATATTAATAGATAAAAATAGTTATGTCCTAAAGGAAAAATTATATTTTATTATGAGATATCAATGTGTAATGTTTTAATTATATATAATGTATTTCAATTGTATTGGAATTATAAATTATGGCTAATATAGGTATAATTTAATCTATATAATTTCATAATTCCATAATGGTTTCTTAAAAATGAAATTTCTAACTACAACAATGAATTTTATCCATTTAGGGATTGAACTCCAAGGAAAAATAAAAAATATATAGATGATCCTATAGTTGGTAATGCTCAAATTATGACCATGTTGGGGCTTAATACAAAGGTTATGTGTAATGACCCAAAGTTTCATTAATTGAAAATCCCTCTTGATCCAGTTAAATGTCTCTTTATGAAAAATGTTTATATAAGATGTCAACTTCTTTGGTTTTATGATAAGATTTGTGACCGTTACTTTTATAGCCATTGAACAGTGATCATCTGAGTAGTATAAATATAAGGCTTTAACGAACCCATTTCTACTCAGACAAAGGAAGCAATGGCCTCATCCAGTAGAATTTCCCCTTACGAAGCCCATTTTTCGGAGCTCGGAAAAGAGGTGGCATCTTTGGGCTTTTCCCTTGACCAAGCCCAAGCTGAGCTTCATCAAGTCAAGCTCGAACGTGATCATCTACGGGAAAAGTGGAAGTTGATTGAATTTACCACTTGAGCGATGTTATCCGAGCCGCCCCAAGAGTCTATCACCATCGCACACCTTACCCTTAGGTCTTATGCGGCTATTTTAAGGGGTTATGTAAAAAATAAGTAGCACCATTCTCATGTACATTATTTTTTTATATAATAATGAATATAATTTCTAGTCAATTTTGATACATTGTAATTAGTTTTTAAAGAACAAATGGTGTTTTTAGTTATTATTTAATTAAGAATTATATTTTATTAAATTAAAGGATTTTTGAATTAAATAATAATTTAATAAAATATTATTATTAATATTAAATTAACTTTTATTAAGTATAAATGATCTTATAATTTTATGAATGCAATTAAAATTTTTATTAAGGGTTGAAAGCCATTTCTGTCAAAACCCGTGATATTTTTTATAAATGTCGGTTTTTATTTTAAAAGTTAAAATTCACATATTTAGAAAATTATTTAGATAAAATAAATATTATTTTTGGAATCAGGACGTCGAAATTATCCAACAGTGAATTTTTCATAATTTTCTGAGAGTCAAATTTTTGGGTAAAAATTAAATACCATTTAAATATATAATGTGTTTTATGACATCATAATGACCCAATGGTGATGTAATAAAATATCATAATCCTTATGTTCGTCCAATATGTGTTTTATCATTAAAATAATGAGGTTTTGGGTTTGTTTGACTTACTTTTCAAAGCATTAATGGAGCCCTCAAGACTTATTCAACACTTTTCCTTTTTAAATTAATTTCCATGGGAGTGTGACTCACCTCCACATAAGCAACACTAATTTTTTAATAAGTTATGACCTTGGCCTTGTAAAATATTTTTTTCCTCTTTCCTTTTCCAGAAATCATGGGCAAATACCATGGGATGGTTTGTGGTTTGGATTATTTTAATATAAGGGGTCCCAAACCTAAATAATAAAGAATTCTCTCACCTTTCCTATATAAACCCACCCAAGCTCCCACTTTCTCCTCACTAAAATCCCTTAGAGTTCGTCCAAACTCTTCCATACTCTCTCTATAATCCTCTCAAGGTGCCCCAAGCTCCCAAGACGCCTCTCACAAGCCTCTCTCTAGCCTTTGGAAGCAAACTTCCAAGTAAGGGTTTTTTCTTCCTTTCTCATTTTTGTCAATTTTCTTTATGTTGTATTGCCCTATTTATTTCAATTATGAATGTTGGGGTATGGTTTCGCACCTCCCCCATACTTCCCTCTTATTGTTTGAATGATGGGAGAACCCTTTCCCTCTCATTAAATGCCTCCCATGTACACCTGTTACTATGTCGAAATTCAGAAAAGAACTTCTCTCTCTTCTTTTACATTCAAGCAATACTTTTGTATCATGAATCTGAATTCCATTTAGATAGTTGGGACATGTATATATATGACCTCCTTACTGTCCATTATATGTAAATATTATGAGGAACCCCTTTCTCTCTCATCAACCTTTTTTATGAATTCTTATGTAACGCCGTTACGCTGCCGAAATTGCACTGATTTTCTAAGCCAATGTCATTGTGTAGTGAATACCATGCCCATTTCTCCATAAAGGGTATTCACCTTTATGCACATGTACTTATTGATTGTAAAGTTCATTTATGAATTCCACATTCCTTTATCGTGGAATAAATTATTATGTTTTATGAATCCATGTTTTATGATCCATGTGGCACACTTATGCATGAAATGAAATGTTTAAGAAGGGTGCTCCCTTTATAGAACTCCAATGCATTGGGTAAAGTATAGTATCATGATACATCATGTGCAATGAGTGTTGACTCATTCTAATTCAAGTGCAACAAGGGTTTACTCGTGCTTCAAGTGCAATGAGGGTTTACTCATGCTCCATGTGCAATGAGCCTTGGCTCATGCTAATTCAATGTTAAGTGTTGTTGCCACATTTCCATGTTATGATTATCATGCTTTATCATGCCTTTATGTTCATGTTTCTCTTATGATCTATTGATATGCCTATTTCCTAACATGTATTGTACTCCTCATGTTATTCATTGTGTACTCCCTTACTGGGCTTTATAGCTCACCCTTTTCTTATGCATGTCCTCAGGTTATCCCATGCAATGCTAAGTACGAAGGAATGTAGTGGTCATGTAAAGGAAGTTTTCAATAAAGATGTTGTATTTCAAGTTTAAAGTTTTTATGTAATGATCCTAATCCCCAAAGGCACTAAACCTCTCGATCTTCATTGTTGTATCAAGTGTATTTTTATGTAATAAAGCATGTTTAAGTTGTAATAAAAAGCAGGGTTGTCATATTATGTGTAATAATAATTACCTTATAAGGAATCCTATAGATCCACCATGTGATGTATTAATTATAAAAATACTTATTGGTTCAATAATGGCCATTAGTTAATTGGAAAACATATCAATTTTTAGGTGAAAAATAGATAATTTATATACTGATGATATTTCTTTTAATAAGAATTTTTACCATGGAAAATGTTTTCATGGTAGTTTATCATCTCTTATAAGATGTGGATCAATAGAAGTTGTTAATTAGGGAAAATATGGAAGATTTGGAAATATAAATAATGTAGTGGAATGATTTCATTGAAATTTTGTTGAAAAATACTATCCTTGTGAGAAAGTAGTAGATCTAAAAAATACAATTCTTAGTTATAATATAGATATGAGAAGAAATTTTTTCTATGTATGAATCCAACATTAAAATGATAGCAACATATATTGTGGATGACATACATAATCTAATGTGGAATATTGACAATTTTATTTATGGGAATGAGCCAATACTTATTAGTGAACTAGTATACAATAAACATATGTTTATATGATGAGATAATGTCACTTGGTATCAATGTAAAGAAATAATTACATATGTATTATGGATATTATGGGATTAATGAGAAAAATTTAATGTCATAGAAAAAATGAATAAAGGTAATAAGGGAAATAAGGGCTTCCTAAAATGTTATAACTATATAAAGAAGAAATGTGGTACATTCTTAAATAGAAAATAATATTTTTACATGTTTATAGAGAAATTCCACCATTTATTTGATTACAGGGGTAATAAAAAAGATTTCATTGTTTAGTGATTCAACTTTTAGCTGGTGTGGAACTACACAAATGATGGCCCATGTTCTATAGGAATATAAAACAAATATAGCTAATGGATCAGGTCAATATTATGACCTTACTACATATGAAGTGTAATGATTTGTTTTATTTTGTTGGATTCAAGAATTATGTTATAAATGCATTTTTTTAAATATTATTCAAGTTATATCATTCATTATTTTTTAAGGATTATAATTCATTACCATTTCAAAAAGGAATGGAGAGAATATGTTAAATGGCCCAAATAAAGGTGAATAGTGATTCTGTGAAAAGGTTATCCTATAGGAAAGATCACTATGGATGGAGTATAACACATAGTATATGGATGATGTTTGGATAAAAATGATAAAAATGTTTTCATAAAGGTGTAGGTTTCCTTTAATGTTTTTAAAATATATTATTTTGATGTAATTGTGGTATTTTATAATATCATAACATTATATTAATTATATTAAATTGGTCTTAGAAAAAAAATGAACAACCCACGTTTTTAGTGACATCCCCTCCCATTTGGCTAGGCCATGATTCATGAACCCATAACCGAATTAAGTAACAAGTTTAGTGCATACCACTTACCTATTATTTTTCATGGTTAATAGGTCATTACTATTAGGTAAATTATTTCACTTTAAAATATTAATTTTGAACATGTGGGGCTACCATTGACATTTGGATATTAATATATCATATTGGATAACTAATGATAAACATCATGGATTTTGAAAATATTTAAATGTGGAAATAAATAATTTTCACAATATTTCAGATCTTATAATTCATTAAAAGTTTGTTATATTTCATTAGGAATAAAAAAAATTTATTGGTTATTAATTTATTATAGTAACAGAAGATATTGGAATTGGTAAAACCCCAACCAAATAATGATATGGTTCTAATCGAAGTTTATCATGTCACTGTATTTTCTTATGTTCTCAGCCAATACCATAATGGAATTCCTCAAAATTAGGGAATGGATCTTGAAAAAAATTTGACATAGTACCTTTATTTCAAAAAACCAAATGGTCCCTTAACTCTTAATAAATATTTTGTTTTATGGTAATTACAATCTATGGATCAACATTTTTCTTGTGATTAATAATATCTATCAATCCATATTTACCCATGGGCGTTACTAATCTCCTATAGGTCTATTTTTTAAATTCCCACCATTTTTCTCTTATCTACATACCTAGTTATCTATTATTCCAAGTGACATTCATATTTTAGTATCTCTCTTGTCAATCTAATGTTGTATTAAATATTTCTTAATGTGCGGTTTTCAAAAATGGTATTTCCAAATAGCTACCAATGATTATAAATATAGTAGAACATTTTTGACAGTGTATGTCACATGAAACAGCTTAAACATCCCATGAAATATGTTTTTTAATATTTAATTTCATTAATTTCTTACAGAACACACAACCCTGAGTTATAATGAACTATAATATAATGTACCATTTTAACCTTTCCATTAAACCAATGTGTGTGAATAATACTAAACACTCTATGGAAACTATATGGTTATTTATGTGTAATAAAACAAAATGTATTACAATTTATTATAGATAAAATTAAAACCATTTGAAGGAAAAATAAATAGTTTCTATAAAAATTTATTGCTCTAAAAGGTGCTTTAATCCCTCCTTGTGCATATAATTTTTAATTACATTTTTTAATGTTAGAAAACATTATTTCAAAAATAACCCTAATTTTACAAAAAATCGTGTAAATGATATATTAATGTTAGTTTTTTGGATTTTTCCACAATTTATCATTTTCATATTAAAATTTGATATAAATATATTATAATCTTTTCAACATTTTGTTTTTGCAAAACACTATTCTCATCGTGTTTATGAGATTAGTTTTAAATTTAAATTTTCATTTTTTTTGAACATAATTTTGAATATTGGATTACATTTTTTAGTAATATCAATTTATATTATATAATATGTTCAATATAATTTTTTAACAATATGAATAAGGAATAAATTATATATTATTTGATTTGGTGAAGATAAGATTGAGATTAACTAGTGTTAAACTAAATTGTTAAGAGTTAAAAAGCCCTAAAAACAGTGATAAAATCTATTTATTGGATATATGGAGGACCTATTATATTCTAATTCTATATAATACTTCATTTTGGACATTTTTTCTTATTAAAACTGAAGGGACATCTATTTCTTTTCAAAAATTACTTGTATCCCACAAACCTATATTATAATAGGCCACTCATCTAAAGTCTACCTAAATGCTATAATTTTTTTTATTAGTAACGGTCGTACCAAATAACATCCAATAATCCATACATCATCCTATAATCCATATTGTTTTTAAATCCCAACCTATTATGGAATTTGGTGCAATCCTACTAAATATACTAGAAAAATAGGTTATCATGTTCAATAAGAGATTCAATTTTATTTTTTCCTCAACCTCATTAAATTATTATTAAACCAGGACGATACCTTAAAATCAAATTATTAAATACATTATGTATATATATGTTAATTTAGTGACCATAAAACCCCTATTTCAATAAAATTTGTTCCAAAATTATTATTCCTATGTGTGGAAGACTACCACATCATGTACCGATGTCATTTTTTTTCTATTACAACATATCATAGTGTGGTATGATTATATATATATAGTATATATTGGGTATTAATAACATAATTTTACTTTTATTAACATTATTTCATATATAACACTTTTAGTTTTCATTCTGTAGGGGATAATATAATGTTGATCATCTGTACTACATACTACCTCCTCGCAAAGCGATGTGTTTCATCTTTAAATAGTCATTGAAATGGGAGTAAATAATGGAAATTTAAATTAATATATCTGATAAAAGTGGTAAAATAATTATATTCATGACAAATTTGTAATTTATAAATGATTATAGGAATTTTAATTCATAAATATTCATACACTGGATGGTTATAACGTCGTCCGTGTACATGTGGACTTCAACCTTCAGGATAAGATGTGACTCTATTTTAATCACCAAATCACATTGATTATATATATACGTATATATTAATTTATCAAATTATATATATGATAATATTATCATTTTTTTATAAAATATTACTTACCTTCTTTCCACAATGGTCATTGAAAAACCAAAACGTTACTCATGAGTATGTATGACCTACCATTTCTAGGATTCTAACGTAGTTATGTTTCATATCCATATATAATGATTAGATAAAAAATTATTATTGATGCATAAATATTATTTTCATTACTTTAATTTTATTCAATATATGTAAAAATAATTTTTTTAATTAATAATATATAACACGGTAATTATTAAAAAAATATAACAAAAAACATAAAAAATGTTATTAATAATGTGTATAATTAACATATATTTATTATTCTAGATAAATAATGTATGTGATGAGTCGGTATCAACATAAGGGTTTCCAATCTCACATTTACATCAAGTAGTCCTACCGCATATTCACTACTTATTTACAATACATGGTATATATAATGCCATTTTATTTCGTCATAATTATTATATTTATCATCATGGTATTCATAGATTCATTTGGTTTTATTTCCTTTACGTGGCATATGATTTATAAGTTACCAATGAGGAATGTGTTTATTTTACAACCTCATCATTATTGCAAATTATTTTTATTAACCTCTTACTTGGGAATATTATCTAACATCAATATCTAAAAATAAATATATTCTATTCACCTATGGTTATTAGTGAGATTTTACATGTAGTAATACTATTTTCCAATCAATTTTAATTAAAAAATTGGAATGTTTTACCAAGATATGACATTATTTCCCCCATCGATCAAAAATAATTTTTAATCAAAACCCATGTTTTTCAAAAAATATATTTAAAAATGATTTAAATTTTAAAAAATAATTTATTAAATCAATATTTACTCATTTTTTTCTTTTCATAATTTTTTTTTATTTTTTTTTGTTGTTTCCAAAACAATGCTCGTTTGGGTTTTACCATAAATTTATTTGGAATATTTGTTTTATGGTGTATGGAGTTATAATAATTTTCCACTATCACGACCAATCAATTTTTTTAATTATTGTTTTTTAACATTCTATGGTTATATTAAAATATAATTATTTCCAAAATGTTTCATGAAATTTTAGTTTTTAATGGTGATTTTAAAAATAAAATATTTATTTTCCCTTAAGAATGATTTTAAGGATCTTTTAATTTTTTTTCTAATCATAAATGCCATTAAATTTTAATTAAACTTATGATTCATCCAGGTTATGTTGTATTTATATTATCTTATTTCATTCATTGGATGGTTTATCATTAGTTTGACAGAGTATGTACGATTTTTTGACCACTAAAATTAATATTGATGGTTTGTGATTATGTTTATTGACCGTGGAAAAAATTTATATTTTATAAGAGAGTCTAAATATGAATGTTTTTGTGCATTATGTTTCAAAAAAATCATATTAATAAAGCATTAATAATTTCAAGTGATCGGTGGGTCTATCTATAACCCCTCTATGCATGACTGTGTATCATGAAGAAAACTTGAGTTTGTTTTGGATATTGCCTTAATCATTTATATAGATGTATTTTCATAATTCATCAATGGTTTTCATGTGTATTGGAACCATGCATTGATAATATGTTTCAGATTGTTGCATTATATATTCCATCACTATAAAATATTTTGTTGATATTCCTTGTTTACATTAAACTATTTAATTTATTCATGGTTAATTTTTAAAGATCAGTTGATTATATATATAAAATTATTTGGTCAAACAATTTTCAATCCATATTACATACAAGTCAATGATTAAATGGAATCTGATTACATTATTTACAATTTTATATTGACTGTGACTTTTATATTCATATTTTATAATGTATATAAAACCATATTGAGCATCAAAGATCACCCATTTATTTTGTTATACTTTCCTCGGGATACCGTGATGTGTTTTATTATAGATTTGAGAAGATATGGTATGAATACTAATGATTTTTCAATGAAAATAATTTTTATATTTTATGTTTTCAAGAGTAATAGGAATTTCATGTATGTATATAGTTTACTATGGCTAATAACATATTGTTGAACTCTCTGTGAGATGGTTATTTAAATAATCCCAATTCATTGTTGTATGTATGACACTTTATTGATTTGTTCAAATAGTTCTATGTGTGTTTATATTTGTTTAATTCATGTTTACACACGTTTATCTTTGTCAAATTAGGTATTACTGGTGACCTGGATGTATTCTGGACTGAACAGACACTTTTTGAGAATTTATTTTCTCGACTCACCATTAGTTATATTCTATCGCACCAATGATGAACAGTCGCACCGATGATGAACGGTCGCATTGAGGATGAACGGTCGCACCGATGATGAATGGTCGCAATGATGATGAATAGTTCCACTGATGATGAATGGTCGCATCGATGAAGAACGGTCGCACCGATGATGAACGCTCGCACCATTTACAATGGTCGCACTGATGGCTACCAATGATCATGAGCCACCCATACTGATGATTAATGAGCCACTAATGCTGATGCTACTGAAACCGATGCTGATTCAAAATGACTCACCGATCTCATGACTCACCGATAGTCATGAAAACTGTTATAATTTCTACACTCTCTTATTTAATTCCAATGGTCATATTTGATGTTTGTAATGCAATTAATGATATTTAATGTTAGTTGTTGGCATTTCATGAGACTGTGACACATACCTATGAAAAGGTAATCATTCCCATTGCCGGAAGCTCATGGAATAAAAGGAAGATCGAGCTGCAGTAAAAGTGTGTGCATGAAAAGGCATAGAGAGAGAATTATTCCATGAATATACATAAGAAAAGGGAGAACACATGAAAAACATGAAGGGGGAATTTCCAAGATCATAAAATAACTCTCATGCATGCAATCCGTCACTAAAGAAGAACACACGAAGAATAGTGGAAATCATAGAAAACACTCACTTGTGAAGGATATCAAGATGAACCAGGATACTCTGTTTTCAACAGAAAAACCACAGAAGGACTCTGTATATCTTTTCCACACACACTGTCTCCTGTGCTGAACTAGAGGATACTAAATACTCATTTCAAACTCCATAAATCATACTGTATCCCACTAAAGATCGTGTTAGAGGCCAAGTGTGAACTGGACAGCCTTTGTGCTGTTTTCTTTGTTTTCCCATGAAGAACTATTGTAGAGGTCTTAGGACCTGGATAGTACTGAACTATTGTTAACCCCGATCTAGGGTGTGGATCAAATTTATATATAAATTTGAGACGACTATTTCTCTTCTTGAGACGGAACCTCTTAGTTATATCAGCTGTGTTTTTAGTATAAGTTAAAGTATACAACATGTATCTTTTATTCCTATTCAATTACTTTGAAATACAAATCTATTTTAAAGTTACATTGATCGTTAAATTAGAAAGTGTTTATACTTGTTGTAAACTAGTAGGTTAGCTTCAAAAGCTAATTTAATCCTGTGATTAAATTGACTTAGATCTAATCAATCTTTAAGAAGCTAATTGAACATTTACCATCTGTATAAATTCAATATAGTTTAACATTATTTCTATATTAGGGGATTTTAAGAGAAATAATTTTAACAGAAATTTATATTGGAACTCAATCCACCCCCTCTTGAGTATCCACATTGACCAACATTTGGAATCAGAGGTTGTTCTTATTAATACAATTTTTCAAAACATTCTGATTTCCATTTGTGATTTTTGTTACATCTTTAGAGATCTTAAATTTCTGTTAGTTCTAAATTTTATCTCTTTAAATTTCTTTTCCAAATTCCAGTACTCTAGTTATGGATACTAGATTAGAAGGTGTGACTACAAACATGCCACCTTTCTTTAATGGTAAAAATTATGCCCAGTGGAAAATGAAAATGAAAATTCATTTAGAAAGTATGGGATTTGATATTTGGACTGCTATAGAAACTGAATATAAGATTCCAGCAACTTTTAGAACTACTTGGGATGAAACTACTAAGATAGTTTATAATAATAATTTTAATGCTATGAATGCTCTATATTGTGCTTTGGGAGATGAAAAGTTCAATAGAATATCTGCATGTAAAACTGCGTATGAAATATGGAATACTTTGAGTGTTTCTCATGAAGGAACAACTAATGATAAAGAAATGAGATTGAATACATATACTATTAAATATGATAATTTTAAAATGAAGACTAATGAACCTATCTCTGACATGTATCTCATGTTCAATGAGATTATCAATACAATGATCTCTCTTGGAAGAGATGTCACTGCTAAGGAACAAATCATGAGGATATTAAGATCTCTACCAGATCGATGGAGAGGAACTTCTGTCTCAATTATAGAATCTTGTGATATAAGAAAACTACCAGTCAAGGATATTATTGGTAAGCTTATGATGTATGAAGAAGAACTCAAGGTGAATAACGAAGATGATGATTATCCTAAATGGAAGTCTGTAGCTTTTAAATCGACTACTTCAAGGAGGAAGGAAAATGACGAAGTTCAAATAAAACTGGAAGTTCAATAAGTGAAGATTCCAACTCTGACAGTGATGTAGAGATGTCTCAAAAAGCCAGTAGATTCATGAAGTTCTATTGGAAGAAGATATTCTTTATAAAATAAAACTACAAAGGAAAGTATGACAACATGGGACATTGGAAAAAGGATTGGAAAAAGCCTGACAAGAGTGATGAAGTTGTCTGCTATGAATGAAAAAGGATGGTCACATTAAAGCAGACTATCTAAAATTGAAGTTCAACAAGAAATATTACTACAAGGACTATAAGTACAAGATATCCATGAATGCTACTTGACGTGCTTCAGAAGATATCACTAGTGAATCTGAAGTTTCTGATTCTGAAAAGAATCATGCCAACATGTGCTTCATGACCAATACCTCTGAGGTACCTGTTTCCCCTATACTGAATGATTATTATTCTAGAACTGATTCTAAATCTGAAAACATGTCTAATGAGGAACTATTTGAATATTGTAACATGCTAGAAGAAACCTATAATTAACTAAAGGACAAGTACAATGCCTTAAAAACAGCATGCTCTCACTGCCAATGTTAAATCTGCCTTTGATATAGAAAAGGAAAAGAATGCTCAACTGATAAAGGAAAATACTGAACTGAAAATGTCTAATGGTCAACTTGGAAAGGACATAGAAAAATTCACAAATAGAAAGGATAATCTAACTCAAATCTTAGGAAATCATGTTTCAGAAAAATATACTACTGGTTTGGGATACCAACCTGGAAAAAGACATCTTACTAAAACTATATTTATTCCTATGTCTGGAAAAAATTCTTCTAGTTCCAGTTTTAGAAATTCTTATGCTTCAACTAGTTATCCATATTGATATAGATCAAATAAATTCTATCTTTATAAATATTTTTATTCTGTAATTTTTATGAAACCCATTAGACAAATTTGGGTACCAAAATCATTGATTGCTAACCTGTCTGGACCCAAGAAGATCTGGGTACCAAAATCATTTTCCATCTAAATCTGTTTTGTAGGAAACATGTTTGAAGAGTTCTCCCAAGAAGGTATGGTACTTGGACAGTGGATGTTAGAGACACATTTTTGGAGATTATTCTTTCTTTAAAATATCAATAAAGGTTGATGGAGTACATTTCAGCTTTGGTGATAATTCTAAAGTAACAATCATCATCCTAGGCCGGATTGGTAGTACTGATTCAGTTTTGATTTCTAAAGATCTATTTTATGATGGACTTATGTATATCCTATTAATTATTTCTCAATAATTTGAAGATGGTTTTAATGTTAAATTTTAAAATGATTCATGTGATGTTTTTAACTCTAAAAATGTTTAAGTGTTGTCTGCCTTGAAAAATGAAAATGTATATGATGTTGATCTGAATTCTTTAGCCAAACAAAATGTTACTTGCTTAAATTATTTTCATAAAGAGTCTTGGCTTTAAAAAAAGAGATTAGGACACTGCAATATACATTCACTCAAAATACTGACTAGGATGAACTTGGTTAGAGTCCTACCCAAACAGGAATTCCCAAATGACAAAGTTTTTAATTTTTTTCAAAAGGGAAAGCAACATAAAGATTCTTTAAAATCAAAGAAAGAAGTTTCAACTTCTCAACCACTCGAGTTGGTTTAGATGGAAATGTTCGGACCATCTAGAGTTTCTAGTTTAAATGGAAGTCACTATGTCTATGTCCTAGTAGATGAATTTTCTAGATACACATGGGTATACTTCATAGCACACAAAAGTGAAGCTTGTTATTACTTTATCAAATAATCCAAGTCTGTAGAAATCCTTAGTGGACTTAAGATTAAAACCTTGAGATGTGATCATGGCCGTGAGTTTGAAAATCAGGAGTTTGATTCTTATTGCTCACACAATGGCTATAGTTACAACTTTTCTGCTCTTAGGACACCTTAGCAGATTGGTGTAGTAGAAAGAAGGAATATATCCCTTCAAGAAATAGCTAGAGCCATGCTTAATGAGTATGACCTGCATATTTACTTTTGGGCTGATGCTGTGAATACAACATGTTATATTATTAATTGAGTCTTTATTAGACCTATTTTAAAGAAGACTCCATATGAACAATGTATTAATAGAAAACCCAAAGTTAGTTACTTTAGAGTCTTTGGCTCCAACATTTTTATTCTTAATATAATGGATAATCTTGAAAAGTTTTCTTCTACGAGTGATGAAGAAATTTATCTTGGTTATTCTTTAGCTAGAAAATCCTATAGAGTCTTTAGTAAATGAACAAAATTTTTGGAAGAATCTGTTCACATCACGATTGATGAAACTGATCCATATGAGCCTAAAACCTCTCTTGAAAATCATGAAGAAGATTTGACTATTCTGGACCATAATGATAAAACTAAAAAACCTACTATAAAAATATCCAGTTCTGGACATATTCCAGAATTTTCTTCTGTTGAACCCAAACTTAGAGATTAACCTGAAATTTCTTTCCCTACCTTTACTAGATAAACTAGGATTCTAAATAATCATCCTTTAGATTCTGTTGTTGGTAATCTTGATAGAGGGGCACAAACTAGAGCTTCTGTATGAAACCAGGTTGAACATCAAGCCTTTATTTCACATATAGAGCCTAAAAATGTCAATGAAGCTGTCAATGATGAATTTTGGGTAATGGCTATGTATGAAGAGTTAAATCAATTTGAAAGAAACAAATTCTGGGAATTAGTTGATAGACCCAAGGACACTTTAACAATAGGCACTAAATGTGTTTTTAGATACAATGTTGATGAGTCTGGAAATATAGATAGAAACAAATCTAGATTAGTTGAACAAAGATATAGTCAAGAAGAAGGTATAGACTATGTTGAAACCTTTTCACCTGTAGCTAAATTAGAAGCTATTAGAATCCTACTTTCCGATGCTGCTCATATGAATTTCATGTTATATCAAATGGATGTTAAAAGGGATTTTCTAAATGGTTTTATTGTTTACAATGTTTTTGTTGAATAACCACTTCGATTTACTAATCCACCTTTTCCAAATCAAGTTTTTAAACTTTCTAATGATTTATATGGTTTAAAACAAGCTGAAAGAGCTTGGTATGATAGACTTAGAAATTTTCTTATTTCAAAAAGTTTTACTAAAGGGATTGCTGATCAAACTCTTCTTATTAAAATAATTTCTAATGATGTTTTAGTAGTACAAATCTATGTTGATGATATTATTTTTGGATCTTCTAAACACTCCTTATGTACTGATTTTTCAAAGAGTATGGAAAATGAATTTGAAATAAGTTTAATTGGAGCACACAAATATTTTCTTGGATATAAAGTTTTCCAAAATGAAAATGGTATTATTTTGAATCAATGTAAATATACAAAGGGTATTTTAAAACATTTTGGTTGGGATAGTATTAGGAAAATTGATACTACTATGAGTACAGTCTGTAAATTGGATGGATTTGAAACTGGGAAACCCGTGGATCAAACAAATTATAGAGGTATGATTGGAAGATTACTTTTCCTTACTGCTAGTCGACCAGATATTATGTTTAGTGTGTGTATGTGTGAATGATTTCAAGCAGATCAGAAATAATATCATTCACTTGTTGTTAAAATAATTTTTAATTATCTAAAACACACTATAAACTTAGGTTTGATTTACCCAGAAGGACAATCCTTTTAGTTAATGATTTATTCAGATGCTGACTTTTCTGGTTGCAAGTTGGATAGAAAAAGAACATCTGTAACATATAATTAATTGGGATAATCCTTAGTATATTGGTGTAGTAAAAAAGAAACATTTTGTAGCTTTTTCTACTGCTGAAGTAGAGTATATAGCTTCTGGTAGTATCTGTGCACAAATTCAGAGAATGAAACACACTCTTTTGGACTATGGATATGATTTTAAGCATGTTTCAATCAACTATGACTACACTAGTGCAAATAACATTTCAAAGAACCCTATGACTCACTCTAGAACCAAACACATTGAGGTCATACATCACTTTTTGATTGATCACTACCAAAAAGGTGATATTACTCTTGAGTTTATAGGTACTGAACATCAATTAGCTGAAATTTTAACCAAAACATTAAATTCTGAAAGTATAGACTCGATTACAACAGAGTTGGATATGAGAGATCTGTGAAACTGATATGTCAAACCGATCTGTGAAACCAATCTGTCAAACTGATTTGTGAAACCGATCTGTCACACCGATCTCTGAAACCGATATGAGAAATTGTTCTGTCAAACCGATCTGTAAAACCTATCTGTCAAACCGATCTATCAAACAGCTCTGTCAAACTGATCTGTGAAACTGATCCGTCAAACGGATCCGTCAAACCGATCTGTGAAACCGATCTCTCAAAAGGATATGTCAAACCAATCTGTCAAACCGATCTGTCAAACCGATCTGTCAAATTGTTCTGTCAAACCGATCTGTCAAACCGATCTGTCAAACTGATCTGTCAAACCGATCTGTCAAACCGATCTGTCAAACTGATCTCTCAAACCAATCTATGAAACCGATCTGTCAGACCGGTCTGTGAAACCGATCCGTCAGACCGATCTGTCAAGTCGATTAGTGATACCTATTGGGTTGTACTATTTTTAAAATAGTTATTGTCTATTTAAAATGATGTTGTTTTACTTAATCGATTTTTTATTATTTGTAACCCTAAATGATACAAATAATGACATGAGGCTGTTTCATTCTCTAAAGATTGTTGACCTTCCATTTCTTGCAAAACTCTATCTTCTCTTTTCTTAAACCCAAGCCTATTGAATCTTTCCAAGCCTCTCGATTGTATCAAACCTCATAATGGCCAAGAAAAATAGGCAGTACAAGGAATCTGAAGGAACTTCACCTGTCAAGCATGATTGGGGTGATTTGAGTAGTAGAACGCAGAGGTCTGTGAACCCGAAGCTAGAAGAACGAAATGTTATAGCTGAAAGAGAAATATGTTCAGAATGGGTTTTATCTAGAAAGTCCATTCTCTTGAAAGTATTGGAAATTCAAGGTTCGAATAATTGGTTCTAAGATAATGATACGGTATTTTACCCGAAGCTAGTTCATGAGTTCTATTTGAACCTGGATGTATTTTTGAACGGAGTAGAGGCTACGAGATTGTCTTCTACAGTAAAAGGGAAAAATATTACTTTTTCATCAAAACAGTGGGCTGAATGTATAAGAGTACCTCACAATGGATGATTCGAGGACTATTCTGGTAATATTCCTCCCACAACTGATTACTTTTCTAATGATATTTCCCTGGAGTTATTGACTAGAATGTCTAAATCGCGAAGGATAACTGCTGCTGAGTTGGATGGTGAAAATTGAATCCTATTTAAATTTATTCAACATAAAATATGTCCCAAAAAGGTTATTTTTTTAGTATAGTATCATGATGTTTTTCTGTTATTCCTTTTTTTGAATGGTGAAAAGATCAATCTATGTAGATATTTTTTTGAACATATTGTTGAGATGATAAAACCTTCAATGAAAGCCACTACTCTGTTTTATTCTAAATCGATTTCTGCAATGATGAAATTCATGGGCTGTGTGGATGATGGAGATGAGTGTATCTCTTCAATTAACTTTTGTTTCAACAAAGTTATTTGTAAGAGGATGAAAATCAATTAGAACCCATGGAAGAAAGCATGGGTTTCTGATGAATAAAAGTTATATGAGTCTTTCAATCCTACTGATCATCCAAGGATACCAAAGGAGATTCAAGATCCATGTTTAAAACCTAGTGAGGAAGTGATTTATTCAGATGAAGAAGAGGAAGCAGTAGATCCTAAGGAAAATGGTGAATCCAGTAAGAAATGAACACAAGAAGAAGAAGCTGATGATAATCTGAATGTTGAAGAGGATGCTGAATCATCTCATGATGAGAGGGGTGATCTTGATACTGTTAGAACGATGAAAAGAAGGATGTAATTTGGTTCAGCAATCCCTCCTCTCAAATTACCAGAGATTGAACCTCTTTTAGATGAAGAAGAAGAAGGTCAGACTGATGAATCAAACTCTGAAGAGTATGAATCCGGAAGTACAGACAGTTCAAGTGAGATATCAGTTAATGATGATAATGATGATGATAAAGGCAATGATAGTGATGGTGGTGATGCTGACGGTGATGGTGGTAGTGGTGGCAGTGATAGTGATGGTGGTGATGCTGATGATGCTGATGCTCGACCTATAGTAGGGATGAATGTGATCCAAGATGATCCTCAACCCCAACCAATTGAGCAAGAAAATATCCCTAAGGCTGATAGGAAAAAATAGTTAGAGAGTTATGGGGAAGGGTTAGTCCTTCCTGAAAATTCTTGACGAGCTCAGTTTGTGAAACCTTTGTATCCTTCATGCAAAGCCGCTTGGTAAGAACATCCAGGTCTTACTGTTCTGGGATTAGATTACCCAGATGAAGAGTAAGGTGTAGAAGTGGATCTTGCAGGAATAAGTGATTCAATTAAGGCTCAATTAGTGGCCATGTTTTTTCAAAGAGTAGATTTCCGACCTGATCCTTCAATGTCTCAAGCTAGACCTGATCCTGCAGTTTCTAAATTTGACTTTGACAGATTTAAGGTTGAAGTGATTCAAGCTATTAGGGAGACTGTGAAAGGTATGTTATCTCATATTCCTGCTCCTTCTCCTATGACTTTATCTAAAGCTTCTATGGATGATTTGGCTCAATGAGTGGAAAGCCATATCAAACCAGACTCGTGCAATTAAAGTGAGTCGATTGGTAGGCACATTACCTCTTTGAATCAAACCCTCACGGATTAAAGCAGCAATCTAGTTTCTCTGTCAAGAGAGTTTAGAACAACCATCTCTGGTATGATGGAAGTTTTATGAAATCTAATAGAACATTTGAACAAGGCAGATTTGAGGAAGTTGAAAGCTAAGATCACGCATGTTTTTACTCAGTATAGTTCTTCAAAAGTAACCATGATTACTGGTTACGAGCTTAATACTTTAAAATATGTTGTTTGAGAAGAGATGGATGCTCTTGGGAAGATTTTGGATTTAGATTCTTTGAAAAAGATAAAAGAGCATAGTGATCATATTCATAAGATGATGCAGTTGTATTCAACTGATGCTACCAAGGCTGAAAAAGTGATTAAGGAGAAAGTGGATCATTATTTATCTAATATCTACACCAAGCATTAGTTGAATCATCATTTTAAAGTACTGGATTATAATTTGAGACTCCCTCCAGTGACTGAAGTTTTTAAAGCTCAAGTTCACCAGTTGAAGGATTTTACTCCTACTTTAGATAATTTCATGTAGAATAAGGGTTCTTTTGAAAACGCTATGAATACGGTGGAGAAGTAATTAATGAGTTCATCAATTTTCTAAAACACTTCCTTCATGTGAAAGCTGAAGCCATTGTTTTTCCTACTGCTGAGTCTCTTCAATCAACAAGTGTTGCTCCAGGTCAGATGCCTATTTCTCAAGCACTCTCCAATATTCTACCAGTCTTTCAATAATATCCTTCAGAAAGACCATCTCCACAGCAGGTGACCTTGGAACCTACAATTCATCTAGCTCAAGTTGTCCTGCCACCTTTCTCCATCTGTCCAGTTCAACCTTCCACCCACCCACCATCTGGACCATCCATTCTTGCCACTCCTAGAGGAAAAGTTCCCTTGCAACCTGAGAAATAGCTCTTTCTGTCAATTTTTTATAGGGTGTATCTTTCCTGTACTTTTTACTTTTGTCTATATTGTTTATAATCATTTTAAAACCTTATTTTTCTATGGAATATTATTTCTTATCTCCCTTGTATCTTCTTTTTGATAATCCCAATGGGGTGTAAATTAGGATGCTCATGTATATGAGTGGGTGAACTAAATGTGCTTATGATCCCATGCTGGCTTTTTACTATATGCATGCATACAAAGGGGGAGAAATGACTTATCCGACTTGTATTATATGGGTAGAAATGACTTATACGACTTGAATTATATGGGGAGAAATGACTTATCCGACTTTTATTATATGGAAAAAAATTACATATCCGACTTGTATTATATGGGGAAATTGACTTATCCGACTTGTATTATATGGGGAAAAATGACTTATCTGACTTGTATTATATGCGGTGAATGAACCAGTTATATAAGTAATGTTTCCTATTCTAACCCTGTTTTATCTTTTGGCATATATTCTTTTTTTAGGGGGAGCATACTGAATGACCTAATATATTCTCTCTTCCTTGTTCCATTGATTTGTGATTACCAAAAATGGGAGATTGTTGAACTCTCTGTGAGATGGTTATTTTAAAAATCCCAAATCATTGTTGTATGTATGACACTTTGGTCATTTGATCAAATTGTTCTAAATCTGTTTATATTTGTTTAATTAATGTTTACAATGTTTATCTATGTTAAATTATGTATTACTGGTGACCCGGAAGTATTCTGGACTGAATAGACACTTTGTGAGAATTTCTTGTCTTGACTCACCGTTAGATATATTCTATCTCACCGATGATGAACGGTCGCACCAATGATGAACAGTCACACCGATGATGAATGGGCTCACCGATGATGAACGGTCGCACCGATGATGAATGGCAGCACCGATGATGAACGATCACACCGATTATGAACAGTCACACCCATGATGAATGATCGCACCATTGACAACGGTCGCACTGATGGCTACCGATGATCATGAGCCACCCATACCAATGAATAATGAACCACCGATGCTGATGCTACCAAAACCGATGCAGATTCAAAATGACTCACTGATAGTCATAAAAACTGTTTTAATTTCTAAAGACTCTTATTTAATTCAAATGGTCATATATGATGTTTTTAATGAAATTAATGAGATTTAATGATAGTTGTTCGAATTTCAGGAGACCGTACCTCATACCTACGAAAAGGTAATCATTCCCATTGCCATAACCTCGTGGAATAAAAGGAACATTGAGCTGCAGTAAAAGTGTGTGCGTGAAAAGGCATAGATAGATAATTATTCCATGAATATTGATAAGAAAAGGGAGGACACACAAAAAAACAGAAGGGGACATTTTCAAGATCTTAAAAGAGATCTCATGCATGCAATCATGCACTAATTAATAACACACGATGAACAATGGAAATTAGAGAACACACTCACTTGTGAAGGACATCAAGTTGAACCACGATACTCTATTTTCAACAGCAAAACCACAGAAAGACTCAGAAGTATCTCTAATAAATCCAATGAGTTCAGAGCTGCACTGCCAATCACTAGAACTTTATAAACATTCATATACTCTCTCTAAGTGAATTATTATTTACTATTGAGCAGTTTTTTTGTACTCTGTATATCTTTTACACACACACTATCTCTTGTGCTGAACTGGAGGATACTAAATCGTCAATCCAAACTACATACATCAAATTGTATCCCACTAAGGATAGTGGTCGATGTCAATTGTGACCTTGACAGCCTGTGTGATGTTGTCTTTGTTTTCCCATGAAGAATTGTGGTAGAGGTCCTAGGACCTGGACAGTATTGAACTGTTGCTAACCCCGATCCAGGGTATGGATCAAATTTATATATAAATTTGAGAGGACTAAGTCTCTGCTTGAGACTGATCCTCTTGGTTATATATGCTTTGTTTTTAGTATAAGTTAAATTATACTACATGTATCATTTATTCCGCTGCCGTTACTTTGAAATACAAATCTATTTTAAAGTTACTTTGATAGTTAAATTAGCAAGTGTTTATACTTGTTGTAAACCGGTAGGTTAGTTTCAACAGCTAATTTAATCATGTTATTAAATTGACTGAGATCTAATCAATCTTTAAGAATATAATTGAACATTTATAATTTGTATAAATTCACTACAGTTTAACTTTGTTTTTAAATTGGGGGCTTTTAAGAGAAATCATTTTAAAAGAAATTTATATTGTAACTCAATTCACCCAAATATCCAGTATCCACTCCGACCAACACTTATTTAGCCCATCAGGATGAAATTTATTGAATTTTAATAAAATTTAATAGAGTAATTTCCAACCACAGGATATTTGTTTTGGGGTCCATATGCATTGACGGAAGAAGATGTAAATTTATTATTAACACATGGAAATCTCAAATTAAATGCTCGGTCATTTTAGAATATAGATAAATCATTTTCATCTGACATGTGGTAAATGGTTTGAACATGTGCTAAGGTGAAGTACATTAGGTATCAATGTGAAATAGTCACCTAACCATCACTTTGTATGGTGGCACTATAAGAACCATAATTATCCATTTTTTATGTTTTGTATAGAAGCATATAAACTGTAAAAATTGAAATTAATTTAAAAAATCATATTCATGATTTGGGATCATTAAAATAAAGTGGTGTTGGTCTAATCTCATAATATATTCCAATAATATTTTATTTTCTTTATTAATTATTTTATTATGTGGCTATTTAGGTACATAATCATAACAATCTTATCAAATATCAATCATACATAGTTGATTGGACAACATTCGACCCAATTCCATCACATATGTTATTGCAAATTCATTCAACATGGGACTTATTCAGATTAATGTCACACATATAATTCAAAAATATATAATATATTTTTTAATGGATAAAATCCCATTATATTAATTTGTATTAATGTCACCTTACACATAATAATATATCAAAACTCATCTTTTACTTGACCATTCCATATGGATGATCATTTTCCTCACAAGAGTTAATTTTTTATTTAATATAAAACATAAGATTTTAAATATATTATGATCATCCACCCATCTTATCTTATATATTTTATTATATAATGTGTTCTATTAATGATATATTATTACATCCTATACCGTAATGAAAATTAATATACTAATGATATGAAAATATATTACACTTCATACAACTAATGATTATCCATCAAGTAAGAAAATA
Organism: Viscum album; assembly: GCA_963277665.1. Taxonomy (NCBI): domain Eukaryota; kingdom Viridiplantae; phylum Streptophyta; class Magnoliopsida; order Santalales; family Viscaceae; genus Viscum; species Viscum album. Next base: position 440,566,097 of record OY728142.1, read on the forward strand.
TATACTTTTTATATAAATATATATCCAAATAATAGCTCATTCGTAATTATCATGAAACCATATAATGTAATGGTAAAATATAAAATTAAATAGAAATTCTTATAAGAGTATGTATAGTATTATATAAAAAAAGGCCAATTTTTACATAGAGATCCTATGAATCAAGGCCTCTATGAAGTTTTATTGAATATCCAACATTCCATAGAGGAATAGTCTATAGATATTGTATTTTTACTATAATAATGATACCGGATATGTATAAATCATAAACAAAAATTAATATTGAGATCATATCATAGAAAAAATCGTAGTAAATTTTTGAAAAAAAAATCTTATATTATACATACAATATTACTCTTTATAAAAAATGTGGGAAACCTATAACAATCCTATTAATCAATTTTGGATATAGAATAGGTCTGTTACTAATATGAAAGCATAATGTTAGGTAATTATGTAGATCTTTGGGATAAAAAAATAAATCATCAATTAAAATATTTATAAATGATGCATAAAATTATAGATATCTTATAAATAAATAAATATTAATATCATATAATTTTGATATGATTTTACAGACATTAACAAGCATATAAATATGGGTATATTATATTTATATCATAAATATGAAAGAATCATATTTCATTCATTACTAGTATTTAATTTGTTATATTACATAACAAAATATATAATTCTCTACAGAATTTAAACACATTATATCTGATCGTGTATGAAAAATACCAAAAAATAATGTTACTCCAAGGATGGATTGTAAAGACCCAGAATTTCCATTTAAATGTTTTTAAGTAAATGGTAGTTTTAAGAGTCCGCGAAAATTTACGGCGCATGATTCTGAGACCTTGAGTGCCCAGAATCATTTTCTGAGATTTTGTTCAGGTACGTTTAGTGAAACTTCGAGCGGGTTTTTACAACTTTCGAACCGGTGCACCGAACTAAAATCAGAAGGCACCATTGAACTCGCAATGCCAGTACATGAATAATGATATTTTCACATCGACGATAGTGGGTCGAGAATAAAATATAGTTTTTGGGTTTTTCATGGAAAATAATAAAATAAAATGAACTACACTTTATTTTATTTTTGAGCCACCATGTGAAAGTTGGAGGTGGGGTCGAGCAGAACTATACCTCCTTTTGGGAGTTGAAGTGTAGGGACCGCCCAACCATAAACTCCCATGAGGTGTTACGGTGGTGGGGCCCACAAAAACCTAACCTCCCGTGAGAGGTTACGTTGGTGGGGACCACCCAAGACTAAACCCCCATTTTTAAATCTGGAAAACTCCTCAACTCCCCTCATTAATGATGGGGAGCCTCTTATCCTTCTCTACCGAATTAATTCTGTCAATTCACTTTCCATTAATGTGCCAAATCCTCCCCACTAATTAATTGAAAACATCAATTAATTATTTTTAAACCATTTTGAATTTTGTGCCAACAATAAAATAATAGATAAACTTAATCTATTTTTTTTTGTCTTGCCATATTCATCTTTGTTGTACTTGGGAGAGGAGGACATAGGGAGAAATCTCTCCAATGAATAACGTCCTCCATGAAGAACACCGGCAAGGTGCGTCTTCGACTTCTTCCTCGAAAGCACCTTGTAGAGGCAACTAATGAGAGACGTCTTCGATGACCGACCATATCTCCTCATCGTCATCAATAAATTGACGCACGAGATTGGATTGGAAGTGTGTGGCAGACGTGACGAAGGACGAAAACTTCCTATTATTCCACATGACTTCGTCGATGAACAACGATCAAGGTAGGGAATTTTATTTGAATATGATATTATTCCATTAATTATTCCCTTCTAAAGAAATGTTTTGTTGTGGACGTTCTTCCTAAATGGTGGGAATTTTTTTTGCGGGAAGATATGGGGTATTTGAATTATTTTTCTTTTATCTTTTTTTCTTGTTAATTATTCCAAATTCAAGAAACAATCAATCCACTTTCTACGACCCTAAAAGTGGAGGGTGCGGGCAAAACCAACATGCACCGACCCCTCTGTCGTTCTTGTTTATGATGTTCTTCAGAATGGTGATGAGGTGATGGGATGAAGAATGCAAAGAAGGCAACGATCGCACTACCCACGGTCTCTGCGACCGGTGCCACCCACCGGATGTGCCACCCACTGGCCGAACTGACCAGAGCTATGCCTCGTCCCAGCCGAATCAGCCTCAACTGCGCCGCACCCTAGCCATGCCGCCTTTGCCATGCACTCCATCCGACTGAACTGGATGAACCAGTTCCACCCTCCCCGTCTGCAAGCTGAACCGGATCTACCACCTCGGGCCGCACCGCGACGCCCTCTCGACCGCCCACATCTCCCAGCTGTGCCGACCTCCATGTGCATTACGCACCTTGCACCGCCACTGGCTGAAGCTTCCTCGGCCTCTCAGGTCAAGCCGCATGAGCCGCGATTCCCATGACCCCCCGGCTGAGCCAGCCTCCCGAGCCCCTGGCCAAACTGTGCCCTCGCAGTGCCCCGAGAGAGCCCGCCTCCCGCGTCCCTCACAACGCTCCGGCGGAACTGGCCCATTCCCTTGCGGCACCCTCCGAGCCGAACCACCCTCGCGCCGAACCCTGGTCGGTCTGCACCCACGCGGCCGGTCTGCGCCCTCTCATCCCTCCGCAGCCCCTCGTGGCCTACTAGGTAGGGCCCACTAGGCCGACCCAAACCTAATGGTTAGGGTAGGAGACCCGATATAGTCGGCCCAGACCGGGAAAGGTCGGGTCGGTCCGACCGGGTCTGACCGGACCTGGACCCACTACGAAGACTATACTTTCTTATGGCCATATCTTTGGCACCGGGCGTCTGTTCGATGAACCATCTGCAGCCCAAGTAAACATAGACTATGACGGTCCCTTTGAGTTTACCTCAGTAGAGATTGTGGTATAGTTGAGATATGGTCAGGTTGGATCGTGCACGAATCCAACCGGGCCCCAGGGACTAAAAGGATAATAACTCACAGACCGGGTATCCGATTGACGTGATGCCTATTGCACTGAGACCTCTATTCCACGAAGGACCAATGAAATACTTATATGTGGGACTTTGTGAAAGTTGTAGTATCGACCAGTAGATCGTGGAGCAGATCTTTATAGAGATGAGAAGACAGGGTATAGAGACCTAGTAGCTGGCTGAGACATGAAGGCTGTTGACCGATTGACTCGGAGTGACTCAACTAGCCTAGTGGGGAGAACCTGGTTGTGGCGGCAGACCCACGGCTGAGGAGCTCCTCTGTGTGGAGTTAGACCTACAGTACTCGATAGGAGGAGTATCTTTGCAGGGTATTAGTGGGAGTTCCTCATTATGGAAGCAAACCCACGATGGGGAGTTTCTTGGTGACGCAGTAGACTCACAATACTCGACAGGAGGTGTACCTCAGCAGTCACAGGTTAGTGGGAAGCGCCTTGGTGTCACGGCATGCCCACTGTACTCGACTGAGGAGGAGTTCTCCAGTAGTCGTGTTTTCGATAATGTGAATAAAAATCCTGGTTGAGCCGATTCAGTAACTTTTCTGTTTTCCTCATTATTGGGAAGGATTACTTGATAACATAGACATATGTATGGGAATATAACCAAGTGGGGTTATCTATTGATTTCATACTTTGTGGTTTATCCTTGTTGGATTTTGTGAGACCATGAGGGTCTCGGGGTTCCTACTGAGTATCATTATACTCACCTCTGCACGGGATATGCCCACACCACGTTGTGTTTCATGCAGATGAAGGACAGCGCTAAACAAGGGTGAGAGTACTAGGACATGATGGTACCTGGAGGTGGACCTTACAGAGTGTCGATATATGGGGGAGATGGACAGACTTGGAGTGTGGAAGAGGCTATCTGTACCTACACTTTATGTAGTTACATCATAGGACAACCCAACAAAAAATTTTTCTTTTCTTCAGTTGTACGTTTAGTTTCTTGTACTTTGTAGTTGGGCATGTATTTTTTCCCCTTTTACTTTCAGCACAACTTTGTTATATAGTTTTACTTAGTGTTTTGTTTCCATTTTATGCTTTGTTGTGTGTGTTTACTGGTTATAGTACTCTGATGTTTGGGTTAGGTATGGAATGGACCCAGAGGGCTTAGGGTAGGTACGGCACGGACCCAGAGGGATGATTCCTGAAAAATTTGTATGAAAGGAGTTAGTTATACCGAAAAACATAGTACTCTGATGTTTCTTTTCTATGAAGAAATATTTTTAAGAGTAGTGACTGTGGATCTCAGTTCAGGTTCTCTAGTGTTGGTGCGGCGACCGACGTACCCATACATGAGGACCTCGACTTCTGATTTCTGACTCAGTGCACGAAAACACTAATTGCATGTGTGTTTTCAAATATTTTCATTAAGTCACCTCGACCAGGATAGCTCACCAGGTATTATCTTTTGACCATGTAACATCTGTTTCTCTCAGGATGCCTCCCCGTAGATGAACATTTATATTCCCGTGATCTCTATGCATAGATAGCCCACCATGTGATGAGGTCTCGGTGCAGGTCTCTTTTCCAGTAGAGGCACCAGTGGTACAACATCTTGTTGGGCAACTGATGCCACCAGCCCTAGCAGTAGATGATGCACACCACATGAGCATGTTGCATGAGTTTCAACGCCAGAGGCCACCCAGATTCATGGGGGAGATGGACCCACATGCAGTAGAGGATTGGATGGAGGTTGTGGTGAGAGTTTTCGGACTGGTTGGGACACCGGCCGACCTCATGGTGATTCTTGCTGCCAGCCTTCTACAGACAGTAGCTAGAAGATGGTGGAGATTGATGCTCCATGTTCTTGACGAGATGACCCTTCTCTTGGAAGACTTGGAGAGCATGTTTCGGGTAGATTTTGTCCCAGTGACTCTTCACATAGTGTGCATACAGGAGCTACATCATCTGCAGCATGGCAAAATGATTGTATCTCAGTACTCATCAATGTTTACAGACCTCCCACGTTACTCCACCGATATAGTATGGGACCCATTATTCAGGGCCCAGACCTTTGAGTAGGGACTCAGGAGGGAGATTAGGGCTTCAGTGAACTCACTCAGCATCCCGACGCAGGAATGGGTATTAGAGAGAGCCCTTATAGTGGATAGTTTCCTTTCTGAGCAGTCTCCATTATCGAGATCCACCACTGGTCGACACATAGAGGAGTCTTCTGTAGATGGAAATAGATAGATGTCACAGAGGTCCAAGAGGACTAGACCTACAAGTGGATGACTAAATGACTCATGATCGGTTGTGCGGAGCACCCAAGTTGGAGACAGACATGCCAGGAGCAGGTAGTTTAACTCATGCGAAGGGTTGGGTGACATGGCTCCTGACTATTTGACCCGCTGTTCAGATGATCAGTAGATGGACTAAAGACCGCCTATGCAGAGACAAATATTCGACCGAGGAGGTCCTTAGGGAGAAGGCGGATGTGGCAGTGGAGCTGGCAGTGTACCTGGTGGTGGATGACATTTTGGGGTTTTACCAACATCACCACTAGGAGGTCCACCCCGACCACAGGGAGTAGGTGGATAGGGGAGAGCTTAGCTCCAAGCAGTTGAGACGTATGATCACGACCCTCCGAAGATGATTCAAGGTATGATCTGTGTCTACTCCCTCATATTTGCAGCACTTATAGACACAGGTGTCAGTCACTCTTTCATTGCCACTACCCTCGTTAAGAGCTCAGAAATTACGACGGAGCCATTGGCTCAATCCTAATGGCTCGAGGCTCTTACGGGAGTGGATTCGACAATTAAGCACTAGTGTCGGCAGTGTGAGATTAATCTAGAAGGTGAGAGCTTTGGCTGGGATCTCCTTGTAGCAGTTTCGAGGGCTTATGATTTCATCTTGGGTATAGACTAGTTATCTACAGTCCATGCTCAAATAGACTGTATTAGGCACATAGTGCAGTGTGTCCGCACCGATGGAAGCAGGTTTACCGTCACTAGTGAGATGGGAGCCTTTGCAGCATAGGATGGACTTTCTTATAGGAGAGTGCATCCGATCACTCATAAGTTGTTTTCCCTTACCCTCGAAGCATTTAATGTGTACAGTCCGAGAGATCTTGTAGTAGTGGAACTGTTTTTCCTGATGATATCCCTGGTCTACATCCTCGTAGAGAGGTGGACTTTTACATTTACTTTTACCCTAGGACGGAACTGATATCTATAGTATCATATCGGATGGCTCCCAAGGAGCTTTTTGTGGTGCGGGTACAACTGGAGGACTTGCAGGGGAAGAGATTCATCCAGCCTAGTGTTTCTCCATGGGCAGCCCCAATTCTATTTGCCAAAAAGGTGGATGGGAGTGTGAGGATTTGTCTTGACTATCAGCATCTGAACCAAGTGACTGTGAAGAACAATTACCCACTCCCGAGGATGGACAACCTCCTTTATCTGTTGAATGGAGAACGATGGTTCTCGAAGGTAGACCTTAGATCATGTTGTCACCAGCTTAGAGTTCGAGAAGAGGATGTGTAGAAGTAGGCCTTCAAGTGTCAATATGACCCCTACAAGTAATTGGTTATTACCTTAGGCATAACCAAAAATCTCACAGTGTTCATGGGACTCATGATCTTGATTTTCTAGCCATACCTCAATCGCTTTGTTGTAATCTTCATCGACGTCATTTTGATCTACGCGACTACTGAGGAGGAGCATGCCTACCATTTTCATGTAGTATTGGACACACTCTGAGAGAACCAGATGAATGGTAATCTCTCGAAGTTCCAGTTCTGGGTCTAAGGGGTTATGTTTCTAGGATACATCATCTTGGAGACTGGATTTGAAGTGTATCTAGAAAATAATGAGGCAGTACTTGCTTTGGAGCCACCCAAGAGTGTGATGGAAGAATGGAGTTTCCCCAGTTTGGCCTGATACTACCAGAGATTTGTTGTAGATTTCTCCAAAATTGGAGCACCACTATCAGTTGACGAAGAAGGGGGAACCCTTTGGGTGGTCATAGGGATTCCATTAGAGCTTTCAAGAGCTGAGGTTGAGGCCAACTAGTGCCCCCATATTGAGGCTTACAGTGGAAGGCATTGGGTAAGTAGTCTACTGTGACGCATCAGGGACCAGACTTCGATGTGTCCTGATAGAGGAGCAAGAAGTGATTGCTTATGGTTCATGACAGCTGAGACAACATAATAAGAACTATTCTACCCATGAATAGGATTTAGTAGCAGTGGTCTTCGCCGTAAAAATGTGGTGACACTATCTGATGGGATAGTGTTTTACCGTGTACACTAATCACTAGAGTCTTAGGTATATCTTCTCTCAGACGGACCTGAACATGAGACAATGATGTTGACTTGAGTTCTTCCAGGACTATGAATTCAAGATAGTCTATACTCCTTGGAAGGGGGATGTTGTTGCAGATGAACTCAGCAAAAGAACTGGTATACAGATGCTATGCGAGGCGACAGAGCAGCTGGCTGCTTTACAGATATCCTTTGCAGATAGAGATGGAGGAGTCATCCATCAGTCTTTTACAGTCACTCCCCCAAATTTTCAGCGAGTCAGGGAGGTTCCGAATGGGGATCCTAACTGCGAGACATGGCGTTTTATGATAAGATCAGGGCAGGCACCTAATGTATTTTCTAAAGGTGGGGAACACATCATACTATTCAGAGGACGTTCCATGGTACCAGTGTCACTTCTGGAGGAAGTTTTGAGGGAGTTCCACACATCCCATCGAGTGGTACATCCAGGAGTGGTGAAGATGTACTAGGATATCTGGCAATAACAATGGTGGCTGGGAATGAAGAATGAAGTTGCTGATTTTCTCTCTCGATGCCTCACTTGTAAACAAGTGAATACGGATAATCAGGTACCAGTAGGCTCGGTTCATCCACAGGAGGTCCTAGAGTGGAAGTGGGATGGGATATTCAGGTACATCGTGACAGGACTTTCACATACATCAAGAGGTCTTGGCTTGATCTCGGTGATTATCGGCCGACTCGCCAAGTCGACCAACTTCCTACCGATTAGAGAGCAGGGTTCCATAGAGAGATTGGGACGCCTCTTTGAGTAGGAGATTGTGCGGCTACATGGAGTACCAATGAAAATTATCTCCACTCATGAAACAGGTTTTTCTTCCCAGCTATGGATGGGGTTGTAGGAGGCTTTTAGGACACATCTTCATTTGAGCACCGCCTTCCATCCTCAGGGGGATGGCCAGACTGAGCAGACCATTTAGACCCTTGAGGACATGCTTCGTGCATGTGTCCTCTACTTTGGTCATAGTTGGGAGGATCACTTACCGTTGGTGGAGTATTCATACAACAACAGCTATCACTCCACCATGGTTATGGCATCTTTCAAGGCATTGTATGAGCGACATTACAGATCACCATTGTGCTAGAATGACCCAGGGGAGTCAGCACTAGTGAGATTAGATATGGTACAGGCTACCATGGAGAAGATGCAGATCATCCAGGAGAAAATGAAGACTGCACAGAGCAGGATGTAGTCATATGCTGACATGATATGGAGACCTCTAGAGTTCAAGGATGGCGACCATATATTTCTACGGGTCTCACCCTAACAAGGTTTATAGAGATTTGGCCGTGCTGACATGTTATCGTTGAAATTCATCTGACCTTTTCAGGTCCTCCGCAGAGTTGGTGAGGTGGAATACCGCTTAGCTCTTCCACCTTAGTTGCACCGGGTGCATGACATCTTCCATGTATCCCAGCTGACGAGATACGTGTATGACCCTTCTCACATCATCGACCATAGCTAGCTGGATGTCGACGATGGGGTTAATTTTACAGAGATTCTAGTAGAGATTTAGGATCAACAAGGGTGGGACCTTCTTGGATGGTCGATACCTATGGTTCATGTTAGTTGGCAGCACGGAAACTTCCAGGAGAGCACATGGGAGAAGAAGGCATAGATACGTGCTCAATACCCCCACTTGTTCCCTTAGTATGAGTCGTGGATTATGGGGACGTAGAGCCCTAAGGTGGGGAGAAGGTAAAGACTCAGAATTTACATGTAATTTTTTTAAATTAAATAGGAATTTTACATGTCAACATAAATTTATAGCGCATGATTCTGAGGCCCGGAGTGCCAGGAATCATTTTCTGAATTTTTGATCAGGTACGTTCTGTGAATGTTCGAGAGGTTTTTATTATTTGTTTTGAACCGGTTCTCAGAACTCAAATATGAAGGCACCATTGAGCTTGCAGCACTGGTAATTGCTTGAAGATATTTTTACCTAGACAGCAGTGGGTTGAGAATAAGGTATAGTTTTTGGGTTTTCCATGGAAAATAATAAAACAAAAAGAACTACACTTTATTTTATTTTTGAGCCACCATGTGGACATTGGAGGCGGGGTCCACCACAACTAAAACACCTTGTGGGAGTTGAAGTTTGGTGACCACCCGACCATAACCTCCCATGAGAGGTTATGATGGTGCCCCCCCCCCCCCGAACCTAACCTCCCATGAGAGGATAGCGTGGTGGGGACCACCCAGGACTAAACCCCAATTTTTTATTGTGGAAAACCCATCAACTACCCTCATTAATGAGTGGGAGCCTCTTGAACTCCTATACACAATTAATTCTACTAATGCACTTTCTATTAAAGTGACAAATCTTCCCAACTAATTAATTGAGAACATCAATTAATTATTTTTTTATCATTTTTGAATTTTGTGCCAATAATTAAATAATAGATAAACTTAATCTATTATTTTGGCTTGTCATATTCATCATGGTTGAACTTGGGAGTGGAGGACAAAGAGAGAAAGCTCTCCAATGAAGAACTTCCTCCACGAAGAATGTCGACAATGAGAATCTTCTACTTCTTCAATATAAGCACCTTGCGGAGGAAACTGACGTGGGACGTCTTCGACAACTGACCTCCCCTCCTCATCATCGTCAACGAACTGACACACGATTTTGGATTGGAATTTTGTGTCAGATGCGACAAATGATGAAAAGTACGTCTTCTTCCCCAAGACTCTGTCGACGAACAATGATCAAGGTAGGGAATTTTATTTGAATATGATATTGTTCCTTTAATTCTTCCCTTCAAATGAAATGAATCGTTGTTGATGTTTTTCCTTGTGGATGAGAATTATTTTTTCTAGAAGATGTGTGGTGTTGGATTGATTTTTCTTCTATCTTCTTTTCTTATTAATTATTTGAAATTAAAGAATGAATTAATACAGTTTCTACCACCCTAAACGTGGAGGGTTCATGCCATACCAACATGGCACAACCCCTCCACTGTTCTTGTTTATGTTGTTTTTCGAAAGGGAGACGAGGTGACGAGATAAAAAATGCGACGAAGGAAATGGCCGCGCTACCTGCTGTCTCTGCTACTAGTGCCGCCCCCAGGCAGTCCCACCCACCGGATGAACCAGCCCGAGCCACGCCGCGCCCCATCCAAACCGGCCTAGGTGGCACTGCACCCCAGTCGTGCATCCCTGGACGTTCCCTACGCCTGGCCGAACCGGCCAAACCCGTCCTCGCTAACCTATCTACTGGTCGAACCGGCTCCGTCGCCCTGGGCCAAACCACGGTACCCTCCCGGCCTCCCATGTCTCCCTGTGGAGCTGGCCTCCGTGCGCCCCGTGCACCCCACGCCGCTGCTAGATGAACCGGCCCTGGCCTCCTGAGCCGAGCTGCCCGAGTCACGCCCCTCGCAGCGCCCCGGTGGAGCCGGACTCTCGAGCCCCCGGCTGAACCATGCCCTAGAGATGTCCCGAATGAGATGGAATCCCACACCCCTCGCGGTGCTCTGGCCGATCCGGCCCACACCCTCACAACACCCTCTAGGATGAACTACCCTCGCATCGAACCATGGTCGGTTCACGCCCTCGCAGCCTGTCTGTGCCCTATCGGCCATCCGTGGCCCCTCGTGGCCTGCTGGGCTGGGCCGAACCTATGGGATGGCCAACATAACGGGCAAGGGCCAACCCAACGGGTATGTCTGATTCGGTTCAGATGGGGTTGGGTCGGGTCACATCCGACTGGGTCGGACCTGACCCGACCCCCCTTCGACCCATTTACATTCTTCGGGCCATATCATTGGCACCGGGCGTCTGTTTGTCAAACCGTCACCGACCCTGGTAATCTTGGAGCATGACGGTCCCTTTGAGTATTCCCCACTAGTGTTTGTTGTATAGTTGATATACGGTCAGGTTGGAAACACGAATGAATCCAACCGGGCCCCCGTGACTAAAATGCTAATAACTCACAAACTAGGTGTCTGATTGACGTGTCATTTGTTGCGTTGTGACCTCTTTGACATGGCGGAACATTGAGATACTTCTACGTCGGACTTTTTGACAGTTGGAGTACCGACCAGTAGCTCGTGGAGCGGATACTTCCGAATATAAAAAGACAGATTTTAAAGACCTAGTAGATGGATGAGACTTGGAGACTGCTAATTGATTGACTCAGAGTGACTCGACTATCCCAGTGGGGAGCGCATGGTGGTGGTTGTTGACCCACGACAGAGGAGCGCCTGGTTGTGGCGGTAGACCCATGGTACTCGACAGGAGGAGTACCTCTGTTGGCAATTAGGGGAGGGCCTGGTTGTTATAGCCGACCCACGGTGGGGTGCGTCTTGATGACACATCATACCCACGGTACTCGACAAGAGGAGTACCTCAGCAGTCCAATGTTACTTGGAAGCACTTTGGTATCACGGCATTCCAATTGTACTCGACATATGAGAAGTTCTCCAGTAGCCATTGTTTCTATAATGAGAAAAAAATCATGGTTGAGCTGAGTCAGTAACTATTGTGTTTTCCTTGTGATTGAGATGGATTACATGATAACGTAGGTATATGTAGGGGCATATACCTAAGTGGGTTTATCTATTGATTTCATAATTTTTGGTTTATCTTTGTTGAATTTTGTGAGACCTTGAGGGACTCGGGGTCCCTACTAAGTATCATTATACTCACCCTTGCACGGGCTATGCCTGCACCTGATTGTGTTGGATACAAATGACAGACTGCACTGACCGAGGCTGAGAGTACTAGGACTAGACGGTACTTGGAGGTGGACCTTATGGGGTGTCAGTAGACGGAGGAGACGGATGGACGTGGAGTGCTGAGGAGACTATCTGTACCTATTCTTCATATAGAAACTTTAGAGGACGACCCAGTGGCTGTTTGTCTTTTATTTAGCTATACTTTTAGTTTCTTGTAATTTACAGTTGGGCTTGAATTTCTGGCCCCTTTTACTTTTAACACATCTTTGTTATACAATTTTACATAGTGTTTTGTTTCCAGATTGTGCTCTGTTGTGTGTGTTTAGAGATTATAAAGGAAATTCCTTCCCATTTTTAGGGAATTATCCCTTTGGTGCTTGTTGCTTTCCCCTAGCCTATGGAAGGTGGGCTTGGGGTAGTCACAACACGGGCCCTAGGGGACGGGTCGTGACATGGATTTTTATGGGGATAACAATTTTATAAAAACAAGTTATAATTGAACACTAAATCAATTTCATAAATAGATAAAAACATTCCCTAAAATTGAAAAATAATAAAAAAAATAATATACTTATTATTTATATAATATCAATTATACATGATCCTCTATATTAGCTTAATGAATATCACTTATAAGAAATCAATAGAGTCCTTCTGTGGATTTTGTTATATTTATTTTATGAATTACCTAATTATTAAAAATCATTCCCTATTTATCCATGACCGAAAATATTATTAGTGTTAAAGATACATGTAGATGAGAGTTAGGACATGGAGCTTCATGATTTAAAAAATTCATGAATAAAATTTAAAATTTATGAAGAATGATTATATATGACTCTTTTTATTTTCATAGAGAATAAAACATTTCGTAACATTTTATCCATAATGTGAATCATTCGAAAATGGTAAATTAATGTTAGAACAAATTATAATATTTACTATAATATTTTATATTTGTTTATTTTCCTAAAATATAGATATTTATACAAAAAAACCATAATATAGTGACGTTATAACTACTCATGACTACTATATCTAAATTAAAGAAATAATACCGTTAAATTATTGTATAACTAATACACTTCCATGTACTAAACTAAGAAATAGTTAACTTCACCGCTATGTGGTTTTCTTCAACCCAACCCACGAAGTTATTATCGCAATCTCTCTATGATATTCTAAAAAAAATATATCTATATTATTTTGGCTGTTATATAATATCTAAAATTTTTACCATTCTTATTTCCTTGTGAATGTATACATAAAAATTTATTTCTCTTATTGAATATAATTTCATCCATATTAACCAATTCAAAATGTATTTATTTAATAAACATTATAAAACATATTATTTTTTTTTACAAAATAATTAACTAAATTAAAATATATAAAAAATTATAACATTCAAAGTGAAAATGAAATCCTTTTAGGTAATGATTTATAATTAGATAATAGCATTTTTCTCTTAGTTGGGATCATGGTAGAAATAATTTTAATCTTATAAAGGATGGATTTTTACAGATATTATATAACAAACACTCTTTTAAGTAATCTAGAAATAAAAAAATCTAATCAAATAACCAAAACCCAAAACCCAAATTTGAAAATCTCTTGGTAATTAAATTACCTACCATGATGTATTCAAACACCATAAGTTGATTTGAATATAGTATAAAATGAAATCATTCTATTTAGTAGTTCAATTCCCTGAAGGAATAAAACCATTTAGCTCCATGAAATGTAATATAAATAACCAATCTAGGCCAGACCATATTTTTTTCACAGTTATTATAATGGCGAATCATTAGTTCCAAGATCTCTCCCCCCATCACAGCCTCATAATAAATCTTCGGTCCACATTCCTTGAAGAATCATGATATATTTCCTCTTTAGGCATCACTAAGGATCATCCACATACTATAGGTATGTAATTTACTTTTAGAGATCCATACATGTTTAATTGTATTAAAAAAATAACACTAGGTATCGAATTGATTGTTATAAATCCATTACAAGTCTAAATCATTCTTTAATTACCCAACCAGTTAAACATAGAAAACTCCAGGATTAAATTCTAAATGTATCGAGTACTCTTTTTAGAAATTTTTTTTATAGAAAAGAAGATGGTTCCATAACTATATTTATATAATTTTATTCACATAGTGTTTATATACATTTATATTCTACCAAATGATGTGACATGACTTATAAACATATAATTGAAGAGTATTTTTAAATTATGTAGATCCCTATTTTTAATTTTATGATTAAATTAAAGAGTCAATACCATTGTTATTGATACTATCAATCTTGATTAGTTTGGTAAAAACACTATAAATGGACATTCTAAAGTAGTGGGGACATAAAATATACATGTGGAAGTGTTCCATAGCTTTTAACACACAATATCTTGAACACATATTATGATCGGTCTCATAATCATGAGATATATAGGGATATTTTTCATGTAATACCTATATAAGAGAGTGTATTTAATTTTATTAATATATTGTTTGTATAATGGGTTTTGGAATGTATAAATATTTATAGGTCTTCTTATGCTAGATCCATAGAATTGATTCCATGTAAGTATCCTATGACTATTTAGCTCCAATACTGGAGATTCATTTCTAGGCATAAAATGGGAGTTAATAATATCCTCCCTTGTAGATATTGGTAACTACACTATAAGTAGACATTTTTTGCCTTGATTGTTAAATTAGTTTCATGATAATGGTCATGAGGCTCTTCCAAGAATAGAGGGACCACCCACATGATGTTCTATTATATATTATAATAATTGAGATATGGATGCCATCTATTTTGATCCATAATAGAAGGATATATCCTCATGTTTCATATATAAGTGGAGGAGTATAGATAACAAACTCACAGAGAGTTAACACTATTGATGAACTTGTAATTGAGAATGTTGTCCCTATTAAGGCTTGTTATGTTTCCTCATATGAATATAACGTGAAATTAATCCATTTAAATGGAAAACCATTCCTCTGATAGATTCATCCACTTTATATGACATTATTATAATATTGGTTCATGTTCTTAATTAGATATGTATGAAATAATTTTACCATAAATGAGTAAACATGTTCACAAATGGCTAGGCCCTTAACAAGGAGGATCATACTAGATATTGAGAGATATTTTACATTATATTCATTGAGATTTACCATTATGCATTTAGGAATGGATTTTAATTTTTTTAAACATGGACTTCTATTGAATAAGGTTATTCCAAAGAAAGAAGGAAAAGTAATATCACATCCCCTTAATATGAATTTTTACATGAGAGATAAAATTATGGTTGAATATAGTTTGTGACTTGTATTGGATAACATATTTATTTAATATGAAATCAAAGCTCTCTATCACCAAATTAATTACAATAAAATATTTCGATGCACACATAGTGTCAAAAATGTAATTGGAATCATACAAAATTTTGAAGGTTAATTATCCCCTATTCCCATTTCAGTGGTCTTTGAGAGGGAATTTTACACTATATCCAGAATGAA
Organism: Viscum album; assembly: GCA_963277665.1. NCBI lineage: Eukaryota > Viridiplantae > Streptophyta > Magnoliopsida > Santalales > Viscaceae > Viscum > Viscum album. Next base: position 440,581,604 of record OY728142.1, read on the forward strand.
TCATCAAATATTCTCCACTAAAAAGAAAAAAAAGAATATAAAAAATAGGTACTCCCTACCTTATACAAGATGAGTGGGAGAAATATCCCTCAAGTATTCCACTGATCATTATAGAGATTCTCAACATATAGAAAAATGTAAAGGATCATATTAGTGAACAATGTGGTAAATCAAATTTTATAAAAAACAATAATCATGATATAAAAATAAACCATACCGATGTTTTTCTTGACATAATTTTTATGAGAAATACTCCCATTACCCCCATTTTTCTACATTAAATTAATTCTTCAAGATATATATATAAGATGTACTTGGATTTTCAATGAATTGAAAGGAAAAAATTAGTTAGAGGAGAATAACTTGATAATAATGGTCGATAGAATATTACGTAGTATGTTACTCATAATATGTTAAATCATGTTACGTAGAAAAATTAATTTATAGTCTAGGGGATTGTTATGATCAGTATTTATTGGAATAAGATCAATTAAATGGGAGTTTAACTAAATAATAAATTCTCTATTCCTAGAATAGACATTTTTCATCATTATATGGTGTGCATTTTTAGTCTCTCGGTGTTCCTTGGAGAATTTTTTGTGAATCCATATTAGATATAATCTTTTTATCTATTTTAGGAAAATGTATCAACCTTTACATAAACCAAATTATGAAATCTATTTAGTATAACATTATATATTTGTTCATTCGTCCTTGGAATAATATCACTAAGAAAAAAATTTTTACTAGTGTAATCACTATTAATGATATTTTAATTGTACTGAAAAAAATGATCTTAAATTTCAATCCCATAAGATATGATTTCTTTATATTAATAAAGTAGTTAACTAGATTGGAACCATTACTTTCTCTCTAATTTTTGATTAATAATGTGTCATTATATCCTCATCGTTAACTCTTTTACTAAAAAATTTATCATTAAGGATGACTTACTTCATAGAGATCATTTTAATCATCTTACATGATAACTCTCCCCCTTGTTAAATTATTTTAATTCAAATTTATCATCATTATTATTTTTCTATTATTAAAATTAATTTATCATTCACAAAATAACCTCATCTATATTATAGAATACATCCTTTCTCGATTTTTACATTTTTATTTTACGGTTCTTGAGTTTGATAACACAATAATATAGACCATTCATGAATTTATTACCAATACTTACCTATTTTACAATTCTCATTCCAATATTCCCACTATCCATTGATAAATAATAAAGAGGGAGCTTAATTTATGTATATTTATCAAACCTAATATATACAAATCATAATGAATATTAAATATCGTGTTTATAACCTAATAATATTATATCCATGGTTAAAAATTTATTAATTGGTCAAAGCATGTGGGTATTTTTTATATGCATGGTATGAAATTTATAAGATGTAATTATATAAAAATAATATATATTATAAGTCTATTCTTAATATAAAAACATAATTATATTGTATAATATTAATGTTGGAAGAAAATAAATTAATTTATTATTATATTTATGAAGGCAATAAAAATTTATAAAAAATACATTAGTTAAATTATTATTAAATTTTTTTACTTAATATATGATTTTAGTGACAATGAAAAAAATTTAAAAATGAAAACATTATATTAATATAATAATAATGAAAAAATCATATAGCATCATTTTCATGGAATACATATGAAGCATTTTAAATTAAAATATCAGAATATTTATGAAATATACACCTTTTGTATTCTATGTTATATGAAAACTATATATAAATAATGAAATTAAAATTTATGGATTTATTCTGGTAAATATTTTCCCAAAATTCATATAAATGATACTCAACTATTATTTAACAATGGGAACCAACCATTCCAATAAATCGAATAAAACTAAATGGGAGAAAATGCAACTTTTTAATCTAATTTTAGTTCTTCCAATATATTGCACTCAGTCATGTTAGAAATACCTTAAAAGCATTCAATAGATTCCTTCCACCAAAAATATTCCTTGAATTGTAATAATTATCTAATATTTATGTAATATTATTCTTTTATTTAAAGACTGTTATAAATTTGGTTTAATGAATGTAAGACGTGACAAATTATAATAATCAATAATAATATTTTTATTACAATGTACAACTATAACATAAAGGGTAATATATTTGAAAATAATGAAATTACAATTTTAATTAAATTTAAAACTAGTAATATGCAATAAGTTACAATATAGGTAAATCCTTGAATCATTTACTCCATAGAATCATACTAAAATTTAACAATAAGTATACAAGAAAATACCTACTATAAAAAAACAAAAAACAATAGAATAGAAATGGAGGATAAGGGAATTATTTTCTTGATATAAGGATTTTATAATTATATATATATATATATATATTTGTTATATATATTTGTTTTATATACATTGGATTCTAACTATTGGAATATGAGAATATGGATCTAACCATTAGAATTTCACTATTGAAAATATTACCTCAGTATTAGTAATGGAAATGTGATTCATACAAGTGGCTAATAAAATGAATTAAATAATATTCACTTAATACAATCAATAATTGATGAAAATTTTAGTAATAAATTAATATTAATATAGTAACAAACATATTACATAGAACAAAATTAAAATTTAATAAAATAATGAATTTTCATTTTTTTAGTGCCAAACAAAAAAAATTTGAAATAAAAACAATTTTGTTATAAATTTAAAATATCCATAAAAACCAAATCATCTTCATAATAATGAAATAATTTTTTTAACTTTCATGTTCCAATTATGCAATAGTGGTTTTTTCATAATTTTCAATGGTTGGCAATTTTTTCATAAAATTGAAATATATATTATGTATTTTTGGAACAAACATTGGATTTATTATGAATTACAAATAATTTTATAATTAATGTGATAGAATTAAAATCCAAAAATATTTTTTTTCAAAAAATAAAATATATTTTATGAATAAAATTCTTTTTTCACGAAGATATAAATATGTTTTCAAAATAGAAAATATATATTTTAATTCAAAAAAATATTCTCATGAAAAATTATATTACCATGAAGAATGAAATAAATAATAACAGTGTTTAGGTCTTAAAAAAATATAACATAAATAATTCCTTAAATATTAAAACCACGATGCAAAACCATGGGTTTGTTAGTGGGTTTTCATTTTCCTCGACATATATTTGCATGGAATGGGATTAAAAATTTATAAACTATCACCCCTCATTTGATATAAGGACCCATAGATTCTTTCGTAAATACTTCATCAATATACATTGAGTAAGTTGTTCCCCTAATTTAATCTTGAAATAGTCTCTCCAATGAGATTCCTCAGCTCTAAGGTTATTATATCAATATTAATGAATTTATGATTAATGTTAAGGATCACTGACCTCCTCAATTTATTTAATTAGTTTATTATTTTGTATTCATTTTAATTTCAATGTTAAAGTTAATCTTATATCATTTAAATAAATTCATTATTATATTACCAAAATTTGATTATTATTCCCTCTCATTGTACTACATTTATTTTCTTTTATAATTATCAAAAATTATCTTCGTAATAAAAAAATCTAATTTTTTTTTAAATAAAATAGATTATTTGTTTTTCATGGTGAAACAATTTTATGGATACAAAAAAAGAATTTGTGACTCTATAAAAAAAATTTTCTTACGGCAATAACCCCAAAACCATGTTTTCGGATATTATATTATTCTTCAGTCGATGCATAATAAGCATTACCTACTACAATATCGTCTTGAATCATTTGAGGGATATCTCATGGGAGATTCATATACTCTTTACTAATCATAATGAAGGATTAGATTAAATTTCATTGGGGATTTATCCATTATTTATTTTGTCTCACATAATTTCTATTAAATTCGTTTAACTTCCAGATCCCATTGATTTTCCTAATTTCTAAAAGTACCTTATAACAAAAAATTCACAATTTAACAATTGATACGGGTATTGATTTCGAAAAATGAATACCTAGCGAACCAGACATTAGCTAAGGGTATCCAGCTATTTATACCTATTAATTCATTGGTTGGGGACACATATTTTCATTAACATATAATAATTTATTCTATATCTAAAAATCATGAAATATAATCCACATTATGAATTATATAGTTGTATTCTTATATATTTCAATACTAAAAATTATTATATTTCCATGTGGTGGAATGAACTAGGAATTTATGTGATGGTGTGTGGAATTATATAGCCCCTCAGTGTAATGCTGGTTCTCATTATATAACTAAAATAGGATAATTGGTGCATCCATACTATTTATGTAACATTTGTTAGAAAAATATCTTATTTCTATGTTTATAATCCCTTATATTATGCATTCCTAACAATTCCCTCAGTATATATTTTTTATGCAATTGTTCACTTTTCCATACATAGATTATGTTATACTTTTGCTTTTATTTATATGTTCTCATTAAAATAATTATTCCAGGTTATCTTCTATTTTATTGTATACCTAGATAAACATTTCAATTCACCCTTTAATTTTATTTCCCATTATATCATCCTGGGATTTTATTCGGTAAAAACCCCTAACCCATTTTTATTATATAGTTTTTTGGTGATCCCAACATATTTCCTGATCATAGAAACTGAATTTTGAGATTTTATATGACCCATGTAATTGGTTTTAGATTTTATTTTTGGAATTTCAGTTTATTTGGGGTTTCATTGAGGATTTAGGTGCATCATAGGCCTAACACTCAACATTATGTGGTGTGTAGACTGAAGTGGAAGGTTTAAAAAAACCATGAAGCCTCCGAGGTGTAATAGTGTATCCTCCACATTGTAATATTTTCCCCCTTCAGATGTACGTAACATGGATTCTAAAACAATTATTTTGGTCGAACACGGTCGTTTGACACCTATAAAATTTATTGTAGCGGGGATTCACATGGATGGTGCATAGATTGGTATATCGTGTTTCATGTCCACGTGGGGTGGTGTTATTTAAAGGGGCTACCACAAGGGATACACATGGTTATACAAAATGAGCGAGCAAACCATGTGGTCCATTTAATTTTTTGATGTTACCTATGTTCCCTCTCACCATATTTAATATTTTCAACACCTTTATACTCCTTTTATCATGAAAAGATGTACATGGTTCCTCCCTTTCCCTCTTTAGAGAAATTAAGCATTGTTATACATCCAATCATCAATCATCGATCTATATGTCTCATTTGAACTGTAATGGAAGTCCTTGAGACCTCTTACATTATATTTCTTGTTCTCTCCCCATAAATTATGCTATATCATTATGATCCCATTTACCCTTTTTTCTGGAAATTCATCAAAAACATCAATTTCATATAGAAAAACAAGAGTTATACGCAAATATCATAAGTGAGAGATTATACTAACTCAAGGATGGTGGTTATATTTTTAAATGATTTCAAGAGTGATTTTCTACGTTTTTAGTGTGTTGTTGGTTCATCCGAGCGAGACCCTATAAATTTAACGACTATAGTTTAATTAATTAATTTGAACCAAGAGACACCTATATGAATGATCATTCTAGACTAAAAAATGTACGATCCTATATAAAGGAATCATACCATGGGAAGAGTTATCTAAGGTGTTTCTTTATTTGAGTTAACAAAAAATTTATGTTTTTGATGGTTATATGGGAACATGATAGGTGCACCTCGAGGATTGATATGATGATAACCATATTCAATTATGTGACAATGGTGACTATGTTGATTTTTTCTTATATAATCTTGGTTATTTTGATCACAAGTTGTTAAACATGGGCACTAGGATTAGGTGAGGATGTCATTAGACTACAGTCAAGGCCCGTGACATTTTGGGTGGTGTTGGCCATAAGATTGAGTGACAAGGTCTCAAGAGAACAGGGGGTCTTGATGATGTGACTTTGGTGCATGGTTCATGATTTCCGCTCACCGTGATTGGCTGAGACACTATTAGACTTATGTGCACAAAAATATAACTAAGAAGATGGGTTTGTATTGACCACTCATTTAGAAATATTCATCTATAAGATCTGGCTTATAGTTATGTTTGGACTTACATCCGATAGAAATCATTGTAGATGGTGATGTTTTATTTGTTGATGAAGTTTTCAACTTCGGTAGAGGGATGGGTCTCACACTACATGGAGGCTCTTCTGATGGGATTTTTTTGGAGGAAAAATATCATTCTACCTCAAACATCAGCCATTGGGCTGGAAATGATTCTTCCAAGATAATGTCTATGGATCATGTGTTTCTTGGTAATTACTTCAGGGTATCTAATACATGATTATGACATTTTGTGTTGGTTGGCTTGAGTATCTGAGGATACTTTTATAGGAGGTCCCTAAGTGATGTCAAACATTTTCAACATTTGGGGATGCTTTAGGTTATATTATAGTGATCTACCACTACATTTATAGAATCATTATCTGAATAAAGTGATTTATACAATGTGGTTATTTAACAAAAGGGAAGTAGGTTATATTTTACGTCAAGTACTACTTAGTTTATTTTTATTAAACCCGTGTGTAGTCATATATGTAAGATATGCACACATTTAGAGTCTCGTATTTAGATTATTTATGAACCCTACACTACACCTTTTGGGAATATGTAGACTTTATAGATTTTTGTTAATGTAATTATTCTAGGTAAGAAGCTGTATCATAATTATTTAATTGAATATATTTTTCATGAGATGTATGTAAAGGGACCTTGGGTTCCTTCATTATCTAGTGTTAATTTTTACGTCACACAATTTTATTAGAATATTATTATTTTTATGAATTGAGTCTAACCATGGGTGAACCATTTCATCTTATTGTCTGTATGATCTTATATGTGTTATTATTTCTAAAAATAGTATTTTTTGATTTATTGTTTTGAATGTGGTATGTTTGAGCATATTTATTATTACTGATGATTTATTTGTGCATCTACCGTGCATGAGTTACTAGTAATGTGTTTCTTATATCCTTTACACTACGATATTAATATATTTAATTATTAATATTATCACCTCCAAAGGTTATAGTCTCCCCACTATCACATATTTACACCCTCAATCCTTGTTGATAGTCTTTGGCATATGGGGAGTGTGCCTAAAGACTAGTGCCCAACTGATGTAATGAACTACTTTGGTGGAAAATTGGGTTGGAATCCTAAAAAGGGAATAATATGTGTTTTTAATACTTATTTTTTGCCTTTATATATCGGATATCATATACCAGAGATTATGATGTTGTAGGAACTGGGTTTAGTGATCATTTTTGGGTGTCTGTTGTGCTGTGCACGGGGAAAACCCATGTTTCTTAAGATTGGATATTATTGTTACACTTTTATCTTTTATATTTCATATGATTTCCACCTAAAGTTGTTCACTTGGATTAAAATCATTATATGTTATGTAATGTGACCCTAGTGTGGTATGAGAAAGTTATGATTTTTGGAACCTTTTCCTGGAAGAGAAAGGGTGGTTTGTTTATTCTTTTTTATGAGGCCTGTATATTTTTTATATATACATATGTTTCATTGATGAAAAATAAATTAATAAATAAATAAATTTCATGTGATTGTTGTTGTGGACATAGATTTTTATAATAGGGTATGGGTTGTTTAATGAATAAAAAATGAAACAAATTACTGTTTTCTGGCCAAGATTTATTTTGAAGTCATTTTACTCATCCTACCAATGAAAGTATACCTAAAAAATATGGGTGTGGTTTGATTGTGATATATTATATATTTTTATTTTCATGTATCTTATTGGGGCAGTCAAAGATGATGATATGGGGGATTTTTATCACTAGGTTGGGAAATGTGGTCATCATATTGAGGAGTCAGGGTTCATCGGGACGAGCATGGATTGTGAGATTTGATGAGGTTATCTATTAAAAATATAAACAAAAGAAGCTATTCCCTTGTTTCAATACATGGATTTTTTTGGGGCCATCTTAATTAGATTCCAAAAATTATCTTGTGACACCTGAATCGATTATGATTAGGAGACTTTCTAATAGGGTCTATTTATATGTGATAATGGGATCATATACAAGTGGTAAGGTTAAAATAGGTTGGATATCATGGGACTTGGTTGCAATGGGAAGAGTAAGGGTAGTGAGATATTTCTTCTTCATACTACTTTATCTATATGTGATATGTATATAAAATTATCTTTTTATAAACATTTTATTATATCCAATAGTATTCCACCTAAATGGGCTCTAGTGGAGCGTAAGGTGGGAAGTGATATGGTGTCGCATGAGCCTACACTAGTTGAAACCATTGAGTGTTTAGATGAGGCCTCATAGGGTTTAGATTGACTTGATCGACATCTATAGGCTATGTTGAAATTGTGTAAGCAACCAAATTTTACATCTTTTTAGATTTGGATTGATGAGAATCTTAGAGAGAGACGGGTACAAGAAATCCAATAGATAGACAGAGGAGCTCAATGAGCTAGTCCATCCATGGAATACCCGATAGGAGAGTTATAATTGTAGTATTCATCATTAATTCAATGATTTTTTGGATCACATGTGGATGAGAACTGTATTGATTCTATGTAGGTGATCTTTTATTATCATGATACATATATTGGGTGAAGGTTGGAGGTGGAGACATAAAATCATAGAGGATCATCTAAACACTAGTGGGATGTGTTGGTCTTGGATATAAGACCCGAAGGAATTTCATGGATTGAAATTAAGTCCTGGTTCTTCGAGAACATATTTTCAGAGACAATTATGGTGAAATATCATGGGAATTATTAAACCTACATCTCGTTGAAATTTCATTCATTGACTATGCAGTTATATTCACATAATTTTCTTTTTTAACACATGTTTTGGTATATAGAGACATCTTGAGGGTGATGTGTTTCAAAGATGGTTTACAACATGCCATTTGGATGATGGAAACCATATTCATTTACGAATAATTCTTATAGTTTTATAATTAGGTGTTGATAGGTGAGGGAAATATGATGGACCAATCACACTTAATCCTGGTGATAGCTTGAGGTGATTTCAATTATGAAACGTCATATAGTATGAAGTGAGGCCAAGAGGAGTCTTATAAGTGAGTTCAGTCCAAATAACCTAGAAGACCGTTGTTTTGTTGTTCTTGAATGGTTTTCTTCTAGTATGGGATGTCAGGTCATGGGTGAACACAAGGTGACTGGGAAGAAAAGGAGTTGTGAGTATGTTCTTATTTCAATAATCATTAGAGGTTTGGAATGAATCCATATCAGACATCTAGATGTCAGGGATCAAGAAAGGCTCAAGGTTGTGAGTTCAGACTGGGAGTGGTACAAGGAGCTAGTAGTCATGATTTAGCTACACACTCATGACATGATAGAGAAAGTGGGACACAATAGTTTGTTCAGTAGCTGTTGGCTGCAATAACACTACAAGGATGAGAGACCTGAGTTAGTCTAGGTTCAGTATATATGCATTATAAAAAACAACCATGGTCAAATAATTATAATGATTCAGATTCCATTAGAGGTACATCATGTTTGTGACCATGTTTAGTTTTTTTGTCAAACCTTTTTTTGCATTTCCATTTTGGTTGCATGAGTTGCATATGATGTACTTTTGGAATGACCTCAAACATGTCAGCAGGTTAGAATCGACTCATTTATGTTAAATATATATATATATATGGTTTGTGGGATCGTTATTATCTCTGGAAATCAGTGTGATTTATGTTTTTATGAAGTACATTGGCATTTAGAAATTGGTATGATAAATACACAACATGTGGTCTGCGGCATCATGACTTCTTATAGGAATATCATTAAATGTGGGATCTCACATGTTCTATGTGATGCTTTAAAATGAGGTAGGAATCTATAGGTTTGTGGTTCTTAATGGGTTCTAACTATCAAATAGGTATGGTGTGATTACATGATGAGACCCAATATTGACAATGCATCATGGGAGGGCCTCCTTGTAACTCCCCAACCAAAGAAGCCCATAGTATATACATTACTTTATTATGTTGGCAGGATTTCATGAAATCAAATCTTGAAGAATAGAATTTTAATAAGTTTTATGAAACCAATTTATATATATTATAACCATTTTACATTTTTAAATTAAAAAATAAACACAAATCATTACAAAAGATAATAAACTCCTTCCTTGAATACTCATTGAAAGACCACTTCATCAAAACTTAGGAAAAGGGAAAAAATAAGGGTTATGTAAAATGGAATCCATAATTAATTAATAATGAGTAATCACTATGTATAGGTAAATAACTAAGGACATATTTCATTTATTAAAAAATTTGATAATTAAAAGGAATCCATAAATTTTATCACACTGAAAACATCAAGGATAATAATAATGAGATAATGAATAATGAAAAATCAGAATTATCAGATTTCATGAATATGGAACATTAACCACTATACCATCAAGAACTATCGTAATGATAATTTATTTTTTGGGTATATAAATATTTTATTCTTCTCGGACACAAACTCAAATGGTTTATCATTAATTGAAAAGGTCTTATGTGACTACTAATGCATGATGGGGCCTCTATTAATTGGTCCCCAACCCATATGGCTCTCATGAATCAGTCTCTAACCAATTGTTCATGAATTATATGGTCCCCAACTCATTTATTTATTCATGAAAACATTTCTCTGATATCATATAATAGATTTTAAATTTATTAACAACATTCCTTTAAAGTATCCATATTGAGTAAAGGATATAGATTTACAAATATTCCCTCGAAAATCAAATAACATTCAATGTAAATAAATATATTAAAAAATAAAATATAGTTTAAAATACAATAATTTAATCATATAATAACATGGATATCAATAATAAGTATAATTTATAAGGAAAAATTAGTAAGAGAAAATGATTCTTTTAGGTGAATGTTAGCAATCACAAAAGAAACGTAGATTGTATGATAACCTATACCAATTAATCATTTTAATGTTAAAAAGACATGGATGAGATGACACAAGGTAAAACAATAATTTACATGAAAAAACGAGGATTCATGATATGATATTTCATATTATGTTTTTGATACACGAAAAAATATAAATATGTGGTGAATATGAAATTTATCTAACATATGTCAAATGTTAGATGAAAATACCTTACCTTATACTACCTTTTTGTTGAATGAACTTTAACCTGTTTTATAATTGTTTGAGGAATTTTATTTACTTATATAATAATCATATTCATATTTATTACATAATATATCATTATTTTATAGCATATCATAACACCTTCGTTAATAATCCTTCATTATTTTCATTATATCGAGTGTTAATTGTATTATTTTCCGTGTATATTAGGAATTGTTTTTTTATTCAAAATACATAGAACATTATTTATCAATAAAAAAATGTATTAAATGATGTAAAAATTATATATATTTAGTATAAATTTATTTAGTGTAGTCTATAATGTTTTGAGAGAGTAAATGAAATTCAATATACTATGAGACGGTTGGCCGTAACTACCCATGATTGTAGATTCCTTTTTCTTGTCGTTTTAACAAAATAAAAAATGAAAAATATATATATATTATCAAATTACCATATTTATGACAAATGAATAAAATATTTTTATTTAAACCATATTTAATAACTTCCATGTAAAGCATTAACACATCACATTGTTTTGAGCAGGCGGTTGTTCATATGTCCACAAATGATGTTATCGTAATCCCAAAAAATGTAAGGCATATGGGAATGTTATATATAATAATTAAAAAAGAATATAGATATTATAAATATCATATATTTAATATATTTACTATCAATACGCCTTAATTTTCAACTTTGATTAGTGGTAATGGAAGAAAAAATTGCATCGATTCATGAGGAGGTAGTCTGTTATACACATGAACTATGATTGTGAATCCCATTTGATTGATGTTTATAAAAATTAATATAAAAACTTTAATATAAAAACATATTAGTATATTAATGAAAATTATTTTATGAAATAATCATTTTATATGAATAATTTAAGTGGCGGAGAATGAATAAAAAACAAAAGTGCTCATTGAAGAACAATCCCTCTTCTTCGAAGAACACCATTTGGTTTATACAAAAATACATCAGTAGTCTGTACTCTATCAAAATTCAGGCATCATTTTTTAGGTTTAGGATATTTGGAGAAAATTTGGTTAGGTGTTTGATGTGATAAATTTTTTAGATAATTGTGATGACGGGGAATAGTCAACAACATGTTATAATGGAGGATGAGTGTCATTCTAGTAAGTAAAAAATGGTAACCACTATTGGGACATATCCCGTACCTAAAGTTGTTAATAAATGGAAAAAATATATTAAAAAGGGAAATATGGTATATCAAAACTCAGAAAACAAAAAATCATTTTTATAAATTTGTTCCCTATTCCTTATTAATTCTTATTTTTTCATTTTGGGTTTTCATTTAGGTAACTACTTTTATAACCTTTTATATTCATACATTAATACTAAATTTAAATGATAAATCTAATAAATTTATACCCACAAGTTATAAAATAATATATCTAATTTATAATATAAAAATAACATATTTTTTAGAAATTAATTCAATAAAAACATATATAACGCGCAGAAACAATACATTAACTCAAACCATAAAAATAATGTTTTTACTATTTAGGGGTAAATATGATCATTATAAATGAATAACATTTAAATAAATTGTCCATATATAATATTTATTTAATTATCAAAATCAATTGATTGAATATAGTAATTTTAATAATGATAAATATTTTTAAAAAATATAATTTATTATAAAAAAGCATGAATATCAATTTTGACATTATTTAACTAATTAGATTTTATGAATAAAAATTAAATGATTGAATTGACATATATTAGATAAAAACACTTTTAACAAGTAACATTCTTCCAAAAAATAACTTAAAATAATATTTAATTGAACTTTCATCTCCATTAATTTTATAGAGTCATTTATTTTATGTAATTAATAATTAAATAATCTATATATTTTTCATTGGTTAAGAATTTTAAAATACTAATTCATCTATCATAAATAATGATAATTTTTTTGATGATAATAACTAATTTTTATTTTAAATTTTATTTATAACATAATATATGATGATTATTCAATTTCTAGAGTTTTTATAAATATTAATGTTAATGAATGTTCGTTTTTTTAATTTTTCCTTACATTGCTTCTAATATAGGTTGCTTTCTATGAATACATTAACAATAACTCATAAAGTTAGATCCAATATGGGAAATTGTATAATATTGGTATCTAATGGATTATAGATAAGTTTCCATGTAATTTTCTCCCTTAAGATTAATATTTAGGCACTATGTAAACTAATTTTAACATTAAATATTAAAATTAATTTTATTTAATTTCAGTTATATTTTCATAAAAACAAAATTAAATTATTATACTATAAATATTATATTTATATTAATTATTTATATTATTTTTTCCTAATGCAATTTATAGAATTAGAAAAATTAAATTTAACAATAATCCTATAGATGTGGATAGAAGGCACGTTTTAATGTGAAAATCATCAAAAGTTCATTATGTTTTTATATCTATATTCAATATAAATATTAATACAATGACATAAATAGTATAAGTAGATTTAAAATTAATATATTGGGACATTATAACAAATTAAAATATAATTTACATAAGAAAATATTTAAGAAAAAAATTAGTTTTCCACTAAAATGTAGTATTTCTAACTATTCATCAAAAAATGCTACTTTTCATAAAATAACTAAAAATTACCCTAATAGTATGTTTTACCATTATATTATAAATTAAATTGTATTTGAAAAATTAAAATTTATAAAATGGTCAAATTTTAGTTTTAATATCGTTGTGCCATTAATAGGGGACATGATTGGCTTTAGAAAAATCAAAAAATATATGCATAAATAAGACATTATCATATCATATATCTATCAAACATATTTTATGAATGTAAAAATAATTTATGGAATATATTATATAAAAATACATAGTTTATAATTTCCTTATATTTACCATACAATGCAATGATTGGTCTTGTGTTTGTTATACATTATCAAATGATCTCGATATTGTTTTTTACACTAACCAGGTGATTATTCCCTCTAAATATTGATTGAAAAAATAATTAAAATATTTATTAATTGAAAATATGTTAAACACATGGTTTATTATATTCTTAGACCATGGATGTTCATTGGAACAATGGTTTATTTTTATTTTGGTTTGGGAATTGAGTGAGGAAGGTAACTCTAAATGTGCAGAGTGCCTTGAGAGATTTCAATTATGACATAATGATTGGGGTAGGATGGGTTAATTTTAAATTATATTGGTTGGTTAGGTACCACCTATTGATTAGTATTGATATCTTAGAGATGATCTATGTGTTGAGTCAATAATGTTTTACTTATGAATTTTCCATTCCTTCAGTCAAGGGGTAGATTGTTGAGTCATTATGGTTTCCTAATGACTTTTCAATTCCTTCTTGTTTTGAAAATCACAAACACCTTATCTCAAGGAAAATATCTTCTTACCTTGTTTTACTTCTATAAGAAAAAATTTCATCCCCTAGGGAATTTATCCTTATCATTTTTTCATTGCTCATACCATAATTTTTCCTAAGTGTAAAAATCACTTTGAAACCAAAACCTCAAAATCCTATAATTACTTAGATATGAAACATTCTATTTTAGGATCTGAATTCTCAGAATTCTGGTTATGAACATTCTGAGTTCTAACTCCAAATTCTGATTATGAATTCTGGATACGAACTCTTCTGAGTTCTGACTCAAAATTCTAAATCAGAATTCTAATTACAAAATTTCTATGTTCTCACTCTGAATTCTGAACACAAATTCTGGATACGAACTTTCTGAGTTCTGACTCTGAGTTATCTGAATTCAGACTCCGAAATCTTATGATTCTGACTCTGAATTCTCATAAACTTCGACGCTGAACATTTTATGTTCAGGTTCGGAATTTTTATGAATCGAGATTCTAAATATCCTTGAAATTCAGATTCCATAATTCATTAGAGTTTATTTTATGAATTCCTAAAAAATAGAATCCAAATATCCTTGTTTTATAGACGCCGAATTCAATTTTGGTTACACTCTGAACATTCATTTTATTACATTCCGAATATCATATTTTAGTTAATCTTACACATGTTTTGTTATAAAACGATGTTTTGCATTCAGTTACTCACGAAATATTGTTTGAGTGACACATGTAAAGGTCCCTCTGAAATTGAAGGAAAAATATGACCATTAGAGGTGGGAGCCGATCGTTGGAACCATGCCTATAAATAGGAGCTCAGTTGAAAGAGCTCTACACTGAACTTTTGGAACATCAGCTTCGACTTTTGAGAAAGTGTTGGGGATGTGATTTCTATAGAGAGAGGTTATTATAAACTCTTATGCTTCGTGTAGAAAGTTTTGAACTACTTGTTCAAACTTTTCTTCGTGCATAATTTTTTAGTGCAGTGGTGTGATTTCTTTGATATCAGAGACATCCGGTTGTGAAGTCAGAGGTGTCAATTTCCTTAAAAATTAAGGGCTTGTGGGGATAGCAAGACAGATACTGATCTTTGAATTAAGGTCTTACATGGGTTTGGGTAAGACAAACATTCTTGAAAGTATAAATCAAGGTACCTCTTATCCAGGGTTGTTGGATATCCTCTTCTTTGGTTTAAAAGAGTTACTACTTGTTACTTATAGTATTTTTTTGCATTGTGTATTTTTATTGTTGAGTAAAGTATAACATTATTATACTTCTTTATATTTTTTTCTCTGATTTAGTTAGATTCTATGCGCTTTAAGGTAAAATCTTATTTGTTGTAAATTTTTGTTAAAATTCATTTTCGGAATCATTTTTCCGGAATCAAGAAATTTATTAGAACATAGAGGTGTTGTGAATTTTGGTTATTCAAAATTTCCTTAGAGATTTTTAATGTATACAATTCACACCCCTCTTGTATTTGAGCATCTCATATCTATATATTCAATCATACATTTGGTATTATAGAGTATATTATAATCAGACAAACTATATCAACAATTGGTATCAATGGTTGGAAACCTCATATCTTGTACCAATTCAACAATTGGTATCAGAGAGAGGTCTCTAAAATACCTATATTCACATATATGTTTTCCCCTGATCAATGTTTTCAGAATAGAATTTTTGGTTTCATATTTTCGGATTCATACTTTGTTTCATATTTTCGGATTAATATTTTCGGACTCATAAAGTTCATATTCCTTCTTGCATAGAGATACAATATCTAGTTCCTTGCATAGGATATTTTCTCTTGTTTACAAACTCATACTACTTATATGTTTGTGAGCCAATAATTTTTTTAAGGATTTAAGGTTTAAATGTGGGTTCTATTGATATACTAAATCCTACCAGGCCTTTTATTTTCTATAGAAATGATTATGAGTACTGGAGGGATATGATGAAGACATTCATTTTCAATACTAGAGTTGATAACTATATAATTTTGATTGGATATTATAAGATTCTGGATAAGGAATTGAGAACCTTTATGAAGTAGGATAAATAAAAATATCAAGAAAACTTCAGAGTCAGAAATACATTGTAATGATCCATGACTAGGAACATCCATAGTCAGACATCATCATGTAAAGCTACAAAAATTATCTGGAAGAAACTTGAAGTTACAAATTTTGTTACATCTAAAGTCATAGAGACAACAAGATCTATGTTGAGAGCTGAATATCATAGCTTTAACATTCCTTCTGGAGAACCTATAAGCAAAGTAAATCAAAGTATTATGACTATCGTGAATAGTTTACAATATATGGGAGGAAAATGTTTTGATGATGAGCCACTTTTAGAGATGATCATAGATATCATGACAAATGAATGGGAGTCCAAGAGGATAACTATTGATGAGAACAGGAAAGTCCCTCAAATTTCCTTAGATGATTTGTTCGGAACTCTTCTTCCGCATGAATCCAGAATGAAGAGATATGTTGAAAATGTTAAGAAGAAGAATGGGAAAGGAGGAGTTTCTTTTACAACCACTTCCAAACACATGAAAGACAAGACCCCAGAAAGGGTAACTAGATCAAAGAAAAAGAAAGTCATTATTCAGTCAGAATCTAGTGACACAGAAAATTCGTACAATGAATTAACAAATCGTGTTCATATAATGATCAAGATTGTATCTCAAAAGAACCAAAAGAACAAGTACAAGAAGAATGACTAGAGAGATAATTAATATAGAGAAGTTACATGTTATGAATGCAGAAGAACAGGTCATCTCTAACCTGATTGTCATTTGTTGAAAAAGAAGGAGAAGAATGAAAGGAATTCAGAAAGAATCAAGAAGAAATTCTATCGATCAATGCACAAGAAAAGCCTTAAAGTTAATGATACTTTGATTGATATATTTGGAGAATATTCAGAAAGTTAATATTCTAAATATGATTGATCGGCACATAAGAATATGGGGTTCATTTCTACTACATCTTTTCCTAATACATGTCTTATGACCAAGGTACGCTTTGTCGAGGCTTTAACAAATTTATCTTTTGATAAGAATTAATATTCTAAAAATATTACTTCCAATGAATTTACTTCATCCTGAAAAAATCATGCATGAAAATGAATAACTGGTCGAGAAATATTGTTTTAGATTTGAGAGATATTGATCAATTTCAAGAAGATATCACGGAATATTATGATACTGAAGACACCAAAATCAATGATATTACAAAGATCTTTAAGGAAAAGAAAAATCTAGTACAAAATTCTCAAATTCGAGATGTCAAAGATCTAAATGGAATGTTTAATTTTGTTGTCCAAAGATGGAAAATAGATAGGGATCTCCAGATTGAGATTCATGAAATGATAGAGAAGCATGATGACTTACTAAAGGCTAAGGCCGAGGCCCTGAAGGCTCAAGATGATTGGATCAGAACCATAGAAAAGCAAGCAGAGGAGGATCACAAAGAGCTGAAGAAGGTAAAAACCATTGTGAAGAAGCTGATACCCAAGCAAAAAGAAGAAAAATGGATCGAAATCCGATCTTTTGTTGTATCTATTTTTCCTTGTATAAATACTTCCAATCCTAATGAAATTGTGTCTGCTTGTTTTTGTTTTGATGTTTGTACTAATATTTCAGGTACCATATTTTTATTCCATTCCCTCAAACATTTTTTGAAAATCACAAAGGGGGATAATGAAAAATAATTCTAAGTAAAAGAAGAAATATCCATAACTAATGGGGAGTTTATCAAAGGGGGGGGGTTCTCAATACGAATACTTCCATATTAAAAGGAAAATTCTCATTCTGGAAATCTAGAATACGATCCTTAGTCTTCCAAAGACTAAGGGGGGGGGTTAGTTGTATTCAGAATTTCTCATATATAAAGGGAGATAAGTTATATTTTCAATGTATATAATTTTTTTTACTAATTCCTTATAATATTTTTCGTAAGGATGTTTCTGCTTTTCAAAAAGGGGGAGATTTGTGAGTCAATAAGGTTTTCATTATGAATTTTCCATTCCTTCATTCAACGGGGAGATTTTTAATTCATTAAGGTTTCTTTATGACTTTTCAATACCTTTTTTTTTTGAAAATAACAAACACCTTATCTCTAGGAAAAAAAATTTCCTGGTTTTTCTTCTATAAGGAAAAATTTCTTCCACAAGGAAATTTATCCTTATCTTGTTTTCATTGCTCATAACATAATTTTTTCTATGTGTAAAATTCGGTATGAAACCAAAACCTTAGAATCCTATAATTACTTAGATAAGAAGTATTCTGTTTTTGGATCCAAATTCTTAGAAATCTAGTTACGAACATTCTAAGATCTAACTCAGAATTATAATTACGAATTCTGGATTAAAACTCCTCTGTGTTCTGACTCCGAATTCAGAATCAGAATTCCTGTTACAAACATTATGAGTTCTCATTCCGAATTCCGAATACGAATTCTAGATACAAACTTTCTGATTTTTGAATCTGAGTTCTCTGAATTCAGACTCCGAACTCTTATGAGTTCTGACTCCAAATTCTCATAAACATTGACTCCAAACTTTGTATATCCGGGTTCCGAATTCTTATGAATCCAGATTCCAAATTTCCTTGAAATCTATACTCTGGAATTCTACAGAATTTAGGTTCCTAATACCTAGAAAATAGAATCTGAATATCCTTGTATTATAGACTCCGAATTTAATTTTGTTTAGACTCCGAACATTCATTTTCTTATATCCCAAATATCATATTTTATTTAATATTACACTTGATTTGTTATAATTTTTTTTCATGCTTTTAGTTACTCACTAACCATTGATTGAGTGAAACTTGTATAGGTCCCTTTGAAATTCAAGAAAAAATATGACTATTTGCAGTGGGAGCCGACTCTTAGAAGAGTGCCTATAAATAAGAGCTCATTTGAAAGAGCTCTACACTGAACTTTTTGAACTTTAGCTTCAACTTTTGACAATGTGATGGTGATGTGATTTCTAGAGAGAGAGGCTCTTATAAACTCTCAGGCTTCATGCAGAATGTTTTGAACTACTTGTTCAAACTTTTCTTCATGCAGATTTGCTTAGTGCAGAGGTGTGACTTCCTTGAAATCGGAGACTTCGGGTTGTGAACATAGAGTTTCCAATTTCCTTACAAATAGAGGGCTTGCGGGGATATAAATACAGAGACCAATCTTTGAATTGAGGTCTTACATAGGTTTGGGTAAGACATACTTTCATGAAAGTATAAATAAATGGTCCTCTTATCTAGTGTTTTTGGATTTCCTCCTCTTTGGGTTAAAAGAGTTACTACGTGTTACTTGTAGTATTTTTTTCCGCTGTGTATCTACATTGTTGAGGAAAGTATAAAATTATTATACTTCCTTATATTTGTACACTGATTTCGTTAGATTCTATATGATTTATGGTAGAATCATATTTTTTGTAAAATTTTGTTATGTTTCATTTCCAAAATCACTTTTCTGGAATCAAGAAACGTATTAGAACATAGAGGTTTTGTGAATTTTGGTTATTCGAAATTTCCTTAAGGAATTTTAAAGTATACAATGTACCCCACCTCTTGTATTTGAGCTTCTCATATCTATATATTCGATCCTACATTTTGTATTACAGAGTATATAATAATCAGACATACCATCTCAACACTATGATAAGGTGGTTAAACTTTAATGTCACATGTTTTTGGATCGGGATGAAGTCCTCAACATGATGAAATTTTGGATTTTGGTGGTCCAAAAATATGGTTTCTCAATCAAAATTACTAAGTTATAATAGTTCTTATATGATAGAGAATTTGGACTATATGAATTTCAAGGCTCAAAAATTACCTCAGGGTTTTGGTTACGTTTCGGCTGCATCGGAGGCCGAACTTCTAATTTTCTGGGGTGCCTAGACTCAATAACACTATTTTGGAAATCCATGAATCCTCCCAAATGTAACAGTGTGGCTCTAAAAATTTTCTATATGTGGATTCTATAACAATTATGGAGGATGATAATGTCCATGTGGAAGCTCTATAATTTTTAGTAGACATGATTCGCATGGATGACACAGGTTTTTGTAAATTGTGTTCCAATTGCATTTGACATGGAGCTTTGGGAAACATATACCACATAGGTTGTGCATGGTTATCCAAACCTTGTGATCTTACCATGTGTCCCACTTAAATGTGTGAAATTACTTGTATTCCCTACCCAATATTTTTTCATCTATATTATCCTCCATTTTTCATGGATAACAATGGGAGGTTCCTTCTTTTCCATATTTGAAGAAATTGATCCATGATCATTATCTGAACTCCAATTATCTATCTGACTGTCTTGTTGGAACCACATCAATAATGAATCATGTATTGTTTATTGTAATTTCCTTTTTTCTCAATATATTTTATTCTAAATACATTTGAGAAGATTTACCACATTTTTAGGTCATTCATATAAATCATTGATTTCATCAGAAACAACATGAGATAAAGTATAAGATCAGTTGTCTAAGCATATACCAAAATGAGTTAGGTGGTTAATATCTTTATCCATGTTTTTAAGGGTTTTTGAGGTGATTAATTGAGTTTTAATTCCTATAATTCATGATAGAACCTATAAATATAACTCGTTGTCTTTAATAATTGAATTGGACCAATGAGATGCCTACGATCATACTCAATCAAGGCTATAGATAGTATGAGCCTAGAGAGAGGCTTCTGAATGTTGGTAGGGAATGTCAGGGTGTTGTTTTGTTTAAATTAAATTAAAATTTAATGTTTTTAATGGTTTATGGTATCATAAGAGAATGTCATGAGGATCGGGATAGTGATAACCATCTGGCATGAGGCGATCTTAGTCATCATGTTGGGATTGGCCTCTATATGGTCAATGATATTGATCACCAGTTGTGAAAATTGGTCATTGGGATGAGGCGATGATGTATTCAGGCTATGTGGAAGTCTCGTGGGAGGTTGGATGGCGTTGAGTATAAGATTTAGTTATATGTCTATAGGGGAATGACGTGTAAGAAATATGTTCCTTAGGTACTTAGTTTGTGATTATCGATCACCTTGATTTACAGACCCGTAATTCACTATAAAATAAAATGATTAGAAGGGATGGTTTTTTTTATTTTGGGGTGTTTATAACCCCTCTAAATTATATAGTGGAGATTGTAATGAACCACTGCTAATGTGGCTGCAATGTAGGGTTAGTAGTTATTTTCACAAACAACATTTAAATTTCTAATATGTTTAGTGGTGGTTGATTACTAGTGGTTTAACCCCTATTATACACCCCTTAAATCTATAAGAAAATAATTATTTATAAGGTTTCTAAATCCCTTATAAATAATTTATAAATTTATCGATGGTTAAAACAACATATAAATTTTTATAGGAAAACAATTTTACAAATAGTTTACAATCCACCACAAATATCTCTCAACATCAACAGTAGTTACAATTGTCCCTCATGTTTAATTTATTTTAATTTATATATTCTGATGACCCCTTCACCTATACAATTCACCCCCTCTGCCTCTCATTCCTATTGCACCCCAATTTTTCTTCATTTAGTTCACCACCCTTCCTCTTATCCCATATCCCTTCACATAGGCCCAACAATGCTTGCCTCGCAATCTGAGCACCCATTCACCCAACAGCTTTCCACATCTTGTTCCCCCCCAAACCTGTTGGCCCGCTCGCACCCCATCCCCTCCCACACCATGCTACAACAGGTGTAAAATTCATCAAATAGGGGGAATCAAACACCTGATTGCCATAATATTTCCCACCTCCAATCCCCCATAATCTAAAACAATGACTTTTCAATTTAATAGAACTGTTCAAAGATCAATCTATTTATATCTATTTGACTCTTTAATCTAATAATTACTATTTTTATAAAATATTTAAATACATTTAAATATATAACCTATATATAAATTTATATAAACAGTATATTTATATGTATATTCACAAATGTTTATATATTTATAAATATATTAATATAAATTATTTATATACTAAAATACATATTTATATATTTTATAAATGTTTATTTAAATAATATTTATAGATATTTATATTTACATATAAAAATATATATTTTCACGTACATTTATATTTCTATTAGTGTGTATGTATATTTTTATAATATGTACATATATAATATATTCATAATATACATTTTTTTAATAATTTAATATACATAAAAGTGTGTGTGTGTGTGATAACAATAATATTATTAATTATTTTTTATTGTTATTAAGCATGTCCGATATTCTATAAAAATTATATTTTAGTTTTATAAATACTATACATTTATTTACTAATTTATATCATTCATATATTATTTGGAATGAATTTATATTATAAATTTATGTATATTATTTATATACTTAAAAACATATTTATATATCAGATAGATGTTTATTTAAATAACATATATATATATATATGTATTTTTAGGACATATTCACATATTTTTTATAAAATATATTTATATATTGTTTTCCACTACATATATTTATTATTATGTACATTGATATATGTTTATATATTTTTATAAATTTTATATTATTATATATAACTATTATTACATGAAATAAATTTATAAAAAAATTTATATTATATTTAATTAATAATATATGTAGTAAAATTAAAGAAAAATCTATATTTTGTTATATGAAATAAAGTTTCATATTATAAATAATATGAAAGTATTAATATATTATTGAAAATATATATTGATTATTATATTAATATAAATTATAAAATCTATGGGATATTTTTTAAATAAGTTATATTTATGTATTTATTTATAAAATAAGATAATGCTTTTATATTATAAATAATAAATATTTTATGATATAAAATTTATACAAATAAATATATAATAATATAAATAATGTTATAAAAATATATATATGTATACATATAAATACAATTATATAAAATCATATAAATATTGTATGTAACATATTCATATAATTACTTGTAAGGACACAACACTCTATAAATAAAAATTCCCTTCTTATGACTAATTCATATAGTATAGTTAACATAAAATCACTTATAGAACACCATAAAAGAAGATTTTTAATGATGAATTAATGAAATAAGAGGAATTTATTGAATATTAGAAAGCTATAATGACGAAATAGTATCATTAGCTTAGGAATTGTAGTGCAACCATTAGGAATTATAAACCATCAGATAGAATTATAATCTCTCCAATGAAAGAATAAATAAAATTTTACGATCCTATATATGAATATATGATATAATTTTATCATAGTATATGTAAATATATAATTTAAAAATTACTAATTAGGTGCCAGTATTATTGTGAGTCAAAAATATTTAATTACAATTTTATAATTAAAATATCATTTAAAAGGAAATTAATTTACATAAAATGTATTCATAAATCAATATTTTATTATTTTATTATTTTAGGATAATTTAATGTGACTTTATTCAATCCTTCATAGTGTTATAAAATAATTTATAATTTAAAAACAGTATGTTTCGAGTAAATAATGATTTTAATTAAAAATTAATTTCCTCAAATTTTGGAATGTTTTTTTCATAAAATGGAGATAATTTTTCATTTATACACATTGATAAATGGTTGTGTTAATTTTTTCTTATTTTCATAAAATACATGAATTTTTGGGTAATAGTTAAAAAAATAATTTATAGTATATATTCATTATAGGTAAAGTACAATTTTTCTTGAGTCATCTAGGATGCATGAAAAATTATCTAGAAATAAAAAGTCATTTTTAATATATTTTATGATAATTATTACACAGTTCATAGTCTTGAGGAGAAATAATAAACAAATTAATAAAATATTTAAAAATCACCCCTCTCCTCCACTATAAATACCACACCTCAACTCCCCTTCACCTAACACCATCCATACATTGATCCATGTCATATTTCTTCGCAATGTATATCCCAAGCCATATATCCCCCTCTAGGTGTTATAGGACTCATGAAAACACCAAAATAAATCCCCTAAGGATGTTATCAAGGAAGAGAATTCAATATGTAATATCCTCTTCTTTTTCCTTTCAGTTTCTTAATGTTCCTATCTCGTATTATTGTATCCTAACCTCCCCTCACCCAAATAGCATTATAAATATAGTACTACACATATAATGTAATTTTTTATACTAATGGAATAATCCATCACTAAAATCAATACTCACTGTCTTTTATTTTAAAAATAAAATTGTTTTCATAGAGGTACAAATTTTTAACATTCGTAGATGATGGATTTTCATTCAAAAAAATTTCTGTTAATTTTATTATTGATACCATTATTATGTTTATAATGGAATAAAAATGTAATTATTACACCATTTATTATCTTGTAGAGTTGACACATTTACATAATAATAAAATAGAAATCACAATGAGTTCTTTAGGGTCAATAAATGTTGTAATAATGTAAATGATTATCTCTAAATATATTATCCTATGATACATCCTCATACCATATAAAAAATTATATATATTATAATTTTAACATACATATGTTCATTTTTATCATATAAATTCATTCATGGTGGATTATACCCATTCCACAAGAACATCCATACTCATATAGAAGTATACAGATTGTGAAGACCAAGGAAATGAACCCTCTCAAGAATTATAATTTTATCATATGACTCATTAAAAGACAACAAATGATCATAAAAATATTATAATAAATACAATAAATTTAATTGGGGATTGAATTAATTAATTAAGGTATTTTATTTGACAATCTATTTTGTTGAGGTCAAGTGTAGAACACATTCAAATATATGGTAATGGATTTCTTCTCGAACTACTATTTTCATTCGAGTTGTGTGGTATTCCTCTATACACCAATGTCATTCAAAATTATTTTTATTAAAATGTTTCTAAATATTATAGATTTTGTTCCAAAATCATATATATAGACTATTTTATCCTTCATTTACGGAATAATATTTGTTTTCAAGGGTTTCCTTATCATTTTTTTCTAATATGTATGCACGATTAAAGAGAATGTCTCGATTACTAACCCATTATCTTGTAACATAAATTATATATTTTTTGACACCATTATTTTTATAAAATCACTACATTTTTCATGAGAATATAATATTTTTTTTTATTTTGAGTTTTACAGAAGAAATCATAAAAAATAATTTTTCCAAAATAACTATTCTTTGAAATGTAAAAAAGGGTATTTATCTCATGAATTCCCAGATGACATTATTTGATTATTTTCAACTATTTCAACCCCTATATTGAATTTTAAGCTTTATTGAGAATGATATCATATTATATTCATCTACCATATGTTATTAAATGGTTCATGAAGGTCTTGACTGTGGATGTGTTGTCTTGATACCATTAACAATGCTACTCAGATTGGTTAGTGATTATGATTACATATTGGAAAAAGTTTTTTAAATTTCACATTTTTATGTTGTTTAGGATTAGACCCATTAATATGAGGAATTAATTGGACATATCAAGTGATGGGTGGGGCAAATATAAAACCTCTATTCATCGGTAGGTCTCATGAGACATAACTGAATTAAGTTTTGGCCGCGACCTTACCCGGGTATTTTTATATGTCTTGGATGAGGCCTTGATGATATGTTTCATATGTCTAAAATGAATCATTATGTAATTATTATATTATTAATTTATATTCCCAGTGATATTTTAGTAGTATAATTTGAATGGTTATGACTATATCTCTTTTGATTAGTTATATGGATTTATTTACTCAGCTTTAATTCCTTCCATATTATACTCCTATTAATTTTTAAAGGCATGTGTTTTTAGTTTTTCATTGTGCTTAAGGATTATGTTTATGATTACTACTACAATATTAATTATCATTACTAATCATCTGAGTTAAATTATTTATTATATTATAAATTTTTCCCCAGGATATGAAGATGAATATTATGAATAACTTGTAGAAATAATCTAGGAGATTTGGATGTTTTCAATGGAATGGCTATATTATATTTCCTTTCAAGTTTTTATGAAAATATAATGTTTTTATCTAATTTTCCAAAAAAAATCTAAACTATTTGGTCATTTGGGATATGAATTCATTTTAATCATACCAATGTAATTAAGTATGGAACTAGCTCTGAGCTACTGGGGTAGGGGTCTTTATAATTAGTATCAGAGTAAATTTATTAGAAACCTGTGAAAGTAGATTTAGAAAACATATACATGGGAACATAACCCAATGATAGACATTGAGGTTAAAAATATAATAAAACCCTTGAATTGGTTTAAAGGGAAGATTTTGTGAAACTATATAGTTTTAAATCCTTCTCTACAAACTACAAGTGGATGTGGTTCTGGAATATATTTACCTAGGGGTAACATCTCTAAAAAGGATTCTAGGACAGACATGAAGTAACCTAGTACATGAAAACAGGACGTACTACACACCTGGTTTGATACTTCCATGGGATATCTTTTGGATAAGTATAATTTAATTTACAATCCATTATAATGGATTTAAAAATAAATAGGTCTCCAAATAAATAATAGTTATGATTATGATATTTGATATGCATAAAACATCAATTTATGTTATGTGTTTGGCTAGTTTGAGGATATATATTACAATGGAAAACCTAATCTATTGCATTCCATTATTTATTAATGGATCTTAGTTGATTAAATAGAAACTATTTTAACTCACGTATCCTATATAGTAAATTCCACTATATATATGATACTGATGTCGATATTAGAGTTGTGACTCGTTGTGGATAACGTATAACTACACTAGGTTATATAACATAGCATATGAACAATAACATTACCTGTATGGAGAATCCTATTCCAAAACTTATAGGATAAATGACAGACCACTTTAGTTAATGACAACATCGGCCATTAAATTGGACTACAAACCCATTTGTAGCTTAGGAATGGATATGTTCCTTAGACAAAATATTTATCTCATTGGGAGGTAACAAAATGGAGAAGTATGTCACATAATATTATAATCTATTAGAATATGATGATAAATAGTTTTCACTACTTCAAAACACAAAGGACTTAGAGAAAATAAAAAACTTTTAATATAGGTATTTTAAGGAAATTTTCCAAGAAAAATATTTTCCTTACGAACAATGAGGGGATATGGAAAATAAATATTTGAATATGAGGAAAAATAATGATAATAATTATTCCATGTAGGAATCAAAAATTATAATTTTATGAATGCATGTTATAAAAAACATACGTAATAAATATATAGAGATTGATCAATTCATTGATTGTTTAATACCATTCCTATGAAGGGTAGTAGTCTCTCAAATTTTCTCATCATTTGAATATATAGTCACATTTGATGTCAAGAATGAAAAATAATTATTTATTTATTATGTATTTAAGGGAAGAAAAAGATGAATAGTGTGGCTAATGAAATAATGGATAAAGGGAATAATAAAAATGGGAATTTTTCAAAATGTTATACTTGTTGAAATAAACACACTAGAGCCTAATTAAAATGAAAAGTATCATGTTACACATAAAGAGAAAAATTCCAACAACCATGGGTTTGTAAGGGAATGAATGAAGAAAAAAATGTTCAATGATGCAATTGTAATGAGATTATCGATTATGAAAATTATTGTCTTATGGGTAAAGGAAACTTTCACAAGAAATTTACAGTGGAGAAGGGCCAATATTATAGGATCACAACTGTGGAGGTTGAAGTTCATAATGATTTGGGGGAAGGTGAATTAATCATTTCATTATACTTATCCATTGATCTATTTTTTTTCTGAATCATCTCATTCTTTTATAACCTCCATGTTTTCCTAGAAAATTAGATACTTCTATTTTTATTTAATAAAGGTGTTTTTCACTCAAAACATTTAATGGATGTTTCATTGAAACAAATATGTGTCAATATGTAGCCTATAATAAACATAAACATGCTTCAATTTCTGACCTTATCAGCATATCCGTTATTGATTTTGACATAATACTCAATATGAACAGGATTTCAATTTATGATTCAATAATATATATCAAGAATAATAATGATAAATGTATTGATAATGATGTATTTTCCCTTATCTATAGAGAATAAACCACATCATCTGACTCTTATCAATACCCCTCCAAGTAGCTCTACTGAATTCAATTCTTGGGATGGAATAAAATGCAATATCTATGGGTACGGAGTGAAATCTACAAATTGGGGATGTTCCTATTGTGGAAGAATACATTGATTTATTTTAATATGATTTACTTGAACATTATCATGGGAGGGTAATTGAGTTTTCCATTCATTTAATTTTGATAAAAATCATATATCAAAGACTCTTTATATAATTCCCCCATTGGAATTATTAGATCTAACGAAACAACTGGAGGAGTGGAGTATTAATTGTTAAATTTGCACATGTGTTTCTTTATGGGGAACTCCTTTTTTTGTTAATAGAAAATATTGATCAATGATACCGTGAATTTACTACATGGAGATCAATTCTATTATTATAATGAGTATGTATTAGCGACCTAATATTAATGATTTATTGATCAACAATAGGGACACAAATATTTTTTAAAAATTTACCTCGATCTAGATATAATTAGTTGCATGTGAGGAAAGAATATATTCCCAAAACAACATTTCAAACTAGGTATGGAAACAACATGTTTAAAATAATTCAATTAGTAATGAGTATTTCACACTCGATTTTCTTGGATCTAATGATCATGATTTTCAAGGAATTTTTTGATTATTTTTTTGTGGTATTTATTGATGAAATCATGGTATACTAAAAAAGGTATGCATATGATGAGTTTTAAATGTGTATTGTTATGAACAATCATAATAAGGAAAGAATTAAATGGTATGTTTAGAAAGTGTGAATTTTGAATTCAATCAGATTATTTTCAATGCCATATTTTTATACTTGATGGAATCTTAGTTGATCCTTCAATGACAATGTAGGTACTAGAATAGCCTACACTAACAAAGAAAACTGAGGTAAATATTTTCAATGGTTTAGTGGGGTTTTATCGATATTTCATTTAGAAATTTACCTGATTAGATAACTCATTATATAGGATTACATGTAAAAGGGTTAATATCACATTCATAAAACAATGTGAAGAATGTTTTGAATAATTGATGAGGAGATTAGTGAAATCTATGATATTGACTCTACCATTGGGAATTGATGGATTTATTATCTATAGAGATGTGTAAAATAAAGGGTTGGGGGTATACTTATATAGAATGATATAGTAATTTCATATACATCAAAGAAGTTAAGAAATTCAGGATTTTAACTATCCAACTCATTAAATTGAGTTATAACCAATAATATTTACACTAAAAATATGGAGATGATATCTCCATGGTGAAATATCTGAGATATGTACCAATCAAAAGTGCTTAAAATATATCTTCTCTTAAAAATAACTCAACATGAGGAAAATGGAATGATCTGGATGATTATGGATTATGATTGTTTGATACACTACCACCTTGAGAAGGTGTATAAGGTAGCATATACATTTAGCAGGTAGGTTCATGGAGCTGTGAACAAAATGAGGATTTACAAAGTCCCAATGTACAAGGATAAAAAAATGATGGACATGGGAATTATCATGGTTAGTGAAACATAATTAATTTTTCAACTAGTTTCCCAACCATATTTATTGAATATAATTTAAATTTCTATTTGTGATGATAATAATCTTCAAAAGAATATTAAGCCTGTGAATGATCATACATTTCCAGACATCACGTATGAGGTTGTAATTCTAAAATTTGGGAAAAGGCTTTGTATACCCTATATGCCCGAGCTGGAAAATAGAGTTATTGAATTATTCCCATTGTTTTAATTTATCTATAAACCCTAATAACACTATTATATATATTGACTTTAAGGAACATTTCTGTTGGCATTACATGATGCTGGAAATTGTATGTTAAGTATCAGAATGTTTAATCTCTAAATAAGTGAAGGGTGAAAGACAAAATCCAAGTTGATTCATTCATACTCTTCCTATTCCTACATAAACATTGGATTATATCACCATGCATTTTGTTACTTTATTACAGTAAACTCCAAGAAATAATTATGAAATATGGATGATTTTTTATCAACATACATAATCTATACATTTCCTCAATACAAGGGAGGTTTTTCAACTATAACACCATCAATGAATCTATATTAATTATTTTCTAAGACTTCATGGTGAACCACTCTTAACTGAGTCTGATCAGGATTTATATTTTACATAAAATATCTAAAAATTCCTCCAGATATATTTGGAAACTAAACATCATTTGAGTACTACTTATCACCATCAAACTAATTGGCACCCATTAAGGATTATCCAAACATAATTAGACATGTTGAGATCATGCTCACTTGATTTCCATGTAATTTTGAATTAGTATTGCCCTTTGGTAGAGTTATCTATAATTAATAGTTTCCATTATAGTATTCAAATTGCACCATCTGAATCATTGTGTGGAAATAGATTTTATACACCAACTTTTTGGGATGAAGATTGGGAAACGAAGATTGTGGGTCCATGTATTTCAGAGGAAATAATAGAAAATGTAAATGTTTATAAAACCCATATAAATGCAACTCTAATTTTAGAAAATAACTATGCTGAAAAATGAAAGAAGTATTTTTTTTATTTTAATTAAGAGACCAAGTTTTCCTAAAAGTATACCTAGGAAAGGTGTTAGATCATTTGGAAGGAAAGGGAAGTTTAGCCTTATGTACATTGGCCCTTTTTATATTCTATAGATAGTTAGAGTTGTTTCTTATCATTTTGAAATTCCACCTATCCTTTCAAGGATATATAATGTGTTCCACATCCCCTATAAAAGAAGTAAATGCTAGACCCAGCAAAGGTAATCAATTATAATGGAATAGAATTGAATCCTTTCTTAACTTACTATGAAGATCTTATCTAGATACTAGACTCTAAAGACAAGGTTTTATTAAATCAGATTACTCTTTTGGTAATGGTTCCAGGAAAAATCATAAAATTTAAGAGGTGATGTGGGATCCTTAAGAACTTATGATGATGTACTCACCAATCTATTTATGGGGTGACAATCAAAAAATCGGGAGGATAAAAGTTTTGTAGGAAGGTAGAATTAAATGAACTAGAACTCTATCAATAAAATATACTTTATTATGTTGTTTCATATAGTATAGATCACATAAAATCACTTAAATAACACAACACAAACATCACATATGAATGATGATTTATATAAGTGGTATTTCTAGATTTTATGGATCTTATACTGATAAAATAGTAACATGTCTTTTGGAATTGTAATATAACCATTGTGAATAATAAACTAACTAATAGAATAATAACCATACTAATAAAAGTATAAATAACATTTTTCTATCATATAAGTGAAAATATGATATAATTATGTCACATTATAGGTAAAAAATATTTTAAAAAATACTAACAAACTGTTGGTATTTTTGGTGAACCATATATATTTTGTAATAATTTTATAATTAATAAAATTATTTAATATTTAAATTATTTTAATAAAATGAATTCATAAAAAATATTTTGTTTCCTTATGATTTTTTTTTATTTAATTAGTCCATAACTAATTTTTCATTGTTTTTCAAAATTTGTTATAATTTCAAAAAAATGCATTCTTTTTAGTAAATAATGATTTTAATTAAAAATAAAATTTCTCATATTTGTAAATTTATTTTCTTAAATTGTAATTCATTTTTTAATTATAAATGTCAAAAAATTGATAAGGTGAATTTTTTGTATTTTTCTAAAATACTTTAATCATTGCTGAATAGTTAAATATTATAATTTACGGTATAAATACATTATAAGTAAAATACACTATTCTTTGATTAATTCTTGATTTAAGAACCAATATCTATAAACAAAATTCATTATTTAATGATATTGTATTATAATTCTCAAAAAATATATTGGTTTGTGAAAAATAATAAAAAATAAAAACACTATTAAAAAATCACCCTCTCCTCCAGTATATATACAACACCTCACCACCCCTCTACTCACACATTTTATGCTTTGATCCTTGAAAAATTTCTATCCAATCTCTTCCCAATACTCTTCCACAACTCTTAAATATCTTGGTCTCATCAAAATACAAAATTCAATTCAATAAGGAGGTTCTTATGGAGGAAATTTCCTGATGTAAAATAAACCCCATTTTACTTTTAGTTTATTTTCCAGTTCTATTCTATTATTATTCTCTCCTCAGCTTAGCTCACCAAAATAGAATGATTACTCTTGTAAATTAAATATACATGAATTTTTTTATGATAATTTAATAGTATTTCACATAACTCCTTTATCAATCACTTTTATTTTAAGAATGAAATCATCATCCAAGATGTGTCGATTTACAATATTCTTTCCAGACAGATATTCATTCATCAATTTATCCATCAAGATAGGTATTGAAAAAAATATTGGTAAATAATTATTAATATATGTATGACACCAATTTATATGTTCTGGATGTAGCATATTTATATAATAATAAACATTAAAAAAATATTTTTTATGACCAATGATCAGTATAATATGTTATATGATTATCAATAAATGTATTATCCAATAATTTATCTTCATTCCAACAAACCAAATGATATATATAAACATTAACTATTTTGGATGTTCATTAATATCACATAAATTATATTCTATAGAATTATACCGATTCTACGTGAACTTCCATACTCATATACAGGTATATTGTTCATAAAGACCAAGTAAACAAAGGCTCCCAAATAATAAAATTGTGTCTTATATGTCACAAAAATGATACAATTGAACTGAGTAAAATTATACTAAGATAAATAAATTTATAGAAGTTTGTTAATTAATTGATGGATTTATTTTAATTTTCAATGATTTTATTGTCAATTGATGATCATGTTTATACAAAAGGAAAGAGTTTTCTTCTTGAACCTCCATTTTCATTGAGGTTATGCTTTATTCCTCTAAACCAATGTGTTATTATTCATTGTTTTTATATAACTTTTATAAATTTAATATATATATATATATATATATATATTAATAAATCATATATCCATGTCACTTCATAATTATTTTATGGGATAATAAATGTTTTACAAGGTTCTATTCTCATTTCATCCCTATATGCACGCCTGATTTAATGGAATGTCTCAATACCTTCCCCCTTTTAAAGTACCATACTAAATATATTTTAACAAACCATTATTTTTCTAAAATCACTAAAATTTTAATGAAATTACATTGTTTTTCATTTCTTTTTTTTTAAAACAACAATCATATACAATAAAAATTACATTTTAAAAATAACACTTCTTTGCAAAGTAAATAGGGTATTTCTCTCAAGAGTTTCACGATGATTTTATTAGAGATTTTCTCCAATTTCTACACCTATGATGAATGTTGTTCTTTATTGAGATTGATATATTTTAATTTTTAACTACCATATGTTAATAAATAGTTTATGAATGGTTTGACTATGGATGTTTTATCATGATTCCATTCACTATGCTATTCAGATTGGTTAGTCCTTATGATTACATATTGGGGAAAGTTATTTACATTTGATATGTTCATGTTGTTTATGTTCATCCCCATTCATATGAATAATTCCTTGGAAATAAAAATTAATGATTGGGGCCCAAAATATCCCCTCTATACATCAGTAGGTCTCATGAGACAAAAAAATTTCCTTTGGGTTGAGGCCTTACCCTAGTATTTTTAGACATCATTGTCAAAGGCTTGACGATATGTTTCAGATGTACATCCTTATGAATTATCTAATTATTATGTTATTAATTGATAAAAATATCATTTTTTTCTATAAGAATATCGTTGATTATGGTTCATTCTTTTATGATCAATTATATGAATTTGTTGGTTAATCCATCATTTCTACAATATTATTCTCAAGTATATTTTTAGGGAATGTTTTTTAGTTATTCACTATGCAAGTGTTTATGTTTATGATTACATCCACTATATTGCTTACCCATTCTGAGTGTCTTAGGTCACTCCTTTATTATGTTTTTTCTCAAGATGCAAATATGAATATTATGAATGGCTTGGAGGGATAATATAAGAGTAATGGATGTTTCCAATGGAATTTATATCTTTTATTTCTTTTCATGTTGTAATGTAAATATTATATTTTTATCTAGTTCTCCAAAACATCTAAATTATTCAGTCCATCCGGATACGACTTCCATTTATTCATACCAATGTAAAAAAGAATGGGACTGAACCCATTCCACTGGTTTTGACGACTTTATGGTATATAAATAAATAAATATATTATCTTTAATTATATATTTATATATATATTGGATGTTTTTTTTAAAAAATTACTATGTTCAAAACCCCTTTTAATTTCATAATTTTTTTTGTATTTTTAATACCGTATAATTTAATGTAATTATATGGGGTTGTGAACCCCATCAAATAAGATATAATAGAGGGATTTCTAAACCAACATATAATTTAAGAAATTTGATGGTGTTTTTAATCCCTTATAATTTTAGATATCATAGGGGTTTTGAATCCCCTCAAAAATCAAGACATATAATTAAAAAATAAGGCAAAAAATTTTAGTGGTGATTCAAAACCACCACAAATTTATTAAATATAGAGGGGGTCCATAGCCCCTTCAAAATTCAACGATTAATGGGGATTTTATGTAACACCCTCTAATTTTTATAGAAAATGAATTTATAGGTGTTTTATATCCACCTATATATTCTATGGTCATAGTGGCATGTACAACCCCCTCTAATTATAGAGAAAATGAATTTAGAGGGGGTTTTGCATACCCCCCTCTAATATTCATTGCTTTTGTAGCGATCTGCATCTTATACACATCGATTTCACTCATATGAGGAGGTGGTGTTGAAGCCTATTGTGGTTATAAGACTCCTTTAGATGTGGATTAGTTTGATGCTTTGACATGATCTATATTGACAGTCATCATCTTGGTGAGAAGCCATCGGTTGGTGGTGTTGTGACTGACAGTTGGCCCTGATCCTCACCATGCACTAAGGCCATCAGGATATGAATTATTTATATGATATTTTCACTATTACATAAATGTTGGGCTTTGATACAATTTGGATTCTTCTAGGATATGATCTGAGGACAATGTACATCCTTGGGAATTCTTTCATGATTTCAATTACTTCCATATAACACAAGGTTTCGGTTGGCAAGAGGTGTTTGGGATACTTTTATAGGATGTGATTTAGGGCTCTATAGCTTACCCTATATTAGGAAATTCTTTTACCTATATACTTAGTATCCTCCCAATACAGTTATATTGGTGTTGAATGGAGCAGTTGATTTTTACATCGTGACTATAGATATAAGGGATGTAAGTTATATGTGACATGGTGTGATAATTTATTTCTTCTTAGTATATACTAGCATAATCACCCATGTAATATGGGTCAACATTGATGGTGTCCTACTAAGTCACTTTGTTTCACCCTACATGGGACATTTATGATGCATATAGACTTTATAGATTTGCAATCGAGTAAAATTTCATGATTGGGAGTTGGATCTGAATGATTGCATTTGATTTTTTGCATGGGATGGATTGAACGGAACATTGGGTTTCTAAATCAGAAAGAGTTAACTTTGTAATCATTATTTCTTATTAGAATATTCTTATATTTCTGTAAATTGGTCATCCATGGGAGCCTCTTTTCTTTGTATTGTTTTTATGAATTTACATATAAGCATGTTTCTCTAAAGCGTATGTTTTGATAACTTTTTATACAAGAGGTTTATTTTATATTGTTATTTATTATTAGTGTTGTTATTATGTTGTTGACAGGTTACTATTCATGTGATTGGTATTTCGTTTCCATGTTAATATTTATGTATACCATCACTATTATTGTTACCATCATAGAGTATTATCTCTACAATATTAATTTTTACACCCTCTCTTATAGTCTATAGCTTTTGAAATATAGGTAGGTGCAGCTAAAACCCTATGGAAAACCATCTTTGAGCACTATTTGGGTGGTAAAATTAGTCTAGACACCACACCCATTTCCCTAGGTAATAAGGTAGAATACTATGTATGATTATCCCTACAGATAACAAGAAAGAATAATGATTTAAACTCAAATATTTTAATTTTTCATGATATAATGTAATATTTTTATATATAGTCTCTTGATGATAACCAGAAATCGATATAAGGAATGTAATTTCATGTATTATTATTACCACATAATATATAACCAATGATCTCTAAGTGACAAGGTGTGGGGATGTTAAAAACAAAATAATAGAATATGATATTTCACATAGAGTTTCATGAAACAATTTTCACACACTCATGTATATAATCTTAAAACCCATGAAAATGCACATATATTAATCTATAAATTTTACATGGAATAATGAAATTTCATAAATTCAGTCTCCATAAATAAAAAATTTCATTTATGGTTTATAATTCCAAAACTAAAGGAAACATTTAGTCCAATTGTTTTAGGATTATTATTGTTAACAAAATATAGATAGATAATTAAAAATATATAACCATCCTTCTACACAAAATTTTTCCACCCCTTAACAAAATAATCATGAATAACTATTAGTAATTCATTCAAAACTAAGTAATCTATTTTATAAAACATAGAACACATTAAATTATAAGAGTGAACCAAATAGAGCATACATGAGAATAAAATAAATTCAATTAGTATAAAAACACTGTTCAATGATTCCGTAGTCATGTTACGTGTATTCCATATCTCTTAAATACATAAAATTTATTTTATCAATTCCTTGGTTCGGCCACTTGTAGTGAAAATTTTTAAATATAGAATATTTTTTAAATTATGAAATTCATGGATACTAAGTCAATCTTTTATCATATAAAATATCCCTTATATTTTTTCAATTACATATATTGTCATTTTATGAAAATAAAAAATCATAAACATTTATTTAGTTATTTTATCAATGACACTATAATCCTTATACCATTAGTATTATATTATCAAATCCTTATATATCAGGGTGCAACCAAATGATTATTTTATCCAGGATTAGATCTTAATAAAAAATATTAATCTTGGGACGGTTATTGTAACATCCCAGGTAAATAAAGAAATATTAATTTTACTTTTTAATTAATATTCTATTAATTAAATATTAATTTTACCTTAAAAGGTTTTCTTTGTTCTATGGCGTACTCGATACGCAACAATGGGTTTCATTGAAGTCTTATGTTGCACAATATTAATGCAATATTATTAATTTAATTGGTAGTTAACTCCTAGTTGTTGTATTTTCCGGAATGAATAAAACTAACTAAAATTTGATTATACATGTTTTTTAAACGTTTTTACATTTATCAAATAAATTTTAGAGGCTTAAAATGTAAATGAATCCAATTTTAAGCACAAATACTCTAATATTCTTTAAAATGTCGATTAACCACCTTGTAACGACAAACCCTTTTTAAATATAGTTTTTTACCTTTTATATGTTCTATTTTCCAAAAAAAATATTATTCTATATAATTGAGATATAAATATATAATTTAGAATAAATTTTGGTATTTTTATGATAAAGATCATTTTTTAACGTATAGTGAAAATACAGTATTTTAATTCAAAAATGCTTTTTAATGTTATTTTTTTATATTGATATATTAAATTTTTAATTTGTATTATAGTGTAATTAGATTATATTTTTACCATTTAATCCAATTTTGGTCATTTTAATTAATTTCACTTTGAAATTGGACATAAAAAAGTGTCAATCTTTGGATAGTTATGATTTCTTAAAAACACGCCTTTTGTTTTGATAGCAGGAATTAATTTTAAATTAATTTCTGCCACTTCTGTGTGCCGATTTTGAAAAAATAGATTCCATATTTTGAATCAGGATGTAATTTTTTTAAATTAGTAACTTTTATTTTTATACATTGTGAAGATTTATTTTAGCAAATATTTTTTTACCAAGGTCAAAGGGTAAATATGGTAAATAAGGGAAAAAAATATTACAATAATAATATAAAATTACCCTAACA
This sequence comes from Viscum album, assembly GCA_963277665.1. Classification (NCBI taxonomy): domain Eukaryota; kingdom Viridiplantae; phylum Streptophyta; class Magnoliopsida; order Santalales; family Viscaceae; genus Viscum; species Viscum album. The sequence goes on from OY728142.1 coordinate 440,620,327, forward strand.
TGCATACTAATACTATTGGTTGATACAATTATGACCATGGGAATCCTAGGGTAGATTATGGTACCTCATGGGGCCACTTGGGAGTGATAATGACACTTTAATTTAATTAACATAAAGTTAAGACAAAAATGACATCAACAAATATCTTTTAGTAAATTAAATTTTAAATATGGTGATATAAGTTATATTTTCAATTATAAATATTATTTGGAAAGATAAAAATATTTCCTACATCATGGTATTTTTTATAATTTTTAGATATTTAGTCAATTAAAATATTTATGACACAATAATGATGTAGTGTTTACCTCATTAATAAATGATTTAAAAAAATAAGATTATAAAGATAAACATAATTTCCAAAAGCTTTCCAATTATTATAGGATGATTTTATTTCGACCATGAGTCATATTATATTCGACTTTAATATGTTGTGGACCATTAGAAACCAAAAATCATTATGTAACAAAATAATATTTTCACACTTTACTTAAGAGCCCTTCTGCCCCTTATAAAAATCCCTCAACTCTAACCCATTCCTCACACCTCAAAAGACACTTGGATCATACAAACTCTTCCCAATTAATCTCCATAAATCCCTCTCATCCTCTTTTATTTATTAACATAGGTATAGGGCACTTCAACAATCCATTTTTGTTCAATCCAAATGGAGTTACCGATTTAAAGATAACGTCTTCTCTTAAGTTCTATTGTTTTATTTTACTTATCCAACTCTATATAAACCTTTTATTCCATTATTTTATAAAAAAATAGTATCCAAAATACACTAGTATGTTTTTATGATAAGTATTAGAACTACACTTACCCACACCACCATCTAATGGGTTAAGAACATATTGTTTTTCTGGATGGCAAACTAACACCTCACGAAACTATGACTGTTCAATTATCTCTTACCACCTCTCACAGTGTTCATTATTATGGAGATATATTTATATATGATATATATGATATATATGTTTTTTATTCTTCTTTATTTTTTATTTATAGCATTCCAATATGGTTTCCAATATGGGTAAACGTGATAATTTCATTTGAGAAAGTGCGGACTAGCACCCCCTCAAAGTGATTTGACTCGTTAATGCAGTTTGTGGGACTTATAAAGAATGGATTTAATGATATTATATATGATATTATACTACAATTATAATATACCTATGTATCATTTTGTTTTAATTCCATTAAAATATGAAATATAAATGAAAGTAGCATTCATGCGTACGTACAACATACCATCTCCATGACTGGTGCCTTTCAATTCTTATCTCAAAATGTTATGTACTATTATAAATACATAAATATAACGAATATATCTGATATATATTATATCTAAATGATGAATATCAATCTTTATTTAATAGATATTTGTCCACATGAACAAATTGTAATTACAAGAATATCATTTTTGACTCAAGTACCAAATATCGAAAAAATGACCATTATTAACATAAATGATTAAATAATGTTTATAACATTGTAATAAGTGATATAAAAGGAATAATAATCGTGGAAATGTATCTTACAAAAATATAAATTAACATTAGTTTATTATTCAAGAGATTATATAACGAACGAGTCAAATCAGACATGATGTGAGGGACTTCATCTCAATCTCCTTTCATTGAGGCATATTTTGTTTTTATACATGAATTTCCTTTATATGCAATATAAACACCTTTTAATTTTCACATCATTCAAAGGGAATCATTTTATATGAGGCATTTTACTAAATTACAAAAAATAATGATTCTTTTAACATAAGCGGGGAAAACAACCTTTTCCACCGCCGCGTGTATTATTTAATATTTTTCATCATTGAGAAGCCGTAATGTTTTTAAAAGGAAAATAAATATCAAATACTATGTTACCTATTTTGGTACTGAACATGTTTTTGATAATGGATTTGTTATGTCAATATATTTAAATGATATATTGTGATTTAAATGTGGAAATGTTTTCTTTACTTTATATTTTTTCATGTGTTAAAATTATGTTATGGTTCTTGGAAATTATGACGTATTTGGGTGGTTCTGCAATAATCCTGGGGTGGGTGAGCCTGAGATAGCTCTCTGATAAATTGTATAACATGACGGAGGTAAACGTGAATATTTCTCCTAAGAGATTAAGAGAATATACATTGATGGGTATTCCAAATGTAACTCCCTAAGTAGTTATGAAAGCTACAATGTATGTATAATATGGATTCCACACGATATATTTATGATTTATGATTTCTATGTGTTATTCATAAATCTTAGGATTTCATGAGCTATGTTAAAGGTATTATATTATGTATGTAAGGATGAACTAATGTTTTCTTTCGTTTTTTAATAACCCTTACTAAGCATTTTGTGCTCATCCCAAGTTTCGAAATGTTTTCACATGACATAAAAATGAGTAGGGTCAAGGATGGGATCATGGAAAAGTCACACTGTCTAGATAATTGAAGTAGATATGACATGTTTTTTCAATTGTATTTATTTTTCAGAAAAAATGGAAACTGAGTAGAAATGTCTACTTTATAATACTTGATATGTAATATAATAGTAATGGATTAATTCTATAAAACTCTAAACTTTAAAATATTCTAAAAGTGAATTATTCATTTAATTCATGATTATGTAATGTTTTAATGTCGGGTCCTTATAGTTGGTATCATAGAGTGGTTTAGACAACTTTAGTTCTTACATTATTGTTAAATTAATATGCATAAATTAATTTATGTTAATATTTAATTGATATAGAATTCATAGATTACCATGTTGCTTCGCAAAAAAAAATTTCTTATGTTCAGAATGGTTTTCTAAAGAGGAAACATGGTAGATATGTTGGAAAAACATTAGGAGGAAAGAAACCTTCAAAATCATGAACCTGAGATAGTGAGAATCAGAACGGAACAATTTTTGCAGTGATGGTGCAGTTGACTCAGGCCATAAATGGTGGTGGTATCCATGCACAAGATTACCCAGATCAACCACATAAGGACATGTTAGTAGTGGAGCATTTCATGAGGAAACAACCCCCATCATTTAGAGGATCATATGACCCTGTTCTTATAGAAGGGTGGATTAATACACTGGAGATTATTTTTGATGTTATGGGGTGTTCAAAACATCCAATGTTTAGTCTCATTTTTTACCATTTTGAAGGTGAATATGATTAGTGGTGGTTGATGGTGAAAAATATACGGGACAGTTAGGTGATTGATGCACTTGATTGGGATGAATTCCAAGGTATGTTTCTTGATAATACTTCCCTAAGGTGGTTCGTATTAGGATAGAAAATTAATTCCCTGAATTGAGACAGGAGGATTACTCAGTTGCTACTTATGAATCAAAATTCACTCGATTGGCAAGGTATTCTACATATTTCATACGAGATCTTGAAACTAATATCAATCATTTTTACTCAGTATTAAAGCCAATGTATTGAAGGAAAATAGCTTCTCATGAGTTTAAAAGTTATGAAAAAGTTATTCAACATGTGGAGAAGGTAGAAATAGATATTTCTAATGATCAGGTGTTCTTTAACAAACAACAGAATAAGAGGTCAAGGTGAAAGTTGAAATGGAAAAACTGTTCAAAAAAGTCTGATGGTTAGAATCTTATGTGTATAGTTTGTCAACTTTTTTCGTAAAAAACATGATGGGGAAAGTCTTTTGAATTCTGGTAAGTGCTACTAGTATGGTAAAATGGGACATAAATCTCATAATTACATTGAAGAAGATCAGTGTAACGGTAACACAAAATTTGTTTTACAATCAGAAAAGTATTTTTAGTGTAATGAAATGGTTCATTACGAAATTGAGTGTCAAACGAATAACTCAACTGAACGAAAGAAACCAGACAACAAGCAGAAAGGGGTGGTGAAGTCCTTTGCAACTACTTAATCAAATGTTGGACCGTCAGATGAAGTAGAATAAAGTACACTATTTCTTGTTCAGATTATTCCAATGTGTTGTTTGATTCAGGGTCCACACATTCATTCGTTTCTAAGAAGTTTTTTCGTAAATTGGGAATTCCATCTCAAGATATGCATCCTAAACATATGGTAAAAACACCGAGGGAAAATGTTGAAAAAAGGAAATTATAAGAACCTTATTTTCCATATCTACAGAAAGAATCTACCTTCAAACCTTGTTATTTTGCCTATAGTAGAGTTTAGTTTTATTTTGGGTATGGATTGGATTTCTGTTTATCATGCTAGATTTACTGCAGAGCTAAAGAGAATTATTTCAAGAATGGTTTTCAGTTTGTCTACAAGATTGAACCCATACTTTTTGATAATATATCAGGAATCTAAGAAACTAGTAATAGATGGAAATGAATGTTACCTTGTACATATTGTTGAAGAAAAATGAACTTTTCCGATTAGTGGCTTGTTAGTGGTAAATGAGTACCTTGATGTTTTTCTGATTTGTTTCATGGTATTATACCTAATCGGGAAGTTGAATTAACTTATGACTTAGTTTCTGATGCTAAGAAAATTTCCTAACCCCCTTATCGTATGGATCAATTTGAACATTTAGATTTAATGAATCAATTGCAAGAGTTATTGGATAAAGGTTTCATTCGAGCTAGCACATCACCAAGGGGTGCCCCTATATTATTTGTTAAAAATAATGATGGTTCAATGAGACTTTGCATTGATTATAGATCATTGATTAACATCACTGTTAAAAACATATAACCTTTTCCTCATATAGATTATTTGTTTTATCAACTCTAGGGAGGTTGGTATATTTCAATGATTTACTTGAGGTCTGGGTACCATCAATTGAAATTAATTGAAGTAGAAATTCCAAAGACCTCATTTCCTACTAGATATGACCATTTTAAAATTGAAGTTATTCTTTTGGTTTAACCGATACACCTGCTGTATTCATGGATCATATGAATATAATTTTATGTGAGTTCTTGGATAAGTTGGTGGTTGTGTTCATTTACGATATTTTGGTTTATTGTAAAATTAAAAAGAATCAAAAATGTCATTTAAGGGTTGTAATTAAAACCTTAAAAGAAAAGAAACTATTTTATAAATTCAGCAAGTGTGAGTTTTGGTTACAAAAAATTTCATTCCTTCATCACATTGTTTCAAAAAATGGCATAACTGTTCATCCTACTAAAACAAAATTTTTTGAAGAATGGCCATCACCCCCAAATATAACTAAGATCCATAGTTTCCTTGGTTTGGTAGGTTATTACCAGAGGTTTTTTGAATACTTTTCACTGTTAACAAGTCCAATGACTATGTTAGAATGAAAAGGTGTTAAGTTTGTTTGAAAAAATGAATGAGATGGTTGTTTTCAGGAATTGAAAATAAGATTTGTGAATGCTCCAGTTTTGGCACTACCATCCAAAAATGGTGAGTTTTTTATTTACAGTGATGCTTTGTTGAAAGAACATGGCTATGTCCTTATGCATAATGATCATCTAATTGCTTATTATTCACGTCAGTTGAAACCTCGCGAGTTAAATTACACTACACATGATTTGGAATTAACTTCTTTTGTTTTTTCTTTAAAAATTTGGAGGCATTATTTGTATGGAGTAAAATTTGAAGTATATACATACCAAAAAAAGTTTTAAGTATATATTAACTCAGAAATAACTGAACATGAGATAGAGGAGATGGTTGTAATTAATCAAGGATTATTATTCCACGATCCATAACCATCTAGGAAAAAAAATTAAGTGGATGATGCTTTGAGTCGAAAAAGTAATTCTTTATTAACCATTCTATGTTTGGAATGAGATTATTTGGTTTTTTATTCAATGAACTTTGGCATATACATTGTTGATGAATGAAATTATTTTGTTTGTTTTAGGTGTCAGCAAAATCGTCTCTATTAGACAGAATAATGAAAGGGAAGAAGGAATACACTGAGATACAAAAAAGTAGCGTGGGTTCGGAAGGGTATGTTTCCATAATTTAACATTGATGTGAATCTCATAGTTCCCTTTTTTCTGTTCATCCTGGAAGTACTTATATGTACAGAGATCTTCAAAAGTAATACTGGTGGGATGTAATGAAAAGAAATATTGTTAATTTTACTATCAAGTGATTGACTTGTTAGCAGGGTAAAGCAGAGTGACAGTTACCAATAAGGACGCTTCATCCTTTACCAGTGCCATAGTGGAAATAGGAAAATATATTCATGGACATCATTGTGGGATTTCCAAAGACATCTCGAGGTAATAATGTAATCTGTGTTACTATTGATCAATTGACTAAATCTGCTCATTTCCATCCTATTCATGATACTTTGTCTCTAGATCAACATTCTTGGTTGTATGTTAAATAAATAGTCTGGTTGCATGATGTTCCCCTCTCCATTATATATTATCATGTTCCCATGATTACATCTATCTTTTGGAAGGGACATCAAAAGTCTTTGGTTATAGAATTAAATTTGATTACAACATTTCATTCACAATAACATGGGCTGTTAGAACAAACAATTCAGGCCTTGGAGGATATGTTCCATGCTTTTACACTAGATTACCAAGGAAGTTGGGATCATCATCTATCTTTGGTTGAATTTTCTTATAATAACAGTTTTCATTCTAGTATATTGATGAATTCATTTGAGGCATTATATGGGAAGCAGTATTGAACTCCAGCTTTTTGGGATGAAGTAGGAGAAAGGAAGCTGATGGGAATATAATTGGTAGAAGAGATGGTAAAATGTTTAGTTGATTCAGAATCACATGAGAACAGCTCATATTAGGTAGAAAATTTATGCTGATAATCATAGGAAGGATCCTTCTTTTAAGGTAGGCGATCATTTCTTTCTCAAAGTTTCTCCATGGAAAAGTGTGATACGTTTTAGTAATAAGGGAATGTTGAGTCTGAGGTTTATTGGACCTTATGAAATCCTGGAGAATGTTGGATCAGTTGTATATAGAGTGGATTTACCGCCATGTTTATCCCAAGTACACGTTGTTTTTCATGTTTAAATGTTGACAAAGTATATCCCAGATTCATCTCATGTTTTATGTCTAGAGGTAGTTAAGATAGAAGATAATCCTTATTATGAGGAATAGTTAGTCCATATTATTAACAAAAGATGGAATTTATTATGGAATTAGGTAATTCACCAGGTAAATGTTTTGTGGAAAAAATATATGGTTGAAGAGGCAAGGTGGGAATCTGAAAATTCTAGGAGGGATAAATACCCCCATTAATTTGATAATTGAATAAAATTGCAAGGATCCATTATCCAAAAGGTGGAAGGATGTAAAATCCCAGGTAAATAAAGAAATAATAATTTTTATTTTTAATTAATATATTGAGAAATAAATGATAATTTTACCTTAAAGGGGTTGTAATGTTCTATGGCATACCCGATACAAAACAATGGGTTTCTTTGAAATCTTACATTGCACAATAATAATATAATATTATTAATTTAAATTTTAGTTATATTCCTTGCGATTGTATTGGAAGGAATGAATATAATTGACTAAAATATGATTATACATGTATGTTAAATTTTTTTACATTTATCAAAAAAAATTTATAGGCTCAAAATTTGAATTAATCAAATTTTAAGCACAAATAGTCAATTTTTTTTAAAAGGTTGATTTACCACCTTTTGATGGTGAACCCTTTTTAATTCTTGTTGTTGTCACTTTTATATGTTTTATTTGACGAAAAAAACATTATTCTATATAATCGAGACATCAAAAAATAATTTGGATGAAATTTTGGTATTTTTCTAAAAAAAAATAATTAATGAATAGTGAAAAATAGTATTTTATTTATAAAATTCATCCTTGGGTCGATTTTGGGATCTCATGGGGTCACTTGGGAGTAGTAATGACACTTTATTTTAATTAACTCAATGTAAAGACAAAAATGAAATAAAAAATATATATTTCAGTAAATTAATTTTTATATAGAGTTATAAATGTTATGATTTAGACGATAGATATTACATGGAAATCTATAAGGATTTCTTACATCATTGTATTTATTTTTAATTTTTAGGCATTAAATAAATTAAAATATTATTGACACAATAATGATGTAGTGTTTACCTCATTAAAAAATGATTTAAATAAATATGATTTTAAAGATTAAAATAATATCGAAAACCTATCCAATTTTTATTTAATGATTTTATTTATAAAATGAGAAATCTTAACTTTGAAAGCAATAATGGTTGGTCCTTTATAAACTGAAAATCATTATGTAATAAAATAATATTTCCACACTTTCCTAAAGAGACCCTCCTCTCCCTTATAAGAATCCCTCAACTCTAACCCATTCCTCACACCTCTCAAGCCCCTTGTCTCATCCAACCTCTTCTCAATTAATCTCCCTACATCCCTATCCTCCTATAGAAGCCCTAACATAGGCAGAAGGCACTTAAAAACCCCATTTTGGTACTATCCAAAGGGAGTTACACGATTTAAAGGTAATGTCTTCTCTTAAGTTTTTTTTATTATTTTCCATTTCCAACAACCAAAACTCTTTTTATTCCATTCTATTATAACAATATCAGTATTATAAATATACTTGGATTTTTTTATGATAAGGATACCAACTACACTTACACACACCTCCATCTAATGGGTAAAAAACATATTGTTTCTGTGGATGGCCAACTAACGCCTCACGAAATGACGAGTGTTCAATTATCTCCTACCACTTCTAATGGTGGACATTATTATGGAACTGTATTTATATATGATATATATTATGTTTATTTTTTTATTCTTCTGTGTTTTCCATTTATATCATACCGTTGTGGTTTCCATTATGGGTAAACACGATAATTTTATTTGAGAAAGTGCGGACTACCACCCCCACAATGTGATATGACTCGTTAATTCCATATGTGGGATGAATAAATGATGTAGTTAATGATATTATATATGAAATTATACTAGAAATATAATATAACTATGTATAATTATGTTTTTATTTAGTTAAAATAATAAATATAAATGAATTTAGCATTCATTCGTACGTACGACATACCTTCTCCATTAATTGTGTATGTAACACCCCAAGCTTCTACGGTATGCTTCTCTTTGAATAATGTGATAGCGTGTGTTGTACGCAACACCGAGTTCTAACACACCATAACCAATCAAACTAGCCGTTATGAATAGTAATACCAACTTTTAGAAATTATATATATTTTATATTTTAAAATGGACTTCATTTTTGGATTCGGAATAGCGAATTTAGCCTAAGGTGAAATTTTGGTACATTTCGGATAACTTTCATATTTTGATGAATAGTGAAAATTACTAAATTTTTATTAAATACAACTTTTTTAATCAAAATAATTAATAGTGATAAATTATGAATTTGAGTGGTTTTAAAGTATATTTATAATATATTTTTACCATTTAATATAATTTTGGTCATTGGACATAATTTTACAATTAAATCGAACATAAACAAGTGTCAATCTTTTGATAGTTATTATCTTTTAAAAACACGCTTTTTGTTTTGACAGCGGGAATTAATTTAAAATTAATTTCTGCCACTTATATGTTTTGAATTTAGAAAAATGGATTCCATATTTGGAATCAGGATTTTTAAATTTTTTAAATAGGTAACTTTTATTTTTAGTCATTTTGAATAATTACTGCGGTAAATATTTTATTTACCATGGTTAAGGGTAAATCTGGTAAATAAGGGTTAAAAAATAATATTATAATAATACTAAATTACCCTAAAACGTGTCCTAGCCTTATTTGTTGATACATGTTCGACAATAGGCATCTTTGGGTCGATTTTGGGACCCCATGGTGCCACTTGTTGGTGATAGGGACACTTTATTTTAATTATGTTAAAATGAATACAAAAATGACACAAGCATATATCTTTTAGCAAAACAATTTTTACATAGGGTTATATATGTTTGATTTTAGATTATAAATATTAATTAGAAATCTAAAAAGATTTCCTACATAGTGATAGTTTATTTATAATTTTTAGACATTAAATAATTTTATTAATTTATGACACAATGATGATGAATTAATTACTATAATAGTGAAAAATTAAAATAATTGATATTATAAATACCCAAATAAATATAATATGAAACTTTTAATGAATTAAACTAATTTTCAAGGATAATATGATATATTAGGATTTATTTAATTGACTTTTTTCGAAGTAATAAATCTGTTATGAGTTTCACAAAAATCAACTATTGAATAGTGTTAAAATTGACATAAAAGAATTCTTAAAACAAATATTATATTATTAATTGATACTAAATTCCAAAATTCTGAGGCTCGGCCAAGAGGCTTATATCATGATATTATAATCATTAATGGACAACATGGGGGTCTCTTGGATGTATACAGTTTGTTTATTAACCATATTATATAAAAATACCAAGAGACATTGTAAAAGTGAAACTAATTAACTTAGAGTTAATACTTAAAGATAAGGTTAATATAAGTACCCAAACCTATCTAAATTCTATTAGTTGAGTTATTTTAGACTCATCCCCACCTTAAAAGTTAAATAATCAACTTTTGAGCCATTATAAACCGAATATGAATTTATTATAAATTAATATTTCTAGCTTTTCCAAAGGTGCCCCTCACCTCTCTTATAAAAGGGCACTCCTTCTTCTCATTTCTTCACACCTTCATAGCCTTTTGGTTCGGAAAAAATCTGCCCAAATACTCTCCCAACTTCCCTCACTACAACCTAGAGGCCTTAGTTTGATCAGAAAGCCAACCTAAGGAGACCTTTTGATCAAATCAAAAGGAAGAACCCGATGAAGAGGTAATGTTTTCACCACCCCTTTTCATGTTCCTTTCTACTTCCACTTCTTATCTCTTTGTTCTTACCATTCTAAAATAATAACTCTAGTATCTCACATATACTGTGATGTTATTATAAATATGGTACAACTATTTTCAGTATTCTATCCACCCTTTGAATAACATGTCACCATACGTGCGTACGTACGACTTACCATCTCCACGTCGTGGTGTAATTTTTATTCAATATATTATTATTTGGATGGGTATAATAATGATGTGTAACTCATGTAAATAATAAGTATAACATGTTAATGATTCTGTATATATGATATACCATCCATTTATATATTATTTTAATATCAAAAGAATGATATTGTCGCTTCTGCGTACGTACGGACTACCGTCTCCACGAACGCGATGAGATTCATTCTCCATCGTATCCATTCAAGTATGATTATCATTTGATGATTTAAAAATTATGTTTATGGACTTGATATCATTATGGATATGAATAAGATACAACAAACATGGATTATGTAACAAAACATATAAAAGAAAACGATTAAGTTAACACCCGAAACGACGATAATTCTAAGATATTATTAACAAATCAATGTTAAAAGATCATATATGATATCATATTAATATATATGATTCTTGTATAATTTAATAACAATTACTTCACCATTATACAGGAGGTTAACCTACCCCAACCAAGGAAAAGTACAAGGTAAGGGTTATTTCACAATCTCTTCATTATCCGAGGTTGTTTATATGTAATAATCTACTGGGATCTCTTTATCATCCACATCCATGTTTTCTTAAAAATGTATTTCAAAACATTTTTATTCTTTACAAGAATATGGGTTAATGTCATTTTTTGACTTTATATAAGAGTTTTATAAAGGAATCTTTCCTTAGTTTTCAAAACAAGGTCCTTTTTAACCTTTTCGACAGAATTTAGGTAAGAATGTTTTTTTAACTTATACGGCGGGTGCGGCTATTTTCTGCCGTTATAAAATCATCAAATCTATCCTTACAAGCTTATAAGAATATTTTCAAATAAAATTTTTTATTTTATATGGCCCTTAAATGATTTCAAAAATAGAAAGAGATATTTCTCTAAAAAGAGTTTTGATTTCATCTATGTCAACATCCTTTGATGGATTTTACGCTTATTTGAAGTTGATTTATTATGATACAGGAATTCTATATTGTATTGAAGGTTTTGTGATATGTTTGACTATGGATGTGCTATTTTTATACCATTCATAGTTTATGGTGAAATTATTGACATTTCGTATGCTAGTTTTAATACGAATGTTTATGTTATGTTTAAACCTTTTAATATGGGAATGCATTGGACTTAATATGTGACCGGTGGAGCCCGCTATAGCTCCTCGATGATCGGTAGTTCTCATGAGACAAACTAGTGTCTTGGCAGAAGGCCTTGATAAAAACTTATTTGTAGTCTTGGCATGAGGCCTTGGCTATGTGGTTATGATAGTCTGGCATTATGCATTCCATCATTATGAAAGTGGTTATTGATTTTGCATGTGATTATTTGATTAGTAGAATATCCATGTGAATAAGTAAATGGAATTATTTCATTTTATTTATGCCATACAATGTTGAATGTTCACGTTTGAAAGTCTTTTGTTTTAGTTATACATGGCCTTAAATGTTTATTCTTATTTATAAAAGTTTCCGCTATATTGTTATCCTTACTGGGTATTTGATCTCACCCCTTTTCAATGTTTTATTTTTCCCAGGAATTGAAGAAGTAAATTATGAATGACCTGCAGGGATATTATGTGGGAATATGAGTGTGGATTATGGAGACAATATGTTGTTGTAGTAGTTTTTCATTTTATGATGTAATGTAAGACTTATGAATATATCTAGTGTTTCCAAGGATACTAAACCAATCGGTCTTTCGAGATTTGATATTTCTTGTGATCATGCCAATGTTATGTAATAATGCACCGACTCTGGGCAACTAGGGTTGGGGCGTTACAGTTGGTATCAGAGGAAGTTTAGTACAAACCTTGGAAGCTAGATTTAGATAAACTCTGATTAGAGCACGTAGACCTAAGATGAACTTTGAGGATTACTATAGAAGAACTTCCTAGAATTATGGTATTGTAGAGATTTTGTGAGTTTTCCGAGCAATACATCCCTGTCTGGATACGAGCAGGTAGAGGCGGCTCTGGCACAGATGTACCTAGGGGTAAAACCCGAAAACACCGCTTTGAGCTAGACTCGAACAGGAACTGGTGAACGACAACGGGCCTTGCTGCACTCTTGGTTACGACACTCCTAGGGGATATGCTTAGGAAAACTCTCATTTTCATTACAAATCATTATGAAGGGTTTATGAGTATATACTTCCTCAAAGAAAACATTTTTATGATTATGGATTATATCCATAAATAGTTAAATTTATGTTTAGTGTTTTATAAGTATGGGATTATGTATTTTGATTCATAAACTGATCTAGTTTATGCCATTGATTAGAAATGGCGCCTATTGGAAGAAATGGAAACCGTATCAATGCACGCACTCCATGTAGGGATTTCCCTCCTGCTCAAGATAATTATAGTGGATTAGGTGCTGCAACTGGAGCCGATCAGCTAATCACCATACTGGGACAACTTACTCAGTTTATGAATAATAACCTTACCCGTATGGAGCACCCTGATCCGCAGTGTGGAGGACCAATGTTAGATCGATTCATGAGGCAACAACCACCAACGTTCAATGGGAGTACAAATCCCTTAGTAGATGAGCAATGGATATTTTCCCTAGAGAAAATATTTCAGGCTTTGGGGAGCAGTGAAAGGGAAAAAGTTATCATGGCAGTTTATCGCCTCACTGGAGATGCTGATCAATGGTGGTCATTGATTCAAAATACGAATGAAGATGATGAAGTATCAAATATGGAATGGAGGGAGTTCAAAGATCTGTTTTTAGAAAAATACTTTCCTCGCGACCATCGAGCAGATATGGAAAGGCAATTTCTAAGTCTGAGACAGAAGGAGGATAACAATGTCACAAAGTATGAGGCTAACTTTACAAGGTTAGCAAGGTACGCTGGTGATTATATACATAACCAAAGAAGTAAGATTGATCGTTTCTTTGATGGGTTAAAACCATTTCTCCGTCGAGCATTAGTCTCACAATCCTTCTTGTCATACGAAGACATTGCCTCATGTGCTATCAAGAACGAAAAGGAATTCTCTAAGTCTTATGACTTTAAAGAAAAGCAAGAGAAGAAGAGGTCTGCTGATCAATCTGGGAATGGAAATAAGGGGAAGAAAGGAAAGGTTGAATATCCATCCTGTGGTAAATGTGGGAAGAAACACCCCATCACTTGCATGAAGGGAATGGGAGTCTGTTACAAGTGTGGTGAAAAAGGCCACCAAGCTCATGATTGAAAAGGGAAGAAGGAAGCCACCAACGTTCAGGGATATAATTGCAGGGAGATGGGGCATTATGCAAATGAATGTCCTAAGTGTCAGAAGAACTTACCTCAGAAAAGGCCAAGGGATCAAGGCCAGGCTTATGCTATCACTACTGCTGAGGTAGAAGCTCCGAAGGACGTGGTGGCAAGTAATTTAATGGTTTCCTCATGTTTAGAAAATGCATTATTTGATTCTGGATCATCGCATTGTTTCGTATCTTCCCAGTTTGCTAATAAAATTAGATATTTCCAATTTGATTTAACAAGGGAGTTGTCAATTAAAACTCCTAAGGGAAGTATCATTGCAACAAAGTTTTGTGAATCAGTCCCCATTAGAGCACATAAATGTTCTTTATCTGTTGATCTCATCGTCATACCTATGATGGAGTTTGACATAATCCTCGGTATGGACTAGCTTTCGGACTATGATGAAAATATTTATTTTAAGAAGAAATAGGTTATGAATCTTGATGATAATGACATGGAACACCTTATCTTTAGAGAAGAATCATCACCACCAAATTCTTATTTAGATCCACCCCCAGTAGCTCAACTTAATTCAATTATTGGGGAGGAAGAGAATGAAATAACTATCGGTGAGGAAAGGAATGTTCAAATAGAGGATGTACATGTTCTGTAAGAATTTTTAGATGTATTTTCCGAAGATTTACCTGGACATCCTCCAGAATGAGAAGTTGAGTTTTCCATTGATTTAATTCCTGGATCAAGGCCTATATCGAAGACCCCTTATAGAATGGCCACTGTAGAATTAGTTGAACTAAATAAACAACAAGAGGAATTGAGTAATAAAGGATTTATTTGCCCTAGTGTTTCTCCATGGGGAGCCCATGTTCTTTTTGTTAAAAAGAAAGATGGAGCTATGAGGTTATGTATCGACTACAGGGAGATCAATGCTATAACGATAATGAACAAGTATCCCCTACCTCGTATTGATGATTTATTTGACCAACTACATGGAGCTCAATACTTTTCAAAGATTGACCTTCGATCTGGATACCATCAGTTGTGTGTAAAGAAGGAAGACATTTCGAAGACAGCATTTCGAACCAGGTATGGGCATTATGAGTTTACTGTAATTCCTTTTGGATTGACTAATGCACCCTCTGTATTCATGGATCTGATGAATAGAGTTTTCAAGGAGTATCTCGATGAATTTTTGGTGGTATTTATTGATGATATCTTGGTATACTCCAAAACA
This sequence comes from Viscum album, assembly GCA_963277665.1. Classification (NCBI taxonomy): domain Eukaryota; kingdom Viridiplantae; phylum Streptophyta; class Magnoliopsida; order Santalales; family Viscaceae; genus Viscum; species Viscum album. Next base: position 440,635,778 of record OY728142.1, read on the forward strand.
TATGAAGATCATGAAAATCACTTGCGCATTATCTTGAAGACTCTGAAGAGGCATGAATTATATGGGAAGTTTAGCAAGTGTGAATTCTGGCTTCAGGAGATTTCTTTTCTTGGCCATATTGTCTCTAAAGATGGAATATCTGTTGTTCCTTCTGAGACCAAGGCAATCCAAGAATGGCCAGCACCTACGAGTATAACTGAGGTACAAAGTTTTATTGGTTTGGCAGGTTATTATTGACGTTTCGTCCAGAATTTTTCCCGATTGGCTAACCCATTAACGAAGCTCACACGTAAAGGGGTTAAATTTGTTTGGACAAAATAGTGTGAAGAATGTTTTGAAGAACTGAAGAAAAGATTAGTCAATGCTCTTATATTGACTCTACCATCGGGGAATGATGGGTTCGTTATTTATAGTGATGCATCAAAGAAAGGACTTGGTTGTGTCCTTATGCAGAATGATAGATTTATTGCCTATGCATCACGAAAGTTGAAAATTCATGAACAATACTATCCTACTCATGATCTCGAGTTAGCAGTTGTGATCTTTGCTTTGAATATATGGAGGCACTACCTCTACGATGAAAAATGTGAGATTTATACTAATCACAAGAGTTTGATGTATATTTTCTCACAAAAACAACTCAACATGAGGCAAAGGAGATGGCTTGAATTACTCAAGGATTATGATTGCACGATACAATACCACCCGGGGAAAGAAAACAAGGTGGAAGATGATTTGAGAAGAAAAGAACATGGAGTTTTGAACAATATGAGAATTGAAAGGGATCCAATTTTCTTGGATCTATTGAAGATGGACATGGGAATAACCAGGGAAAGTGAAACATCAATACTTTTTTAAATGGTTGCCAAACCATCTTTACTAGAAAGGATTAAGAGTTCTCAGACCGATGATGAATAATTTCAAAAGAAGATTAAATCTGGGAATGATGGGAGACTGAGAGACTTTGTGTATGAAGATGGAATTTTGAAATTCAGGAAGAGACATTGTGTTCCTGATATACCTGATCTAAAAAGGGAATTGCTGGAAGATGCTCATAGTTCCAATTTCTCTATACACCCTGAGAGCACCAAAATGTATAGAGATTTAAAGAAACATTTTTGGTGGGACAAAAGGAAGAGGGAGATTGCTGATTTTGTGTCAAGATGTATGGTTTTTCAACAAGTGAAAGCTGGAAGGCAACAGTCTGGAGGAGTCATGCAACCTCTTCCCATACCAGAGTGGAAATGGGACAATATTACGATGGACTTTGTCATGGGGCTACCAAAGACTCCTAGAAGGAACGATGCAATATGGGTTATTGTTGATCGTCTTACCAAGTCAGCACATTTTATTGCTATAAGAGAAGATCTACCCCGGGAACGTCTAGCAAGACTATATATTAATGAAGTTGCGAGACTTCATGGAGTACCCCTATCGATTGTTTCTGATCGTGATCCCTGTTTTACTTCAAGATTTTGGAAAAGTCTCCAGAAATCCCTGGATACTGAACTTCTTTTGAGCACTGCTTACCATCCTCAGACAGATGGACAATCGGAACAGACTATTCAAACCCTAGAAGACATGTTGAGATCCTGCTCACATGACTTTCAGGGTATGTGGGATCAATACTTACCTCTCGTAGAATTTTCCTATAACAATAGCTTCCATTCGAGTATTCAGATGGCACCATATGAAGGGTTATATGGAAAGAGATGTTGTACACCAACCTGTTGGGATGACGTTGGTGGAAGAAAACTTGTAGGCCCAGAACTGGTGGAGGAAACGGTGGAAAAGGTGAAGGTAATCCAAAATCACATCAAAGTAGCTCAAAGTAGGCAGAAGAGCTATGCCGATAATCGAAGGAAGGATTTTGAATTTCAAGTCAGTGATCATGTTTTCCTGAAGGTATCTCCATGGAAGGGAGTCATACTTTTTGGTAAGTAAGGTAAATTGAGTCCCAGGTACATCGGACCTTTCGAAATTCTAAAACGAATTGGGGCTGTAGCTTACCGATTGGCAATGCCGCCAAGTCTCTCCAAAGTTCACGATGTGTTCCACGTATCTCTATTGAGGAAATACATGCCTGACCCAACGCATGTACTCACTTACGAGGAATTAGAACTGGAACCCGATTTGTCTTATTGCGAAGAGCCTGTCAGGATTCTTGATAAAAGAGAACAAGTACTGAGAAACCGGACGACGCATCTGGTAAAAGTTTTGTGGAGAAACCATAAGATGGAAGAGGCAACGTGGGACCTGAGAAACTTATGATAAAGAACCACCCGAGTCTTTTCATGTGATAAGTATTCTAGAAATTTCGAGGACGAAATTATTTGAAGGATGGGAGAATGTAACACCCCAAACTTCTACGGTACGCTTCTCTTTGAATAATGTGATAGCGTGTGTTGTACGCAACACCGAGTTCTAGCACACCATAACCAATCAAACTAGCCATTATTAATATTAATACCTACTTTTTGAAATTATATATATTTTATATTTTAAAATGGACTTCATTTTTGGATTTGTAATATCGAATTGAGCCTAAGTTGAAATTTTGGTACATTTCGGATAACTTTCATATTTTGATGAATAGTGAAAATTACTAAATATTAATTAAAAACAACTTTTTTAATCAAAATAATTAATAGTGATAAATTATGAATTTGAGTGGTTTTAAAGTATATTTAGAATATATTTTTACCATTTAATATAATTTTGGTCATTGGACATAATTTTACAATTAAACCGAACATAAACAAGTGTCAATCTTTTGATAGTTATTATCTCTTAAAAACACGCTTTTTGTTTTGACAGCGGGAATTAATTTTAAATTAATTCCTGCCACTTCTGTGTTTTGAATTTAAAAAAAATGGATTCCATATTTGGAATCAGGATGTTCAAATTGTGTAAATAGGTACCTTTTATATGTAGACATTTTGAATAATTACTGCGGTAAATATTTTATTTACCATGGTTAAGGGTAAATCCGGTAAATAAGGGTTAAAAACTAATATTATAACAATACTAAATTACCCTAAAACATGTCCAAGCCTTATTGGTTGATACGTGTTCGACCATAGGCATCTTTGGGTCGATTTTGGGACCCCATGGTTCCACTTGTTGGTGATAGGGACACTTTATTTTAATTAAGTTAAAATGAATACAAAAATGACACAACCATATATCTTTTAGAAAAACAATTTTTACATAGAGTTATATATGTTGGATTTTAAGTTATAAATATTCATTAGAAATATAAAAATATTTACTACATAGTGATATTTTATTTATAAAATTTAGACATTAAATAATTTAATTAATTTATGACACAATGATGATGAATTAATTACTATAATAGTGAAAAATTAAAATAATTGATATTATAAATACCCAAATAAATATAATATGAAACTTTTAATGAATTAAACTAATTTTATAGGATAATATGATATATTAGGAATGATTTAATTGACTTTTTTCGAAGTAATAAATCTGTTATGAGTTTCAAAAAAATCAACTATTGAATAGTGTCAAAATTGACATAAAAGAATTCTTAAAACAAATATTATATTATTAATTGATATTAAATTCCAAAAAATCTTAGGTTCGGAAAAGAGACTTATATAATGATAGGTTAATCATTAATGGACCACTTTGGGGTCGCTTGGATGTATATAGTAAGTTTATTAACCATATTATATAAAAATACAAAGAGACATTGTAAAAGTAAAACTAATTAACTTAGAGTTAATAATTAAAGATAAGGTTAATATAAGTACCCAAACCTGTCTAAATTCTATTGGTTGAGTTATCTTCGACCCATCCCCACCTTAAAATTTAAATAATCAACTTTGGAGCCATTAGAAACCGAATGTGAATTTATTATAAATTAATATTTCTAGATTTTCCAAAGGTTCCCCTCAAACCGAAGAAGAGGTATTGTTTTTACCACCCTTTTTCAAGTTCCTTTCTTCTTCCACTTCTTATTTCTTTGTTCTTACCATTCTAAAATAATAACTCCAGTATCTCACATATACTGTGATGTTATTATAAATATGGTACAACCATTTTCAGTATTCTATCCACCCTTTTAATAACATGTCACCATACGTGCATACGTACGACTTACCGTCTCCACGTCGTGGTGTAATTGTTATTCAATATATTATTATTTGGATGGGTATAATAATGATGTGTAACTCATGTAAATATTAAATATAACATGTTAATGATTCTGTATATATGATATAACATCCATTTATATATTATTTTAATATCAAAAGAATGATATTGTCGCTCGTGCGTACGTACGGACTATAGTCTCCACGAACGCGATAAGATTTATTCTCCATCATATCCATTCAAGTATAATTATCATTTGATGATTTAAAAATGATTTTTAAGGACTTGATATCATTCTGGATATGAATAAGATACAACAAACATGTCTTATGTAACAAAACATATAAAATAAAACGAGTAAGTTAACACCCGAAACGACGATAATTCTATGATATTATTAACACATCAATGGTAAAAGATCATATATGATATCATATTAATATATATGATTATTTTATAATTTAATAACAATTATTTCACCATTATACAGGAGGTTAACCTACCGCAACCAAGGAAAAGTACAAGGTAAGGGTTATTTCACAATCTCTTCATTATCCGAGGTTGTTTATATGTAATAATCTACTGGGATCTCTTTACCATCGACATCCATGTTTTCTTAAAAATGTATTTCAGAACATTTTTATTATTTACAAGAATATGTGTTAATGTCAATGTTTGACTTTATATAAGAGGTTTATAAAGGAATCTTTCTGTCATTTTCAAAACAAGGTCCTTTTTAACCATTTCGACAGAATTTAGGTAAGAATGTTTTTTTAACTTATACGGCGAGTGTGGCTATTTTCCGTCGTTATAAAATCTTCAATGCTTTCCTTACAATCTTATAAGAATATTTCAAATAAAATGTTTTATTTTATATGGCTCTTAAATGATTTCAAAAATAGAAATAGATATTTCTCTAAAAAGAGTTTTGATTTCATCTTTGTCAACATCATTTGATGGATTTTACGCTTATTTGAAGTTGATTTATTTTGATACATGAATTATATACTGTATTGAAGGTTTTGTGATATGTTTGACAGTGGATGTGCTATTTTTATACCATTCATAGTTTATAGTGAAATTATTGACATTTCGTATGCTAGTTTTAATACGGATGTTTATGTTATGTTTAAACCTTTTCATATGGGAATGCATTGGACTTAATATGTGTCGGGTGGAGCCCGCTATAGCTCCTCGATGCATCGGTAGGTCTAAGGAGACAAACTAGTGTCTTGGCACAAGGCCTTGACAAAATATTATTTTTAGTCTTGGCACGAGGCCTTGGCTATGTGGTTATGATAGTCTGGCATTATGCATTCCATCATTATGAAAGTGGTTATTGAGTTTGAATGTGATTATTCGATTAGTAGAATGTCCATTTGAATAAGTAAATGGCATTATTTCATTTAATTTATGTCATACTATGTTGAATGTTCAATTTTTAAAGTCTTTTGTTTTAGTTATACATTGCCTTAACTGTTTATTCCTATTTATGAAAGTTTCCGCTATATTGTAATCCTTACTGGGCATTTGAGCTCACCCCTTTTCTAAGATTTATTTTTCCCAGGAAGTGAAGAAGTAAATTATGAATGACCTGCAGGGATATTATGTAGGGATATGAGTGTGGATTATGGAGACAATATGTTGTTGTAGTAGTTTTTCATTTTATGATATAATGTAAGACTTATGAATATATCTAGTGTTTCCAAGGCTACTAAACCAATCGGTCTTTCGAGATTTGATCTTTCTTGTGATCATGCCAATGTTTTGTAATAATGCATCGACTCTGGGCAACAAGGGTCGGGGCGTTACAGTGTATTTCATTTCTTATCACTAAATGTTATGTACTATTATAAATACATACATATACAAGATATATATGATATATATAATATCTACATCCTGAATATCATTCGGGATATAATCGATATTTGACCACATGATCGATTTGTAATTATAAGATGTTCATTTTAGACTCAAGTACCAAATATCGACAAAACTACTGTTATTATCTTTAATGATTACATAATGTTTATAACAGTGTAATAAGTGATATAAAATGACTAATAAATTTGAAAAATTATCTTAAGCATGTAGAAAGTAACTATAGTATATTATTCAAGAGATTAAATATTGAATGAGTCAAATCAGACACAAGGTAAGGGACTTCGTCTTAATATACTTTCATTGAAGCATGTTTTGTTTTAAAACATGAATTTCATTTAAAAATTGTATAAACACCTTTGAAATTTCATTTCATTCAAATGGATTCTTTTTCTGGATGCAATTTACTAAATTAAAATAAAGAATGTTTCTTTTAACGTAAGTGGTGACAATGGCCTTTTTCCGCCGCCGTGAGTATTATTTGTTCTTTTGGATTCCTTAATAAGCCATAATATTTTTAAAAGGAATATATATACCATATTATTTTTTACGTATTTTGGTATTGAAAATGATTTTTATAATTTATATGATATGTCAATATATTTAAATGATTTATTGTGATTGAAATGTTCAAATTTTTCATTCCTCTATATTTTTTTCATGTTATATGATTATGAAATGGTTCATGGGAATTTTTACGTATATGGGTGGTTCTGTGATAAACCTAGGGCGGGTTAGCCCAAGATAACTCTCCAATTCATTGGGTAACATGATGGAGGAAAACATGAATGTTTCTCAGAATAGATTTAGGGAATATAATATGATGAGTATTACAAATGTGACTCCCTACATAGCTGTGATAGTTAAAATTTCTGTATGATATGGATGTCACAAGTTACCTTTAGGATTTCAATGTGTTATTCATAAATCATATTATTTTATGTGTTATTTTAAAGATCTTATGTTATGTATGTAATGATTAACAAATGTTTTCTTTCTTTGTTTTATAACCATTACTGAGTTTTTTATTCTCATCCCAAGTTTTCAAATTCTTTTAATAGGAAATAATGATTAATAGAGTTAAGGATGGGATCAAGGAAAAGTCATGTTGTCTAAAACATGGAACCAGACATGAATATTTCTTTACAAGAGTTTTTATTTTGGTGAAAAAAATTAAAACTGAGTCGAAGTGTCTACTTTGTAATACATGAGATGTAATGTAATTGTTATTGCCTAATTTTATAAAACTCTAAATCTAAAAAGATCGTTAATGTAAATTATTCATTTAATTCAATATTATGTAATATTTTAAGGATGGGTCCTTATAGTAGTAATGATTTATTAATTAATGTCTATAAAAACCATTATTATTCTATCATATATTCTTTCTCACAAATATTGTGGTACTCGGCACTTTTTCATGGTTTATAAATCACCAAATTTTTTAAAATAATAAATTTTTATTAGTGTTGTTTCACACCAAAAATCATAATAGAGTAACTTTTTTCCCATTTTTTTAGATTTTATCCATATAGAAATTAATTTATTATGATTTTAATTTTCACATCATGGTTAATATGTTTTGTAGATGTAATTTCTCATAGTAAAATTACTTTGTAATGATATTATATAATAAAATGGACTTCCTATATCGGGATTAGAATCATTAAAACCTCTATGAATTTTTATAAAAGATATATTATATCTAAAACATTCATCAATAATAAAAAGTGTATAGTATAAAGTGTTATTTTCTATATAAATATTTAAAAATGATATGAAATATTTTATCTTATCAAATTCTCCTAAACATTATTTTTTCATCTCCAAAAGAAAAATTTCAACATTAATTAATAAATAATCCATACCTTAAAATATTATTCCTTAAAATTGTAATGTTCATAAAATAATTCCCTAATAGAAAATTTAAATAGAACACAACTCATCACGAATAGTGTAATTTTAATGATGCATATTATATAAATACGATATAAAATTCACATAATATTCCAGTAAAATTATTGAAACATTTACTTGTATCCTTGATCATTATGAACATCAATTTAAAATTTTCTTTTCCCTAATCACTTAATGTAAATTAATTGGAGTTATTATAAATATTTAACATATTCTCTCTATTTAAGTCTTATGGATTTCCTAAATCACTATGTTTAGAAACAAACCACCATAATCCTTTAAAATTGTGGATGGTTATTTTATGCTTAGGTTTTGTGGTTCATGATATAATTATATATATAAATGTACAAGAAAGAGTAAAAATTTTAAATTTAATATGCATGAAATTGAATCATGTACAATGAAAATAATTTTTCCTTTGATCCCGTAACATTCATCAACCACTACTTAATTCTACTATTTTCTTTCACATCAGTTTTTAAACCCTAACATTCAAAACCATGATACGTCTCATCATTTGACCAATTTTTTTATATCTTTCATCTTTTAATCTCAAATTATAGAGTAACCATATGAGAAAAATGAAAAAATAGCTTATTAACTATTCCTACAATGACCAATAGAATATTATCGATATTTTATGACATCATGAAATAACTTTTTCAGTACCATGAATCCTTAAAATAATTTATTTTAAAATAATTTAGTGAATGAAATAATAATAGTTAATTAGAGTCATATAGATAAATTATATTACAATTTGGATTTTATAAAATACAACCCATCATTTATATGGGATTAATAATTGGTTATAGGTAGACAATTTTATGATGTATAAAGGATAATAGAAAAAATAATGATATAATCATTAGTTTTAAAGTGGTCCCATGTATTCATGTTTCAATGAATATCATATAATAATGTTATTTTAGTGATTCATATACAACGGGTCTCCTATGAAAGATAAAACTAGAGAGAATATTTAAAATAGTATTGGAGTTCCTATCATGTTTGGGAAAAAATATTTCATAATCATCTAATGGAGTGAAATATAATTAATCATTAATTATAATAAAAAGTTATATGAATAAAAATTAATTATAATCATCATATAAATAATTCCATTTAGAAAAAATCAAATTTATAATTATCATACATATTTCAATAATTTCGACTCATTTCTCTATCATTTATAATCAAGAATAACTATAATTTCCAAAAATGGTAAAATGTATTTTATGAATGATGATGTATTTTTAGTGAACATGAAATACAAATTTAATTGTATATAAATATACATCCATACAACATAAATAATATATCTCCCCTTATGTTTATTTAAGGTGATATATATTAAATTTATTACATATGAATTCAATATCAGAATAACAAAAAAAAGAATGAAGGAAAATTTTTTTCTATATTTAAATAATATTTCATTCTTTGATCTGTGATGTACATTTATGTCTCGGAATTCCCTATCATATAAAAACGTTTTGGTTCTTTTTAATACTTACATGAAAAATTATTAAAGTGAAAAGTTTATAAATAATTAAATATATATTTTAATAAAAAAATATATTTACTCTGAAAAGGGTTTTACATACAATTTTTTATATGGATAGTAAAATAATGATAATAAATCCAAACAAAAGGAAAAAAATAAATGGTAACTCCTAATATCTAATATTAATAGAAAAATTAACGTATAAATGTCACGACCCGTCCCAGTGGGGCCTGCGCCATGACTCCCCAAGCCCGCCTCCAATATTCCAGGGGCTGGTGACTAGCACCGAGTAGGCATATCACTAACATGGGAGGCACTGCCTTTGTACCTGTACACACACACACATCTCCAGGAACAAAAATTCTGAAATGTAAAACACTAAGGAACAAAAAGCATGCAAACAAATAAACCCCAACCAACAGAGTACGATGAAAGGAAGAGTACTAAGAAGTAAACTGGGCCAGAATACAAGCCCACCAAAAACAAACAAACAAGAGTCTGAAAACTGCAAAGTCCAACCTATAATCACAAAAAGGTATAGCTACTGGTGCTCGTAGCCATAGGAACACCTAGGCCTATAGGGAACTCATAAAGCTCTGTCTTGTCCTGGTCCACACTGGACTCTGTCAAAAGGCTGCTCGTCTGCACAAGACACCAGATGTGCGGGCAAAGCCTGTGTAGGGGTGAGTATAACAAAACTTAGTAGAGGACCCTGATAACCACAATGCAGTATAAAAAGTAAATGTAAAGTCAGATATGTACAGTATATGTCTATAGATCATATTGAACAAACGAGATATACTAAAACTCGGCCCCGTAGTCAAGGGAAAAGTCACACAACCTCATACCCCCGTTAAGGATTTTGTTCGAAGATTCCGAGATGCACTTGTTCTGGGAGAACACACTCCACGAGTCTTATAGCTCTTATGACGTCCATTCGAGAAGTGTTGTTCATCGGGAGCGGTCATGAGAGGTAGCTGCACTCATTACGGGAGACACACTCCTGAGTGGGAAGGTTACGGTAGATAAAAGCACTCATTACAGGAGAAACACTCCAGAGTGGGAAAGATCACTATACACAGATGAGGATCACTTCCAGGGCCATGGAAGATACCACAACTCATCCGGATTCACAAGCGAGGTGATACACCAGCTAGGAAGAGGATCAACTCCCTGTAGAGTTGTTCACATCGATGCCTGACTCTACCTAGGGTCAAGAATAGATAGAAGATCTCGCTCCATGCCTCTTAGAGGGATGTCAACTCTATCACAGAAAGTCCGGATGAAGGGATCATACTCTTGTAGAAGAAAACGATTCCTGACCTTTAGGGGAACAAGAAGAAGGGGAACTAACCCAAACGAAAGATTTCTTGGAAATGGTGAACAAGAGGACCATGTTGTTTTCAAAAAAGTACACGACATGTAGAAAATATACATGCCGTGTTGTTTGACCCCTGGTACTACCCGTGTCCTAGGCTGGTTATGTAGGAAGAACTTAGTACATGGCATGTAGTACGGTATACATGTCGTGTCTGGGTAACTGGGGATGGCTCCGTGCACTCTGGCCATGTGCCCGTACACGGTCGTCAACCCCTGTACACCAACCCGTGTAACATCCACACATGGTGACCCGTGTTACTGGCCTCACCTGGCCCTGTGATGGAGTACACGGCCATGTACTCCATCCCATGTCTGTGTATCCTTGAGATACACGCCGAGTCCCGCGTAGCCGCTTCTGTCACGCTGTACATGATGGGCTACTCGAAGCCGTGTAGGTCGTCCCGTGTCTGTGTACTACCCATAGTACACGCCGAGTCTTCGGGGAAGGACCAACATGCCATGTGACCAAGGTCACAGACCGTGTGACACCTCTCTCACCCCCAAAACCCTAGACACTTCTAGTACTACACCGCGTGTTCCTCAGAAGTAAAGGGCGTGTGTTCTGGAAATTTCCAGAAACTGCACTCCCTGCCGGCGCGCCTCCCGTGCTTCTCCGATCATTGATCCATCCATACGAGCACCATGAAACCTTCAGGTTATGGTCGCCCGACACCCCAAAGATTCTTCCAGTGTTTTCGGGCCCCCGATCGGCTCCGAAAACATGATTTGATTCTCCCGCGAGAAGATCACTCGAAGAATGCCCATTACCGATCTGGTCTGATTCGTCGTCCGCCATTGTCGCCGCACCTCCAAAAGGTTGTTGCGGCGTCGAACCTTCAATTTTTGATTTTTGCATCATGAAATAGATGCACAATGATCCATTGTTCATTGCCCCGCGAAGAACGTGAAGAACACATGAGAATATAATGGGGGGGAAATCCAATAAACAAAAATTGAGGAACGAACCTCCATCGTTATTTTTCATGGCGTTGATCCGCTCCCGTTAAATAGGTTTAAATAGACTATAGAACAACATGAATAAAAATCATGGATTAATTCACCAAAATCATCCCAAAAGAAACCCTCCCGTAAGAACGTACGAATATGCGGATCAACTTATTTGTGGTTGATCCACGTTCGTCGTTTAAACTCAAAAACGAGGAAAATATATTGAACTAACAAACTCCTACCTCAAACCGGTTGAAGACCGATCGTCGCGATGCGTCTGCCAAAGGGATTCATCAAAATCTGAGGGGCGTCGATTACTCACGTCGTCGTCGTCCGCCAACGCGTCCTCCTCCACCCAAGCACCAAGAGAATTATCTTTCCCTCTCTCAACATACAGGGTTATGAGGCTAACCCTAAGAATTTTCCATAAGCATGCCTTTATAGGGGAGGAATAGGTCGCTGCTAAAAAACGTTTTAAAATAATAAAATAAATCATTAATTTATTTTATTCCTTATAAAGTGAGTACTTTTTTTAAAATTCCCAAAATTAAAATTCGTAGACGACCAGCGCCTGTCGAGGCCAGAACTGTTCTTTGGTAAAGCCATCGTCCTGGATGCAACGATGCCATCCGATTTTTAATCCGGGCACCCGTTTGTGAACTGCCACAACCATGCGCGAGTGCTGATTCACATATCTAAAAAATTAAAAAAAAATCTATATAATATTTAATATAATACACGGAAAAACTGAGACATTAAATTCTCCCCACCATGGGGATTTACGTCCCTGAAAATCCAAAATAAGGTCTACTGAAAAGGATGAGGGTACTGGGGACGGATCTAAGCCTCCCGCTCCCACATTCTCTCTTGAAGATTCTCGTGCTGCCACTAGATGCGAACCAAGGGAATCGATCACCTATAAAGGATCCTCTTCTTCCGATCCTCAATCTCCCCTGGATACTCAACAAAGGTCACTCCATCCTCGATGTCCAGCTCACCTCAGTCGATGACGTGTGATTGGAAATGAAATTACCTCTTCAGATGCGACACCTGGAATACATCATGTACCCTATGAAACTATGGTGGTAGAGCTAGTCGGTATGCCATCTCGCAAACTATGCACAGTATCTGGAAAGGTCTGATGAACCTCAGTAATAGCTTGCCACTTCGGCCAAATCTCTACAACCGTCATCTAGGTGAGACCCGAATAAAGATGTGGTCTCCCTCTTTGAACTCCAGAGGTTTCCATCACCTGTCAGCATAAGAATTTTACTGGCTTGGTGCAGTCTACATCCTCTCCTGGATGACCTGCACCTTCTCTATGGTGGCTCGCACTAACTTTGGACCCATGAGTGCTGACTCTCTGGGTTCAGTCCAGCAAAGCAGTGACCGGAAGGGTCTCCCATTAAAGGCCTCGAAGAGTGCCATAAAAATAGTGGAGTGGTAACTGTTGTTGTATGCAAACTCCACCAGTGGTAGGTGGTCCTCCCATCTGCAACCAAAGTCCAAGATACAGGCTCGCAACATATCCTCTAGAACCTGAATGGTCCTCTACATATGACAATCAATCTGGGGACAAAATGTTGTGCTCAAGCATAGCTGAGTCACAAAAGACTCTTTCAATCCCTTAAACAATTGGGACGTGAAACAGGCATCTCGATCAAAGACTATAGTCGAAGGGACTCCATGAACCAGAACAATCTCTTGTACGTAGAGGCACTCTAAGCTCTCTACAGAACTCTACTCCTTGATAGCTAGGAAGAGGCCCGACTTGGTGAGTCGCTCAACGATCACCAAAATGGAATCATTCCACTTGGACGTTCGTTGTAAGCCTCTCATGAAGTCTATTGATATTCCATCCCACTTCCTCTCTGGAACTTTCAGGGGTGAGCTAACCCTGCTAGAACCTAGTGCTCAGCCTTCACTTGCTGGCATGTGAGGCATCAAGAAATGAACCTCACTACTGCCTTCTTCATGCCTGACCACCAGAACACTCATTAGAGATCCCGACACATCTTTTCCGCTCTAGGATGTACTGCCAAATGGGATGTATGAAAATCCCTCAGGACCTCCTCCTAGAACACCACTGGTTCAACAATGCATCCTCTGGAAAGAAGTATGTTCTCCCCACCTTGTGAATATCCTTCAAGATCATGTCATGTGGATAACTGAGCACGTAAAGCCACATAGTAGACATCCCCTAGTTTTTCCTCCCTAACTCGCTGTAAGAGTGGAGTGGTGATAACCATCGACTGTAGGTAATTTGTTTCCTCTCCACCCACAAAGGATAACTGTAACGTGGCTAACTACTGTGTTGCCTCACTCAACAGCTGTGAGTTGTGATCCAGTCTAAGGGAATCTACCACCTTGTTCACCCTTCCAGGAGTATAGATGATCTTGAAATCATTTTCCTGGAGGAACTCTAGACAACAACTCTTCCTCATATTTATATCCTTCTGTGAGAATATATATACATGAGGCTCTTGAGGTTAGAGTAGACAATAAACCGCTCGCCCATGAGGTAGGGTCACCACTTCTTCAATATGAAGACTACCGCTGCCAACTCAAGATCATGGGTCGCATAGTTCTGCTCATGTGGCCTAAGATGGCGTGAACCATAATCAATCACTGCATTCAGCTGCATCAAGACACAACCGAGCTCGGTCGCTGATGCGTCACAGAAAACTACGTACTCAACACCCTCCTCCAGCAATCTCAAGACCAGGGAACTCGTCAAACTGTACCTCAACTACTCAAAATCATACTCGCACTTCTCTTTCCACATGATGGGTTTCCCCTTCTTGGTCAAGGACATCGTTGGTGCTGATATATGGGAGAAATCAAGTATGAATCTTCGGTAATATCCTGCCAACCCAAGGAAGATCTGTACCTCCATCACAATTCAATATCTCCCATGCTAACACAGCCTCCACCTTGTCTGGATCTACAGCTACTCCATCTGCTGAGATGACATGTCCCAGAAAGTGGACCTCCTGAATCCAGAACTGGCACTTTGAGATATTCCCATAATGCTGGTGCTCCCAAACTATGTCCAGAACCATCTACAGGTGTCACGTGTGCTCTACCTCTGAAGCTGAGTACACGAGGATGTCATCGATGAAGACCACCACGAAAGGGTCCAAGTATGGCTGGAAGATTCGGTTCATCAGCCCCCTGAACATTGTATGGGCCTTCGTCATTCCAAATGGTATCACCAAGTACTCATAGTGAACATAGCGGCATCTAAAAGTCATCTTCGGTATATCCTCATCCCGTACTCGTAGATGGTGGTAGCCTGATCGAAGGTCATCCTTTGAGAACCACTGTGCCCCTCTTAGCTGATTGAAGAGGTCATCGATTCTTGGCAGTGGATACTTGTTTTTCACTGTCACCTGGTTCAGGCGCTGGTAATCCACACACAACCTCAGACGTCCGTCTGCGTTCTTGGTAAACAAGACAGGGGCCACCCAGGGTGAAACACTGGGTCTCCCAAAGCCCTTGATCTAAAAATCCTCCAACTGCACCCTCAGATTGCGAAGCTCTGCGGGAGCCATCCGATATTCCGATGAGGAAATCAGTGTCGTCCGTGGTTGTAAGTCGATGCAGAAGTCAATTTCTCTGTGGGGAGGTAATCCTGGCACATCTTCAGGAAAGATGTCCTCATACTCCGCCACCACTACTAGGAACTGAGAGCTCACACCATCTACTGCTATGAGGGTAAGGCTAGCCAACTCATTATTGATCATCTGCTCCCTCCTATGTATGGGCCCATTTTGTGCTTCCTGAGTTTCCTTTTCTCCGACAAAGGAAAACCTCATTCCATCACAGTGCAGACACCACACTCTTCGCCTAAAATAGTAAATCTGGGCATGGACTGAAGATAACCAATCCATACCGAGAATGAAGTCGTATGGCCTCGACGCTACCACCAAGAGGTTCCAACCGAAACTCTCACCTCCAAGGGTAAGATCACACTGTCTGCAAAGGCGCGTGATAGTCGAGTCTCCTCTCATAAGTGTCTCCAAGCGTAAGGATCTAGTCAACGGTTCTACTAGAATCTCAAGGGTTTGTAAAAGACATATGTCTATAAGGTAATGATGGGAACCTATGTCTATGAGTCCGATAGCTAAGGTATAAAAGACACAGATCGTACCTCGAATCATCCTTGGAGCCCCGGGGTCGTATGCCTCGACCGCATGCAGTTGTCCCCGTCCCCGTCCCCCAGCTTCTTAATCCTTGTGCGGACCTCCTAGGGGTGGTGGTGGAAGTAAGTCGAAGCATCTTCCACCACTCGAAAATCTCCCTACTCCTATGCCATGTCCGCCACCTGGAGGGTCTGCCTGCTATGTTCTCTGGCTCTGCCTCAGTGTTCCATCCACCGCTTCCCTTTCAGCAACATGACGGGTCGGGCAATCCCTAGCGAGATGTCCCCTACCGTCACATGCATAGCATCGCTTGTCCCTAAGCTGACTGGATCCAGCCTGAGAGCCCTGGACCATTGATCCCCAATCCTGGGTCCTCTTTGTCGTGAGTCTGTGTGGTCAGACACCACTATCGTCCTGCTTAACCCTGAAGAAGGCTCACTCCTAGGATCACCATATGGTCTACTGGTGTCCTCACTAGACGGAGAACTATGGTCACCGCCTCAAGCAAGACTTCAACCGCCTGAGGGTCGGGCTCGCCTCGGAACCAGAGAGGTATCTACCTTTGGAACCCATGGAGCGCGCTAAGCCTTCGCTCCTGGCCGGTCAGTACTACAGTTACGACATGCTGCTCCACTGGTGGTGGCATAGCAGGTGCACCACCCTGTGTCAATGCCTGGTGAACTGGTCCATGTATCGAAGCCTCGTCACTGAGGGGGTCATCATTGTGATCGTGCTGCTGAATCCTAGTAAGTATGCATCGTGGAGACATCCTGTAAGGAAACAAGACGTACTATGGTCAAAGAGTATATCTGGATAGCTGACACAAAGGACATGGAAACCACAAACCAAACCTATATGATTCATGTACCATTTTATTTCCCTGAAACCACTGTTTTTGTGTATCGAGTCGAAAAGTAGGTTATCAGAGCCCTGGTGTTTGGATACGTAGGCTGCTGCACCAACACTGGAGTCTCCGGCCCAAAAGCCGAACTCGAAACAATTAGTACTATTTCCAAAACCAAACTCACAGACTCTTGGTCCCAAGTTAGAACCGACATACTCTGATACCACTCTATCACGACCTGTCCTAGTGGGGCCCACACCGTGACTCCCCAAGACCGCCTCCAATAGGCCAAGGGCTGGTGACTAGCACCGAGTAGGCATATCACTAACATGGGAGGCATTGCCTAAGTACCTGTACACACGCACACATCTCCAACCCACAAATGATGAAATGTAAAACACTAAGGAACAACAATAATGCATACTACTAAACCACAACCAACAGAGTACAATGAAAGGTAGAGTTCTAAGAAGTAAACTAGGATATAATTCAAGCCCAACAAAAACAAACAAACAAGAGTTTGAAAACTGGAATTTCCAACCTAAAAACACAAAAAGGTACTGGGAATGCTGCTCGTAGTCGTTGGAACACCTCATCCTGTAGGGAACTCAGAAAGATATGTCCGGTCCTAGTCCTCCCTTGACTCTTTCAAAAGGCTGCTCGTCTACACAAGACACCAGACATGCGGGCAAATCCCTTGCATGGGTGAGTATAACAATACTCAGTAGAGGTCCTCAGAAACCACAAAGTAGAAAAAAAAGTAATGGTACAGTCAGCTATGGACAATATATGTCAACAAACATATAGAACAAACCAGATATATTCAAACCAAGCCCCGTAGTCCAGGGAAAATTCACACAACCGCATACCCCCATTAGGGATTCTGTTCAATGATTCCGAGATGCACATGTTCCAGGAAAACACACTCCATGAGTCTTATAGCTCTAATGAAGTCCATACGAGAAGTGATGTTCATCATGAACCATCATGAGAGGTATATGCACTCATTACGGGAGACACACTCCTGAATGGGAAGGTTACAGTAGATAGAAGAACTCATTATTGGAGACACACTCCTGAATGGGAAAGATCAGATACACAGATGAGGATCACTGCCAGGGCCATGGTGGATACCGCGACTCATCCGGATTCACCAGTTAGGTGATACACCAGCTAGGTAGAGGATCAACGCCCGATAGGGTTGGTCATGTTGATCCCTGACTCTACCAAGGGTCAGGAATGGATAGAAGATCTCGCTCCGAGCCGCTCGGAGGGATGCCAACTCTATCACAGAAAGTCCGGATGAAGGGATCATACTCCTGTAGACGGAAATGACGCCTGAACTACCGGGGAATGAGAAGAAGGGGAACTAACCCAAACAAATGATGTCTTATATATGGTGAACACGAGGACAATGTTGTTTTCCAAAAAGTACACAGTGTGTAGAAAATATGCACACCGTGTTGTCTGACCCCGGGTACTGCTCGTGTACAACGTCCCATGTCCTAGTCTGGTTATGTAGGAAAAACATAGTATACAACGTGTAGTACGGTATACACGCCGTGTTTGGGTAACTTTGGTTGGCTTCGCGCACTCTGGCCATGTGCTCTTACACGGTCATCAACTCGTGTACACTAACCCGTGTAATAGCCACACAGGGTGACCCGCATTACTGGCCTCTCCTGGCCATGTGATAGAATACATGGTCATGTACTCCATCCCTTGTCTACATATCCCCGGGATACACGCCGAGTCCCACGTAGCCGCTTCTGTCACGCTGTACACGTCGTGTCGCCCAAAGCCGTATAGGTCGTCCCGTTTCTGTGTACTACCCAAAGTGCACGTTGAGTCTTCAGGGAAGGCCCAACACATCATGTGACCATGGTCACATGTCATTTGACACCTCTATGACCCTCGAAACCCTAGCCACTTCCAGCACAATAGGGAGTGTTCTTTTTAAGTACACTCCGTTTGTTCTGGAAATTTCTTGAAACTACGATCCTCACCAGCACGCCTCCCATGCTGCTCCGATCGTCAATCCAGCCATCTGATCGCCACAAAACCTTCAGGTTATGGTCACCCCAACACTAAGAATCCACATCCAGTGTTTTTGGGCCCCTGATCGGCTCCGAAAACATGATTTTATTATCCCACGCGAAGAACGCTCAAAGAACACCCATTACCGATCCGGTCTGATTCGACATCCACCATCGTCACTGCACCTCCATAAGGACGTTGCGGTGTCAAAACATGGATTTGGGATCGATGCGTCATGGAACGGATTTGCAACAATCCATTTTTTGTTGCTCCGTGAAGAACGTGATGAACACACGAGAAAAGAATGGGGGAGGAAATCCAATAAAAAAAATTGAGGAACGATCCTCCATCGGAATTCGTCACGGCATTGATCTGCTGCTGTTAAATAGGATTAAATGGAGCAGAGATCAGCATGAATAAAAAGCATGGATTAATTCCCCAAAATCATCCCAATGAAAACCCTCCCGCATGAACGTACGAATCTGCGGATCAAATTGTTCATGGTTGATCCGCGTTCATCGTATAAACTCAAAAACAGGGAAAAGAAGTTGAAATTACAAACCCCTACCTCAAACCGTTTGAAGAGAGATCGTCGTGATGCGTCCCCCGAAGGGATTCTTCAAAATCTGAGGGGCGTCGATTTCCCATGTCGTCGTCATCCGCCAACGCGTCCTCCTCTGCCGAGGCCCCAAGAAAAATCTGTCCCTCTCTCTCAACTCATAGGGTTATGAGGTTAACCCTACGAATTTTCAAAAAGCATGAATTTATATGGGAGGATTAGGTCGCTTCTCAAAAAAAGGAAACATTTTAAAATAATAAAATAAATAATTTATTTATTTTATTCCTTCTAAAGTGATTCCTTTTTTTAAATTCCCAAAATTAAAATTCGCAACCGACATGCACCAGTCGAGGTCAGAACCATTCATTGGTAAAGTCGTCGTCCCGGACGCAATGGTGCCCTCATATTTTTAATCCAGGCACCCGTTTGGGAACTGAAACAACCACATGCGAGTGATGAATCACATAACTAAAAAATTAAAAAAAAATCCATATAATATTTCAAATAATACACGGAAAACCAAAGACATTACATTCTCCCCACCACGAGGCTTTACGTCCCTGAAATTCCAAAACAAGGGCTACTCAAAAAGATGAGGGTACTGGGCACGGATCTAAGGCTCATGCTCCCACGTGCTCTCTTGAAGATTCCCGTGCTACCAGCGGATGCGCACCAAGGGAATTGATCACCCATGAAGTATCATCTCCTGCCGATCCTCGATCTCCACTGGGTACTCGGCAAAGGTCACTCCATCCTCGATGTCCAACTCTCCCCAGTCGATGACGTGTGATGGGTTGTGCACGTACCTCCTCAGCTGCGACATGTGACAGACATCATGTACCCGATGCCATTGTGGCGGTAGATATAGGAGGTACGCCACCTCACCAACTCTGCACAGAATCTGGAAAGGTCTGATGAACCTCTGAGATAGAATGCAGCTTCAGCCAAATCTCCGCAACCCCCATCGAGGTGAGACCCAAAGAAAGATGTGGTCTCCCTCTTCGAACTCCATAGGTTTACATCACATGTCAGCATATGAATTCTTCCAGCTCTATATAGTCTTCATCCGCTCCCGGATGATCTTCCCCTTCTCTATGGTGGCTCGCACTAACTCTGGACCCATTAGTACTGACTCTCCGGGGTCGGTCTAGCAAAGAGGGGACCGGTAGGGTCTCCTATACAAGGCCTCGAACGGTGCCATACCAAGGGTAGAGTGGTAACTGTTGTTGTACACAAACTCAACCAGTGGTAGGTGGTCCTCCCACCTATGACCAATGTCCAAGATACAGGCTGGCAACATATCCTCCAGATCCTGAATGGTCCTCTCCATCTGACCATCAGTCTGTGGATGAAACGTTATCCTCAAGAATAGCTGAGTCCAAAAAGCCTCCTGCAATCCCTCCCACAACCGGGACATGAAATGGGTCTCGATCCAAGACTACAGTTGAGGGGATTCTATAAATCTGAACTATCTTCTGTACGTAGAGGCGCACCATGCTCTCTATGGAACTCGGCTCCATGATAGCTAGGAAGTGGGATGAATTGGTGAGTCGGTCAACGATCACCCAGATAGAATCTTGACCCTTGGACGTCCGTGGTAAGCCTGTCATGAAGTCCATTGATATTCCATCCCACATCCACTCTGGAACATCCAATGGGTGAGCTAACCCTACTGGAACCTGGTGCTCAGCCTTCCCCTAATGGCATGTGAGGCATCGAGAAACGAACCCTGCTACTACCTTCTTCATGCCTGACCACCCTAACTATCATCAGATATCCCAGTACATATTTTACACTCCGAGATGTACCACCAAAGGGGATATATGAAACACTTTTAGGACCGCCTCCTATAACTCCACTGGTATAACAGTGCGTCCTCTAAAATGAAGTATGTGCTCCCCACCTAGTGAATATCAATCAGGACCATGTCCTGTGGATAACTCAGCACATAAAGCCACACATTCGACATCCCCAAGGTGTTCCTCCCTAACTCGCTATAATAGTGGAGTGGCGATAACCATCGACCGTAGGTAAGCTGTATCCTCTCCATCCACAAAGTATAACTGTAACGTGGCTAACTGTTGTCTTACCTCACTCAACAGTTATGAGCTCGAATTCATGCTAAGGGCATCTACCACCTTGTTCCTCTTTCCAGGAGTATAGATGATCTCGAAATCATAGTCCTGGAGGAACTCTAGCCAATGCCTCTACTTTAGATTCAGATCCTTCTGTGAGAAGATGTACTTGAGGATCTTGTTGTCAGAATAGACAATAAACCGCTCTCCCATGAGGGAGTGTTTCCACATCATCAATGCGAAGACTACCACTGCCTACTCGAGATCATGGGTCGCATAGTTCTGCTCATGTGGCCTAAGCTGGTGAAAACCCTAAGAGATAACTGCATGCCGCCGCATCAGGACAATGCCGAGCCCGATCCCTGATGCGTCATAGAAAACTGTGTACTCGACACCCTCCTCCGACAATCTCCAGACTAGGGTGCTCGTCAAACTCTTCTTCAACTGCTCAAAATCCTACTGGCACTTCTCCTTCCACATGAAGGGTTGCCCCTTCCTGGTCAAGGCTGTCATTGGTTCTGATATCTAGGAGAAATCAGGAATGAATCTTCGGTAATATCCTGCCAACCCAAGTAAGCTCTGTACCTCCATCACGCTTCGAGGTGGCTCCCATGCTAACATTGCCTCCACCTTGGACGGATCTACATCTACTCCATCTACTGAGATGACATGTCCCATAATGTGGACCTACTAAATCTAGAACTGGCACTTCGAGAGCTTCCCATAAAGTTGGTGCTGAGAGAGTATGTCCAGAACCATCCGTAGGTGTCTCGCGTGCTCCTCCTCTGACGCTGAGTACACGAGGATGTCATTGATGAAGACCACCACGAACCAGTCCAAGTATGGCTAGAAGATCCGGTTCATCATCCCCAAGAACACTATGGGGCATTCGTCACACCAAAAGGAATCACCAAGTACTCATAGTGACCGTAGAGGCATCCAAAAGTTATCTTTGGTATATCCTCATCCCGCACTCGTAGCTGGTGATAGCCTAATCGAAGGTCAACCTTTGAGAACCACTGTGCCCCTCTTAGATGATCGAAGAGGTCATCGATTCTCCGCAGTGGATACTTGTTTTTCACCGTCACCTGGTTCAGGTGCTGGTAATCCACGTACAACCGTAGACTTCCATCTGCCTTGTTGGAAAACAAGACTGGGGCCGCCTAGGGTCAAATGCTGGGTCTCACAAAGCCCTTGCTCTGTAAATCCTACAACTTCCCCCTCAGCTTTCGAACCTCTGAGGGAGACATCTGATATTCTAATGAGGAAATAGGTGTCGTCCCAGGGTGTAAGTTGATGTGGAAGTCAATTTCACAGCGTGGAGGTAATCCTAGAAGATCATCGGGAAAGACGTCCTCATACTCCGCCACCACTGTTGGGAACTGAGAGCTCACATCATCTACCGCTCCGAGGGTAAGGCTAGCCAACACATGATGGATCGGTTACACCCTCTTATGCATGAGCCCAGTTTGTGCTACCTGAGTTTCCTTTTCTCCGACAAAGGAAAACCGCGTTCAATCATTGCGGACACACCACACTCTTCACCTAAAATAGTCAATATGGGCATGGACCGAAGATAACAAATCCATACCGAGAATGATGTCGTAAGGCCTCGATGCAAAGACCAAGAGGTTAAAACAAAAACTCCCTCTTCCATGGGTAAGATCACACTGTCTGCAAAGGCCAGTGATCGTCGAGTCTCCACCCGTAGGTGTCTCCAAGCGTAAGGATCGAGTCAATGGTTCTACCGGAATCTCGAGGTTTTGTACAAGACATGTGGCTATAAGGGAATGACTGGAACCTATGTCTATGAGTACGATAGATAAGGTAGAAAATAAACAGATCGTGCCTCGAATCATCCCTGGAGCCCCTAGTTCGTATGCCTCGACCGCATGCAGATGTCCCCGTCCCTGTCCCCCAGCTCCCTAAGCCTGGTGCGGACCTCCTGGGGGTGGTGGTGGAAGTAAGTCGAAGCGTCTGCCACCACCCACAGCTCTCCCTGTTCATCTTCCACCTCTGCCGCCTGGCGGGTCTGCCTACTCTATTCTATACCTCTGCCTCGGTGGTCCATCCACCACTTCCCTGTCAGCAGCTCTATGGGTTGGGAAATACTTAGAGAGATATCCCCTACCATCGCACTCATATCATCCCTACTCCCTAGGCTCTCTAGATCTATCCTGAGAGCCCTAGACAGTCGATCCCCTATCATGGGTTCTCCTCGTCATGAGTATGTGTGGTCATACCCCACCATCATCCCGCTGAACCCAGAAGAAGGCTCGCTCCTAGGATCACCATATGGTCTACTGGTGTCCTCACAAGACGGAAAACTCTGGTCACCACCTCAAGCTAGTCTTTATCCTCATGAGGGTCGGGCTAGCCTCAGATCTTGAGGGGTGTCTGTCTCTAGAACTCATGGAGCACGCTAAGCCTGCACTCCTTGTCGGTCGATACTGCAGGTACCACTGGATCCTTCACTTGTGGTGGCATAGCAGCTGCACCACCCAGTGGCGACACCTAGTGAACTGGTCCCTGTATCGAAGCCTCGTCACTGAGGGGGTCATCCCCGTGATCGTGCTGCTGAATCCTAGTGGGTATGCATCGCAGAGGCATCTTGTAAGGAAAAAGGCGTACCATGGTAAAAGAGTATATCTGGATAGCTGACACAAAGGGCATGAAAACCAAAAACCATTTATATATGATTCAAGTACCTTTTTATTTCCCCGCAACCAGTGTTTTCATGTACCGAGTCGAAAACCAGGATATCGGAGCCCTGGTGTATGGATACGTCAGCCGCCGCACCAACACTAGAGTCTCTGGCCCGAAATCCAATCTCGATACACTTATAACTATTTCCCCAAACCAAACTCATAGACTCCTGGTCCCAAGTTAGAACCGACCTGCTCTGATACCACTCTATCACAACCTGTACATGTGGGGCCCATGCAGTGACTCCCCAATCCCACCTCCAATAGGCCTGGGGGCTAGTGACAAGCACCGAGTAGGCATATCAATAACATGGGAGGCATTGCCTATGTACCTAAACACACTCACACATCACCATGCCCACAAATAATGAAATGTAAAACACTAAGGAACAAAAGGCATGCGTAAAACTAAACCCCAACCAACAGAGTACGATGAAAGGTAGAGTACTAAGAAGTAAACTGGGACAAAATGTAAGCCCACCAAAAACAATCATACAATAGTCTAAAAACTGCAATGAAAAACCTATAAACAGAAAAAGGTAATGGGAATAGTGTTCATAGCCCTAGGAACACCTCAGCCTGTAGGGAACTCAGAAAGCTATGTTATGTCCTGGTCTACCCTAGACTCTGTCAAAAGTCTTCTTGTCTGAACAAGACACCAGACGTGGGGGCAAAGCCCATGTAGGGGTGAGTATAAAAATACTCAATAGAGGACCCCAAAAGCCACAAAGTAACGGTACAGTAATCTATGAACAATATATGCCTACAGAACATATAGAACAAACCAGATATACTCAGACATAGCCCCTTAGTCAAGGGACAAGTCACACAACCGCATACCCATGTTTGGGATTCTGTTCGAAGATTCAGAGACGCACTCATTCCAAGAGAACACATTACACGAGTCTTATATCTCTGATGACGTCCGTCCGAGAATTTTTGTTCCTCGGGAACCATCACGAGAGGTAGCTGCACTAATTACAGGAGACACACTCTTGAGTGGGAATGTTACGGTAAATAGAAGCACCCATTATGGTAGACACAATCCTGAGTGAAAAATATCACAATACACAGACGAGGATCACTGCCAGGGCCATTGCGGATACCACGACTCATTCGGATTCACATGTTATGTAATACACTAGCTAGGTAGATGATCAACGCCGGGTAGAGTTGGTCACATCGATGCGTGACTCTAACTAGGGTCAGCAATGGATAGAGGATCTCTTTCCGGGCCTCTCGGAGGGATACCAACTCTATCATAGAAAGTCTGGATAAAGGGATCGTACTCCTGTTGAAGGAAATGATGCCCGGCCTTCAGAGGAACGAGAAGAAGGGACACTAACCCAAACCAAATATTTCTCAGATATGGTGAACAAGAGGACCATGATGTCTTCCAAAAAGTACATGACATGTAGAAAATATACAGGCCGTGTTGTCTGACCCCGCGTACAACCCGTGTACAACGACCCGTGTCCTAAGCTGGTTATTTAGGAAAAACATAGTACACGGTGTGTAGTATGGTATACACGCCGTGTCTGGGTAACAGGGGTTGGCTCCGAGCACTCTGGCCATGTGCCCATACATGGTCATCAACCCGTGTACGCCAACTCGTGTAACAACCACTTGGGGTGACCCGAGTTACTGGCCTCACCTGGCCGTGTGATGTAGTACACGGTCATGTACTCCATCCCATGTCTGTGTATCCCCGGGATACACGACGAGTCCCGCGTAGCAACATCTATCACATTGTACATGGCATGCCACCCGAAGCCGTGTAGGTCATCCTGTGTCCGTGTACTACCCGAAGTACACGCCGAGTGTTCGGGGAAGGCCCAACAGACCATGTGACCAAGGTCACATGCTGTGTGACACCTATTTTACCCCCGAATCCCTAGCCTCCGCCAGTACTACACGGCGTGTTCTTCATAATTACACGTCTTGTGTTCTAGAAATTTCAAGAAATGGCGCTCCTCGCTGGCGCGCCTCCCATGCTGCTCCGATCGTCGATCCAGACGTCTTATTTCCATGAAACCTTTAGGTTATGGTCGCCCCGACACCATGAAGCCACTTCTAGTGTTTTCGGGCCCCTGATAGGCTCCTAAAACATAATTTGATTCTCCCGTGCAGAGAACGCTCAAAGAATACCCATTACGGATCCGGTCAGATTCGTTGTCCACCATCGTCGCCGCACCACCACAAGGTCGTTGCGGTGTCAAACCTTCGATTTGGGATCGTTGCGTCGTGGAACGGATGTGCAACGATCCGTTGTTAGTTGCCCCGTGAAGAACGTGAAAAAATGCGCGAGAAAAGAATGGGGAGGAAATCCAATTAACAAAAATTGAGGAATGAACCTCTGTCACCGTTCGTCACAGCATTGATATGATCCGGTTAAATAGGTTTAAATGGAGCAGAGATCAACCTGAAAAAAAGCATGGATTAATTCCCCAAAATCATCCCAAAGAAAACCCTCCCACAAGAACGTACGAATCCGCGGGTCAAATTGTTCGTGGTTGATACATGTTCGTCATTTAAACTCAAAAAAGGAGAAAAGTAATTGAAATAACAAACTCCTACCTCAAACCAGTTGAAGAGCGATCATTGTGACACATCTGCCGAAGGGATTCATCAAAATCTGAGGGGCATTGATTTCTCACGTCGTCATCGTCCGCCAACGCGTCCTCCTCCACCCAAGCCCCAAGAGAAATCTCTCTCTCTCTCTCAGCATGCAGGGTTATGAGGCTAACCATGCGAATTTTCCATAAGAATGTATTTATAGGGGTGGATTAGGTCATTGCTCAAAAAAGGAAATGTTTTAAATTAATAAAATAAATCATTAATATATTTTATTCCTTCTAATGTGCATCCTTTTTTTTAAAATGCCCAAAATTAAAATTCGCAACCGATCTGCACCGGTCGAGGTCAGAACCATTCTTTGGTAAAGTCATCATCCCGGACGCAATGGTTCCCTTATATGTTTAATCCGGGCACCCGTTTGGGAACTTCCACAACCATGCGTGTGTGCTGACTCAGTTAACTAAAAAATTTAAAAAAAATCCATATAATATTTGAAATAATACACAGAAACCTCGAGACATTACAATAAAAATTTATGAAATTGAATAAATATATAACCATGGATGTTTTATTCATCATCCCCACTAGTGTATCCTTCTTCCTCCACTCATAGTGCTGATGTAGTGAGTGTGAACTCATGGAAAGAGTACTCTCACCTTAAATATTTCTCCTCTGTATCACCCAATAAAAAAATTAGAATATTGGTATATTTTTTATGGTAGGAACAAATGGGGGTATTTCATATAAAAATTAATGGATATCTCAGCCAACTATCAACATTGGAGGATGTAGGTAAAATGGGTATGGGTGGCCACATTGGGATCTGGTCAGTAGTGGTGATCGGGACAGAAGTTGATATATATAATATCTCTGGACTATAAGAAAAATATATTATAGATTTATTTTTAGTAGGGACATAAAATAATGGATCTAAATGATTTATGTCTCTATTGGGTGTCATCTAAATATTTAAATTCACATGCTACATCCAATCAAAATTTCAAGAAGGTGTCTCATCAACTCCATTCTCTATGATTTATATGGCGTTTCTTTTCATTTTTGTAAGGGAATCTATGTCATGTTACTAGTTAAATAATCGTACCCCTTTTGTTGGGAATATAAATCATGATTAATGTGGTTCTAGGATTATATTAGGGATTTCATCATTTCATATATGAAAACTAGTGATTTTGTGGAGGTTTTTGTTGATTGATCAAGTACTGAGATTGTGGGTATACTCATCTAGGTGGTAGGTGTTGAAGAATGGATGCACCAGTACTATGGTATCAATAATAAATAGTCTAGGTGATATATATTTTTTGGTTCTTATGGGATGATTTTTATATTTAATGTAACAAAACAATATAGAATAATGGGTTAGTAAAATAGGATATCTAACATAATGTATATTTAAAATGGATGTTCGTGATGCAAACAAATAAATTCTACACAAATAATTGTGTTACTTGTAATGATACCAATGTGTGAGCTTTAAGGTAGGGTGAGGAATCACAAATAAAGTGGGAGTTGGAAGGGGATAGTTGGAATTATGCTTCTAGAACCCATAAGCGTCAACCTCCCACATAATATAGGAATACCCCTCCTAAATATAATTAATGTGTACCACCTTCATATTATCCCCATCTTCCCCAATAGGTGAAAGTAAATCAATTGAATCATTATAAGTGATGAAATTGGAATAGATTACTTGAGAGATCTAGGATTCATATAGAGGTAAGTAACAATATTCCCACCATAAGAATCCCCTTAATAAATTTTCATTGACCCCAGAAATAGTTTGAAATATCTTGGAATGTGTTTAAAGAAAGAAGCCTAAAAAATTGTAGACTAAATCAGTCCTTGATGTTGGTATATATGGTATTAGTAACAAAATAAGATAATAAAATGTATGTTATTACATTATAATGTATATTGAATCATGGAAATTATTGTCTATAATCATCATTTTTATTGGGTATTGGGGGTCTATATGAAATTTTGGTAAATCTATTCTCTTTTAGAAATGAATATCATTTTTATTATCAATGATTACAATGATATATGAAAGTATTCATAAAAAACTCAATAAAATATATTCTATGGAATGAAAAAGTTATCAAGGTTAAGGTTATAGTATATTATAAAAAATAAAATCCTAATATATAATATTCATACTTAAACATATTGATTAAATTTTCAAGTTTCATCACTAAAATTATCCTCTTAACCATCATGTATAAGATTCATATTCATTTCCCTTATATCCTCCAATATTAACACATCAATGGAAATCATTTAAAATTTGGTAAAATTCAAGATCTAACCCATTTCCACCTTTTCTACACAACTTTTCTTATCTATTAAAAGATAAATTTTTATTTGATGTGAAGGAATTAGTGGAGTTGTTTTGGTTATCATACAAACTCATTAAATAATGACGGTTGGTTACTTAGTAGGTTGGGGTTATAAATGGGTTTGTTTCGGATTATATGTTACTTGATCATTATTATTATGTTTCGGTTGGGTTGACCATATTCATCATTGTATAGTGGAATGAATATTTTGTAGGTTGTTTTATAGCTTAATTTTTATTCATAAAAGGGTTTACTTGATTATTAAATCCTTAGTAGAAAGGGTTGTATGGTTGGGTTTATGTATTTCCTTATAGTTACAAGAGTTTGGGGGTTATTAGTTAAAGTACATAAATGTTTGGGTAACAAACGGAATTGTGGATTTGGTTGACATTGAGGGAGATAGATTTCTATTGATCAAAATGAGGAAGGTAGAAAATTTAAATTAGATTGTTTATGGAAGGATAAATTCATAAAGAAATTTTTATTACTGAAAACAAATTATATGGATAAGAGGTATAGAGGAGAAAATTTAAGGATGGTTTCGGACATAACCTAGGAATTGTGCATAGTATTTATAAAATTTCTTGTATTGAAATAAATAAAATGCCATTATTAAATTATTTTATGTTAAATAACCATGTATTTTTAGAAAACTGATTTTGAATGAATCAAGACAAAATATTTTTTCCAACCATAATATTTATAATAGAATTTTGAATTTCAAATCTAAACTACTATGACATGAACATATATAATTATATTGTAAATTTGATATGTTGTATTACTAATTTAATTTGATATATGGGTAGGTGTATTTTTTAATAGCATTTATAGTGTAATTTAATGTCTTTATTAACCCATTTTAATTTATTCTAGTGATTATGTAGTAATGTGGGGGTTTAGGTTAGAACATATGGATAATTTTCCCCATCCCATTTCCTTATTCCCTCATATATCTTAAATAATCTTAAAATGGAATGAGAAGCCATTAGTTTTTCACAATGATATTGTGTGGAATTATGACATGAGGGTATCCCATTAACAATATGGGTTGGATGTATCCTATGTAAAGTGATAATAAAAGTGTTACAAGATATCATGATGTTTACTAAAATACCCTTTTCCCAATTCTTGTTTCATGTTATAGTGTTACAGGATCATATGAAATCTTGACTTCAACACTAGTACATCACAAAAAATTAATGCTTCTTGATATGGATATTATGGAAACAATAAATTGTTTTTTTAATTAGGTAACTACAATAAATAGTAAAAAATGGTGTTATCCTATTATTTCTATATCCACCGAAAATCATTTACTTCTTCCTTAGTCAATGAAAACCTTC
Organism: Viscum album; assembly: GCA_963277665.1. NCBI lineage: Eukaryota > Viridiplantae > Streptophyta > Magnoliopsida > Santalales > Viscaceae > Viscum > Viscum album. The sequence goes on from OY728142.1 coordinate 440,666,181, forward strand.
TATAATTACACTAACAAACTGTGTTTATATTCATCAAAAGGGCGGTATGGAGGGATTTAGTAATGAATTTGGGGAAATATTTCTAGTTTCATTAAGTTTAAACATTTACCCTAATGGTCTAACTTACAACAAAAAATGATTGAAAAAATAAAAAATGAAAGTGTACAGTGGTTTTCTTCCATATAAAATTTTTTTAATTCAAAAATTTAATATGACTGGGGTTTAATAAAATTAGTGATCACAAGTGGCCACATAATGCTTATAAATGTTAAATGATTTCATGAAGGGATAGTCTATTACCATTAAAAGGGGGTTTATAAATAATTAAAATTTAAACTATTCTAAATATAAAAATTCTCTGGAACATGATGGGTCCATAACATCTGGACCTAACATTCATGGGAAACAATTTTATGTGTGACATTATAAGAAATAACATCTCTACCATTTCTACTAACATTATGTGAATGTATTAAACATGACACATTTTTCTATGTTTATTTATTTTCATGTTTATATAATATTTTATTTTCATATATTATAACTAATATAGCTCCCATAATCAGATTTCCCATATTATAAAAAATATTCAATTTATTAAATTCATGAATATCATATTTTTTGTGTCAAATAAATCATATGGTTAGATGAATTTCCATACACATAATTTAATATTGTTTTACCCAAAGGTGTTTAATAGGAAAAATATACCTTCATCGGATTTCATAGATCAAAATATCTTGCTTTCATTCACTTTATTATCATGATTTTTTCTTGGATGGTTTTTGAGTTATAAAAATCTTCTCATTTGAGGATTATATATAGTTATTTTCCCCTAAGGGAATCTATACGTCTCATGTACTCTCACATTATAAATATTATCCAAAAAAACCATAAATATTTTCATAATATTATTGAAATATAATTTATATTATACAATATCAGAATATCACATAATATGATATCCATTGAGATATGGAATGTCATATACATTGATTGGGTATATATTTTGATATGAAATATTGATTTTATATCTCTATCCCCACAAATTGTGATTGTTCATATTGTACGATATTACTATATCAAAATATATTGAAATGAGTAAATCATGTAGTAAGATTTATATAGAAATAAATAATTAATTATTAAATCATGGATAATGTATCATGTTGGATATCATTATGAAAAAAAATCATATGATAAATTTATGGGAGATTAAATGATGAAATTAAATGTCAAATGTATGTATATATCGAATAGTAATATATCATTTGTAATAAAATAGTTTCCAAAATGTAATGTAACATTTGAATAGATGATATTTAATATATTAGTAAATGTTATTATGGATATATAATATCAACAAGTCCTACATAGAGAGGCTAATTTCAAGAAAATAATAGTGAAAAAAATTTCATTTCTACCAAACTATTTTTCCATTCTACTTCATTATTTACATTTGGTGATAATAACATATCATGGTTGAAAGGGGGACCCCACAAAAGAATTCATTGATTCAGAAACATGATGATATCATAGGGGAAGGGATATTTTGTTTTAATTATAGTAATCATCATCAATTAATTTAGAGAATCATGGAGATTGGAAACTATTTTTGTATGACATGTTCTCCTGGTTATGTTTTCCTGGGTTTTGTTTTCATAGAATAAATACTTTATTTTCTGATTTTTTAATTCTACCACTTCTTGAAAACCATTTATTCGATCCTAATTAAATAATTACTATTATAAAATCCAATCATTGATATTAGATTCTCTAAATAATATTTAGAATGAAGAACTAAAAATATGAATTTTCTATATCATATGTTATAATCCATATTTTTCTCTAAAAATGGTTATTTTATAGTCTGTCTTATGATATGATATTTTTTAAACTATGACATGTTTTATTTTATAGGATTCATAATATTTAAATGGATAATTCTTTATTTTGTATTAAATCATAGCCTTCAAAAAAAATTAAATTCTTCATATTTTGAAATATAATTATATATAATTTGGTCATCAATAGACTATCATTACACATATGTTCATTTTCAGAATTGAGTTTCATATCTCCAATTAAATATATAGCCCACTATAAAATGTAATAACCATCGACCGATGTTGATATAATGCACCATGGTACATCAACTATGATGTAGGTACAAGTGTGATGTAAATTGTATCCTACAATATATATATATATATATATATATTGTTTATAAAAAGATAATAAATTTTGTGATATGGTTTTCGTATAGATAGCTATGATATTTCATTCGTACAAAATAAAATATAATAATTTTTCAATATATAATTTTTTTTTCTTATTTTTTCAATTATAAATTTTTAATAGAATTTATAAGAAGTTAACAAATGATAAATAAAAGGAATATGAGGATTTTTATTGAATTCATTATTAGTTTTTAAATTATTAACTTATAATGTTTTCATAAATAAATATTTAATATTTATGAAAATTGTAATTAATATACAAATTTAGTATTAAATTGTAACATTTCATACATATAAATATTATGGAATGAATTATTATTTTCATAATATATATATATATATGTTAATTATAAGTTAATTTTAAATGTATTTATAGATTACAGAATAATGAAATATATTTTTGATGTAATATTTTGATTATATAAATTTGTTACATCATTTTTGAATTCGTCAAATGAATGAAAAATTATTATATTTAAATTAAATATTATATATTTAAATAAATACTACCAATTATATTAATATAAATGAGTTAATATAAGAAATTAATATATAGTGTTTATGCTAATTTAATTTGAGAATTTATATATTGTGTGGATAAATTTTAATGTGTTCATAATTAATTATTCATTAATTATTCATAAATTGATTTCTTATATATAAATTTACTAAATTATGATTTATTTTGTTTATTCATTGTTTTCCTGATAAAAATAGTTTTTTATTATGATTGGATGGATTTTTTATTTTAAAAGATTTTAAAATTTATTTTTAGATTATCTTTTATATATATATATTAATGAAGTTATATGGTATGTATAAAAAATGATTTTAATTTTTTCTACATTAACATTTTTCCAATCTTGAGATATGTGCTTGAGTTTAAAGGTAAATTATATTTTATACAAATTAGGTGTTAGAATTGTGATTGAATTAATGTCTCTATTATGTACCAATACATTTTATGGGGACTTTGTGTTAACATTTTCACAATCTTAGATGCCTGTGATTTATCTATAAAAGTAATGGTTGGATACCTATGACACCATTATAATTAAAGTGGGGATTATTGATATCATATATTTATAATACATAATAGGCATGTGTTTATGTACCTTTTACAGGTGATAGATTAGGATATATGTAAATATAAATGGATTTTAATTATGTTTGGAAATACATGTTGTGATTTAGTTTAAGAGTTAAGCCTCAATGGTTTTTGAACACATAATTTAGTGGAATGGTAAGGGATTAAAAAAGGTAATTTGAGAAATTCATATCTATAAATGGAATAAATGAGACCATATGGTGATATTTTTGTAAGGAGAATTTAAAAATAAAATGTGTTATAATTCTTCTAAACCAAATAGATTTCATCACCTTAGTTATCCAACATGTTTGCTTCATGTTAACATTAGGTTTATACGTATTATATTTTGTAAACAATGGTTTAAATGAATAAATCTATGAGTTAGGTAGAAAAATACAATTATAGGATTTGTGTTAAAAAATTTCGAGAATCCGGATGGCATAGGGTACTAAATGAAAATGATTGATTATTATCATATGATAAATTTTGTAAACTAAGTGCCAACTCAAGGATCAAAGTGTCACATATGATATGATTAACATTATAATATTCCTAAAAATTATAAAAATTCTATCTATAAAAACATTTCATTATAGTTTTTATAAGCCTGGAGAATATTATTTCAGACTATTATAATGGTCATTCAAACTATTGTTTAGACATATATGAGTGAAATGTTTTACAAATGGTTATTAGAATTCATTTCTATAACACTAATGGGAAATGGTGTGGGCCTATTAGAAGGTCCATATGTTACCATTGGTATTGGTATATACCAGTGGTCACCTATAACTACTATTATAGGTAAATTCAACTATAAACACAACAAAATGATCACAGGTGACCATTGGTATATGCCTCTTCATCTAGTAGTATACAACGCCCATGAGAATCATCCCAACAAAAAAATTACAAAAATATATATATATTCAACCAGTCACCATACATATTCAAAATATTACATATTAAATTTTTTTATTTGATCAATTTAAAAATTAAATAATGATAACACACATATATATTAAATTTTTGTTAGAAAATCATAAACACTGTAGGAAAAGTCATAAATTTGAAGTTATAAATATATTAATTCTATATCTAACTCTAAAAAAGTACTCATTAATTCCACCAATTACATCTTAACCATTTTTAAAATAACTCATATAAAAAATCATCATACAAAACTATTTAATAACCAATTACACCCAAAAAGGTCAATAACAATATTACCGCTAGGGAGATCACTACATTCATTTAGAATATCATAAAATGAGAACATTTTCGACATAATTGCTTCAAAATCCATAAAAATTCTACTGCATGTAATAGAAGAGTAGATATCATTTCTCTTAATAACTCTTTAATAACATTTCCCCTTCTTCCATGAACATATAATTTATTTTTTCTTTTAAAACATTTGCATTAGACACTTACAACTACATCCAAAAAATGAAGGGTTTATGAATTGTATAATGTGGGCATATGCATTTAGAGGATAATAAACATCATGGGATGATAAAGGACCCTCTCCTTGTAATTCTAACCTAATACATGTTTCAAATGATTATTGGGGCTCATCTTGTCATCTTATTTATATCAAATATATTCTAGGAAAAACTATCTAAATCATAAAATTATTAAATATATTGGAAATATATAGTACAATATTAATGTATATAATAAAAATTAAAATGTTTTCTTACATCTCTTAACTCACTGAAATCTTATCTTTCATATTTTTAGTCGAATAAAATAATCTTTTGCTATAGATGCTCCAATGTTCAACACCGCCAACTTAAAAATTCATTGAAATAATGAAAATAAAATTCAATAATTATGTTAATGACCAAAACGATAAGTTAAAAAAAGTACTTGCATTTTATTATTTCTTATTTATTAAATAGTAAACAATTTTAACATACATAATTGTAACAAAAAATACATATGTTATATTTTGGGCTGGTATGGTCATTCATAACATAGTGTACATGTACTTGATAATACTATATCTATTTTCATTATGAGGATCCCTTCAAAATATTTTTTTTGGTTACTAATATAAATATTATTAGAGATTATAATCCTTTTCAATGTTAAGGTAAAATCATAAAAATAAAATAAAAAAATTATGCTTTTAATTATAAATTTTTTCTATGTATTCAATGACTGTAATATCATTGTAAACTAATATTCCCTCTAAATATTTTCCAACTCTACCAGACCAAACTATATACAAATCATTATTTCGTTCTCTATATATCACACCTAATTCCATCAACTATGATAGACTAAAAACTTGATTTTTGATAAAATTATTCTAAAGTATCTTCCAACATTTTAATTTACATAAAAAATTAAATAATAATTTTTAATCTAATGATTTTTATTACCAATAACTGGACTCATGAATTATTCTTGATTTCAACAATATTGTGTATCTAGGAGATTAGATACATGAGAATATTATTGAAAAGACATCCATGAATTGACCTGAAATAGATATATTCTCCCCCTAGTTCACCAACCATTTAATTACCTTTGTTTTACTCCATGATTAAATATGTTTGGATGTTCCATACATCATGGATGTGAGTACGCCCAATCTTCATTATAGTTAAATATCTTTCAATGAAATAATAACATAAATTTTTAAAATAAAAATTGTTATAATGTAAATAAATTGTGTTTACAAATATATATAGGGTTGTATACATATACCTGATATATGTTGGTAATTTTTTAATTATTTATCCCTATGATATAAAGGATCAATAATCTCTGTAGATCCAATAGGATATAAGTAAATATCTACACAATTATAAAAATTTTATTATCATAATTCACTATAGATGAAGATGAAGGAGTAGGAAAATGACATCATAAAGCGATTAAGGAAGCAAGAAATTGTGGTGTCAAATATGTAAGAGAAAAAGTATAAAATGGATGATGTGTAGGTCCCCTCATCGAATAATAAAACAAAATTTGATAAGCATTATCCAATGAAACTCGTTGTTACAAAATATGTGGTCTAAATATCCCTTGTTCTAATAATGGGATGGTGGGATAAGATTCTATTCCTTATGGTATATATTGTGATTGATATAATGTGATCTACTATGGGAGTAAAATGTGCATCTATAGTAAAATTTATGGTTCTTCGTCGATTTAATTATAGAAAAATATTGATGGCACCAATGCTCTATGAAAAAAACAATCATTTTATGGAGGCCCTATGCATGCACCCAGGTGAGTTCACAATGTACCTATATGCATTGATAGGTTTCATTTCCAAAGTCACCTACATGAAGTGACCACTGTACCCAACTCATATGCACCAACATGTATAATATATTTCCTATAAATGGACGTCACAGGATCCAACATTTTTTATCATTGAAAATCACATGGATGATAAAGAGACACTTATAGCTACCTTCACCAATGTATTCTTTTCTTATTTAGGATTCATTTTTATAAGAAAATCCAAATGGAGTTTTCCAAAATTAAGGATTAATTGAGTCATATGAAGGTAAAAACTCTATAATATTCAACTTCATTCCAATTTCTCATATATTAGGATGAAGAACACCTAAGGTCCGTGATACTAAATTATTTTTCTTTCATCATCCACAAAGAGAAAAATACTATTGAGAAACATGAAAAAGGTACTTAGGGTAACATAAAACTAGGGTGATCCACTTCAGTCATCCCTAACTATGTTTATCACCATCATTCGGCACTTACTAGGGTGGCCCCCATTTTCTTATCCCTCGCTAGAAAAAATCACATCATCTAGATCTCACTATAGAGACGTACATCATATATCACTCACTATGTTAAAACAAACAACTTAACCCTCCCTAGGTAGAAACATTATATCTAGCCTGTAGAAGGGTTATGCACCCCACATAGACTCCTACTAGGGGTAATCATGAACTATGATTTACACCAGGATAAACTTATTCACCAATGTCATAAACAATGACAGACCACCTTCTTCTAAATTCGTTATAGGGTCTCACATTCACCCTAATTTAAATGGTAGAGAATCCATTTACCCAAGTCTCATATATTGGTTCCTTGTTATTGAGGACACCTCCAAAACCATTAGATTCACCAGATTATTGAATGGACACAAATATTAACCCCCTTTATCATGTATCCCCATGATAAAATGATTCCATTATAATTTTAATCCAAGATAGATAGAATATTTATGGTACTTATAACCATGGATTCAATTAATGATGATGGTATTTTATCATCATAACACAAAATCAGTCACTTCTTGAATATTCTACATACGATGGTTGTCTAATTGTTTAGATGGATGACTCAATTAAAATCATTGAACCCAAAATTTTTGAACATTATTTCTATTTGTAATCCATAAAATTGATAATAATGATAATTTCATCAGTAGTAGGCCTCAGTGATTTTGGTACATATATTCTAGACTATCTCAAAAAACACCAAAAACCATACCAACGGTCGATATTATCTACAAGTCTACTCATTCATATAATACTGATTACAAATGAATGGGGGATAGTCATCCTCACTGATGGGTGTCCTCCCAACAGGTGTAATACCTAAATCATTTCTATAATTCCATATTCCTTATGATGAATAATTATCAAATGCCAAAATTTCATAGAAGACATCATTCTCTAGGGTTTTATTCTCTATGATAAATTATTTTCAAAATGATTTATTCATTATTATATGTACTTACCATGGGCTAATATTCCATGTGATATGTTCTTTTGAAGATTTTTATGCCACGTGATAAATAAAATTCCTCTCCCATTTTATTAAATTAAATTATGATGAAACATAAAGGTAATTACATACATAATTCCAATCAAAGCCTTTTATATTATGCATTTCATGATACAATAATTCTAGTGAATATATGTAATACTAAAAGAAAAAATTCTTACCAAATGATATTAAAGTGAATATTATTAATCCTACCACATGACCTTAAACTAGTCATATCTATCTACATAGACATTGATCCATGATATAATAGTATATGTAGGACACCTATATTAGTTTTAAAAAAATTTGAATATGTTCTATACTATCAATTTTGTTTATAATTTTTCCAAAAATAAATGAATCATTATCATGGGGACATATTACTTATGAAATCATCTCAATTCATCCACACTTTTCTATAAATTATATGATCACATACATCACCCTCTTTATGCAAAAAACTTAATGAGGATATATAATATTCATTTAGAAATATCCCTATTGAAAAAAACCATATATCTCACAAATCCATAAAACATGTTAATGAATCCCATCCCCATTGGGTAATATTCCCTTTGATTTCAACAAGAATGGTGTACTCTTGTTTAAGTCCCACTCTATAATTTTATATAAACCATTCTCACAAAAGTCCAAACCACAAGAATTTAAACATCCAATATGTATTCAATTATTCATGAACTTAAAAAAAAATAAGTCCTCACCACATAACCCTAAAATTTATGAAGTGTCTCATGAAGTGGAATTGAACTATATGTTTTCTGATTGAATACATAGGTATAAATAATTATCCCTTTCTAGGAACATTCCAAATATAATACGCACAAAAAATCATCCTATAAGAAGATAAAATCTAAACTTCCTAATTTTAGGGCATAAAACAATACCATAATTAATTAATATGAGAAATGTGATGATCATATGATATATATAATTGTTCTCATGGATAAAAGTAGATGAATAATCACTATAAAATTTGTATCCATTCCAAATTTATAATTTTTTATAGATTTAATATAATTTATTAGATCTATAAAGGATTACATTAGTAGAAAGTAATTCAATTAATATGGTCAGATGAGGATGAACTTTCATCCACTTGAAAAATTTATATTGCAAAGTGTTTGTAGTAATGTACCAGTGACACCATTACATTAGAACTCAGATAAATTATGACTCAAAATGGCCATGTAGGATTGAGGTTGGGGTTTCTACGAGAAACAAAATATTTAATCCAATGTGAATCATTTACCTATAATATAGATTGATTGGGAATACACATACATTTGATACTACACTAATGGGTTCTTTTGTATTTTTTTAATCTTCTTAATACTTTAAAATCCATTCTATAACCCCCATAAATCCATGATGTTTCAAAATTGAAGAGTCATAAATTTTCCACCTATCATGAAGTATATTCCCTAATGTGTATGTGGATACAATCACCAAGTCAACACCTCCAAAAACATGTGTTCAATTTTTTAGTTAGGGAGAATTTTTTGAATGGTATAATCATGATTTATAGTTTTTGTACAGTATCCTATATGAAATGAATCCTCATAGAAAATATACTCAATGATTGTATATATATAATAATTTAATGAATTTCACCATATTTATAATATTTCTATCCACTTCCAAGAACAAAAAAATGAATACAAACAATAACATAATGAAGTATATAAAGAGATGGAATATGACCTTGCTACAATAATGGAAATATAGAAAATGGATCCTCTAAAGATCTATAACCCCTTAAAACCTTGAACAGATTTATCTCAATAGGACCATTATAGCGAGGCCTCTAATGATATCCAATGATCGTAAAATTATTATAGGGTAACATAGTAGATATACCTCCATGGGAAGTAGCTTCACCAGTGTTATGAATATGACCATATTATTATTCCCTAGGAAGAAATTTTTTATATTATCTTGATGGAGGTTGACGTGAAGGCTTGGATATCTGATCACATGGAACAAAATTAATAGTGTGCATATGAGGTATTAGGAGTATCATTTGATTATATTATATAATCAAATAAAGATCACACCCATATCATTATCCCCACAGATGAAGTAAATCACCATATCCTAATGTGAGATGGAGTACATTAGTGGATTTATATTCCAACTCTCAATGTAACTATCAAATAATATATATGTATTTCATTAAAAGAAATTTTAGGTATTTACTTTCATTCATAGAAGGAAACAATATGCATTAGGAGAACTACGATATACTATAAAAATATTATTATTTAAATTTGACTGTTATAAAATAGACATTAATTTTAAATTTATGAATATTAAAAACGAAATTATGAATAATATTAATAAATTATATCAATAATGAATATTTAATGGCGTATAAGCACTAATGATTCATTATAGTAATTTTTTCTAAAAAATTATTTTTTTCATTAAAAATGGGTTTATTTAATTATGTCTATGGATATTAAAATTAATTTATAAATTTCGTTTGAAAAACCCATTCGAAATATTGAACTATATTTTGGATATCATCATGTAAAATTTATCTTAGGGTAATTTTTTGTAAGTTTTCTATAAAATTTTATTTTTTGAAGAATAAGGAAAATAAAATGTTTTTAAGGAAAACTGTATTTTATTTTCTATTATTTTCAAAGAATCATTTTGATTTTATAGGATATAAATGAAATATTTTTTCATTATAAAAAATATTCTATTTATACAATTTGGATTGATATTATACTTGACCTTTGTTTAAAAATAATTCTATACTTAAAAACCGTTTTCTTAGAAAAAAGTGTTAAGGACATAATTTTTCATCTTAATTTTTTTTTTGAATGAAGGTATTTATCACCTTATCAATATAGTCTTAAACATTAATTCCTTATGAGATAATTTTCCTATAAAATTATTTCATAATATTCTAAATTTCTATAATATTATAGCTGTGTCCCTAGCCACAATTATAAAAGAACCCCACTCATATATCTTACTTACACTACATTGAGAGATAGAACTCAACCAAAACCAACCCAATTTTATTCCAAACATCCCTACACATATATTAGTGGGTTTTTACTTCTTAGAAGACAATTCCATAAGTAGTTAAGATAATATCTGAATTAAGTATAATGTGGAACGACTAGTCATCTAACTCGACCACTTTTAGTTAATTTATCTCTCTACCTCTATTAGATTTTTGGTATTCATAATAAAATAATAGTATTATTATCTAATGTACATGAAACTATTATTATGATTATAGAACCACCATTATGTACAATACATTCTATCAAATGTTAAATAAAATTATCAACTATTTGTATATGGGTATTACCACCTCCACGTTGTGATATGCTTCATTTTCCATCAGTATAATTTATGATTACTTTCTGTTAATATTTTAATATTTCAATAATATATTTATGAAATAATTATTATTCTATAATTTTAATATACTTTCTACCATATGACCTTTATATTCATTTGAAAATCATAACATTTCTTGTGTGTATGTGTGGGATACCACCTCCATGAAGCAATGTGATTAGTCTTTTATTTTATTATCGAATAGATGTAAATGATGATGAATTTAATTAAAATATATGATATATGTATTATAATAATTATTCTAGGAATTTTATTTCTTATTTTACAATATTTCATTCCAACCACTAAAATGTGGCTGCATCACTTGTCTGTATGTACAAACTATCACATATATAATGTATTGCAATTCGTTTTTCATCCCCAATTTATATTAATATATATAATTTTATTTAATTATTACATTTTATAGTTATTAGTGACTAAATTAAATATTGAATTGAATTATTATCAATGTATAAGGACTGAATCTTCTATGTGAAAACTTGTGTCAAAAATTGTAATATTAACACCCAGAATTGTAATTTTTAAAAAGATATGTCAATAAATTGGTAATAAGAATTTATAAGAAAATTATAAATGGTACTATATGAAAGAATATGGTCTATAATATATTTTTAATAAATATATATTTATTTCACTTTAATTTTTAATGCATACAAATCAATAAAAGACTTTAGGTAGGGTATTCATTTTTTTGTCCCATTTTAATTTGGATGGTTCATGCTAGAATTTGCGTAGATGAAATTATATGAACCATATATACTAAACCCCTTTTATTTTATCCTCACCTTATTGTTTTTAATTTTTATATATAATTTTCATTTACTCTCTTTTGAACTTAATATTATTAAGAATTTTTTAAATAAAATCCATCCTTTTTTCATTTTTTATCTTTGGAAATTTTTTTCATTATCAATACTCATAAAACAATTATGAAGGTTATTAAATATAATTATAATTTTTCAATTAGTTAAAATTAAATAACTTTTAATCTATATAAAAATTATTTAAATGTAATCAATCTTTATTTTTTCTGATTCATTCGATTATTACTTCTCATAAAGTTATGAATTAAATGTTTTTTAATCTATACAACTTGAATTTATTTTAAACCATCATGATAATTATTAACATTCAATATTACATCATCTGTTTTAATTTTTAATTTAAATAAAATTGTTTCCCTTAATATTTTTGGAAATAATTTTATATTAAATAAATCAATTTATTATAAATAGTGAATTTTCTTCAAGAAATATCTCAAGTGATGTTTTAAAAGAACTATTTTTTCTATGATTACATAATTTGACATCACATATGTTTCACTATGTATATGATTTTGTGATATCATATTTATTCTATATATGGGTGTTTTATATTCATGATGTCAAAATATTGATGAAACTCATTTTCATTTTTATTTTTTTCATTATGATGAAATTTAAAAACAATTAGGAAAATTATTGGTACATATGAATAGATTATTAATATTTGATGTGGTGTCTATTATAACACTCAAATTAACTGGTTAGGGATTAATACATTAGGATACAATTATTCTATGTGCGAACCTAATTAAATTTTCATAATACTATTTGTGGACCCAGTCCCATATCCATATATTTATGTGTGGTTCTACTCTCATGTCCATATATCTATATATAGACCATTTTCCTGTCATTAATTGTACATGTTGACCTATTTTCATGTCTGAAAGTCTATATAAGTACATGGATTCATCTCTTTATATCAATTAGTGAACCTACATATATATATGTTCACAATGTTATAAGATCTTTTTTATTACAGGGTCTTATATTCATATTATACATTCAAGGATTGTGATTGATTATTGATGATTCAATAATCATATCAATATATTATTTTTTCAAAAAAATCATTATTCCATGAATAGTGATTAATGATATTCAATTGTTTGGGTCTGAATTCCTTATGTTACGATTAGGATCTTATGCTTGTATGCTCATGTATAATCACTGATTAATATATCCTATGTTTACCTTTACTGATCATCTGAGCTCACCCTTCATTTTATTTTCATTCCAAAGGTTTTCATGGATGATTTTAAGTATTACATGACTATAAATGTATCAATATAATGAATATTGCTTTATTTGTTGGAGATATTGATGAAATAATATGTTTATGCCAGTAGTCTCTCAGTATACTACATTTTCTATTTGGGGTGTGTATAATTATGTTATGTTTCGATCATCCATAAAAAAGAATGAAATATTTATGTATGTTGTCCTTGGGTCACCTTAGTGGGTATCATAGAATGTTCTTATTATCCATTGGTGATCAGTTTTAGGGGACATTGGTGAAAACATTGGGGATGGCCTATATATAAGATAATATTTTACAGATTCTATATAGAAGAGATTATTTGTTTTTCCTAGAACACATATCTTTCTACATACTAAAAATGTATTTTTTTCACATATATGTATCTATGGGTAATGACCTCGAAAAAATTTCTAGGTAAATCATGACCATCATTTTGTTACATTTGTGAATAGGCCCTTTCTATAAACCATGTTTTTTGCTCCCATGGTATATTATTGTGTTAATTCACATTTTATTTTTAAAATGTTATGATTAATTTATGTATATGATGACTTATAATAGTCTAGGTTTATCCTAGAGTTCCATTAATTGAAAAAACGGCATCATAATTTAGGGATACTGAGGAATTTTATTCATCAATTCATGGCTGTTAAACATGATTTTTGAAGCTTCATTTCTACAATATGTTTTCTATTGCAGTCAATAAATGAAACCCAAGGGAATCATGTGAACAATGAATTTTATGGACTATTTCTTGAAAATTATAACGAGTAATTATGTTGATTAAAATTGTAAATTAAATATATGAAAACAAATCTCATTCAACACTGTTAATACATGAGTAGTAATGTGGACCATACAGAACATATGAGTTCACCATAAACGGAGAAACATGTCATTGTATATTTTTTATGAAAAAATCTACCATCATTTTTTAGGAATTATAATTGGCTTGTTTTTGAGAAATGGATAAATTTGAAGAAAATGTCATTTTTCATACCTCAATGATCAAATCATGAGAAATAAGTCATGTTTGTCTATCACTTGGAAGGTAAAAATAGTAAATGGTGGAATCTAATCATGAATATCACAGAATTTGAATAAATAAACTATGTATAATGGGAGGATTTTATTATGTAATTCCCAAATTAGGACATCCCCTTAATTGTAAATACTAATGTGGATAGGGTTATTCTGTAGATCAATAAAATGGATTGTAGATCTATCGTTAGATATAAACAAAATTATTGAAGGCCTTCAATGTAATAATTTGGTTTTAACATCATCCTAGAAAAAATGATTGATATATTATTTAGCGTTCTAATACCAATTCTTCCGGATTCTGTATCTATAAAATACATTATATGTTATAAATAAATCATGTGTTATGTACAGAAAGAGGAAATAGAATAAAGAGTGATCTTCATGGTGTTGGGAATATTAAAATGACGATCATGTTTTAGGGAAGCAACATTAGTATTTCACATGTATGGATGAAGATGTTTCACTCTCATACATGCCAAAATTATGTGAAGGATAAACCAAGTGAATTAATTAATTGAATAAGATGTTTTTTCATGTGTGTGAATACTATATTTTGATTAAAATAATGTAATGTGATGTGAAGAGTTCGGTCAATGAAATGTATAGAATGAAAGAAAATATGAAAACACCAACCAGACCTCAATTCATTGGAAGCACATTTTCTGATAATTGAGAATTTTTTTACCTAATATACGGGATAATAAGGATAATAAGCCGGATTAACACATGAAATCAATGGATAATGATAATTCTAATATGATATTGAGTGTAAAATTGTGTACGAGAGTGATGTATTGAAAGGTACACATATCATACACTCTATAGAAAATAATATTTTATTTTTGTGATCTATATACTATCTTTTATCAAATTTAGTTTATATGGGTATCATGTTACCCCCTAATAAATTATGTGGTGTGAGAGTGAAAAATACCCAATGGTAATGTGATCAAATCTCATGTTTTTATCATATCATAAATAAAATTATGTGGGGATATTCTTCCTAAAAATCATGTGATTATTCCTACTATTGAATTTGATGTGTTTTTAATCATGTAATGGCTCTCTCAATATTATTACAATGTCAATTTCAAATGAAATGAATTCATGTGTTTATATTTTAGTCAGCTACTGATCATGTTTCGGTGTCAGGATGAGTGTAGACATCCAATGGGTTTTAGTAATGTTATACAAGCCTCAATATATATTCTTGAGGGATATTTATCTCAAATGGAATAGAAGAAACTCAATATTGAATATTTTCTTATTGTTATTGATTTTGATGATGTATTTCTTGTATACATTTTTTTTCTACCCCTAATTCATGATGTTGAGTTTTCAATAGGAATCATATATGATTCTCCACTTATTTCAATGACTCTATATTGTATATCTATGATTGAGTTGTAATAATTGAATAATAAACTGTAAGTGAATATTGATAAACAATTCACACACCCTAGTGCATCATAATGGGGTTCACCATTTCTTATTTTTAAGATAAAATATCGGTCAATGCATCTTTGAATTAATTATCAAGATCATAATAAGATCACTATCAATGTCACTTATTATATACCATATATCTATTATTCATTTTACCAATCATGTGAAGCTTAATATTTATAAAAGATTGGTAATTAATCTTTATATCATCATCTGAGTAACAAGAAGGTTAATATAACCAACGTAGAATTTTATATAAGGTTTAGTAATTATGATTTTATAGTGATTCTACTTGGAAATTCATATTCTAGGAATATACTCATGGATATAATGAAAAATATCTTTAGATAAGAAAATGACCAGTTTTTCATAGTCTCTATCGATGATATACTTATTTAATTGAAGAGGAGAGAAGATTATTATGCATATTTGACGATTGTGATGACGACCATGAGAAAGGATGATATTTATGATAAAAATACCACTGGGAATTCTAGTGACATAATGTCTCATTATCGGGTCATATAATCTCATGTGAGAATATATTAATGGATCCTTTAAAAATAGAAGTTGAAGAATTATAGCACAGACCACCCAATGTAACCAATAACCATAGTTTTTGTTTATTAGTATTGTAATAAATGTTATTTTTAGACCTAGCTCATTTCTATATATTCCAATAACCATGTTTACTTGAATGAGAGGTATGTTTTTGGATAGATGAGCCTGAAGAGAATTTAATGAAACATAGAAGACAGTTGTCCAATGCACTAGTATACACACTACAGTATAGTGGATGTGGGTTTTTTATCAATATATATAATTTGAAAATAATATTGAGGTTCATATTCATTTGTAATGATATTATTATAGAAAAATTCACTTGTCAGTTGATAGTTGATCTAAATAAACCTCCATGGGATTTGGAGTTCGGAATTTTATTTTTTTAAAATATGAGGGCATTACCTTTATTGTGAAAGATGTGTTATATACATTGATCATTAAATCTTGATATATAAATATTTATATATATATATATTACAAAATTATTATTTGAATATATAACTCTAGAGACCTAAAGCTTTATGTACATAGATATTACATTACTTTTGCAGAGTACTTAACACATAAAAAAACAGACATCCAAGGACCATAATAGTTTAGAGTCTTTCGAAACTGAAAACATAATCTTTTAATCATTGTGAAAAATCATTTACATATCCCATAAAGATCTTACCCTTTTGTAATCTTACCTAAAACATTTCTTTATATCTTGGGGAAACGAAAACATATAAAGTGTGAGCTTGAATGCTCAGTAAGGTTATGAATGGGGAAAATAAAATAAACCATATACATTTGAACTTAAAAACATGAACATAAAGTTTAAACATCAAAATATTGATTTGTGAAATAAATATTGGTAGTACATAAAGAATATGCCATAAATGTACATTAACCATAAAATAATAGCATTGGAATAAGACATGTAATTTTGGAAAACTGATAAGCACATATTATGATTTCCATAGTTTCCAAGGCATTTATTCCAAGACTATCATAGTGGATGAAGTCTAACACAGAACCGGGTTTACTTGGCATTCCAACCCTGTATTGCTGAACTAGATTTACTTTCCCTTCCAGACATGTTTATCTCATGAGAAATAAATCTTTACCCAATGCATTGGAGGGAGATACAGGTCCCACCCATCTCATTATGAAATCATTCCTTCGTGTGCCACAAAATAAATCATTCATCATAACCCAATGATTAAAATGGGGTTCACATACATCAAACCATTATAACATAATCCATATAAAAAAATGGAAAAATTTTCATCATAAAGAAAATAAAACCATGTAAATAATAGATAAATTATATATGAAACATATCCATATTAAATAATTTAATCTTTGATGGAAAATAGTTTTGATAAAACACTTTAAATGATTTCTTGAGGAAAATATCATTCCTTCTTGAAAATCAGTTTCTTTTTTCCAACTGCCATACAATTTTGAAAGAAAATAATTTTGTTGAAAATAATCATTAAATCTTGTAGAGGATGCTTCAGGGAAACAAGGTGTTATGAAACTATAAAAATCTATTCATGTCGTATAAAATAAAAAAAATTTATCCTCATACTTTTACAGGAAAAGTTAAAACATACCTTGTATGGTAAAAAAAAGATTCCTTCCATACCATATGGTAAAAGTCAAAAATGGTAAATATGACGTTAAACATACATAAAATATTAGTAAACATTTTATGAAAACATTTTTCTAAAAATGGAAATGGATGATAATTATAACAGCTGTAAATACTTGAGAATAAACAATCTTGGTTATAAAAAAGATTGGAAAATTTACCCCTTACCTTAGGTCCATTTTCTAATATATGTGTTTGAAACACCTGTATAGTGGGGTTAAAAAATATTATAACCTTTTAATGGAACCATAAAAATATTTATGTTATCATATATTATTCAGTAACGACTTTATATTTCTTTTTCATTTGTCAATTCAATGTTAAAGCAGTGTTTTGGGTAAAATCGTTTCATTTGTCGTACATGTTTGACTTTTAATTTTTTATATGATTACTTAGATCATGATTAATTACTTCCAGAATGTAAAAAAAGATATATATATATCACATATATTATATATATAAATATATATATAATTGATAGATAAATGGATTGAAATACATCGTTCATGGAGATGGTAGACCGTACGTGCGCATGAAGGCTATTTTCATTTCTTTATTAAATTAAATTTAGGTAAAGGACATATATATATATATACCTAAATATTGTAGAATTATTATGTTATATATTTCATTATTATTTATTATAGAATCTTTATAATCATTCTTGAATGGTTATCATGAAGAATGAATCTCATCGTGTCGTGGAGACAGTAAGCCATACACACGCATGTGCGATAATATCATTCCCATGATTGTACAATTGTATTTCAGTTTATGGTGTATAATATTTAAGAATAAATATCATATTATAATAATATTATATAGTTATTTCTTCCAATATTATACCCGTCCATGTTGGTTGGTTATGTAAAACAGATTACACCACGACGTGGAGACGATAGGCCATACGTATGCACGCGTGGTGATTTCATTTTTCATAGGGTGGATATAAGATGGAATATGGTTGTTTAATATTAATTATAACATATAAGTATACATGTGATAGTTTCATTATTACCTAATAATGAAACAACTCATATAGAGGAAGTATAAGAAGAAATAAGTTTCAAAGAATTAGTAAATTATATTACCTCTTCTTAGATGTGCCTCTTCTAAACCTCATATTAGGGAACTAAGGATGGTATTTGAAGAAGTCCAATATAACTAGTATGTCTATAGAAAAGTTTCTAAGAGAAATGGGAAGGTTTTGGCGAAGTTTGAAAGCTCAAAATGCTGTAATGTGGAGACAGAGGAGGTGTCCTTTTATAAGAGAGGAGAGGGGCCCTTTAGAAAACTCTCAAGAATATTAATTTAAAATAAAATAAAACCCCCCAAAAAAACATCCAAAATAACTAAAATTGTAAGATTATATGAGATAGTGTGGTAATATCATCATCCAATAAAATTTATACATCTTAGGTATTTATTTTAAACCTTATCATTTTGATTTATCCTTATTTAATCTATTTGATTTTATTTGTGGTAATAATATTCTAAATATTAAATTGTTATAAATACTTAATTATGTGTTTCTAATTGTATATAATTTGATAAAATATGAACATTTAGACCATATAATTTTGAATTTTTAATTTTTGAATATTTTTTGTGATGTTTAAACAATTTAATAATATGTTGTTTTTTATAAAATACCAATAATGTCAATTTTGACCCTATTTATTTAATTGAATTTAAATAAAATTAACACTAAAGATATGTTCAAACCAAAATATTTAATAGATTTATAACATGTTATATTTTTCTATAAAATTTGTGGAGAAGTTAAATTAGTTCACATAATATTTATTTTAATATTTTTAAGACCATTTATTTGATATTTTTCATAATAAAATAATTACTACAACATTTTTGTATAATTAATTAATATACTTATTTGTGAAATAAATATTTAAAATAAAATACAATGATTAATATAAATCTAATATATTTCATAAGAACAATTTTAGTCGAATTCATCTTCTAAAACACACAAATTTTAAAATAATATATTTATTAAATTATGAAGGTGACAACTTTGACATCATTTATAATAAAATAACTTTAATTTCATAATCTGTTTTATAAGGCTCCAAATGGCACACAATTCGACACATGGATGATTATGGTGTAGATATACAGGAACAATAAGTTTTGGTCAAGTTTTAGGGTATTTTGATGGGTATTATTATTTTAATAAAAACCACATTTTTTATTTTTCACTAAATAAAAAATTTCTGCATCAATATTGTATAAGATATTATAGTAATTATATATTTTTTAAAAATTACACATACATTACCATGATAAAAAAATTTAACTTTCAAATGTGTATTTATAATCGAATTTATATTATGTATAACCTTATATTAAATGTAATGTAATTAATAATGTTTGAGTGAGACAAATTTCACTTTCCGTTAAAAAAATTGAATTAAAGGTCTTAATCTCATCCAAGTGGGTTAAAATAGATTTTTTTAATACCCAAATATGTTTTAAAGAGAAATATAATCAACCAATTATATTAAAACAACTGTTAGGGTAATTTTATTATATTATTATTACCCTTAATTACCCAATTTACCTTTAACTATTGTAAATAAAATTTACCGTAGTTACTATTCATAATGGGCAAAAATAAATGTAGCCTATTAGCATAATTAAGAACTATTTATTCCAAATATGGAATTCGTTTTTATAAATTGAATACATAGAAGATTCATTAATTAATTTAATATTAATCTCAATGTCGACAAAAACGGGTTTTTATTTAAAACATCGCAAAAGATTGAAATATTTTTACCTATGAATTCAATGTAAAATTAATGATAATGAAATAAATTATATTAAATTGTAAAAATATATTATATTTAAACTTTAAAACCATTTAATATTATAATTTAACGATATAAAATATCTTGATGATAAAAGTTGTTTTTAATTAAAATTTAGTGTATTTTTGTTATTCATCAAAATATGAATGTTATCATAATAATGTCAAAAATTTATCCAACCTGAATTTTTCTTCCTGAATCAAAAGAACAATTTTTCTTTGTCAAATTGAACCTATAAACTTGTAAAATATTAGATTTAAAATGTCTACGCCATAAAAAGGCAACAAAACTATATTTTTTGAAAAAAACCTCTTTTATCCGAAAAATTAATTTTTTTCTCATACCTTATTTTAGAAAATATGTAAGATAAATGGTAATGTTATAAAAATTAAAACGTGGTTAATAAAATTCATAACAGATAGTTCATAATAAAATTATAATATATCATTGTTTAGTGAGCCTCGGTATTGCATACCACACAATCTATCAAGGAAGATCACCATTGCGTGTAACGTAAGCCAAGTACATTGTTGCGTATACTGAAAGCTAATCATGGTGTAGAATTAAATAGAATATATCAATGAAATTTAAAAAAAAATCTGATAAAATCTCGAGGTGTTACATTCTACTCCCCTTAAAATGAATTTCTCCCTCGAAATTCGTTGGGGTTCTAAATAGATTCCTACTGGAAAGTTTCATTCATAGAAACCCACATCGTAAAATGGATTCTATAAATTAATTTTAAAAACTGAATTATGAAACATAATGGTTACCCAAATTAACTCATCACTGGGTTTCCACAAAGTAGAACATATCTGAAAACATGGATATGGAAGAGAAATCTAACCATCACGTTCTGATTGAGCGTGGTAGAGAACATGGATATGGAAAATCCAACAATCACAAAGCTATAAATTTGTGATGATTTAATGTAACATCTGATTCATTATATATAAGGGTATTAGGCCAACATTTTTTGTTATCAATCTCATTTCCCTAAATTTTATTAATGTTTTCATATGGATAAATACTTAAAATATTTCAGTGTAATATCATCATTGGTCATTCCCTGAACAATTTCCACTTCATCTCATATTTGAAGAAATGACGTTTAATATGTCATTATTGAAGTATTAGAAGATCATGTGATAGAGTGATAGGTTATTCCATCTCTCTATCACAAAAAATGTTAGCAAAAGATATTAAATATACATCAGTCCATCTATGGTGAGTTTAATCAGTTATGGTTCAAAATATGGACTTATACTTCATCTATCATGATGTTTAGTAAAATAAAACTAATTTCTACAAATGAAGGTCTTCCTGTAGGAATGTGGTATGAGATAAAAGTCTGTCACACTTCAGTTGTAGGTTCGATTCCCATAGCATTGTCTGACGCGATGGGTTGTCGCATGTCCTAAAGGTTGTTCTTTTTCTAAAACTACACCATTATAACATTCCATAAATAATTTCAAAAAAATTTCTAGCCTTTACCAATACTATCTGATGTCCATATTAATCAATTTCAACATTTAGGATTATCCATGATACTTCTATCCATGATCTTAGTATAAATAAAACGATTTCTAGAAAGGTCATATAACAAGAATGTGAATAATATCATTTATCCCCCATTTATCATTAGATTTATCTTGTTTGTCACATTCAAATCATGTGAATACCTTGATAAAGTATTAATGAAACATGAATTACCAAATAACCTTAGTGAAAACATTAATAAAATCAAATGTTAAAAGTTTACATATACTGAAATCCCAAAAAAATGTATATACTCAAACCATGTAATCATATTGTCCTTATACCAATCACGAGCTCATTAATACTATCAAACATCTCATTATCTCTTCATCCGTTCATTATGTGCATATCTTCTACATTCCAAAAATATCTGAATAACCTTTCACGGTTACCAGAACCATTCAACATATACTATCAAATACTTTAGGAAAAAAATAGTGTAACAATACTTAGATGTTTCTTTATTCCATATTACCATTTAATTACCCATAAAACATTACTCTTTACAAACATACAATCATTCTACTACCTTCATAATCCATTGAATGAGCTTCACCATTTTATTCCTCAAGACTTCTTCCAACTCATATATCATTTGTAGTCTCTTCATCATCATCAACATAAATATTACTCATACGACCATGTTGATACTCTTCATGAGATTTTCCATTAGGGAATTGGTTTTCATAATGCCCATATATTCCAAATTTAAAACATTTAACCGTTTTTGATGTCCTATATATACCAATATCTTTGACTGTGGTGTTAATCGAAACTTTTCCTTTTCAATTACTAGATTTCGGTCTTTCTTTTCCAAACCCAAAACATCTTCTTATTCCATTGAAACATTCTCCCTGATGCCTCTTTTCACATGATTTACATGAGGGAAATTGAACTTTCATTTCTCTATGATCATCATAAAATCTATCATTCTCTTATTAGATGAGTCAGAAAACATACCAATGTTGATATTTTGATCAAATTATGAGATTTCGGATTAATCATAATAATTATGTTTGAACATCCATATCCCATTTCATTTAGTTTCTCCTGAATAATATCATTCCATTGTCCATCATATTCTTCATTAACAAGAATCTTCCTGTTTCCTGTTGTTTTATATAACCCAAAAAAAATATTGTAAGAGGACAAAACCATACTAGGAAGACATCATAATCCAGTAAGGGGTACATTCAATCTCTAAAATCATAGGTTTAATCCTAGGTTATTCATGATAGTTATCATAATTCTAGTATTGTAACGTATAATTTATACTTAACCTTATGGATATCCCTATACATACCTTAGATATATCTCTAGGGATATCACTAGGGTTCTCACATCCTAGTTTCCAAAGGTTATCTAAATCCCTTTCTGATACCAACTTTAGAGACCCAAGGATTTATGTACGTAGAAAATACTACAATATTTCAGAATACGTAATAAATAACAAAAATAGACACCCAAGAACTGTAGTAGTTTACTATCTTTGGAAACTCGAAACATAATCTTATAATCATGGTGAATGATCTTAAACAACTCCCACAAAGTTCTTCCCAATTTTTTTCTTACCAAAAACAATTATTTATATCCTAGTGAAAAGAGAAAAACATAAAAAGGGTGAGCTCGAATGATCAATAAGGGTAAGAACATAGAAAATGAATCAAACCATAAACATTTGAACTCAAAAACATGAATAAAAAGTTTAAACATCAAAATATTGAGTTGTGAAATAAATCATGGCAGTACATAAAGCATATATCATAAATTAACATTAACCATAAAAAAGTAACATTGGAATAAAACATGTAATTGTGTAAAAATAATAAGCACATATTATGATTTCCATAGTATCCAAGGAATTTCTTCCACAACCATCATAGTGGTCGATGTCCATTACTGAACGGGGTTTACTTGTCGTTCCAGCCATGTATTACTAAATAAGATTTACTTGAAATTCTATCCATGTTTATCTCAGGAGATATAAATATTTAACCAATGAATTGGACAATGATATAGGTCCCACCCATCTCATAATTAAATCATTCTTTTGAGTTCCACAAAATAAATCATTCATCATAACCCAATGTATAAAATGGGTTTCATATACATCATCCCATCATAACATAATCCATATAATACAATGGATATAATTTAATCATAAACAAAATTAAAACCATGTAAAAAATAAGGACATTATACATGAAACTTATCTATATTAAATAATTTCATCTTATATTGAAAATAGTTATGATAAAACACTTGAAATGAATTTTTGAGGAAAATATCCTTTCTTATTCAGAGTCATTTTATTTTCTGAAAATTATGTTCAATTTTAAAATAAAATAATTTCATTGAAAATAATCATGAAATCTTGTAGATAATGATTCATGGAATTAAGGTGTTATGAAACTGTAAAAATCTATTCATGCCGTATAAGTTAAAAAAACATTCTCTTCATACATTTTCCAAAAAAGTCAAAAAGTACCTTGTATGGTAAACAAAAGAATGATTCCTTCCATATAATGTGGTAAAAGTCAGAAAAATGGTAAAAAATAATTTAAACGTACATTGAATAATAGTAAACATTTTATAAATACTTTTTCAGAAAACATGGACCTGGATGTTAATTATAACCCCAGTAAATATAGATGAATAAACAATCTTGGATAGAAACGAGATTGGAAAAGTTACCCCTTACGTTAGGTCCAATTTTTTTTGTTCGTGTCTGAAACTCATGTATAGTGGCATTAAATATTATTATAAACTTGTTACATAACCATAATAATATTTATGATATCATATATGATTCACTAACAACTTTATATTTCCTATTGATTTGATAATTCCATGTTAAAGCACCGTTTTGGGTAAATTTGTTTCATTTATCATACGTGTTTTGACTTGTAATTTTTCATATGATTACTTAGATAATAATTAATTAATTCCAGAATTTAAAAATGAGTAATATATAACATTTATTCAATATATAAATATATATAATCAATCAATAATTGGATTGAAATACACCATTCATGGAGATGGTAGGCCGTACGTGAGCATGAATGTTGTTTTCATTTCCTTGTAAAATTAAATAGATATAAATGAAATATATATTTATATGTAAATCCTGTAGAATTATTATTTCATATATTTCATGAGTATTTATTACATATACTTTATATTCATTCTTGAATGGTTAACATGGAGAATGTATCTCATCACATCGTGGAGACAGTAAGCTGTACATAAGCACAAACGTCAATATCATTACCATGATTGTGGAATTGTATTGATGTGTATGGTGTATAATATGTCAGAATAAAAATCACTTTAAAATAATCATATATAGTTATTTCCTCCAATATTATACTTATCCATGTAGTTTGGTTATGTAAAATAGATTATATCATGGTGTGGAGATGGTAGGTCATACGTACACACGCGTGGTGATTTCATTTTTCATAGTCTGGATAAAAGATGAAATATGGTTATTTAATATTCATTAAAAAATATCAGTATACAAGTGATACTTGAGTTTTTACCTAATAATGAAAGAACCCATATAGAGGAAATATAATAAGAAATAAGATTGAAAGAATCGGTAAAGGATATTACCTCTTCTTCGACGTGCCTCTTCGAAACCTCCTCTTAGGGCACTAAGGTTAGTATTAGAATAAGTTGAGAACCTCTAGTATGTCTCTAGAGAAGTTTATAAGATAAATGGGAATGGTTTTCCCTAGTTTTAATGCTCAAAATGGTGTGAATAGGAGAGGGCAGATGTTCCCTTTTATAAGAGAAGAGAGGTGCACTTTAGGAAACTCTCGAAAATATTATTTTTTAATAAAATCAAACCCCATATAAAAACCTCCAAAATGACTAAACATCAAATATGAAATGATATAGGGTAGTAATATCATCAACCAATAAAATTTATACATGTTTGGAATTTATTTTAAACCTTATCATTTTTATTTATCCTTATTTAATCTATTTGATTTTATTTGTAGTAATAATATTCTAAATATTAAATTGTTATAAATACATAATTATGTATTTAAAATTTACTATAATTAAATAAATATAAAATTTTAGACCATTAATGTATTAATTTTTAATTTTGAAATTTTATTTTTATTTTTAAACAATTTAATAATATGCTATTTTTTATAAAATACCAACAGTGTCAATTTTGACACTATTTAATTGTTTGAAATTAAATAAGATCCCCTTAGAAGATATGTTCGATCCAAAATATTTAATATATTTATAACATGTCATATTTATCTATAAAATTCATGGAGTACATAAATTTTTCCATATATTATTTAGTTCAATATTTTTAAAACCATTTATTTGATATTTTTCATAATAAAATAATTTCTACTAAATTATTGTATGATTATTTAATATGCATATTTGTTTCGTAAAAATTAAAAATAAAATACTAAGATTATGATAAATCTAAAAGATTTCATAAGAACACTTTTATTAGAATTTATATTCTAAAACCCCAAAAGTTTAAAATGATATGTTTATTGGATTATGAAGGTTGCAACTTTGACATAATTTAAAATAAAATAACTTAAATTTCATAATATGTTTAATAAGGATCCAAATTGTGCAGAAGTCGACACATGGTTACTTATGGTGTAGATATAT
This sequence comes from Viscum album, assembly GCA_963277665.1. Classification (NCBI taxonomy): domain Eukaryota; kingdom Viridiplantae; phylum Streptophyta; class Magnoliopsida; order Santalales; family Viscaceae; genus Viscum; species Viscum album. Next base: position 440,693,490 of record OY728142.1, read on the forward strand.
TCAACCAATAAGTTTTGGTCAACTTTTTGGGTCTTTTTATGGGTATTATTATTTTAATAAAAACATTATTATTCATTTTTCACGAAATAAATAATTTCTGCATCATTAATGTATATGCTATTAAAATAATTACATATTTCATAAAAATTACAAATAAATTACCATAATTAATAACACAATTATCATTAAAATGATTAGTTATAATCGAATTTATGTCTTGTATAACGGTATATTGAAAATAATTCCATTAATAATGTTTGAGTGAGACATATTACACTTTTCTTTAAATATAATAAATTAATGGTCTTAATTTCATCCATGTGGGTTCCAATAGATTCAATTTCAACCAGAGTATGTTTCATAGAAAAATATAATCAACCAATTATATTAGGAAAAGTGTTAAGGTAATTTTATAATATTATTTTTACCCTTAATTACACGATTTACCTTTAACTATGGTAAATAAAATTTACCATAGTTACTATTTATAATGGCCAAAAACAAAAGTAGCCTATTAACATAATTTGGACCTACTGATTCCAAATATAGAACCCATTTTTTCACTTTCAAAACACAAAATATGAGGTAATTATTTAAAATTAATCTCATTGTCAAAAAAGAGGGTTTTTATTTAAAACATTGCAAAAGATAGAAATGTTTTTACATATGAATTCAACGTAAAATTAATGATAGTGATATACATTAGATTAAATGGTAAAGAGATGTTATATTAATACATTAAAATAATTCAATACTATATTTTATCCATATGAATTATCTCGATGAAAAAAAGTTGTTTTTAATAAAAATTTTGCGTATTTTTTCAATTCATCAAAATATGAAGGTTATCAGAATAATGTAAAAATTTTATCCAACGTAAATTTTTATTTCCTGATTCAAAAAAAGAAGTTTAATTTTTAATATTTAACTTATAAAATTTTCAAAAATTCGATTTTAAATGGGTTCTCTATCAAAAGGCGACAAAACTGCATTTTATGAAAAATACTTCTTTTATCCAAAAAATTAATTTTGTTCTCATACCATGTTTTAGAAAATACGTAAGATGTATGATAGGGTTATAAAATCTAAAATTTGGTTAATACTATTCATAATGGATTGTTCATACTAATATTACAATATATCATTTTTTGTGAAACATGATATTACGTACCACGCAATCTATCAAGGAATGTTGCTCTTGCGTGTAACGCAAGCCAAGTAAACATTGGAGTAAACTACAAGCTAATCATGGTGTGACATGAATCAGAAGATATCAAAAAAAATTAAAAAGAATATATCTCATTAAATCTTGAGGTGTTACAATAACAATGGATATGGTCAGAACAGATTAAATATTATGAAGGCTAATTACACTAACATCTTGAGAAGGAGAACAAGGTGGATGATGTAGTCATTTGGAATGTCCATGTTAGACAGTCTATGATGAGGTATGAAAGAGACCAAATATTTATCGATTTAAATTATTTTTCTAAATATTGTGTAAAGTGTACATATTATAACTTTGTCAGATAAATGATCATTTACCCAACAAGGTGTGGATTAAATAGAATCATAAAGAGGGATTGAAATGAAAAAGTGGGTAAGAAATTTTTAGGAGTTCATCCAGGAATATGTTGGAATGATAAGGGTTAGTAACCAATTATATTGTCTTCCAATACCATACAAGGATATTTTTGTTATGGGAGAACCTCGATATCATCAATCACTAGTAATTTAGGATGTTTGAAGACATATAGATATATTGAAGAACATTTATAGTGGTACAAAATGAAAAGGGATATTTTGTAGACTAAACATCAATTCATGTTATTTCAACAATATAATTCATTGAGATAAAATTATAAGATGATTAATAACCATTACCCATACAAAAATTGAAAAAGAAAATGCCACAATGTTTTTCATTATCAGACTCTCTAAAACTTTTAATGTCCATAATACTCTATGGGTTGTAGTATATTTCATTATGAAGTCATCAGACATAAATATTATGATAGAATATTTATGTCTTGATATTTTTATAATAATTTAAATTAAATAATTATAAGGCTTAACCTATTAAGACAATCTATTGTATCAGATTGATATATGAGTTTTACTGCAATGTTCAGGCGATTTCTTCAGCATGCTCAAGATACAAAATTTTGTTTTCATACAAATTATGCATCATATATAGGTTGTTTTTCTAAAATACCCATTCAAGAACTATATGATATGTTTTATTCATGGTTCATATATTTAAATAGTGTCTGGTACCAACACCTTCCTCTTGAATACATTTTTTATAATAGTATCATTCACTAGAGTATTCAGATGGTTCCTTATAAATCATTATTTTAAAGGAAGTGAAGAAATATACAATAATGTGATGAATTTATATAATTATATATATTGGGACCTAATAATGATAAATAAATGAAAGATAAATTAAATACCATTCATATAACATATTCATATCAATGTTAAAAAAATGTTGTGCTAAAATCGTCATTTAAATATAGAATATGAGGTTCGTGAAAAAGTATTCCTACAAATTTATACATGGAACAAATTTTTGAGATTTAAAACATATAGAATTATGATACCTAGGTATATTGGAATTATTTAAATTCTTTATCTATTATGGTTGATATCTTTTAGGTTGACACTTCTACCGAACATCCCTCAAGTTGACGATAGGTTCAATGTATATCCCATTAAGAATTACATACATAATCCATACCATATACTAAACTCCAAGGTTTTACCATTGGATAATAATAATTACCATGAAGAACAACATGTTGAAATCATGGATGGTAGATATAAAATAATGACGAATATGACTACACCTTAGGTAAAATTTCTCTACAGGAATTGTAATTTGAATGAAGATATATATGAACCCGAGGATGTGAAAAAATACATATATCTTCATTTTTTGAGTTTTGTTGATATGATTTAGTGGTATGAACTCATTTTAATTAGTATATAATGTAACACCCAAAATATATATATATCTATTTGAAATAAGATTTATTTACATAATTTTTTTTTAACATTTATCACCGATAATTAATAAAACTTTGATATACTATAAATATATTATTATTTAATTTTGACATTTATAACATAGTTATTATTTTGGATTTTTAATTATATTTATTTTACACTAATAAAAAAATAATTTATTTATATAATAAATATTTAAGTATTTATTATTCTTAATTTTATATAGAGTCATTTTATGATTTAAAATTATGTTTTGTTGAAAAATATTTTTATTGTATTTTGAGTGAAGATAATATAATTAATTTCATAAATTTTACGAAATATCATATTAAAAAACTAACTTGATTTATGAAATCCTCATGTTAAATTTATCTAAGGTTTTATGTTTCATAATTTTTTAAAAATGATGTCTTTTAGTAGAATAGGGAAAATTATGATTTTTTAAGAAAACATTATTTTATTTTATTGTATTCTTGATGATGAATTTTGAATTTTATTTCTCTTAAAATATCATTAGATTCATTTTGTTGTGAATAATTTAATAAATAATTGTTTGATCAATATTATACATTATCATAGTATAAAAATAATTTTAGGCAAAAAAGGAAATTTTCCAAAAAATGTTTTTCATTTTTTTATTCGTTTTAATATTATATTATTTCACAAACTATATAGATATTGAATCATTAAATATTTATTCCATAATTAAAAAATTAATTTCAATATTTTAAAATGGTGAAATTTAATATTGGTACATTATTTATAATAACTATGATAAAAATTATACTACAAGTGTAAAATGTAAAAAATGGTTACATTTGGTTTAAACTATGTTATAATGCCATAATATTTTAACATAACTCTAATTATATGATATTATTTTTAAAATTTTCACCTTAGGATCTATATTTAATTTTTTAATGGATATTTTTCCATTAATATGACTTAATAATATTTTAAATCATTATATTCTTCAAACTATGTACCTCCTTCCAATTTTAAATAGTATGCCACCTATATTTTAATAACAAAACTTTGAGAAATATTTATTTACCAAAACATGGAGAACCCACTATTAAACTTATTTATCCACATACTAGAAGGGTCGGTATTATTAAAATATGATTACATGGGTCATTAATATGGGATATAATAATTACTACTCACGAATATGTAATCATATTAATAGACATTTTTCTTGTTATTTCTCCATAAAACACAAACACAACTATAGAATTAATCATAAAATAATACTCCAGTATACTAAATATACCAAAATTTAATAATGATTATGTAATAAAAATTATCTACCCAATATTCCATTATCTGAAAAATCAAATTATCGCTCGTACGTATGTTTGGACTTCTGCCACCACATATAGATATCATTCATTTTCTATCTCCATAATTCGAAATTGTTTGTTATAATGGATTGAATATTCATATATGATATTTATAAAATTATTATTCTTATAAAATTATTATATATTATATCCCATCATACCTTTTCACCCATTGAATAAAATTATGGTGATCGTGTGTATGTGCGGACTACAACCTTCATGATGTATTGTGATTAAACGGTTATTCCCCTTAATATGGATTTTAGTATAGAAACATTTAATGACTATATATGTTTATAATGATAAAATATTTTTTGAATGTTTAATTTTTATTTACCATTATATTTTTACAATAATAATTTTTTTGAAGCATTGATCATATGTATATATGGACTACTATCTCCATGAGGTGTTGTAATTCCTTTTTCATCACTACTTACTATGAATAGTTATATAATATTATGTTATAAGAAAATTTGAAAATTTTGAAATGATTACAATTTTTTACAATATTAGCATTGGATTAACATACCCGTATTCAAAACTATATATTAAAAATTTTCATGAAAAAGTAAACTGTTTTTAACCATAAAATGGATTTTAATAATGAGATGTTAATTAGTTGAAAACAAAATGTATTATATAAATCATAAATGGTTTTATATTTAAGAATTTTATTCTTGTATAAGGATATTAGATATCTATATTTATTATAGATTATGTCTTAATTCATATGAAATAGGAAAATACATGTGGTATGGAATTTATGTTTATATAAAATTTTATTTTAGATTGTTTATTATTGATTATAATTATAGAAAATTATATGATATTTATATGATAAAATCATTTTATTTTTATTATCCTATAATTATTTTTCAAATGTTTATGAATTACTTATAATTTATTTTTCTTAGTTATCTAAAATAGTTTAGAAAATGATTTTAATGAAATTCCCATATTATTTTTCCTTAGGTCAATGAACATTTTCATCTGTCTCTAGGCCAATTTTTTGTTTATGAATCTAATTATATGAATGAAATGTTTTATAAAGTAAATATTCCCTAATCCTAGAATTATTTGAAATTGAAAAAATTCATCTTCATTAATTTTATCTAAATAAAATTTATTTACCCTTTATAATCTAAATTGTGGAGTGATTTTTAAATTATATTCTATGAACATATTTTCTAGTGTTGCAACTATTCATTTGTTTGAAGATAACATTTCATGTTCTCAAATAGTTTTTGGAAGAACATTTTCCCCTAAATATTTCTGAAATATTTAAATTTTTAATAAGAGATTTCATAATGAAAATGTTATTTTCCTCAATAAATGTTATGACTGATCACATAAAGGGATCTCCAATCTATGAAGACATCCTTTAATGTTACTTGTGTATCACTGGGGTTATAATTCTATAGTACCATCCTTATTACTTACCATGATTTTTTTGGGTATGATTATAATGTATTAATGAAAACAATTTTATTTTTCATGGGATATTATATAATTGAATGATATATTTTTTCATGAACATCTCAACTACATATAAATTGATTAAGATTATGTGATAGGTTTTTATGTTATTTCCCAAAAATGAATTGTTTAATGACAGATAACTCAAGAGATAAATATTTATCTATCAACAAGACTTTGTTTAAAAAATATTCATGGACCTTTTTTCATGTCCATATGTATAAATGTGGACTAATTTATCACATCTATAATTTCATATGTGGACCAATTTTCATGTCCATTAGTTTATTATTGGACATGTTTTTAGGATCATATGATTATGAAAGAGCCTAATTTTAATTATATAACTTAATTAGTAAACATGGTTCTATTTATACATCATCACAATGTTATAAGTTTTATGGTTTTTTCCGATGTTTATGTTAGGATATCATGGGTCATAATTTCTTAATTTTGATTCTTCACTATTATGTATATTTTTTTCAATGATTTATTCCATGACTCACGATTAATGATATTAAATTGGTTGGGTATGAATTCTTTATGTTATAATTATATTCTGATACCCTTATTCTCATTTATAACCTATGATCGATTTATATTATGTTTATCAATTTTGGGCATCTGATCTCATTTTTATTCTATTTTATATTATATTTTTTTATGTAAGCTTCAATGAATGAAATTTTTATAAAAGTATCGATATAATAATACAATGTGGGAGAATATGGAGATCCTTTATAAATTTTTTTTATGTATCCAGTCTCCAAAAAACTAAAATCATTTATAGTTATATGAAATAAATAAGAGTTTGAATTAATTTATCTTCATCTAAAATGATGAAATATTTATGCATATACAGATGGGAGGTCCCTACCTAGAGGATAATAGGAAAAAATTTGTGTTTTTATTATAGAATCCTATAATAATATTCTAGCAGAATTACATTGGATGGATTATGTCACTTACTACATATTATACAGATATAATAATATCACGGGGAAATGTAGGTTGAATAATAGGAAAATCATGTGAAAATTAGGGGGGCCATACTCATTATAGGATGAGCATAAATGAAGATTATTGGTGTACTATTGTTAATAAACAGTAGGGACCCATATTCCTACTAGTATTCTAGAGGATCCTCAATATATTCATCCAGATAATGGTTATCAAGTTCCTTCCAATAATCTAATTGAATTTATTTCTCACCTATATATTCCAAAAACTACACAAATGTAATAAAATACCATATATAACACAATAACATCCCACAAAAATATTTCCATGGTCACTCAAGGGCATGAATATATTCCTAATATTTAAAAAGTAGACTTCTTGAATGTTTTGGTAAAAATGATTTATTGGGATCATATTTATACACATGTGAATAAATATCACTAAATTGTTTTAATGGATAAAATTGTATAGTGGTATCATATTTATGTCCCCACTTAGGAGGAATATTGAAACATTAAGTCAATAAAAAAGATATCTATGATCTACATATCCTTGTGCATTCATATAATTTTGATTTACACTAGAATATTAGGATTTCTTCTACAGGTAGTAATTTGTATATTTTGATGAAGGTAATGATATCCCTTAGGGGGTTCAAGTGAAATAAAGTTATTTCCTAATAATTGTTAAACCCACAAATTGAGTTTCAAACCCTATTCACCCAATTATGATGATTAAGAAGGTAATTTCTTGGGAAACATGTTGTTCATAAGTATCTACAATTTTCTACCCTAATATACTCTTATAATTTTAACAGTATATAATTACATTTGGTAGCATCTCATCAACCATTCAATACGCATAAAAAAGGAAAAAATTTACGGACACAGAGTTACTTCCCATGAAATAGAAACATATATCTCAAGAGGTCCTACCTAGAGTACAATAGTGACAGGTCCACCCTGTGGAGAATGAATCATTATCCTACAATGTCCTACAATGAGAATATGTCAAAGGGGTTGTCCCTATTGCTATACAAGATCCCAAAATTTAAATCATACCTATAATTCTTAATATAAAAATGATCCTATATTTCCTCCCCATAGAATTAATAGTGATTTTCCGCCATTATGAGTCTTCTTACACAAAAATTATACCCCTATGAATATTACTCTGTCATTGACAACATTTAGAGAGGTAGTGAATTGTTCAAAGTTAAATAAACAAGGCTTTTCATCATTAACTAAATTGATTTAATCCCAAATATTGATGATTCAAAGGAATTGTTTTTTATTTAAACTACCTATTGAAAAATATTACAAATATTATACATAAGAAATTTATGATTCCCTAATTTCCCATGATATGGTAAAATGGAAGTGACCTCTATGGTCAGATCCATTTGATGAATTTCACTTCGAGTAATAGAAGAAAAACATGTTTATGTTTATCTTTTTTTAAAAGAAAATATTCTAGTTAGGTTATTTCTTATATCTTCTTTTTGATATGAAATTATAGATATAATGAATGATTAACTCATAAATTAACTATGATTTAATTTGTGGAAACCTCTAAACCATCTTATGTTTATGTATTTGTTATAAAATAAGTACACCAATCATATTTATGTATTATTTGTGAATTGTATCCCAAAAACATCTCTTTCCTGTCATCATAATGAAATCTTTTATAAGAAAATCAACGACGAGAACTCTATTAAGATTTTCTTCCTAGAGTGTTGTATCCTTTCTCTAAAATTTTGGATTCTCTATCAAATGTCCATATTATGGGATAGAGAGAATATACAACCAAATAAATCATCCAATTAATTCGAGTCTCTACTTTTTTCGATGCATAACATGTAATTTTATAATTATTTATTAAATATCAGGCTTAATATCTACACTTTCCTGTTACCATGTAGAGTGACTACATACCATTCCTAAAACCCAGAAATGAAGAACTCAATTATAATAGATAAATTGTTGGATCTTGGATCATGAAACTAAGAAATATTATTAGGAAATCATTCTAATGTATGAAAACCAAAAACTATATATAAAACCTTGGTGGTGAGTATATCACGTTAGGAGAGGGTACTTCCCAGACATATTTTTTGGGTAATGTGTCAATAAATAATGACTATTTTGATATCCCCTAAATTAAAAAAATAAAATAGAAACTCTATAAGTTATGTTCATTGGATTTTTACCACGAAATTGAATAATCATATCATAGGAGACAACATATCACTATGACATTGTGATAGTGGAATTAATTTTACCCCATCATGCATTGTTTTGGGAATTAAAATACCTTTCTTATCCCCCTACCAAAGAATTGGTCTTCACAATACTATGTGAAACTCCTTAAAAAGTAAAAAAAACATAAAAATATGTTATTTAATGAACCATATTTTTCAATAAGGGGGAACTATGTTAATTAAACTAAGAATTACTCAAGTTCAACATCCACCAAGGGGGTGGATGAAGACTCGTAGGGACTATATGACCAAATGAAACTCTAAAAAATGAAATATGGAGGATGAATATATCCTCCCCATGAAATATTTTTGAGGTTGGTGAATCCAATTACAATTACATGGTGAATGTGAAAATGATTCCTTCTATAAAATATGTTTCATTCAATTTCATTGGAATAGATAACATTAATAAATTCTTGAATGAAATATACATGGAAGGGTGTGATAATTATATTCCCTCATGATTTATGGTTCAAATTGGAAAAAATGTATCTAAACCTAGATAAAAAGGATGTCCCTCAATATTAGTTCTTAGAAGAGTACACAACTACAAATAACATAGATTTATTTTACCAAATACAAAGGGAAATGTGTAATTACATCTTCCTCCCGCCCAACACCTAAGGATATTAAACTAATTTTGGTTAATGAATGGATTTCTTAGATTGATGGTATTCCAAGGGATTGGTGGTGGTTAAGTGTTTAATTTATCGAAGGTATTATTCTTATTGAGTTTAATTCGGATGAATTCCCCAATGAATCTCTTATAGTTCTTGTTTAATATGATGGAATCGATTTTTTAGTATGATTGGAGTGTAACCACACCATTGAGTCATGTTCTAGACTAAATATTTATCTAATAATGGTATCAATTGAATATTATAAATTTATAGTAATATGATCGCCAATTTTTTTAATCATGTTCCTCAATATCATCTCAAAAAAGGTATAGGTATATTCTATAGGAAACATGATTATATCATTCTTTTAAAATGGCTTCCTCATAGAATCTACATAGGCTCCACTAGCACAAGACATCCTTAACTCAATTGATTCCATTTTACCCTAAATTAAAGATATAGAGTGGAATATGTTATTTGAAAATCTATAGAGGAATGCATATTTAGATTGGGTGGATTCTACTCTTACACTGCCATGTTTTTTAAATCATACATTCCAAATTTTTAATGGAATGGGAGATCAAGAAGTATAATTGACCCACTTTGTATCTTTTTGTTTCCCCATGATATAGAAAATTTAGAGGAATGGAGATAATATTCATAGAATCTTAATCTCTACCCCGAGATAGAAAATATTTATACTCTAGTTAAATATACTAATATGATTTATTTTCAATCTGGAAGCCTAACAAAATAGTTATTGTACCTATTAAACTAAATGTTTTAGAAATAAATCACCCTAAATCTCTAAAACTATAAACAGAATACAATTAATAAGATCAAAGAATTTATTTTATGATAATAGGTAACAAATTATTACAAAGAAAAATTTCATTATAAAAATATTTTAGTATATTTCTTTATATAGAATCTTAACAAAGAACTATATACAACGATTATTCAATTAATATATCCTAGAATGTTTTTCAATATTACATCCAATTGATTTTTATAAAATTTCATATTATTCATCATGGGGAAATTTTTATCAATACTATCAACCCAATGGAATAACTCAAATAGATTATTTTATATAACTAATTTTCTCCTGGTGATCCAAATAACATCTCTAATAAACAAATGCATGAAATATCCTAGGGTGGTTCTCATTGAAAAACCAAATATGCTGATTCAATATCACTTTTAGGGTGTGGAGAGGGATTAGATATTCCCATTGTATAAGGATAAAATAAATATTTTTTTAATTATGTAATTTCTTGTTAAAAAATAACTAATCAAAATTATAATATAAATTTAATGTTTACAATGGTACAAAATTTTAAAGGTTGTTAATCTATTACAATATCTTTCATGAAAATGAATTGGCTCTCAATAATGGTTGTCCAACTTTGTCTTGTCATTGTTGGCTCCATTTAGGTAAATTTAGTCCACTATATAGTTATCCCTATGATGACCAGGAGTGAAAATGTGATTCATCCTAGAATGTCATTATAGGTAGTCCGTCTATCTAGATATGAGGGTCCATGAAAGTATCACCATAACATTCTAAAGGGTTTAAAAAATGGTGGTGAAGTCTATTTCTACCTATATGATGTACCATCCTCTTTTAATGGAAAAATTAACCGTAATAATAACTATATCCATATAATGTTCTAGTGAGGATGAATTAACACATATGCTATAGAAACATCCCATAATGTTATTCATTGTAATCATTATACATATCTCCATAACTCAAGGGATCAGTAATTCCTTTTATGGGACAATCCAAATTTATTTTTACCAATACAATGGTTGGTAATTTCTAAAAAACTTCTTATATTCCCCTCAGTTGGTTTTAAATTTATTGTATTCCAAATATTTTTAAAAATATAAAATGTTTTATAATTTTTTGACCGGGTAAGGTTTAAATCATAATAGCATCTTTAATTTCATTGAAGATCTTCACTTGAGCTGCATAAAAGTTAATGGCAATTTTATGGGGTATAATAAAGTTAATGTTCTAATGAATTAGTTTTGAAATACATGGATATTAAATTTCTTTTGTGGAATACATAATTCATTACAAAAATATGTTCCCAAATACCCTATTAGTTTTGTCTCTCTGATAACTAAGAACATCAACTTCTAACTTTGTGAAACATCTTCAATATCTCTCATAAAGATCTTCCCCTATTATTTTCCTACCTAAAAACATTACTTCTATCATGGTGAAAATAAAACATTATAAGGGTGAGATCAACTGGTCAGTATGAGTAAACATGTATAACTAAAAAAACACAAACATTTGAACATAAAAACATGAACATCATGTTTAGACATCATTATCATGAGTCATGAAATAAATCATTGTGGTATGTAAGGTATAGATCATTAACGAACATTAACAATGATATAATATCATTGGGATGAAATATGTAATTTTGGAATTCAAATAATATCATAATATGAATTCCATAGTATTCAAGGCATTGTTTCCAATACTATCGTATTGGACACTATCCATTATTGAACTGGGTTTACTAGTCATTCCATCCATGTATTACAAAACTGGTTTTACTTGTTGTTTCAACCCTGTATTACAGAACCATATTTACTTGATGATTTAGTCATGTCCAACGCATGAGATATAAATATTTTCAAAATTCATTAGAGTTAGAAATAGGTCCCACCCATCTCATAATTAAATCATTCTTAAATGTTCCACAAAAACGTAAATCATTCATCATAGAATAACCAACAAATGGGTTTCTTAACCATCATTCTATGATAACATAATCTTTATAAAATATCATTCCATAATAAACATGATCAAAACATAGTATTAATAGGGATAAAAACATATCCCTATTTAGAGAGCATCATCGTAGAAAAAAAATATTTTGGATAAAACCCTTGAACATAATTCACGAGGAAAATATTCTTTATTCATCAAAACTTTTTCTTTTCTGAAAATACCTTGGAATTTTAAAAATTATTTAGTTAATAATAAAATTGAAATCATATAGAATATTATTTATATAAATATGGTGTTATGAATATGTAAATATATTTTCATGCCATAGAAGTTAAAAAAACATTCTCCTTCTACTTTTTTTGTATAATCCAAAATGAAAATCGTTTTGTAAATGAAAGAAAGATTCCATAAAAACCATGTAGTAATGTTCAAAATGTGTAAAAATTACCTTAAAAATAAATAGATAAAAAATAATGATTTTATGAAGATATTTTAAATAAAACATGTACATGTATGATAAATATACCCCAATTAAATACTAATTTATAAAAAATATCAGATAAAAAATAAAATTGCAATATTATCCATTACTATAGGTCTGAATTCTTCTATATATGTTAGAAAATACTCTATAGTGGGTTTAAAAATATTATTATCTTGTAAAAGAAAAATAATAATATTTATTTTATCATATATTATTCACTTATGACTTTATATTACATGTTCATTTATCAATTCCATGTTAATGAAACTTTTTGGGTAATAATCGCTTTATTTATCGTACTTTTTTTGACTTTTTATTCATGATATAATTAGTTATATTTTGATTTAATTACTTCTAAAAAGTAAAACACGATTTATATATCATATATATTTAATATATAATAATATTTAATAGATAGAAAAATTAAATAGAATACATTATTCATTGAGATGGTTGGTCGTACCTACGCATTAACGGTACATTCATTTCTTTTCTATATTAAAGGAATGAAAACTAAATGAAACATAAGTGTATTATAATTCTATTATAATGTCTATGTTACAAATGTTACATATGTTCATTAATTCCATATTTTATATGTTAAATTTATGTCATGAACAAGTATTATCACTTTGAGGGTGTGGTAGTCCGCACTTCCTAAAATGAAGTTTTCGTATTTAAACATTATGGAAAGAATAAAGTTATTGTGTAGATAAAAAAATAATAGATACAGTAAAAATATAATATATATCATATATAAATACATTTCTATCATAATGGACACCATGATAAGTAGTAGGAGAAAATTGAACAATCGTCAGTTTAGGAGGCAGTAGTTCACAGTACATAGAAACAATATTCTCATATCAATTAGATGAAGGTGTTTGTATGCTTATCTCTAATAATTCTCATAAAAACATCCTACAATATTTATTATAATGGTGATGTTATTTAATATGATAATAAAATGTGAATTGGGACTGGAGAAGTAAAATAAATAAAAGAACTTGAAAGAAGATGTTACCTCTAAATTGGGTAACTTTTTTTCATTTGAGCCCAAACACATTTTTGAATTTCCTTCTGTCGAAGGTATGGCTTATTTGAGGAAGGAGGGAATTCTGGATAATATTTGGTCAGAATGTGGATGATCCAAGGGGATTGAGTGGTGTGATTTATGTGGGTAGATGCGACGACCTTTCATAAAATGGAGGATAGGCACTTTAGGAAAGTCATAAAATATTAATTTATTATAAACTCAGTATCGGTTAAAAATTGTCCAAAACACATTTTATTAAAGGATAATATTATTAGAGTTCTAATACAAATCATCTAATAATTTTTATACATGTTTTGAAATTTGTTTGTCTTTATCTTTTTGGTTTAACACTTATTTTACCTTTTTCAATCTAATATCGATATCATGTTATTTACACATTTTGGGTTAATGTAATTAACTTATCTTCTCAAATGGCCAAAAAAATCTATTTATGAGATATATGGACTCGTATTAAACATTTTCTAAAATGAAATATGATTAGAAATTTAATATCATTTAAATAACTATTTTATATTTTAAGTTTCCAATTATGTCAATTTTTAAAAAACTCTTCATTCGTGACTTTTTTAAAAATTCATAACGACCTGGTTCCTTAGAAGAAAAGGCATTAAATCCAAGATAATATGTCAATATATTCCATAAAATTCGTTTATGACATTGATATAATAAAATTAAATTTATTTTAATATTTTTAATATCATTTAGTTGAATCTGTTATTAATGAATCAATCACTACATGATCGTTGTGTCATAATTAGATTTATTTATTTAATGTATCGATATTTTAAATAAAATACCATGATGTAAGAAATAATTTTATATTTCTAGTTAATATTTATATCTTTATAAATTACTTATATAACATCATATATATTTTTTTAGTACAACATACTTGTTTGTGTTATGTTTTTCTTTACATTAAATTTACTCTTATTAATGTCATTTTCACTTCCATGTGAGTCCATGTGGTCCCAAAAAGGACCCCAAGATGAGAATGTTTAGAAATATCTCATACAATTGGATTAGGACACGTTTTATGGTAGTTTGATATTAGTAAACTATTATTCTATAGCATTATGTAAAATATTTTCCATTTAACCATGGTAAATAAAAATAATTATTGAAGTTACTATTCATAATGTTCAAAAGCAAAATGTTTATATTAACAAAATTTGTATCTTATAATTCCAAATGTGGAATAAAGTTTTCCAAATTCAAAACACTGATGTTGAAGTAATGAAATTATAATTAATTCTTATTTCCAGTACCCAAAAGAGATTTTTTATGAAGTAATAACAATCAAATGATTGATATGTTGTAATGTCCGATTTCAATGAGAAATTTCATCCAAGAAAAAAAATTGGATTAAATTATAAAAACATAATTAAATTAAACTTTAAACCCAAATAAATAAGATAATAAATCAATATAAATATATTAGATAAAAATGCAGTATTGAATAAAAATGCATTATTTGTTACTATTTATTAAAATATTAGTTTTGTAAGAAAATACTAAAAAATAGAACAAAATTAAAATTTTATTTCCCTATTCCAAAAAAGAGAATTATTTTGAAAACTATGGTATAAAAGGGTCTTAAAATAAATTTAAAATTGATGCACCATCAAAGGGATGAAAAATTGAATTTTTTGAATCATACTTTTTTATCCAAAAAAATGAACTTTTTCTTATATCATGTATAGAAAACACATATAATGAATTTTAATGTTGTATTAAATTAAAAATGTTGTTAATAAAATTCATAAATACTATTATATATCCATAATAACATTTTAACAATATAGCATGGTTTATTGAATCTTAATATGGCGAACAATGAAAGCAATCGAGGAATGTCGATTTTGCGTGTAACACAAGACAAGAATAGTGTTGTGTATACTGAAACATACTACGGTGTTGCATATAGAGAAATTTTATATTAGTGTATCATACAACAGAAGAAATCAAAGTAAATAAAATGAATTTATCACATAATATATTATGGCATTACAACTGTCATACAAGGTATTATGCAGTAGCTATGCTACATCATCTATGAAAAGATACCTAATATGTTGAGAATATTTTGAAGAAATGAAAAATTAGTGATGCATCTGAATAGATTTCAAATCTGTCCATCTTAGATTAAATATGTCATATATATATATATATTATTCCATATAAAAGATTCATTAGAACAATATAAACACATATAATCAGCATCCTCTCTATGATTGTTTCATAGAAGACATTTGGAGAAAATATCAATACCAGAATATTGTAGAAATTTTTCTATGCATATACAATTTTCGGTTATTCTACTGATAAGAGTAACCCTAGAATGTCTAACCCATGGGATTTGAATTCTTCCCCAATAAAAGTCATTATAATCACTATTTAAATTTTTATTTTAGTAATGTTGTACTAAAAAAATTCCATTTTTACTAGGTTCCCAAAATAAAAAATCATACGAGTTAAGAAACATATAACTAATAATTATTGTTATAATATCTTTGGTTAAATCCATATATACAGAGTTAAAGGTTACCTTTATAGGAAAACTTTTATCCTGAGGTAATTTAATGGGTTTAGTAATAGATATAAGTGGAAATCCATTTGGGTTAACCAACCAAAAATAAAATAAGTATTATATATTTGATATACACATAGAGTGAGACATAACTTTTGTAAAATAGTACTTGATTGATGTCCAAATTTAAGAGTGAATGCAAAATATATTTCATTTCATTGAATTGTTAAAATACAATCCTCTTGGTAGAAAGTAATAATATGACTATTATTTAAATGTTACCAAGAGAGGCTTCCCTGAAAGACATCATTGACTCTATTCAGTTCATAATGAAAAAAAACATAACACATTTAACTTATATTTATACCCACACACTCAACTATGAGAGGTAATGGAATGAAAAATTTGGTATATGTTGCAAAATAAAATTTTGATTAAAAATTGTTTAATTAAGAACACACCATTATCAGGTACCAACTGAACAATCCAGTAGTGAAATTAGCTTCTCCATTATTAGAAGAGGAATCATCTTCATCGTCATAGTCTTCTAAAATTTAGTCCAGTCATTATATGTATAGAAACTGACATGAGGTGGAATCATCACTATTAACCAATAATATTCAAACACTTTTATACATCCTATATCAATTATTGGTTTCACATAAATGATCTCACAAAAAAATCAGAACAACCTTTTGGAATGGAATCCACATAAGATAAATAATCCAAACATAATTGAATAAACATACTTCTCATGAAGAATCCATTGTTTGGTCATAAAGATAGATACAAAACCTTATTCAGTGCAACTAATTAGGGATGAAGATGAAGAGGCATAGGGAAAAAGGAATACATTTACGAAAATGATGAACTAAACCTAGAAATTTGAAAACTATATCTATTGAGATAATATGTACCACATAAACATGATTCCATGCCATCTATTCGCACCAAAAAAAGAATCAATTTGATCATGATTAGTACAAGGCTTAAATGGATGTCATCAGTCTAGAGGAACTCTTTATAGATGTTTTTTCATTTTGTCGACATTAGATCATTGAAATTCTATTTCCTCAAAACCTATAAACTATAAAATACCATAATTATTTGATCAGGAGGAGGAGTCACCAACATTATAAGTTGTGGCATCAAAACCCCTATTATATCAATAAACTAGGATAGAACCAAGAGATTATTTTTTCAAGAAATCTGATATCCCTTATTATTTCTCTATTATTATAACCATGATCACCATAAATGAAAACCTTCATCTCACTGTTAAACTCAAGGAACCCATCAGTGAGGCACTTTTAATCTCTAAAGAGTTCAGGGATGATGTTTCTATAACTAAGAAATATTTCATAGAGATGGGACATGAATAATGTTAGTAAATAAGTTCCATTATGGAGAAATTTTTTGATATATCCATACATGTTGAATAAATAAATATTATATATGAAATTTTTGTTCATTTTGACAACCATGATACCCTATTGATAATGGATCATGGATAAAACTCTTACCATTAAATATTCGTAACTAATTTATATTAGGTGAGAATGGAAAAACACTATCTATCATGAATGTTTAAGTTTTTGATAGGAGAGAGTAGAATACACATTGAAGTATCAACCTTATATCCTGGTTTAGAGTTCTAATATTTTCCATTCAATTCATTTTCGTTTCATAAGACATAACCATTAATGAGATTCTTAAATTTTTAAGGATCTATAAGCACGAAAAGGTTCCATATTTGTTCCATAAGATAATTAATAACTCTATTAATGGAAATTATATGTTGTTAAATTGTAAAAAAATTTGAACTTGAGTCCCGTGATTCCGAATATAATGATGTACCAATATCTAAAATTAAGGTAAATCAGCTAATGATAGACAATGTCATCTAGATAAATTATTTCAATGATTGAAAGTCTGGGCCATCTAAATGAATATGTGAACATAGTCAGGAAATTTTTTTCATCGGTTGAATTTATTCAAACATCCATCATTCAGGAATTCATCTGGTCTTGTAGGTTTCTTCTAGAGGAGTATATTATTAAAGCACATTTGCAACTATCCAGAGGATATCGTCTTCACCAACCTTATCTATTAACCAAATTGACAGTTTTGAACTTAAAAAATAATAATTTCCTTCATAATAAATTTACTTACATCATCTATTGGATTTTAATATATATAAACATCATCTATACTCAATGATACTATAGAAGTTGTTAAATTTATCTAGGAATGTCAATGTAGTTATGTCATCATATCGTCACTACTAATCTACAAAAAATCACCCACATTCATATATTTGGGATATATAGATGTTACCACATCACATAGAGAATGAAAATGACCCCATGTCATATTTAAGGACTAACAATACCCCTTCATCATCCACATAAAATAATATTTATATAGAATAAGGATAACAAGGGGATTGTAGATATTCCCTCCAATAATCATGTATGAATTCCGAACCTCCAGTGAAGAAAATATATATATGAATTTGGGTAAAACAAAGGGTCAACATTCTAATTTGATCAGTTTCACCATGTTCCCTAAAAACTAGATACATATATCTCATATCTAAAATAGAACTATTATTTATTTCCCGAGAACTATTTAAAGATTCCTAAACTCAATCCTGATATGTCTACAGTCATTTTAGTGTTTCCAAATGATCATCACGATATTAATAATAAACTAAAATAATTAATCAAATTATTTTTTCCTAGGTGGAAGCCAAGGATGGAATGATTATCCAATAAAACATAATTTCAGATGTTAAATACTGGAAATGCATACCCACGGTCATCCCATCTGGGATCTCAACATGAACATCCCAATGGATGAATTTTCATTTTTTATCTGAAAGTAACTTACTTATGTGATGATGAAAATTCAATACCATTCATTTATTGATAGATATTTATGATATAAAAAGATATGAAGGAATATAGAATATAACAGACCCATCAATTTCAGGGAACCCAAAAGTTTATACCACTACAAAGTGATTCCCAATGGATTTTAAAATACAGGTGCAAGCTAAGAAATTGCCATGATCCATATTTTCAAGAGAGTTTTTAAGGTAGTAGTGTAAGATATTGATGAAATTTTAGTCATTTATTAATAAATAATTATTTATCTTTCTGATGGAGGAATTGTTTTCTGAAAAATTTCAAAGAACAACTTCCAGAGGTAACCTGAGGGAAATTTCTCAGCTTCATAGAGCACCATTATTTTATTATTATTGGCCTTGAGAAATCAAGGAAAACAATTAACATTTTTCATCATAAATATATAAAATATTTAAGGGTCCTCAACCATACTATGGATGATATAAAACACTTCATCAATATGAACTAGGTTAAGTGACAACAATTCATTCAGTTTATAATGAAGGGATTGAAGAATTAGATGAAGTAATATTTATTGAAATTGTTTAAATATACAATATATTATCTTTGACAACTTTATGTACAGTTTCCACTAGTGGAAGGAATGAGACTCATAAATTATGTTGTGTCCATAAGAATATCTCATGAAAATATCATTATTAATTAAAATGACACATGAAGGTAGATTCCACTTTACTATCTGAAAGGAACGACCCTATGGCTCTATGTTTTGATGACATAAAGAATAGTATGCATAAATATTTGATGTATAAATACTAATGCATTACATATAGTATAATAGAGAACATATCATATCTCATATTGATACACTCAACAACATCCTCAATCATCTAATTCTTATTTGGAGTATATCATAGTGGATGTTCATTCTATCATAGATTGAAATATATTTTATGTCTCAAAATGGAACTAAATGGTAGGAATTGGTTTATTACTAATAGTTCACCTAGTCCCACATAAATCACTAAAAAACATAAATATATATAGATAGTTTTTTTTTCTACATTCAAAAGTATTGTCATATATGAAACATTTACTTACAATATTATTTTAGAATTCTAACATGATGATTTATTGTAAATAAAATTAATAAATGGGTAGGAAAATTAATTTTTCTCATCTCCCAATAAAATGTAGATATACCCTACTACTTATTTTACTCATACTAAAGCATCAACAATTATGTTTTACTACATTGCTTTTTAACTGTATTAGAGCTAGATTTTTAGATACTAGTAGACCAATCACTAAAACAAACTGAGTGTTTAGTGACGGTTTTGTAAACCACCGCTAAATGTTTTTAATGTTATTTCAGAGTGGTTTTTTATAAACGACCATTAAATGGTTAATAAATTCAATAAGCATGATACATCCCCATCCCAAACACCCATAACCACCCCACCCAATAGACTCCCTGAATCCTGATCCTACAACAGCCCATCTTCGACCCACTCCAAACATCTCCTCATTGCGCCATTACTTGACACACCTCACCTCCTTGCACCTCCCCTCACAACGGCATCCCTCACCACAACTCGTCTCCTCTCACAGTGCCTTTTTGCCCCTTTCCACTGATCTGAACCCCCACCTCACCGCCCCTCAAAGGTCGAGTGGTAAGTGATGGTACACATAACAATTTTATATTATGTTTTTTTTAAATTTGATGATATTGGAAATTAAATGGGTGTTACATCATAGGTTTTATGTTCAAGTATATTGTAGAGAGGTCCCCATAGTCCATATAAGGGTTTTTGGAAGTGTCTTCATTGTGATAGTAGTACCTAGTGTCTTTTCAATCATTTAAGCCTATTATTTTAATACAAATATATAATTGTAATTACTTATAAGTAGTAATTAATGATATTTGATGTGATGAAAATTTTTATAGTTGATACAGACTCAGATTTTGTATGAATGGGATTGGAAGAGGACTACAAGAGTATGGATTTGGTTCTAACTTAAATTTGGAGGTCGGTGGTCCCTATAATTAATGAAAATATTCTTATTTGGCATGAATTACCACTTTATGAATATTTTATTATATTTGGTAGAATATATAGGGGAATATTGTTATTGAGTAATAAAATTATTATGGTGTTTGGTCTCTCATACTTGATATAGGTTCACCGGAACACTTAGGTGAATTGGGATCAACTAATTATTATTTCACCAAAATGGGATAGTGTCGAAAATGGTTGGGGGAGACCATTGATTTTTTGTAGTTCATGAATTGATAAATATGATTGGAAAGATTTTATTTCTTGGTATAGTAATTTATCTTAGAGATTCTATGGCATAGTTATGACTGGTTGTATGATCAGACAATACATCCACGGTGAGTGACACCAAGTTTATGGTGGGTCAGAATATACTAAGCAGTATAAGTGGGATGGTTCCTTTAGAATAAAAAAATGTTTGGTGGAGTGGGTTTATTAAATTTAATTGACTAATTTATATCAATTAGAATATTAGATATGGGGCCAATGAGTGGGTTTTGTGTTATTATTAAGACATGGCATCTGGATTCTAAGGTGTTTAGTGGGACATGGATTAGGATGGTCCATGGGTAGCCGGACAAGGAGTGTGTTGTTTTTTCAATTATTTTTGAAGGGAAATTGATATATTATTTAGTATAATGCATTATGATGAAGAATCACTATGTATATATGTATGTGAACTTGTATCAAGGATGATAACACATTATGGTTCTGCAAGTCCAAATTGATTCCCCAATGGGTGATGTATAACTTATTACGATGAGGGGATAGTTCTCGACTACATATTTACCTAGGATTAGTTGGTGAACTTTGTGACTAACATGGTCTATGCCGAGGATTCATGTTCTTCATGTGACCTAACTAATGTTTGTGGTGATAGGTTAGTGGGTGTGTGATGTGACCTACCATAAGTGACATGGGATGTGACATTATTTATGGAACTGAAACTATTCAATTTTTCCGCAAGTAGAGTGTTATATTTTAAGAATGTATGATTTTTCCCTCTGACATCATGTAGATGAATTTTTACCTCCCTAAGATCTTGGTAGTGATAAGTTGAACTTATTTTAGAATCATTTCGTCAAGGACCTCTAATGACTGGGTTGTACCATGGTACATTATGAGATGAGATCAATGAACCAAACCTTTAAAGATAATGCAATGGGATGAGAATCAATTCATATATATAAATATTTTACCATTACTAAATTTCATAAAATTTCGTGATAATAGAATGTTATTTTCACGATTTTGACCCCATTAATCATGTTATTAGAAACTTATATTCTTATAAATGAACTTCTGATCTTTTGAACACACTATATTTCAGATCTATGTACTATATATTCTTACATTTAATAAATATTCAATTATATTTTCCTATATTTTTACACCAATTAATGGTCATTTTATTATTTTTGATCATTTTTTGTATATTTTATAGTTATAAAATATTAATTGTCTTCAATTTCAATCATTAAAACAGATAAAAAACCTAGATTGATGTGATTTATATTCTTATACTTAAAAAATTATTTAATAGTATTTCCCTAATATTTAAAACTAATAAAAATTAATTTTAAATAAATTGACCCTCAAATTTATTTTAAGACTATTATATCATTATGAATTTTTTTTCATTCTAAATAAACCACACATCTATTTATTTTCAATTCATTTATAAATGTAAAAAATTATCAAATAATAATTGTTCATGAATTTCAATTAAATCAATGTCTTTTAAAATGTTTTGAACATTACTTTCATGTTTGAATATTTTTAAAATAATAAAACTACATTTTCATTAATTTAGTGAATACTGACCTTCGTATATATGTTTCGTATGTCCCTATATGTCACAAATTAATATGTAATCATTATTATAATATTTCATGAAAATATTATGTTTTTTATAGGTTTTAATCCCTTAAATAAATTATTTATCTACTTTTATATCCTTGAAAATTTTATTCTGGTCATTCTAAGAACAATGTAAATCATATTGGTGTTCCATCTATTGTAACATGTTAAAAAATATTCAAATATAATTTTCCAACATTTAATTGAAAATTAATTGTAGTTTTCATGTTTTTCACATAAAATAAAATTATCTTTTGTGGAATGTTAATTTTTTTCAATGTATACATGAATATGATAGAATATACTATGGGAACCTGGTAAGGCCATATGGAGATGTATTTCTAATCCAATTCACTTACACCCCCATTCGAATTCATATCCTATATTTAGACTTCACTTATGTGCATCTCATGTATTGGACATGTGTTTTAAATCATGAGGCATATTTTTAGGTAGGGTCTGTTGAGGCCTAAGGATGTATGTAGGTTTATATTTCTGGGGTTTAATTTTTCAGTTTATTTTATATTTCTCATCATCCCTTCGGTGATTAGTTTTTTTATGAAAATATGACTTATTCACGGAATTTATTATCTAATTTGGATTTTTTTACATTGATATCTGGTATATTTCATAGTAATTTTTCAATTATAGTACACTCTAATTAGTTGTATTATTCCACCATAGAATATGGATTAGTACCCTGCAACGAGTTTAAAGCCATATGAAAATGTGTTGGAATTCTTGAGGTATGATGAACCTCATATTATATTATCATTCAATAATGTGGAATTACAATGTGACATTAATGAATTTTGTTGATTTTAGAAATTTGGTATAGGGAAGAGGGATGTATGAGAACTTTATCAAATTCTGTGATAGGCCATACATAGGTGATTCATGTAAACCATTTCAATGGTATGTCCTGTTTACCATGGGTTTGGGATTGCTCTTATTTCATTTTTCATATATTATTGAGTGTTTTATGGAATATAATGTTATTAAAAAGGTTTTTAATTTAAATTTTCATATCTTCTATCACTAGAATGAGACCCATGTGTATAAAACTTAATTGATACATATTACATTCATGAAATATAAATGAATGAATTTAATTTATTTTTAAAAAGGGAATAAATTGTTTAATGATTCACAAAAACATATATTCAGTTCCAAAGTATATAACCTTGTAGAATTTTTTTACATGATTGATCCCCTAAAAATTTATTTATTTATAATCTTGGTGATTGAACTCATAGAGTCATGAAAATTGATTCTTGATCCATTCTCCTGTATTTATATTGGAAAACATTATTTGACATATTATTATATTATTTTCAACTAGTATATATGAATATAATTTTACTCATTAGTAATGGTCATGTGTTTTAATTTTATTTTTATTATATATAGGAAATTTTTTAAATATATAGATAAAAGCTTAATCACATTACCGATGAACACATATCAGTATGGTAAGGGTTCGTTAGAGTTTTTAGATTTTTGAAATTTCTAGTCAATCCATTGATGGGAGAATAATATATCCATATCCTAAATGTAAATGTAGAATATAGATTAAGAGATATTATTTTTATGAACACTGGACATTGAATCATATCACTACATAGCATTTCTATTGTATTTGGCATAGAGATTCGAAAATTGCCGAAAGGTTGAGCACTAATGTCAATCCATAGAATGAGATCACAACTTCATCAAGAATGTACCATGAAATAAAATACCCTATAAATAATGAATTTTTCATTGCAAGACACAAACATAAACATCAAAACATATCAGAACAACAAGTTGAGGGTGCTATAAATATAAATGTGAAAAGTGTTGTTTTTGAGACTATATGAAAACATGATCAAGATTGAAACATATTAGTGGATCCTTCTCTTAATTCTTGGGAGACTAATGTAATATAAATATTCACTAAGCAGACAGATCTGTTTCTTGGTTTACATGATGATGGAAATTAAGATTTCTATACTGGATGATTGAAATATTCAAAAAAAATATTTTCTGCGGAAGTTATACCATATAAAATGCCTATGTGGAATTACAAATATAGAGATTTCAATTATATTTTTTTTGTGTGTGATTTATTTCATGGATCCAAATTCCCTGAGTATTTTTATGATATAAAAAATTTTGTAAACAAACTTGTTCTAAATTATACAAAAAAATCATGTTTATCCTAATTATTGAGTGGTTTTTTGGGGTGAGGATTCAAGCAGACATGACTGCAAGAAATGTTCTTCCTCTAGATGGAAATATATGGGTGATGATGGAAGTCTGAATTAACATAATACCATGAAGAAGAAGAAAACAAACACATATTCAATAGTTTTTTATTACATTCTTATAAATCCTCAATTGAAAATATTATTCATGTAATCAAAAACTGACAAACACTTGATGTAAAATTATGTAGATAATAACAATGATGGGTTAATACGACACACAAGAGATTTATAATCAGAAAAAAAAAATGACTCATTACATCTAGATTTATCATTTGATCCTAGTAATTTTCTATTAGGATTGTCTACTAATGTATTTAACCCATTTGGGACATTGAGAACCAATTATTGCATTTGGAAAGTAGTTTTGATCTCTTACAATCTACTTTTGTGGATGCTATTTAAAAAATGTATTTTATCAATTTAATGATTATTCCTAGAAAAAACGTTCATGGAAATGATATTGATATATAATTTTACTACTTAATTTAATAATTACAAGATTTATGGTAAAAAAGTGTTGTGACATATGATTCATCTTCTAGAACAATGTTAAAAAAAGCTGCTCTAATGTTGACCATTGTGTCTTCCCTAAACTGGGTGATTTATCTGGTGTGACACTGGAACATGTATGGATTATCCAATTTGTAACATTGATATTGTGCCCGAACAACTACCACACGGTAGAAAATTGTTCTTCATTTGTCATCAAATGATTTATTGATGCATCTCATAGATTTCAGCTGAACAAGTCATAATTCAATGGTCACATGATTATATACCACATCCAATGTTGTTAGAAGGTTATGTAATATTGAAAAAACATGGAATTATTGAAACAAAATTGGGGAATGTGAATAATATGAATGAAAGGGGAAATTGAGTTCTAATCTCATCCACAAGTGAAATTAGAATATAACAATGGAGGAAAATCACAATATTAAAACATTCGTATTGGGAATTTAATTTGTTGTTGAATAATCATTATGTGATGCATATTGAGATGAATATTTATGAAAAATTGTTATTCAAATTTTCTAATGAGCATGTAGTGTATAAGGATCTTCTCAATGCTTGGAATGACTTACAAGCAATTAACATAAAGCGTGATATCTGTTCATAAGAAAATGGAACGTATGTTACCACAATTTTTACAATGGAAAAAAGAGAAAAAGATATATTTCTACAATATTTAAAATATGTGAAGGTATCATATGGGTATTCAAGTAAAATTTCATATTATGTTGAATTACTGAATCTTTTGTTACATGGATTGAAAATCCATGATTCACATATTATTTTTATGGAGTTACGTCCATTGGAATTGGGTATACTGTTACCTAGAAAGGTTACTACCGTTGTACTAAAATTATGAACATTTTTCCGAAAACTATGTGAGAAAACTCTAAACATATTTCATATGGAAAACCTTTATGCGTTATTTTTATTGAAATTTCATACAATGATGATGATCTTCCCTCAATTTTTTTCTATCATGATGCATTTTACTATGCATTTGTGTTGGGAAAAAATCCCTTAAGGTATCGTTGAGGCATTTTTGGGGGTATTGTGTTTGTTGACAATGTGGACATATGTGATGTGATTATTGACAAAGCAAACCAAGACATAAAAAATTTGTCGAAAAATGGGTTTTCATTGTAGAATGTTGAGTTCAAGAGTTGTGCTCAATGATATATGTTTTATTCAAGAACGTCGACAAAGGAATGGATGATCTGGAGGCGATACAAAAAGAACAGATAAAAGGTGGCGCCATTTTCCAGTGTTTACCAAATTTTTGTGCCTGAAAATCGACGAAAGGTGAAAAGTGGTTTTGGCAAAGAGACTTGCATGACGAGATATTATAGGATTGGAAACATGTGTTCCATATGTTTTTGAAGATCTGATCATCAAAATAGGGTAAAGGGATAAAGGTCGCACAGGTATCAGTGTGGTCGTCCAGGTGACTTGCGCGCCATGAAGAGACTTGAGCGCCAATTCCTACGAGGCTTGGGAACCTGCACGCCTATTGCTTTTCAAGATAAGAAAATCCAACTATAGAAAAGGAAAGAGGTTCACGAATGTATTTGGTTTGGCCGCGCAAGTGTCCAGGTGACAGAGGACTTGCGCACTGAGACTTGCGCGCTGAGGGTTGACAAGCAGGTTGTCACGCAGGTGGATCAAATTCCTATAAATACTGGACCACCCCTCCTCATTCTTCAAGGAGTTCATCACATAGAAAAATTGGAGATCTAGTCATGCAGGTGTAGAAGTCGCGTATGTGGTGTGTGGTCGCGCAAGTGGGACTTGTACGCCAATGTTGATGTTGTGCGCCGGTTGTTTGTTACACGCCTAAGGTGGTTTGGGAAGCAAAGGAAGTGTGTCGCCAAGTTTGGAGAACCTTAAGCCTGAATCATGCAAGTGTTGAGAAAGACTTGTGTGCCAGTGTGGACTTGCGCGCCGAAGGCTTGTGCTCCGTCTTTGAGAAGGGTGTCAGGTAAGTTTGATTTCCAACAGTAATTCAGGGCTGCGCGGAAGCTGGGGGATTGCCTGATACCTTCGGTGCGAAGAGAAATTCATCTACGGGTGAAGGTTGTGCTTCAACAGAGAATATACATATAAAGTAAGATTCATTCCTTCATGAAATTTAAGAGACCTACACGTATATAAACTGTGAGTGGATCCTTTCCAGTGCATTGAGTAATGGAAGAAGAAGAAAGTGATCCTCTCCACCAGTAGTGAGCCAGAGAGAGAATAACAGGGAGTGACCCTTGGGAAAGCATTGAGCTGACCCTAAACATTGTAAAGGAAGTGATCCTAGGAATAGAAGTGATATATCCCAAACCTTTGTATCCGCATCTAGTGAAGAATAGTGGAATTTGGTACGACTAGAAACTTTTCGGCATATGCTCCTTGGACATAGCCCAGTGTGGGTGAACCAATAAAAATCTTTGTGTTTGCCTGCTTACTTCCCTGCATTGCATTTAAAGCATCATCATCAGATAAAGAAGAAAATAAGTGATCATAATATTCAAAAAAGTTCAAATAATGTGACCCTTATAATAAAGAGGTCAAGATCTAGAGGGGAAGGAATAACTTTGAAAAAGAATATCCATATCCTGATTCACCCCTCCCCCTCTCAGGGTATATAGGCCCCTATTGGTCGTTACAATTGGTATCAGAGGGAGGATTTCTTTTATCAGATTTGTTTGCATTAACATAGGTTCAGTTGATCTATGTGGTTAAATACTCGGTCTACACTTATCTTGGTTTGCCATTGCATGAAGTCAGGTGATATCCCTCAGTGTAGAAGTGTTTATAGAAAAAGTGTGATTTAACTGAAATAATCAAACAGCTTATTGAAGGATGACATGGATGAATCAGATTGGGAAAATATTGATTTACTAAATAATAATGTTGGTATGAGTGAAGGTCCTGAACATCATTGTAATATTGAAACAACTGATAATGAATAAGTTTTAAGAAGCAGTCCACCAGTAGATGTTGTCAACATGACAAAGAAATTGGATCATAAATTCGATGAAGAAGTTAAATCTAAATATATCTCGATCCATGTATTGGAAATTGAGGTCAAGAAGCTGAAAGGCCTAAATCAAAGGCTTATGGATGTGGATACTAACCTAATGGAGAATAAGGATTCCCAAAGTGAATAACTAAAAAAGATGGCTAAAATGAATGGAAAACAAAAAGCTGATGATTATGACGAGAACCAAAAGTAAAATGATGTTCAGAATATGAAAGCTAGAAATGATGATCTAGAAACACAGTTGTTTGAAAAAGTTCATAAGAATCAAAGGCTACAACAAGAGAGTGAATCTGTCGCTGAATCTGTTTCTCAAGAAAAATTCAAAGTAATAGAGCAAGGTGACATGGTAAAGAAGCTCACACAAGAACTGGAATATGAGAGTTGGAATGGAAAGAATCTCAGAAGAGAACTCAATTAAAAACAAGAATCAAGGGATATAAAGATTAAAAATTTGGAAGAATAACTAGAATCGGGGAAGAAGGAAGTGGAGAAATCCAATGTTAAAGGAATTCCTAAAAGTAAGGATGCCCTACACTTACTATTTGATCATCCTTTGGCAGGTGATGATGAAATGAAAAGAAAATTTGTTATTTCTGAAAAGATCCAAGAAAAAATTATCTCAGCTTAAAGACCATACAGTTTGGGAAAAACCAGTATTGGATTTGATGAATTCCCTTCCATGCATGAATGAAACAGAGGTGTGAATAGTTCCAGAAGTAGATAAAATCTTGTAGGTGCTGGATATAGGCCTAAGAGGACAGTTCCAAGAAGTAGTGATGACATGCGCTATTTCTGCGGGATTCATGTCCACACATCAAGCTTCTGTTTAGAGGCACAAGAATACATCTTAGGCTGTGAAAACAAAAACATTACTAGATCTGAGAAGATGAAAATGTATCATGAGATATCAAAAAGAAGAATCTCTCAGAGAAAAGCATCTGTTAGATTCTATTACTGTGGAAAATGGGACACACCATGAGTATGTGTTAGGAAGCTCAAGATACCCGTGTCATAAATAGAACTCAAGGTGTATGAGTATCTCCACATAGAAATGATGAAACGAGGTATGTCGTTGATGGAAGATGTTTTATATGTTCAGATTATGGGAATTTGGCAAGAAATTGTAGCAAAAAGAATGCAAGAAAGGAAAAGGAACTCGAAAAGGGAATCTTGAGCCCAATGATGCATAATGAGAAATTCTACACTGGGAGACAAAGTGGTAAGGAGAAGAATAGGCTTAGAGCCTTAGGGGAATCACATGGAGCTGAAAGAAAGGTGTATCAATCGCCTCCTTTGTCATACTCAAAACAGCTCTCAAAGAGATAATGTGAACAAACCTTGAAGATTATGGGTAGATCTACTCTAGCTGTGATAAAGAAGAATGAACGTTCAATGGAGGAATCACGACTAGTGAAAAAGAGTGTGGTGACTCAGATATCTATTAAAAGATATATAAATAAAGAATGCATAGAAAAATTTTCAAGTGGTGTGCCACAAAAATAAGTGGAGAAAAGAGGAAGATTCCTACAATCGAGGAAGGAGCTAGGGATGATGACAATAAGAGATATTCCCGCTCAGAGAAGAAATAAAGGGAAATGGAGTTTTGGTGGAACATTAAAGACAGAAATGTGTACTATTGGGTTTAAACCAAAAAAGGTGAGAAAGGATAGGCCTACAGAATCATCATATTAGAAAAAGACTCAACATACAGGTGATGGATGCTTAGTCATATGGATAGAGCAGTTGAAGTTGGTTAGTAAACTAGTGGAAGCCAGTAATGAATGTGATGCTCTATAAGAAAGAATCAAAGGGTTTACCCATCAGGATCAACCACCATCCTCACCTTGAGGATTCCAGAAATACCCCCTCTCCCTATATATATAAATGCTATTAACTGATGCAAAGTGGAGAAGTGATATGCTTCAGAGTTTTAATTGAATCAAATCTGGTAGCAGAGTTGAAGAAGAAAGGGAGCCACATAGCATAATAGGAAGTGATTGTGTTATTAACATTATCTCTTGTTTCCTACAACGAGTTCCATCTCAGTAGGCTTAGATATTTGGTTAATGGCTCAATACCGAGTGGAAGATAAGAATAAAAGAAGCAATGTAAGGAGAATTTTTATCGGTCAAAATAGTGGGACTAACCCCAGGAAGTGTTTCATAACATAGGGGGTGCATCATTTAATAGCAAAATCCGATTCAATATCCTTCAATGCGATAATCGGATGAATAAGCTCAAATTTTTTTAATTTATGGAAGACTTATCGTCAGAGAAGCATCAATAATCATGCATATCATGCTTATCTATTTTGATCTAACAATGTGGTATAAGTTGACTACTTTCAGGATACCAAGAATCAGCGAGTGAAAATCAAAAGCGTGTCAACAAAAATGTGAGAGATGATGTTCAAAGAAATGACGTCAATGAACAAAAACACAGAGAAAAGTTTTTTGCTAAAAGTGAGGATGTGGTAAGGGACTCAGGGAGAGAAAAAGTGGCTGAAGATGATTCATAAGAGAATACTGATGGTGAGTACGAGGAAGTAAAATCATTATCTATAGAAAAGCCAAAGAGTCGAGTTGAAAATGATTGGAAAAATATCATCAGTGGTCAGTGAGCTCCAGGTCAGACAAGAAGAAAGAAATCACTGCAGTAGACATCATTACTATCACTGGTTGTGCCGAAATGCTTTGCTGATGCAGTTGAAGATCAAAACTGGGATCATCCCATGAATGAAGAGCTAAATCAGATTGAGAAGAATCAGACGTGGGAGATTGTTACGAGGCCAGCAGATACGAACGTCATCGGGACTAAATGGTTCTAAACAAAAATATGAATGAATATGGAACAATGGTCTGAAACAATGGATGAAAAGTGTGCAAAGGGTACTCCCAAATAAAGGGTATTAATGTTAATGAGACATTTTCACTAGTTGCAAAGCTGGAGACAATCAGATATTATTTTTGGCCATAGAAGTGCAAATAAAGTTCAAAGTGTTCCTGAAGGATGTCAAATCTGAATTTATAAATGGGGTTATAGATGAAGAGGTGTACATTGAGTAGTCAGATGGTTTTCTCATTCAAGAGGATGTGAACAAGGCTTGTCGGTTGAAGAAGGTGCAATATGGGCTGAAACAAGCACCAAGATAATGGTATTCAATGCTAAATCAATATTTGAAGAATCTAGGTTTCAAATGAAGAATAGTGATGGTGGTTTTTAGA
The DNA here is from genome assembly GCA_963277665.1 of Viscum album. Taxonomy (NCBI): domain Eukaryota; kingdom Viridiplantae; phylum Streptophyta; class Magnoliopsida; order Santalales; family Viscaceae; genus Viscum; species Viscum album. The sequence continues at coordinate 440,725,797 of OY728142.1, forward strand.
AATATTAAAAGAAGGTTATGATGTGATTTGGAATGGAGAATTCCAAAGGAATGAAGACTCTGGTCGCTACCCAGATGAAATTATCCAAAGATGATAATGTTAAGGCAGTTAATATCAGAGAATACTGGAAAATTATTTGATGTTTGATGTACTTGACCGCAACAAGGCCATATATTGTTTTCGCCCCATGCCAAGAAGCGAGATATCAGAGTAATCCCATGGAAAGCCACATGATTTCAGTGAAAATAATACATCGGTATATCAATGCCACTGTGGATTTCGGTCTGATGTATAATGACAAATATAAATCAGTGTTATTGGGTTACACCGATGGATATTGGGCCGGATCAGCAGATGACAAAAAATCAACGTTCGGAGGTGAATTCTATTTTGGTGGATTGTGTATTTCTTGGCATAGAAAGAAGCAAGATTGCGTTTCATTAAGTACCGCAGAAGCTGAGTATATTGTGGCCACTCCATCTTGCACATAGTTATTATGGATGAAGCAGAAACTTGAAGATATGGGAGTGGAAGTGAAGTCTCTAATCGGAATCCAATGTGATAACTCAGGTGCCATAAATCTTAGAAAAAACCCCTTCCATCAATCAAAGATATCGCACATTGAGATAAAGTATCATTTTATCAAGGATAAGGGAATCGTGAAGTTGGAGTATGTGCCTACAAAACTACAGGTTGCAAACATTCTAACAAATTCATTACCCAAGGAAGCTTTTGAAAGACATCAACTGGATCTGGGAGTTTAGTTGACTCCCCGCACATAAAAGAGTGTGGTTACGGAACACTACCCCCTCTCCCTGAGGTATGATGTGTTTTTACCAAATGTGCTGATGTGTTCTCTACTATGTTACAGGCTGCAAAGAAGTGACCTTTGGGTTCGTTGACAATGGGGGAGAAAATAGTGATTGTTCAAGGGGGAGACAGTGTCGAGATTTGATAAATCATGAATGATATAGGGAGAAGCTGACAGGTGGAGCAGCCATATAGGGGGAGTTGAAGCTAGTTGAACGTGATTAGCTAGAACATAGCTTGGACAACACAGGAAATAGGGCTAAATAGGTTTTAAAGCTAAAAAGGGTTGAAGCTGTGAACTGCAAGTGGAGCATTTTAAATTTGATGATGCTAGAAGTGATTGATCAAAGAATATATATCACGACAGCTAAGGATCATGATAAAAGCAAAAGACAGATTTTGGAATGTGGAAAGAATATTTCCAACAATTGGTATCAGTTTGGTAAAAATTAGTATCAGTTTGGTGTCAACAATGGATTTCAGAAATGAAGTGATTCATTGATGAACTATTCATTTTCTCTTGTTTCTCATTCCGATCATTTCTCAGGTGGGCTTAGAGTATGTGTTGAGTAAATCCTTGGCCGCTATGAGAATAATAATGAGGTGAATAGTGGAAAAAGAATCAATGATAAACTTTTTATGGAAGAGTTGTCAAAAAACCCAAAGGGATTGATTTTGGGGAAAAATCCCTTAAGGTATCATTGAAGCATTTTTTGGGTGATTTTTTTAGTTGACAAAGTGGACATATGTGTTGTGATTATTGAAAAAGAAAACTAAGACATAAAAATTTGTTGAAAAAGAGATTTTCATTGTAGAATGTCGAGTTCAAGAGTTGTGGTCAACGATCTATGTTTTATTCAAGAACGTCGACAAAGGAATGGATGATCTGGAGGCGGTACAAAAAGAACAGATACAAGGTGGCACCGTTTTCTAGTGTTTTCCAAATTTTTGGGCCAGAAAATCGACGAAAGGTGAAAAGTGGTTTTATCAAAGAGACTGGCGCGCAGAGGACTTGGAGGATAGGAAACAAGCATTCCATATATTTTGATGATCAGATCATCAAAATATGGTAATGGGATATGGGTCGCGTAGGTATTAGTGTGGTCGTGAAAGTGACTTGCGCGCCGTGAAGAGACTTGAGCACCAATGCCTAGGAGGTTTTTCAATTTGCGCACCTATTGTTTTTCAAGATAAGAAGGTCAAAATATAGCAAAGGAAAGAGGGTCGTGTAGGTATTTGGTTTGGTCATGCAAGTGTCCAGGGGGACAGAGGACTTGCGCACCGAGACTTGCACGTTGAGGGTTGAATTGCGCGCCGTCGTGCAGGTGGATTAAATGCCTATAAATACTGTACCACCCCTCCTCATTCTTCATGGAGTTCAACACATAGAAAAATTATAGCTCTAGTCGGGCAGCTGTAAAAGTGGCACAAGTGGTGTGTGGTCGCGCAAGTGGGACTTGCGCGCCAGTGTTGAGGTTGTGTGTTGGTTGTTTGTTGAGTGACTATGGTTTTTTGGGAAGCAAAGGAAGTGTGTCGTGTAAGTTTGGGGAACCCTAATCTTGAGTCGCGAAAGTGTTGAGAAAGACTTACATGCAAGTGTTGAGGAAGACTTGCGCGCTAGTGTCGACTTGGGTGCTGAAGACTTGTACGCCGCCTTTGAGAAGGGCGCCACATAAGGTTGATTTCTGGCTGAAATTCAGGGCTGCGTGGAAGCTAGGGGATTGCCTGATACCTTCAGTGCAAAGAGAAATTCATCTACGTGTGAAGGTTGAGCTTCAACAGAGTATCTATGTATAAATGAATATGCATTCCTTCATGAAAATGAAGTGACTTACAGGTCTATAAACTATGAGTGGATCCTTTCGAGAGCAGTGATCGAAGAAAGAGGAAGAAGGTGATCCTCTCCACCGGTTGTGATCCATAGAGAGAATAACAGCGAGTGACCCTTGGGAAAGCAGTGAGCTGACCCTAAACATTGTAAAGGCATTGAGCCTAGGAATAGAGATGATATATTCTGAACCATTGTATCCCCATCTAGTGAAGAATAGAGGAATTTGGTATGACCGGAAACTTGTTTGCATATGCTCCTTGGACGTAGCACAGTGAGTGTGAACCAAGTAAAAATCTCTATGTCTGCCTACTTACATCCTTGCATTGCATTTAAAGCATAATCATTAGATAAAGAAGAAAATAAGTGATATTAATATTCACACAAGTGAAAATAAAGTGACCCTTATAATGAAGAGGTCAAGATCCAGTGGGGAAGGAATAACTCTGAAAAATAATATACATACCCTGATTCACCCTCCCTCTTAGGGTATATAGGCCCCGATTGGTCCAAACCATTTGTTTGAAGAAGATAAAATATGATTCCCCATACATTATTGATGGATGTATCCAATTGAGAGGTAATTTATTAATATATATATTCTATTAGGTAAACTATCATTGTAACATCATTTAACATATAATTATGTTTTTTTTATTTTATTTCATAGATATCTTGGGCATTTAAAATCATTAGTGAAAAATAACACTCAATATGAATGGTCTATTTCTAAATTATATTTGTTAGAGGAGTATATTACATTTTTATAGATACCTAGATGATATTTAGAAAACATTAAATTGAGTTGGACGTGCTGACAACACATCGACTCAATCTAAAATACCTGGGAAATCAAAAAACATTCATGTTATTGGTCGATCAATTGGGAGCTGCTCAAATGTTACACTAACAAAAATGGAATTATTATAGTCACATTGATATGTGATCCTAAATAGTGAAATTCAATATCCATTTATTGGAGATTTGAGGATACAAACAAAGAGATGAATGAGAGTTTGATCACTAAATGTGAATATTATAATAAAATATGTTAATAAAGTTCTTGTAAAATAGTTTGCACGATGTGTATGTTCATAAATATTACAATAAATATGGATATTAGGTTAGTAAATATATTTTTCAAATCAAATAATGTATATTAATTTTTTCAGATCATGAATACTAATAATAAAGAGGATTTTTCAGAAGATTTGATACTTCTTACTCAAGGTCCTCTAAAACAAGAAAGAAACTTTGTTGCTTACTACATAAATGAATTCAGATTTCATATAGTTGATTAAGAAGTGGGTCTGAAAACGTAGAATAGTGGTATATTTATGTTTTTTGATGTGGAATACTATGAAAAATTGACTGATATTATAGAATTAATCTACCAAAACCATTTTCCAATTGTTTTATTCAATTGAAATTAGGTGGATATTATCAGGGGTGTTAAAAGAGATTCCTTGCAATTTACTTTTGTTAACTTCTCTCACTTGATGGATGTTGGTGACCATAAACTGCATGATCCTTATATCATATCATCTCAGGAAAAAATGTTATATGATTTTAAATATTTCATTGGTGAAGGTTGGAGTGTAGTTTCTCACATAAAATAAAGAGACATGTATGAAATGAGTGATGAAGTTGAAGATTTGACCTCTGACATTGAATCCCATCAACAGCAAGAGGAATACTTATTTGTTTATCATAAAATTTATAATATTAGACCATCAATAGTTGAATAAGTATATTAAGTAATTATGGATTAGGAAACCGACATAATTTAAGGAGAAAATGATTGTATGTGAAGTTATCCATTCATTTATCAACCACCAATGTCATTTTTGAAGTCATTTATTATCATTATTTTGTATATATTTTTGGTTAGTATTGGGGATATATTATCATTTAAATTTTTTTCTACATGATTTATTCAGAATATATGTTTTGAAGTTTATTTTATTTTTTTAAATGACAGGAATATGAGATTCGAAGAATTATAATTACACTATAGCGTCAAATATTTTTTCTAGATATCGATGAACTCTGGTATCATTTTCATTAGTATAAATATTTCTTCAACAATGTTATCGGTTTAATATATTAAATTATTTATTTATCTTTATTTAATTCATTCACCGAGTTTAGTCCACCAATCATCCCAAACAACAGTCTGGTGGAATGTTTAGAAAATATCTGATGGGAGTTTTGGAAATAAGCCAACCAAAGATGTTGGCACATGAATTCATTTTTCATTTTAATAACTTTTTATCATTTCACTATGTTAATATATATATTTTTTAATATGGATGATCTTTTATTTATACATAAAAATTAAAGAACTATGGGATTTCAATCCCAAACATCCTTACTCAGTCTCTTCAGATGACCCAGTTGGAAAAGTCTTTGGAAAGGAGCATCCTAGTTGAGTGCGTAGAGGGGTTTGGTACTATTACCCTCTGAGGTATTTTACAAGAAAACATGGATTTCATGTGATGATTGGTGGTGAAAATGTAAATAAAAAACATCAAAATCATTTAGTTCACAAACTTTTAATGATTTTATGATTAAATATAAATATACAACATTGTTTAATTTTCAATATAATTTCCTTACAGGTTCTGGAAGGAAAAAGTAGAGATACAGATGGAGAGGGTGATGACCAAAGTTCATCATTGGGTAATGATTAGTTGATAGGGTCTGATCATGTGTCAGTATTTCTAATGTGGGTATTTTTTATCTTTTTCTTACATTTTTTATATGTTCGGCACAATAAGTTCCCTATGTTTGTGTTGTATAACCAAGTGTATATATGTTGTGTTTCAACAAGCTATAGAGATTGAAATTTATATAGGATTGTATATGTTGTTTAGTTTATTTTCTATATTTTAAAAATAATTAAATCTAACTCTTTTATACTACTTTTTTCCACTATAATTTTATTGTGGCGTACTACATATGTTTATACTCAAAGCTACATGGGCTTTGCATGCATGATTTTTTTTATTATACAGAAAACTGGTAAATGGTACCCTTAATGGAACTAATATCTATAGAACATAGATGTATGTTGAGGCTTTGACCATGATTGGTAGTAGACATAATGATCTAGATTTGGGAACTCCTCTTCTTTTCGATTTCAGTTGTTTTTAGATTGTGACCTACATTCCTTCTTCTTTGTTTGGTATGTATTTTACCCTTTTCCTTTCATTGTTATTTATCTATTTCCTTGTGATGTATTTCCTAGAAGATAATAAATTAATGGTTTTACATTGAGAGGTTTTATTTTATTATACCTATGTAGTATTTAATGGAGGTTAGTATGTGTGATTTTTCATGTACAATAGGATAAAGCCTCCAATTTTAGTGATATTTTTACTTTTTTCTTGTCGCTGCAACTTCAACTATTGTGGGTGAACATGCGGTGTCATGTTAATTTTATTTTGTTCCATTTAGGGTCCCTATAGGTAATTTCATGACACAAAACCCCTTTGTTTTATCCAAAACTGTATTATCTATCTAACACCAACAATTAAAAGAAAGACTATACCCTTTTCCAAATCTCACATCACGAACCAGTCCTCCAAAACCAGGATTGTTTTATGTCATCTATAACCAAAATAAGTTCCAATATCACATTTCCATACAATGATTTCACAAGACAATAAAATATAAGATAACCCATATTAATCAAACCCTATGTTCGATTAGTATCCTCTGTTTTTTACCTTCATGGTTATAGATCAATCTTGATGTATTAGGTGATCTATGATTTTGGATATTTTTGGGCTATTTATATATGGACCCTTTTTGAGTTCTATCTTGTTGGTATTTGATAAGCTATGGGGTTGTAATTGTGTAACTCAAAATATATGGATTCTAGTTTTTCTATCAATAATGAGCCACCTAAGTTGTTTTTCCTGATTTCATTGAAGAGTGGGATCTGTGTTGTATATACTAGGATTTTATAGAGTATTTACCCATTAGATAAATCCAAGTTAGTTTTGATCCTCACTTTTGGATGTTTAGATAATTTATGGATATTTGGTGTGATTTTTATTTTGGGTATTCATTTCTTATTCATTTTGAATCATTAATGACCCTTTTGTTGAAAATGGTATTCAGGATTGATTCTTTTATATAAAGAATTATTTATTTATTTGTAAAATAATTTATCATGTTTTTAGTTTTGGTTGATTAGTTGTAACATGTAAAGCCTCATTTTAATGGAGTTTTGTTGATTATTTATATCTTGTTTTAAATGTATTAAATATATTTCATCCCATGGAAATGTGTTGTGTAATCATTTAAAGAGTCAATGTATAATCATTGAGAAATGTATTTAGAAATGTATTGATTCATTCAATGTATTGAGAAATGTATTATTGTATCTTTCTATGTGTTGATTCTTTCCATGTTTTTATATATTATTTATTATTTTATTGTTATGTGTCTTGTTTGATTATTTCATTGTTTTGAGAAATTTATTATTCTGTTCAATTAGTTTTTTTCCTTTTTTAATATTTTGATTCATTACGTTTTGGTGGGAATCAATGTATGTCGATTCTTTAGTTTTAACATGTTCTGTTTTCCTTGTATGTTGATGATATATTTGATGATATGGTAAAAAATTTAGTTCACTCTTGTGTAGTTCTGGTGGAAATTTCTTGGGTTATAGAACATGCATCTGGTTTTTTTAAATGTATGAGATAGCAGTGGTTTAAACCTCCACTGTATGTAGGATTTTTCTACTTAGTGGTTTAAACCACTAATATATTACAGAATTATTTTAAGGTGGTGGTTTAAATCGACTCTAAATATAAAATATATTACTCAGTGGTAGTTTAATCCATATTAGTGGTAGTTTTATTGGGTAAAAATGTATAGACCGTACTGGTGGTAAGAAAACACTGCTAGATCCCAGTAATTATTTTTAAACAAAAAATGTTGCTAAAACTAAGAAAACTGATGCGAAATCTGAATTATATGATAGTTTCTAGAAACATCTTCTAAATGGAAGAAACTGCAACATGTTGATTGTCAACTCCAATATTAGTATCCATTTTTTAAACTCTCACAAAACCGAATATCTATTGTTTAAATGTCCATAGGTTTCTCATTTTGTTGTAGTGAATTTGGTATCAAGGGTTACTTGATGTTGGTAATAATGAAAATATATGGTGTAGATGACATTATGAAGGAGTAATTGATTACATACATTTATTTTATATTATATTTGATCGTATAATTCTCCCCAGATCCAATATTGTCTCACAAGTAATTTTCAGAGAATGAAAAATCCAATGAATTGGTTAATGTAGTCACTTCCCTTGAAAAACTAGACAAGGATATGTTTCAGGTTGAACTGAGATGGCATAATATGTCTCCTGGTCCACTCCTCTATAAGAAATGATGTTCATTCCTAACTACCTTGGGCTGAAGAAAATCACCAGTCTATCACAAGGTAACAAATAGGAATGGTTTCAACTTCATCAAATCCAAGGTAAAAACTTGTTCCAATAAAAAACCCTTCATTATTTCATTATAAATTATATCACCATGCTCAGAATGAAATAGTAGACCTAAAATAAAATATTACCATATATTTCATAGTGATAAAATTAAGTGAAAATACATTCAAAACATTTTACAAATAATTGATTGCATTTTTAAAAAATATTGTACATTTATAAAAATATGGAAATAAAAAATAAATTGAAAGGAAAATAGGTTTCCAAATATGTCGATAAAAAACATGACTAGAAATAGGTTAGACCAAAACTGAACATCTACATGTAATTCTCAACTAACTACCATATGAAAAAAAACTTCCTAATTAAATTTTGAATGAAGAAACATTAAATACAAAACCCGGGAACTTGTATAAAATATGATAGTTGTATACCCATTATACTGAGTATATAGGTGGTGAACCATAGACAAATGGTTTACCACAAAGTGTTTATTGGATTTTTGTTCTATAGTTGAACCAAATCAAATCATATGATCAAATAACAAATAATGTTTTTAATTTACATTATAAAATATAGATAAAAAATGTAAATCCCTTTATCAATTATTAAAAAAAATTAGAAAAAATTCCACAAAGAGGAATTACCAATGTGATGTAGTTTACAAAAAATCCAACTACATAACATTTTGAAAATAAACCCATGTGAATTTAAAAAATATAGGCAATTTAAACTATTTTTTTAATATTGAAAATAACTTTTTGAAAAAAGAAACGCATGGTTTAAAAATGATTGAAAATTATATATATTATAGAAATCGAGTATGTAAAACAAATACCTCTCACTATTTATCAAACTATCCCTAAAGTGTCTGATTTCTCCTACCATGGAACTATAAAAGTCTCAAAATTTTCTAACATAGTTTCCCAAACCATTAATATATTGTAAGATCACAATTTTTGAAGACTACAAAGGGAAAATGGTTTCAATGAATTTTTTTTCCAAATCCATCAACTATATTTTGAAGCCGTGATAACTAAACATAAACAAAAAAATTAAAACCTAGGATAAATTAATACAAATGAATAAATATATCATAAAACGAAGGGGAAGATATTCGAATTTTTTGTTCTCATCATTCACCCCCTCATACAACATTATAAACCTAAAAACTCTACTCCAAAACATTATCTATAACTTATGTCATGTAGAATTTATGGATTAACTCGCCAATGAGAATGATATATCCAATACCATGACTCCCAAAGAAAAATTCTAAGACAAGAGACTCAAGGATCCCACCCCAAAAAATAAAACACAAACCTATGACATTATCACCATCAAAGAATCAAAAATATTTTGGATCTTTTGTAAAAATAATGAACTTTAGGGATATATAATTTCATGGCCTACATTGAATTCAATAACAACAGAAAATTTAGCTACCAAACCACGTAAGTGATTTATGATCCTTGAACTAGAAAAAAAAGACTAATCAACACTAATTCCTCCAACATATATAATGTTGCACAAGCTATAATAAATTACATCTCCCAATTAAACATCCTGATAGAAATCATGAAAAAATAATGGAAACACATGGAGACAATCATTGGGAGTCCATACTGTTTGTAATTTAGATAAAATGGTGAAACAATACAAGAAAAATTCCCAATGAATGGTCTTTTTAAAACATTAATGACATGTAACCATGAGATACTGGTTTAGAAAACTTTGAGAGCACACAACCACAACAATATCACCAACATGCTAACATGAACATTCCTCAATATAGATTGACACAACATTATATTTAGGTTGCGAACTATACAAGGAATAACTTTGTGAAATGAACATTTAATGACCAATCTAAATGATTCCAAAAATTCCTCTTCTTAGTATCTATCATGATATATGGTAAAAAAATCTCCTTATTACCCCAACTCATACAAAGTCATTCCCATGTCATCCATCCATAATACCTCAAACAATGGTCCACAACATTAACAGTGAGTAATTTAAGAAATTTAATGTGGCATAAACAAATCCATTGATAATAGAAGAAGTCAAAATATTATTCATTAATCACTACTAAATAAAATGGATGCCCAAAGGGAGATGAACCAAGGACATATAATATATAACATACAAAAGAGGATGTTCTCGGAACCAGAAGACAACTTATAAAATTATAGGTGGAAGAGATATAACATATCATCACTGGGATTGAATAATTGTATATGAAATCTCTTCCATTTAAGTTATGTTTGGCTTATAGTACATTTATTGAGTTCTAAGATAAACACATTAATTATCAGTTACTAGAGCTATTGGGCATGAATGCCTAACATGCTTAGACATGTAACACCCCATGATTTGATGATATATATTCTATTAAATTTGATTGATGTCTTGTGTTGTATGCTACAAAATTATTATATTGTGAGATATTCAACACATTATTATCTTTCAGTATACACTAAAATATACATGGCTTGCGTTTCATACAATTTCATGTTCATTTGATATAATTTACTTCATGCAATAATGAGTATAGTTTTTTTTTCAATGTATAAATGAAATATGTTTTAATTATTTTATATAAAACACCGAAGGAATCTTGTTCTATACTCAACATTGACTTGTATCATGTTACACGCAAGAGTGGCCTTCCTCGATTGCTTGTGTTGTACATGATAACGAGTTTCACAAAACAATGATATATTATTAAAATATTATTTTTTAATGGGATATAAATTAGCCGTTATAAATATTATTAACCAAATTTTGAATTTTATAACATTATCATTCATCTTACACATTTTATATAACATGTTATAATAGAAAAATGAATGTTTCGAATAAAATGAGTATTTTCTAAAAAAATGCAGTTTTACCATCTTTTGATGGAGAACCCATTTTAAATCTAGTTTTTGACACTTTTATAAGTTCAATTTGACAAAATTAACTTCTTATTTTGAGTAGGGAAATAAAAATTTAGTTTTCTTGAAATTATTCTATTTTTATGATAAAATTAAAATTTTAATGAAATGTTAAAAATACTACATTTTAATTCAATACATCCATTTCACCTAATTTATGTATATAGTTAATTTATAATTTTAATTTGTTTTGAAGTGTAATTGGATAATATTTTTTTTATTTAATCTAATGTTGGTCATTGTATACAATTTCACTTTTAAATTGGACATTAACACATGTTAATCTTTTGATAGTTATTACTTCTTAATAACAATATTTTTGGTTTTGACGGTGGGGATAAAGTTTAAATTAATTAATGCATCAACTATATTATGAATTTGGAAAAATGTATTCCAAATTAGGAATCATAAGGTTATAATTGTGTAAATTTATTCCTTTAGTTTTGGACATTATGAATCGTAACTTTTGTAATTATATTAATTACCAGGGTTAACATATTAATCTGGTAAATATGGGTAAAAAATATTATAATAAAATTAAAATTCCCTAACACAAGTCCTAATCCTATTGGATGAGATATTTCTGACCATGGGAATCCTTAGGTCGATTTGGGGACCACATGGATTCACATGAATGTGAAACATTCAATTTATAAGATTTAATTTAATGTAATTTAGGCTTGCTGAGTTCATCCCTGTATTACCTATTTCATGATTTTCTTTTTATTTTATCATCATTCTTGAATAAATCTATGATTAGACCTCAAATTTTAATTTAACGTAATGATAACTATAACCTAAATATATATCTTTTACTAAATCAATTTTAATATAGGTTATATAACTAATCATTAAGTATATAAATTGTAATTAGAAAGATAAAGAGGTTTAATACACCTCGGTATTGTATTTATAATTTTCAGACATTAGATAAATATATTTATTTATGACACGATTATGATGTAATGATTACCTCCTTAATAAAAGATACAGAAAAATTAATAAATATTAAAAAAAATTAATTTGAATATTTTGATGTCATCCACTAATTTTGGGGATGAAATTGACATATTAGGGACGAGGTAAAGAATTTGGTTCTAAGTAATAGAGTTTTTTATAATTTTTAAAAAAATTCAAGGATTAATAGTTTCTAAAATGGACATAATTCATAACTTAAAACACAAAATATTTTATTAAATGATATTAAATTCAAAAAATATATGACTTGGCCAAATTGTTAATACAAGTATAAATATGTCATAAAAACTTTTTTATGCGTTCTATAACCTAATATGGTAAATAAAATAACCCACAATATGAAAAAAACATGATATTATGGTAATATTAAAAATGGTAAAATAAGGGTAAAAGGAAAAAGATAAGGATAAATAAATATTCAAAATTTTCAAACAATTATTGGATGATGGGTATTCGAATAAACATCATATTATCTTAGAGTTTAGTAATGTTAGGTCCATTTTGAATTGAAATTTTATTTATAATAAATTAAATTTTTGGAAATTTCCTAAAGTGGCCCTCTCCTATCTTATAAAAGGGAACCTTCTCCCTCTCCTCTTCACTCCATTTTGAGCATTCAATCTCATCCAAACCCTACCTAGTTCTTTTATCAACTTATCTAGTTAAATTTTAGAGGTTTTGGTCTTCTTAAAACACCATCTATAGTTTCCAAAGAGAAAATTTAAAGGAGGCAAGTTGAGAAAGAGGAATTTTGGACACATACATAAGAAATTAGACCTAAGGTAAGGGATAATTTTGTAATATCTTTTTTATCAAAGATTCCTATACGTATGTATTTACTAGGGATATATTTATCATCAATACCCATGTTTTCTAAAAAAGTTTTCATAAAATTTTTAAAATTATTCCATATATTTTTAAAGTCATTTTAACCTTTTTGTAATTTTATTACAAGGTATACAAGTATTATTTCTTTAGTTTACCATATGAGTTATTTTTTTTGAATTTTCTAGAAAATGCACAAGTAGAATATTTTTTTATCTTATTCGAAATGAATGGATTTTACAGTTTCATGATCCCTAATTTCAATAAATATTCCTATAATTTATTTCATGTTTATTTTCAACAAAATTATTTTCTTTTAAAAATGAGTGACATTTTGAGAAAAGAAAATGTTATTTAAGAAGAAAGGATATTTTCCTCAAGAACTAATTTTAAGTGTTTTATCAAAATTATTTTCCAACTAATATGACATAGGGTAATGTTTCTAACCCTATTAATTCTTATATTGGATTACTTTGATAATGTAAATATTTTTATGATGTCCATTTATCTTATATGGATTATGTTATGATGGAGTGATGTTTATGAATACCATTTTATTACATGGGTTATTGTATGATGAATGATTTCTGTTTTTTGTGGCATACATAAGAATGATTTTAATTATGAGATGTGTGGGACCTATATCTACCTCCAATGCATTGGGTAAAGATTGTTATATCTCATGAGATAGACATAGATGGAATGACATGTAAATATGGTTTAGTGATAAAGGGATAGAATGGTAAGTAAACATTATTCAGTAATGGTATTCATCCACTATAATAGTCTTGGTTGGAATGCCTTGGCTAATATGGAAATCATATTATGTGACTATTAGTTTTCCACAATTACACGCTTTATGCTAAATATATTCAATCATGGTTATTGTTTCTTTATAATCTATGCCTTACGTACTACCAATATTTATTTCATGACTCAAGATTAATATGTCTACGCATTATGTTCATGTTAGTACATTCAAATGTATATGGATTGTCTTATTATCTCCATGTTTACCCTTACTGAGAATTTGAGATCACCCTTTTTATGTTTTTTTCCCCATGATATAATGAAATGTTATAGTTATGAAAAATGGGGAAGTTCAATTTTGGGTGATGTTGAAGATCTTTCACCCTAATAAGGAGATAATGTTCTGAGTTTCAAAATACAATTAACTAATATTGTCATTGGGCGTCGTTTTTTTCATGTTATTATTATTTTTAAATCGTAATGCAATACCTATGTATGTCAAGATAGGGTCTCTATAGTTGGCATCAGAGTGATGGATTCGTTAAAAATTGGAAACTAGGATGCAAAAACATTTTTGAGATCCCTAGATATATTTCTATGGTATGTCAAGGGATGTCCCTAAGGGTAAGTATAAGTATAGGATAAAGTTCTAAAATATTTGTTATAATCATGAATAAACTAGAATTAAACCTAATATGTTATAGATTTAATTTACTCCCCCTAGACTATGTGGTTTTCCTAGTGTGATTTTTCCTCTAATAATATTCATTTTGGGTTTTAGAAGATGGATAGTACCCAAAGGAACCGTGTAAATGATCAATAAACTGGTCAATGCAATGATTGTCCTGCTGAATAACCCAATTTTATGGGAGATGTACTAAAAAATCAAATTTATATACTTATAGAAGATTGAATAATTATGGACTCCCAAATAAGTAGAGAAGGGGAAAACACTCTATTGAACCATTCATGATGCAGCATCCACCTTCTTTCAGTAGGTATTATGATCCACATGTTTCTAAACAATGGATCAATACCATTAAGATGATATTTTCAATCCTTCACAATTCGCAACATGAAAATGTGATTTTGGTTTTCTATCATTTAGAAGGTAAAGAAGACCAGTGGTACACACTAAGTAAGAATACAAGGACGGTAGAGGAAATTGAATCCATGGAATGGGTCGAGTCCATGAACTTATTTTTCAATATGTACTTCCCTTGTATTCATTGAACATAGGTGGAAACGGAGTTCCATGAGCATAATAAAAAAGATAATGGATCAATTGTTGCTTACAAGGCGAATTTTACAAGACTTTCAAGGTATGCTTCTAGAATTATCAACCAACCTAAATGTAAAGTTAATCAAATATTTAGTGGATTAAAACCAAGTATTATAAATGCATTAGTTTTTAGTAGACTTCAGTAGATTTGAAAATATTGTGTGTTGTGATATCAAGGTAGAAATGGAAGTTTCTGTCACATATCCATATCATGGTTTTAATAAGAAATTAATGATGGAGTTTAAGGGAAAATTTAAAAACCATGGTGAAAGAAGATAAATGTTTCCTTATGATCAAAGTGTTCAAAGAAGCATGGTGTAGATTGTGTTAAAGTGACTTGAAAATGTTTCAAATTTGGAAAATAAGTTCATCGAGCAATTTAGTGCAGAAGTAATGGAATAAAGGTTGTTAATGATGTGAATGGAGAAAAGGCTACAGAGAAAGAACCACTAGCACTTCAGTACTATAACTTAAAATAAATTAGGCATTATTCTAACCAATTCCCTAATCTAAGGGTTAATGATGGTCGACATAAAAATCATGTTAAGGAAAAATACAAAGGGAAGTCGCATGTGATCAATATTAGAGATGTTGAGTCTGAAAATCAAGTAGTGGAATGATTAAGTGTTAATGTAATGTGATTTCAAAATAGTGTTGTCGAATCTCATTTATAGTATTATGGAATATTGGGATATCTATTTATTGGTATATTATAATTTTACAAAATTATATTGTACCAGCAACCTTAAAAATAGATTTAAATATTTATTGAAAAAAATATGATATGTGTATAAAGAAGGGATAAGGGGAAAATAATATGATTAATAGTATTAGGATCCCATGACTGATAAAACGAAAAAAATGATATCATGGTTTGAGTATATAGAATTTTTGCAATATTTGGTTTTTGGAAACAGTTGATTTTGATATAATTCATGTTGTCATTAAGGTTATATGGTGGATTATGTTATTATCATATTTCAAGAGAATACATGATTAAGGTATCTAGATATTTGGAATGTGACAACGAATAACTACAAAATAAGATATGGGAGACAAAGGTTAAGTCAATTTAGTTCTCCTCCTTATAATGTTTTATAATTTAGTTTTGGAAATATTATTATGTCATCCATTTATAGATAGTATAATTTATATTATGATAGTTGTTTTTTAGATATATGTATTATCTGACTATAGGTAGACAAATTAATATTTAATAATATGTTCTATCCTATTTGTTCATATAGATGAAATGACCCATCATTCTATCGTTTGATCTAATAACACTTAATTAATGACAAATTCAACTACATTTAATTAAATAAAAGATGAAATGGAAATTTTTCAGGGAAATACCAGTAGTGATATTGCACTGAAATCAAGTAAATATTTATCCTTATGAAAAAAATTATTCAAAATTAAGAAATTGATACGGAAAAAAATGTTATCCTAGAACCCACTTATCTGATGAATCATTTGGTCTCTTAAAGCATCAAAGATTTATGGCTTTCTTGTAGTTAAATTTCTCCAAACCTAATTATTTATTATTATCCATCAAAACAAGATGGATAGATTTATCCTCTATATCCATGTTTTCACTTCTCACCTATGTTATCATATGTGGATACCCAGTGATGAGTTACTTTGGGTAGCCATTATATTTACACCTTTCCATTTTAAAATGATGTATTATTATCCCTTTTTACGTTGTGGGATTCCATGAAAGAAACATTGAAGTAGAAACCCATTTATTACATAGATGAATTTCTTGGGAAAATTTCCTTTTAAGGGCGGTAGAATGTGACACCCAGAGATTTTATGAGATTGATTATTTTTAATTTGATTGATATCTTGTGTTGTACGCTACACCAATTTCAGCTTGCAATGTACACAACACCACATTAGTTTGGAGTATACACAACAATATACTAGGCTTGTGTTGAACATAATTTCTTCTTCTTTTGATAGAATTAATTTCACACAACACTGAGTATAGATTTTGTTCCATGTAAAAACAGACTATGTTTCTGTTATTTTATACACAACACCAAAGGGATATTTCTCTACATGCAATACTGACTTGGCTTGAGTTACATGCAAGAGTGACCTTCCTCGATAGCTTGGATTGTATGCGATACTGAGATTCACTAAACAATGATATTTTATAAAAATAATTTTATTTAATGTGATGTAAACTAGATGTTATGAATATTTTTAACCACATTTTGAATTTTATATCATCAGCATTCATGTTACACATTTTATAGAACATGGTATGTGATCGAAATGATTTTTTAGATAAAATAAGTATTTTAAAACATTATAGTTTTGCCACCTTTTGATAGAGAACCCATTTTAAATTAATTTTTGACTCATTTATTAGTTCAAGTTGAAAAGAATTTCCTATTTTTAATTTGGACATAAAAATTTACATTTTTTCAAATTTTGGTATTTTAGTGACAAAATTCAAACAATAATGTATAGTGAAAAATAATGCAATTTAATTCCAAACTACATTTTCATCATATTTATTTAGTTAGCTGTTTTTTCTTTTCAATTATTTTTAAATTGTAATTGAATTATATTTTCATCATTTAATCCAATTTTGTTCATTGGAATAAATTTTACTTTTATATTGGACATAAACTGATGTCAATCTTTTAATAGTTATTATTTATTTAAAACCATATTTTTTGTTTTAAAAATGGGAGTTAAATTTAAATTAATTACTGAAAATTTTGTATATTGAATTTGGAAAAATGGATTCTATATTTGTAATTAGAATGTTCAAATTGTGTAAATAGGTACCTTTTATTTTTGGATGTTATGAATATTAACTTCCGTAATTATTTTATTTACCATGGTTAAACGGTAAACCTGCTAAATTGAGGTAATAAATAATATTATAGAAATATTAAATTACTCGAACACATGTCATAATCCTATTGGATGAGATATTTCTGGCCATGGGAATCCTTTGGTTGATTTTTGGACCCATGGATTCATATGGATGTGAAAATGACAATTTATAAGAATTAATTTATAGTAATGTTAAATATATCGAAATATATATCTTTTATTAAATAAATTTTAATAGAGGGTTATATAACATATCTCTATGTATATAAAAATTAATTACAAATATAAATTATTTCCTACATCATGGTATTTTGTTTATAATTTTTAGACATTATATTAATATATTTATTTATGACACAATTATGATGCATTGATTACCTCAATATTGAAAGATTCAAATAAATGAGTTTAAAAATATTTAATTAAATTTAATTTCAACATTTTGAAGTCATACAAGAATTTTTTGAATGAAATTGACATATTAATGATGAGTTAATTTCAACTTTTTATAATTAATAAGGTTTTTCACAATTTATAAAAAACAACTGTGAATTGTGTCCAAAATTGACACAATTGATAACTCAAAACATAAAATAGTTTATTAAATGATATTAATTTCCTAAAAATATATGATTCATCCAAATGGTTAATATTAGTCCAAATATGTCTTCAATAAATCTCTTGTGGGTCTTTTGAAATTATATGGTAATTTTATTAACCAACAATGAGTAAATAACATGATATAACAATAATATTAATGATGGTAATGTAAGGGTAAAACCAAAAGAATAAGGATAAAAAAGTATTCCAAACATGTCAAATAATTATTAGATGATGGTTATTTAATCCAAAATCATCTTATATTATAATTATATATGTTTTGACAATTCTACATTGAAATGGAATTTATAATAAATTAATAGTTTAGAACTTTCTTGATGTGGAACTCTCCTCTCATAGAAAAGGGCACCTCCTTCCTCTCCACTTCTGTTTATTTTTAGCCTTCAAGCTCGGCCAAGCCCTAACTAGTTCCCTTCTCAACTTCCTTAGTTATATTCTAGAGGTAATTTTCTTCTCAAAAGACCAACTCTACTGCCCTGAGATGAAATTTAAAGGATGTGCATCATAGAAGAGTAGTTTATGACACATACAGAATAAATCATACCAATGGTATGGAATAATTTTTCAATATCATTTTTATTTGTGATTGCCTATACCTCAGTATTAACTAGGGTTATATTTTTTCCATGTCAATATTTTCTAAAAATGTTTTCATAAAATGTTTACTATTCTTCCTTGTATGTTAATAGTCTTTTTAACAATTTTTGACATTTACTATATTGTATGTAAGGAATATTTCTTTTATTTACCATACAAGTTACTTTTTTTGAGTTTTCCAGCAAAAGTACATGGTGAATATATTTCTTAACTTATACGACATGAATTGATTTTAAAGTTTCATGACACCTTATTTAGAAAAAATATTCATTTACTTTATTCCAAATATATTTTCACCAAAATTATTTTCTTCTATAGTTGTGCATCATTTTGAGAAAACAAAATGTTTTTTATGAGGAAAGTATATTTTCATCAAAAACTAAGTTCAAGTGTTTTATCAAAAAAAAATTCCATCTAATATGACATAGGGTAATGTTTGTATCCCAATTATTACATTTATTTGATTATTTCTATGATTGAATTATTTTTATGAGGTTTTTTTATCTTATATGAAATTTGTTATGATGGAATGATGTTTAGGAATCCAATTTTATAACATGGGTTATTTTATGATGAATGATTTATGTTTTTGTGGATCACATAATAATGGGTTCATTATGAGTTGGTTGGGATCTATATCTCCCTCAAATGCATTGATAATACATTTATATCTCATGAGATAGACATCGGGGAATAGAAAGTAAATCCAGTTTAGTAATACCAGACTTGAATGACATGTAATCCAAATTCAGTAATGGACTTGGTCTACTGTTATGGTCTTGGATGAAATGACTTGTATCATATGGAAATCTTATTATGTGCTTATTATTTTTACACAGTTACATGTTTTATGCCAATGGTATTCTAAAATGGAATATGTTCCTTTATGATCTATACCTTACGTACTGTGAAGATTTATTTCATGACTCATATTTTAATGTTTAAACGTTATGTTCATCTTTTTACAATAAAATGTATATTGTTTGTTTTATATTCTCCATTTTACCCTTTCTAAGAATTTGACCTCACCCTTTTTATGTTTTATTTTCCCCAAGATATAAATAAAGGTTTTATTAGGTAAAACAAAATAGGAAGATCTTTATGGGAGATGATGAAGATCATTCCCCATTAATTCATTAAACCTAATATTACACTATCAGATCACCCCAATGGATAGACAAAAACTGGATCACGTTCCCAAATCTAGCATCCTTGAGTTAAAACTATTGAATAGAATAATTCATGAAAAATATTTATTGAAATATTTGAATGAGTGGGCTTGATTAGAGTACTTCCACCAATTGAAAACAAATCATCTTATAAAGCAGTGGTGTACCTCATATTAGCGTATTCTAGGGTTGTTAGAGACTTGATGATATATTTTATATATTATATCCAATTAATTTCTTCATATTCTACCTAATCACCATTTCACATTGAAATATTATAATTCATAATTTATTGAACATTTTTTAAAAGTTGCGAAGAATTATGGCTTTTCACTCCATCATGATTTTTGGTAGAGTTTGAGGCAAGAATGGAGGTTTCTAGATCACATAGAAGACTAATAAATAGATAAACCTCAGGAAATGAAGTAACTATTTTAGTTTTATCATTATAATCCATAAAAAATGACAACAAATATCAAATCCCCTCAAATCCCATCATAAATTATAAATAGAATAAATCAAATAAAGCACGATAACGAATCACCCTTTGAATATTTTTAGGTGAAAACCATCCAGATGTGTATTTTTATAGAGTTAAAAAATGTTTCCAAAAAATAAATTAATGACACAAAAACATTTTTTTAAAATGAACACTAATTCCAAATTTTCAATAATTCCTTTTATCCATGTCTAGACCACTTTAAAAATTATAAAAAATATCCAGTCAAAGAAACAGAAATAAGACTCATGAAACGCATGAGAAGCTAAAAGAATCAAAGGATGGAGAATAAAGAAAATACCCACTTTTTCCACAGTCAAAAAAATTCTCACATGGTTTGTTAGATTCTTTAGTAACCATGTAAGTTCCACTATAAGTATCCAAAATAGTTTTTGTTGGTTTAACAATGTTTGATAGAATGAGTTCCTTTTTCATTCACCATGGGGATTTCATCTAATTTCAATATAAAATAATTTTTTTACCAAGCCGTCTTCTATGGTCATTCTACAACTCAATATAACAATACACTACATAAAAATATCAAATGAAAATCCCACCATAAAGCCACAAATATTAACAATACTACTAACCAACCATGGAATCCGGACATCTAACATAATAAAGATCTGTCCAAGCACTCCCCCCACATGAAACAATCAATAACCAAATGTCCCAACACCAATTTTCCAATATTCATATGTAAGAAGCGGTATTTGATATGATTTTAAAGAAAAAAAACCAAGTATGGCTTAACAAATCACTACATTTTCTCCAATACAATGATTGTGGTGTGTTCTTAATAACCCTGTGTAGGTGTAAAACATTAGGGTATCAAAAGATACCATGTGAGACTCGTCTCAACCTCACAAAAAATAGGTCAAAATAGGATCTTTATATAGGATCTATTTAAATTATAATACCATTGTAAGAATTAAATAGTGGAATAAAAACATAATCCAACTACAAAATACATATATTTAAATATATGTTAATATATTTTATAATAATATTCTATATAACTTAAATTATTTCTTACAAATAATTTGAATTTCAAAAACTAGAAATATATAACTAAACTAAAGAGAATGTATGTGGGATATGATGTTGATACACTACAAGATCTAAAACTGGAAAAATAAAAATTAGCTATCAATACAAAAAATCTCAATGGGACTATCAGGTATCCACCATAACCAGAACAACACATACATCACAAGAAAGAGTGATATAAAACAAATTTTTAAAACATATATCATTAACACATTGAAAATATAAATTTCGTATAACTACTAAAATATGTATATATGTTCGGATCCCTAGCCTTGTAGTATACCACTATAGGTCCATTACATTCGATTTATACAATGAAAACAAGTCTTATAGTTTGAAAATATTAAAAATGTATGTTTTTAATTTCCATTATAAAAAAATGAAATAAACTCATAAACATTTTATATTTCATAAAAATCCCTTATTTATAAATCTTTCCTCATAGATAATTTTACAAGATGATTTAAATAACAAAAAAACCCAACGACATACCTTCGTAAAATAATCGTACAGAATTTTATGAAAAGATGAAAGTAAATCATATTCATTCAACATAAAACACACTACATTGATAACATACCATCACATGGGTTAAATATATATTTTCAAAGTAAAACACTATACATGGGTAACACTTCTAATAAACACCTCTTTTTAATAACGCGTCGTTAAATTTTTAAGAATACATTTCAATCGGAGAATTTCACAAGGCCGGTGTTTTTATACAAATATTTTTTTTACTTTTTTTAAAAACAACATGAATACATCACATGATTATAAATTGGGGTAAATAATATATTAAAATTCACAATGATTCATAATCAAATTAAAGTATGAAAAATGAACATGATTTCCATAATAATTCTCAAGCCTGATTAACTAAAAACTTAAAATCAGTTTATGAAAAAATATCAACTCACATTCAAATATATATCAAAAGGAAAGAACCTATTAAAAATAGAATGAAAAAAAAAAGAATAAGTACTCATATAATGAGTAAATGACATGAGAAGTTGGGACACAATAGAGAATGTTAATAGTCATATCACTCAACCCATGAATTACTTTTAACATGTTTTGATAGTGATAACCCATAGATAGGTCCTAACATTCAACTAGGGACTTCTATCAAGTGAGTAACTCTTAAATTTCATATCCATCATCCCTTGACATTCCAATACGTATTATAGTGGTCCTAAATATATAGATAATGGAGGTAGACCACATTAACACAAATCCAATTCCAATTGAAACACATATTACAAAGGATACATATTACATTAATCATATATATCCACTCTAGACCACACCACCTTCAACAATTCTCCCAAACCCAAATGCAAATTCCAAAAATCACAATTCAAATAACAATCACAAAATTAATCGAATTAAAAGAGATGGATTGTAAATTTGACACATATTTTTAAAATAAAGGAACTAATTAAAATGAGTAATACCCCATTTTTTAAAAATTTACACTTCACATAATTAAACCAAATTAGTTCAAAAAATCATCATTCAATTGTTTTTTTGTCCCAAAGTATTAAAATAAATCTATCTAACACATTTATTTCATAAAAACATTTAAAATAAAATTTCTACTAAACTAATAACTTGGCTAATACATTCGAAAAAAACAAAAAAAACAATGGAAACCCATTGATCATAAATCAAGGTACCATGTACATAAATAATTTGGTTCAATATGAATTATTAAACATCGTGAAATTAGGGATTGATTATTGAATGCAATCATAATAGAAACACCTACCTCTAGTGGGGGAGAAATTTCACGTATGACATAAAATAAAAGAATAATACATTAGTTCTAGATCACAACCATTAAAAACAAAAACCCAAATTTTATCAAAATATTTTTTATTAAAATAATCCCAAATAACTACTAGGGATATTTTAAAGAGTTGAAATTAGAAGAAACTAAGATGACAGGGAAGGAGTTGCCCTTACCTCTTGATCTAAATATTGGAACTCTGTGAAACCACTCCAAATTCACTTAGAGATGTTTTGAATTGGAAATAAGGTATGGGATAGTTTTATATGGGGTATATTCAGGTAGATGAAATAATTAGAATGGGGTAGAGTTAGGATTATAACATAATTAGAATGGATTAAAAATTAATACAATAAAATCACTTATATAGGTTTTGTGGATGTCTCTCATGGTTTAACAAAAAATTTCTAAACCATGTGGCTGTTTCTATTCAGAACCCTATAGGTCCTAAGGTTTTATCACTTGGTTTTCATATCCATGTATAAACAATGTGATCTATTTTTAACCATACTGCAGATGATCCATGATTTTAACATTGTGGTTTTCCAAACGATGTTCCTAAACATTTATCCCTATAGACTCTCAAAATTCACAAAATTTCCCACCCCAGGAACAGTGAAACCAAGAGTCAAATTAACCTAACAAAAAAGTATGATGTTGATATTTTGTGGTGTCAAGGGAATATTTTTTATTCCATGTTATTCACCTCTAGGTTGTCTCACCATTTATAAGTAATGAGATATATTATATTAAGGAATTTAACACCACAACATATCATGGAGAGAACATATCAATATAAATTGATTCCAAAACTACATGGATGAATTATATTGTATACATTACCTCAACAAGATTTTTTTCAGGGGATCTCACCATGATGACTCAAATTAGATGATGTACATTAAACATTTGCCTCTATGATGGACTAAATTCTTAGAAATCATTCTTCAATTGATATTTTGAGGGTATCCTTCTCAAAAACATCAACGGATGGGAGACTCTTACAGTTATATAGGAAATCTATATCTGCAACAATGATTCAAATTAGTGATGAATAAAGATATTCCATGAAATCATTAGTATTGGATACTCTTTATCCCTTAATGATGAAAACTCATATATATTTCATAATGAAATGTAGTTCATGCCAGATATATTCCAACTTCACACATTAACCCCATTAACTACTACATGATACCAAATACACATGGTCTATTTTCATGTGGCTAATTTATTTCCTGGGATATATACATAATCTATAGCCATCAAGCTTAGGTGAACCATTAATACTGTTATCCTTTCATAAAAAAGGGTCTTAAATATATCCTTCATCGATGTCAGGCTGAATGTAATCATTAATTTTTTGAAGGCTAATGTCATTTCCATATTTGATATCCCTCAAATAATATTATTAAATACATGAAAAAAATTATTATCATCTACAATGAAAATTCATATTTGTAAATTTTACATGCAAGTATACTATTAAAGAAAATATAATTTATTAGTAAATAGATATATTTAATACATTTAATTGTAAAAAACTATCATTTCTTAGAAGATCATGGGCACAGATAATAATTATTTAATTGATAAACTCATGTACACTCCGTGGGATTACCAAATCACAACCCACCCCAATACATAAACAAATCCACATTATTTCGTATATAATATAAATTTTTTTCACCCCTTTTGGATCTCCTTCCATGGAATACCATACAATTTTATATGTATTTTTTTATTATATATTTGAAATATTCTATATATTTCCCCACAAATAACCCAGAATCTAAATGATTTGTGAAAGAGTATACCTTTATGTCCGTGATATTTCATTGGTGGGTTTGAGTACGATTAAACACATTATGAAAAATATTTATAAACTCATTATTTAATGAATATTTATTTATTAATTATTATTTAATAATTACTCAATTTTCAGTAAAGTCATTGTGTGAATCATAAATGGTTTTCGTCAAAAATAGTTTTTACCTCTTTTTGAGTGAGAATATTAGAATTAATTTCATAAATATTTATAAATTGAAAATTTTAAAATATTTATTATTTATTAAACTACAATATTAAATTTTCCTTATGGTTAGGATTTTATATTTGTCCAAGAATATAAATTTTTCAGTGAATGGTAAAAATATCCCAATTTTATTAGAAAATGGATAATCTATTCCATTATTTACGAAGTATGATTTTTTGGAATTTATTTTAAAATTATATTAATTATTTTTGTTTTATAATAATAGAATAAATTTCATTTTAATTTAATTTATTCTTAATTTTTGTATAATAACATTTGTATACCTAAAAATATATCTTTCTCGAAAAGGTTTTTAATACGTTTCGTGGAATTATTTTAAATATAATTTCTGCTACTTATATAAGTTGAATTTTATAAAACTATATTTAAAATAATTAATTAGATTAATTAATGTCATATAAAAATGTTAAAATAATTTTTATTCATTATTAATATTAACCAAGATAAAATAAGCATTATTATCGTTAATGTTAAGACACGTTTACCGTGGATAAATATAACACCATATGATTTTAACATAAAATTTTTCTTGATATTTTATGTGATATGAAACAATGAGCTAAAATTAGATAATAAAAATATTTCATTATATTTAATCACTTTGATTTCTTGTGTTATATGCAATACTGAGTTTAAACTAACCCCATTATATGATTGAAACATTATTATTCATTTTCTATGTAATTAATTTACCATTAAATTGGATGGTATAAAGAAGAAGAATAATATTATTAAAATTATGTTGTTTAAACATGTATAAAATATATTTAATATCTATCTATTGATTATAAATAATCCATCTTAAAAAATTTAATTCTTCTAAAAAATGATATTTTTATAAAAGGAACTTTCATTTCACTTTGTGTACATTCTTTAAAATTATTAATTACCACATTAAAAATTATGTAATTAAAAAATATTAATAATATTTTAATTTTTTTATTCAAAATTAACATAATATAAATATTTTTAGGAATATTAATATTATTAACTTTTACAAAAATAGTAAAAATTTTATTGAAAAAATCATTTTCAATTAAATAATATAATTCATCAGTCTTAATTTAAAATTGTTTTAAAATAATATTATATTAGTAAAATTATATTAAATACAATTTCATTTATTTTAATCAATTTCATAGTAAATTTTAATATCAATTTTGTTTATTTATGCATATTTTCTCTATGGATAACAACATTTAATCTCGTTTGTGGGTTTAATTTTAAATCAAATACTATAAATTCTGTGAATTGAATTTTTTTAAATGGATTCCATATTTATAATTATAATAATTAATATCATATAATTATTTCAACATAATTTCTGTTCTTAATGAGAAGTAAACATTGTATAAACTGATTTCTACCATTATTGTTAAAATGAGTTTACAGTTGGTGTAAATTAAAACGATTAGGGATAAAAATGACATAAAACGTGTAAAATTGATTATATTACACTATATTTCAACCCTTATTACCCTATAATTTCTTTTTATGATATTGTGGGACACTATTCCCTCAATTTTTCTTATATAATAATTTAGGTAAAGAAAATAAATCAATGTCAACCTAGCCCTTTAAATTAATTATTATGTGTTCACATATGGAAGAAATAAAGCTGACACTGAATATTTTTGTTATTTTTCATATTAATGAAATTATTTTAATGATTATAATTTTTTTATCATTTTATGTAATAATATAATTTTGTAACATTATTCTGAAACACCATTTTAGCTATTATTTGACTAATAGATAAATAAGATAAATGATTTTTAAAATATTAAAATTAATATAAATTATTAGAATAATTTTTTGTAATAAATTTTATAGATAAATATATAATTTTATAAAATGTTTACTAGAATATATTCTAATTCCATTTGTAAGAAGAAAGTATATGTTGATGATTATCTCACTATCTGAGAGCGTATGTTTGATAGAGTGGAAATTTAACTTGCTTGAAACACTGATTTTGATTATCTTCAGCATCGGTGGGAATAGTGATTTCTTACTCATGGTCTTCTTATTGTTTTAGTACAACCATTGCAGGGTTTTGGTGCTCAGTTTTGTTAGGAGTGTTGCATTTATTTTCTGACTTGTGTGGTTGTTTTTTGTGTTCATCATGGTTTCATTGGTGCTTTGTGAGGCCTTGTTTAGCATATTCTTTTGTCACTTCTTTTCTGATATGATGCCTAGGGGGTTTATGCTTCTTTTATAGACCTGCTTCTTTCAATGGAGTCCTGGGAATCGGGACCTATCCCATGTCCTTGCAGAAATGGTTTGGATGTATTCCTTGTCATTTTTTCTCCTCTTTTCATTTTTTCTTCTGCTCGTACAAGCTCTTTGTACCTCATGTAATCATTTATCTTATACATTTTCCTTAAAATATTTTGGAGCACTGCTCTGCACCTTTGGGATATATTATAATTCCATCATTTTCATTATAATATAAGGTCAAATTAAATGTATACTCTTAAAATTGACATTAATGTCATTTTATAATAAATAATATTTTTTTAAATTATTTTAAAACCACTGAAATAAAATAAACCACAAACTGATTTGTTAATATTTCTAAAAAATATATGTTACTTTCATGGATCAAATTTTCTTTTAAATTTAATTTCGACCACAATAGGGTAAATATATAGTCACCATGGTTAAGGACAAAACTAGGGTTTTCCACATAACATAAACTTTTTTAAAAATTAATTGGACAGACAAGTTTGATTTTTTTTTTATAAATTTTATTTTATATTGAAAACCATTGGGTAACAATTATATAATCAGTATCATTTATTTATAGTCTTATATGAAAAATAACACAGGAAAAAATACAATTACCATAAGGAAAACAACTATGGTAAAATAAATTAACATAGAAGTTGAGGATGAAAAGGATTAAAAATTAATTTTATTGTGTAGTGGAAGTATTTTTATAAAATATCATACCACTACAATTTTAATTTTGATTTTTTTATGCACATAGGGTAATATTTACTTCCCATTTTTTAATAGTTTTGGGTATTTTAAAAAATGTGACTATTCAGAAATTATAAAAGGGCACTCCAGATCGAAAATTATTCAAATATCATAAGATGTTTTACATGACTAATATCTTCCAAAATACTTCCCCAAATTCTTTATCTATTTCATATTTCTACCAATTCTCCCAAATTACCAATGTTTGTGTTCTTAATAAGAATTCCAAAGGAGATATTTCTAAGCGATGGTAATTTTTTTCACTAATCTTATTCTTTTTATTACTTCTCTTAAAACCATAAGTCATGATATATTTATTCCAATATAGTTAAACTAGTATAATTAATATGATATAATTTTATAATATTTTTTGAATATAATATATTTATCTCATCTTCCTCTAAATGGGAATTGAAATCGTTAATGATGTGTATGATAGATTACCACCTCACGAGTTGATCTGGTTCATTTTCCATCAATACGCCTCAAGACTGTATATAATAATTTACATAACACATTTATATAATATTTAAAATTTTACAATACGTACGTAATTATAATACAACATAAAACATCTTACCTTCCGACATTTTGGAAACCAATAATGACCCTCATGTGAATGTGTGAACTACCATTTTCATAATGCTATGTGAAATGTTTTTCATTTCAATTTGAAAATAATGTAAATATGGTAATATATAATTAGTATATATGATATATTTTTCTATAATTTTTTAATTAATTGTAAATTATTATTTATATTTATTTCATTCCATTTGTTGGATAAATAGAAGAATCGTTTACCTATACGTATGACCTACTGTCATGAAGAAATGTGTAACTCATTTTCCCATATCTATTTTTTTGTAATATTTTAAATAAAAATATAATTAATAAATAAGATATCAATAACTTTTTTAAATTTTTTGATAATATTTAACAATGAAAAAAATAAAAGGAATAAAATTACTAAACTAAAATGAACATGAAAAAATATACAATTATCACCTGAAACTGTGATATTAACAGAGAATTGTTAATAAATGGGAAATATAAGACTCTAATTAAATCATACAAGTTATGAAATATACGAGTAATGTTCTTTAAATTTTTTAATAGTTCTATATTTATTATACAGGGGTTACTAACATGTTCAAATCAAATCAGACCTGAGGTAAGGGTTTCTCATATCACATTTACATCTGTGAGAGGTATTCCATATTAATGACTTAGTTCCATTGCATTCTTATATATTTACCATTTAATATGATATATAATAAATCAATTTATATTTGTTTTATTTAATGGTTCATATGAATTTTTTTATTTTATGGTCCTTATGATCCAAAATTTACCAATGTTGTATGGGTTTCTTATAGAATCTATTTTTTTTCTAGATTGTTTTTTATTAAGTGTGTGATGATAAAATATAATTATATACCTCCAAAAAATAGATTAATTTTTTATCCTAAAGATATTAATAAATTTTTCAATTAATTGTCTGATTTTTCAATCTTATTTAGTAAAAACTATTTATAAAATGATTTTATAGGAAGATAAATTTATTTCACTTTTCGATCGAAAATCCATTATCGTAAAAATTCATGTTTTGAAAAAAATCAAAAATATTTTAACATTATCCAAATGATTTATTAAGTAAATTATTATGATTAATTTTTTTAATTTAATTTTAAATTCATTCATCCTGCTATTTTATAAATTAGTTACTTTGTAAATTTTCATTCATAAATACTAAAATAAACTTTCTTTAATAATGTACAACATTAATGGAATTTCACACTATCATGACCACTAATTGTTTTAAGGATTAATTTATATGTTTAAAAAAAATATTCAATGAAAAATATATTTTCAATATTTTTTGAACTTTTAGGTTTCAAAATAGGTTGCTTTCAATGTGAAAATATTATTTTCTTCATGATTGTTTTCAATGACCTCATTATATATTTTTTTATCCATAAACGTCAACATCGCTTATTAAACATATGATCCACATTAGATATGATATAATTACAACATATTTATTATTTATACATATGTTTTATGATCATTTTTAATAGGGATATAAAATATTGATTCCATTTATGTTACCCTTGATGATTTACGACAATATTGTTTAATTTAGCTCACTATTTAAATTTCATAATTTACTTTTTCAATACTAATGATTATATTGATTATGTTTCACCTATTTCATTTGAGGAATTAGTTAGACATAGTATGTGATGGTATTGTACCTCTATATCTACATGACACTTTAGTATGTCTCATTAAAAAACTAGATTGGGCTTTGGCTGAGGCCTTACTTATTTTTTAGAATTTTGTGGCACAATGCATCACCGATTTTTCTTATTCCTAGAAATATGTCATTGATGTTGTGATTAAGATGTATGAAAGTATAAATTCTACCATTATATGAGTATATATTGATGTCTATGTGATTATTTTATTTTATATGATTTCCATGAATGACTTTCTAGACCGTGAGATGATTTATATGGTATTTTTTATTATAATGTATGACTACCATATTATCTTTTCCTTATAATATTTCATTGTATTATTTCCCTCTATAAGAATCTTTGTTCACAAATTTTTTTTTATTCTGTCCCATAAGATTCCATCATATTTTTTATGATGATATGTATTGAAATTCAACAAATACTAATTATTATATAAACATAAACACGTTTTTGTATTTCATGTTTTCAAATGTATGTAATATTAAATTACTAGTCTTGTTTACAATTGAAAATAACCTATTCAGTCTATTCGGATGTGATTAGTTATATCTAGTTCCTGTTTAATAATATAACCACTGACTCATGTCTATTTGGCTTAGGATCATTACAATTAAACATAGATATTTGTGTCACATTGCTAATTTAAATTTTTTAAATTCTTTTATATTTTCAAATTCTAACCATATTTTATTATAACATTGAATCCTTGTCTATTTGGAATAATTTTTCATGATAATGACAATACTATATTTTAATATTTGTTAAATTTTAAATTATTTCCTATCCCTATCTTATAAATAGTCACCTATCTTATCTATCTTATTTACACTACATTAATCCTCATATTCCAATTCAACCCTTCCCCATTCTATTCTAAGTTTCCTAACACATGAATAGGAGGATATAGAATTCTTAAAATACCGTTCCAAGGGTCTATCATAAGGGATCAAGAGGAAGTATATTAATTAGTGTAAATCATCATAGGCAACAATTTTAAATTTATTTTTTCTTATAACTCTACTAAATCTATGTAATTAATAACAAAATAATAGAACTAAAATCCTAAATATACTAACAGAATATTATTATTATTATGAAATACGTATTTTACTTACTATTTTCCATTAATAGTAAACGAATGTATTGATCATGTGTACATGTGGAAAACCTCCTCCACATAGAAATATATTTTATTTTCCATCACCATCATTCTTTGGTGGTTAATATGATTTATTTAATGTTTATATATGATAATTATCATATAAATATGCTATTTAATGATTAAATATTATTTATATTTCTTTCATTGTTTTTATTACAAAATTAAAATAATGTTCATGTGTTTGAGTGGACTATTTTTTCCATGAATTTTGTAATTAATTTTTATATAACTGACTTTTAGGGATAAATATTTCTAGCTCCCGAGACCAATTTTATATCTAAACAATGCTACAAGCCAATTGGACACTATGCAATATGACCACCTCCATGTACACCAAACACTGCTTACTAGTAGAAAAAACCTCATAAGGTGATAGTTTCAAGACAATACCCCCTTTTTATGATAAAAATTGTATTCCATACATATATGGAATAAAAAAATATTGGCAAAAATAGTGGAAGGAACATCATAAAATCTGTATAATATTAATAATCAATAATAGTAAATAAAGAATACCATTGTCATAATACTATTTTATATAAAAATTTATGACATAACGAGTCATAAAAAACAATAAATTTTTTTTTCCACCCATGGAGAAATATATATAAATATACAAGGTTAAGAAAACACTAAAGAAAACTCCAGTTTGATTCATATGAATGACCTACTCCACTGCCATCCATCCCATGGAAAAGGTACTTCAAATATAACAATGGTCTATCCCTTCATCTGAAGTCCAAACATGATATCTAAATAATAACATCAAAATGAATCATATGGGTCTCATGTAGTGTATGTGTATGAACTCAAGATACAACCACCAACATGTTCTTATCTTAAAATCATGATTATTGTTGTGTATATAGAATATAAATTAATAGCAATGCATACAATTTTTATAAATATCCTTCTTTTCCTATGGTCAACATCCATGAGGAAGAAATCACCTACATCATCCATCAATGTTATATATATTAATATGTGAATATATATATATATGGAATACAAAACATATCTATATAAGTATATAGGTAGTGGTGAGTACTCATAAATTACTTCTCTATGAACCCCTTGAAGAATATCATAACTTGATAAAAATCTAGAAACTCCCATAAATTTATTACCCAACACCAGAGGCCTTACAACACCCCACGTTAAATTATCCTGTAATCAGAATCCAAATGGAACTCCCAATAATATCCCTGGTCCCTTGGAACTATGATTAGACAATAACTATTCTCACAAAAGAAGATGCCCAAGGCACATTGAATTGTATTTTCAATTAAATAATCACTATTGGATGAAATCCTGACATCACAAAGCATGCTGATGTTCATCCTCCAATAATACAATTCCATAGACCATAATTGTAACATATAGCCTCATCCCCTAACCGTTGGTTAAAACACCATGTTTTGATATTTCATAACATCCATGTGGATTTCTAATGTGATCGTCCTGAGTTTATAATATCATCAACACTATAACCTAAGGATATTTATCTATGAGGGCCACTATCCAAAAAAATTGGTCATCACCAATTCAAATAAGTTATTTCAATGTGGAAAACCCTCTAATGGGTCATCAACCAACAATGGTTAGTGGTGATTAATAAACATACGTAAGACACGTTATTTGGAACCTCATCCCCTATTACCATGTCGCTTAATCCTTGTTGTCAACACCATCTCAAATCACATAGGCCACTCTCTCACATTGATGACCTCATCATCTCATATCCTAGTTTCCATGTTGCCTCAACACTATGATCATCCTAACCCCATATTTCATTCTCTACACCCAACATAACACACCTTGTCTGTATAGTCCAGGTGATAAAAATCAAATCAATCCTTTGGACATGCCATTCATGTTCTAATGGAACTCAAGGAATGAATATTTATAATGAAATTAATTTAAAATACACACCATGTCTATCCTTTCCATGGTGTATAAATCCTCTTAAATTATATAACCATTTATAGGTAAAAATGATCATTCTCATATTCATTTTATATCATTAATTAATATATATAAAATAATGAAATATAAATAAGGTCTCACTATGACTACCCACATGGGAATATATAGGATGAACCCCATAGAAATAGTAAATTTTAAAAATAAGTCTTGGAACAAAAAAACATATACATGTAGGTTCATTCAAATATTATCTCCACCATTAACTTGAGTCGACATAAAGGAAATAGAACATTTAGAATAATGATTCCAAAATAATGAAAAAGAACTCTCATGGATTTAGAATTATACAAGGTGAGATAAACTATAATGTGAATAAAGAGTATGATATCCCATACTGATACGACTCCAACAATACTGGTGTATATTGAATCAATGCTCAAACAATGATGATGGAATAAAACCTATGGTTGTAGGAAAATGGAGGATCCCCCTAATACGCATGGATGAAATATAGGAGAAATTGGCGAGAAAAAATAAATATATGAAATTTAAAATAAGTAATTATTCACTTTTTAATGGTCCTCATGGTTTTGACACATTGTTTGGAAATTCATGTGTTAATCAGGCATTACTCGCTATACAAGAACCAAACATTAACATACTAGGGGAGCATATTCCCAAACCATGTGTAGACCATGTGCTTCACCTTGGTTATAAAAATTAGAGGTATCTCACATCTGTGATCTATACCAACATTGTATGAGAAATTGTGTACTCTAATGTTTGTGTATATTACTTTTACTCATGAGAGACTTCCTGATTAAACCTCACATGATGAACTGTTAATCCTACTAATATAAATCTATATAGGCTTCATAAAGCTATGTTTTTGAGTCCTGATTCGCCCAAAACTCACTGATGACTGTGAGGAGAATTATGGGCCATAAAAAAATATTAAAAATCCTTGGGCCAACCATACTCTAAGAATCAGGTTCTAAATATCCTAAAGGATGTTTTATTGACCACCAAATAGAAAACATCAATGTAGTTTAGGAATTTTTGACATGGTCATAAACCTATGAGATTACGTTATCTTCACCTTATATGATATCATCCCTAATCTATCAATTTTTACCAAGGATTTGTATCAAACATACCCATATTATATCATTATACCAATATTCCGAAATTTGTATGTCAGAGGACCACTCCCATTATTATTCTCACAACTATATGAGTTACCTAACTGGTCATTTAATAAAACAAAATTAAATATTATGATGGTCTATAGACCATCCTTGGTCTCAAAAATTTTCATGTGATACATCATAATTTATTAACCTCATCAGGTTCTCAATTCATAATTGTATTATATCTGACAACCATCAAGTCTTACATATCTTAATATTCCCATATCATACGTTTTCCATGCACAACACCCATAAAATAATCCATCCAAATATATTCTCAATCTTATATATCTAAAAATATTCCCAAAATAATCCCACACCATATATATACATATATTCAATCCCCACATTGTCATTATTCATAAACAGATCATATAAAGCCTACATCTCACAATTCCCTGAAATGAATCCTGGTTCCTATGCTCCTCATTTATATATATACACATATATTAGACATCATATTTGATGCCAACTCTCATAACATCTCATGGTTAGTAAAAAAAACAAAAAGTCCACCTGGTGCCCCAAAATTGGCCTGCCAAAACAAAATGAAACATGATATGCCACGATCATGGTATACCTCTCACCATTTTTAGCTACAAAGCGTGATCTAACGATAGAATCTCAACTGCATGCACTAGGCCTAAACCCCGACTTCTTGATCCCTGGCCTCCCTAGAACGTTACATAAACTACTAGCCACTAAACTAATTATTGAGTCCCACTCTCTATTACATAACATCCTTTTGAACCTAAATTGTACCTATCAAAACTAAGTACCACTCCTAATATGACATCATATTCCTTATTCTTCTGTAGTCCCTAAATCCTTGTTTTCTAATAATGATTCTATAAGAACCACTCCAGAACACCCATCCGACCACTTTCACATCATTCCTTTAGAACTAAATTGAAATTCATCCAATCATTCCTCTAATTCTCATAGTGGAAGAATACTATTTATGAAAAACTTCTAGGGGTCAACCCTAATCACTTTTCATTCTTCTCTTCAAATATTCCACAAGGCCCTACCTCTTACTACCTAATTAAATACCGATAGACTCACCTAAAACATTCACCCATCTCGAGTCAGATTAGTTCATCACGTTTCCTTCCCCCATCAATGCATGATTCATCACCTCTAAGAATGAGGTTATCCAAAAAATGTTTACCTGCATTATGATAGTGTGTCATAAACAATATGTCAAATTCCACAAACAAAATATTACATCGCTCACCATTTCCGGTGAAAGACAAGTTAAGTCTCTCAAAATTTCAACAAAATTCATGAAAGACATATCCACCTACTATATATTTATAAAATAATTGGCACAATCCTCCCTCAAAGATCCTATAAATATGATCATGAAGAACAAATTCTCAAAATCCTTCAAGTCTATTCCTTCATGTGTGCCATCATATCTCTATATGTCCCACCAGTTCTTTTCTAATCTGATGATCTTATATGTTACTAAATTCACCCTTTGATCTGGAGGTGTCATAAGAAAATCAAATATAGTATCGACTGAATTGAACAATTTATATACAATTGTCGGTCCACCCCACACAAAAATGGAGGTGCACATTGGGGATAAAACACACATGTAAAATACACCATATAAATATCATCTATTTTCGTCTATATTTCATTACATTATATGACCAAAAACAAGATTTCATTATAATTACCATCTAACCATGGCCCAAATACATACATATAATATAGATATTCTTCTTGTATCAGAACCAATACTTTTGGATCGTGATTAAACCATTCACTAGGGAATTATCCCAACCCTCTGGGGCCTCATCATATTCATTGTGAAGTGGAACCGTATAAAACCCATCATGAATCTCCCCTAGAAATTATTTGGCATACATAATGATAACATCATATAATGACAATATAAAATAGTAATAGTATATATATATCAACGGTAAGAAATATTAAAATGGGAAGTGCATATCATCACCTGTACACTCTCCTTCCACACCTTGTCACGTGATATATGGACTTAGGGGGGCTTAATTACCCATATCAGCATCATGTATCATGTATCATCCAACCTTGCGGCCCCCTACCAAGCCATGTCAGAGTCATGAATCACATATAATATTGTGTCTCCTCCACATTCCTTCCCATATACTGGAAAACAAAAAAAAATCCATTGGGGGTAGGTAAGTATGATTCCACCAAGGAGGCTAAAAAGAAAAATGATGCTCACATTATTTTTTTGAAACCATAAACAACTCACCCCTAGTTAATATATCTTTCTGACATTATCAATGCTCAGACCATACTTATAATATGAACATATAATTTCATCTAATATAATCATGAAACACATTACTAGGATGGTTGAGTTGAATCCCACCAAATATTATATATAGGAAAACATTTTATAACTTATTTTTTGATACATTAAACAACAAAACCCCTCTAACCGCATTTCGGGTTCCCAATGATAATAATAAGAAATAAAATCATTTACTCTTAAGTGACTATAATGATGCATAAATATTCATACCATTAAATATAGAGAAATAGTTCAAAATCCCTAGAATAGATAACCATTACACTCAAGTGAACCACTAGAGTTAGAAATCAAATCAACTATGAGAAATTAGTAGAACGTAAATTACCCAAGGCTAGAAACATGGCTTTCCCCACGTGAATGGTGATGTTGGCACCCAAACATGACGTTGAACCTAGTTAAAAATAAACTCTATCATATATTCTACCATATACCAAAAATTAATACAAAATGGAATTAAAACGGCTTCGATACCAATTTTTTTCCCCCGATATGGTTTTCCACCCAAACAGTTCGCCGATCTGGTTGGACACTAGGCCTTAGGCAGGAATCCTTATACAAAAAATGTTTCCATCTAGTAAAAAGTGTCTTAAAACATGATAGTGGGAAGATTATACCCACTATTTATGATAATAATAGTTTTCCATACATGTATAAACAAGAAGAAGTATGTACACAACAATAGAAGAAACAATCTAAAAACATTGGAAGAATAAAAAACAACATCAATAAATATTTAATACAGAATGAATAATAACATTTTATATAATAACATATTCCATAATAGGTCATACAAAAAATTATCCCAGAAGGGTTTCCAATTGATGACCATATAGATACAAATATAAAAGAACGAAAAAAAAATCAAAACGAAGCACCAACTAGGCACAGAGAAACCACCTATTCTAATACAATTCATCCCATGAAAAAAAGGTACCACCGTTATCATTATGGTCTTCTTACACAGCCTAAATACTTATCTAATATCAAAATAATTAATTCTACATGTTTTTATGGGGTTCATGTAGGGTGTGAGTATGAAATCAGTATTCCTCCACTATTTTGTGCTTGTCATACACGCATAATTATACAGGTGTATACAAATAATAAATAATAGGAAACTCATAAAAATTAAATAAAAAACCAAAATCTTTTGTTCTCAAAAACCATAAACAAAATGATCAAAGAATTATTCCATCAATGGTATATAAATTAATACACTTCAAAAAATATATACATGGAATACAACACAAGTATATATATATATATATGATGTGGTGAGGACCCATCGGTTAATTTCCATTTAGTCCCTTGACATGTATCAAAACTGGAGGGACCTCTTACATATACAATAAATTTGTAACCCAACACCTCATTCCATTAAACTCTTTATGTTCCACCATCATGAAATAGATGTCCCAATGACATTCCCAATCAAATCCCTAGACCCTGAAGCCTCTTCTCAAAAAACATTGTCAGCCTGAAGCCTGACATCAAGAGGCACATCTATATCCTTCCACTTATAAATAATCATTTACAGATCATATATTGGTTTCCTGAGCTAAAACAATTCATCTCCTCCAATAATATCATCTCAAATACCTCGAGTGTAATGGTGAGCCTCAACCCACAATCGATGGACTTTACACCATATATCGATGGTCTGTCACAATCCTTCTGGCTTTCTAAAATGAGATCCCACAAAATATCTGATGGTCAACAGCACCCATTATGTCACCTGATCAATATGGGATTCCACACACAATGAGTGGTCAAAAAAACCATGAATGTGTCATATATATCCTCACTCAGCTCCAATAGATTATATACCAACAACTGTGGCCAATAATTCCCAAACCTTCCTAAGCCACATTATATGGAATGCTATACACCAACGTTCATGTAACGAATTCTTGAAGGTTAACACCATATCAAATCAAATGGGACTTTTGATCATCCTAACACCCTCATTTCGGCAAAACCTAATGGGAATTTCTCCTCAACCAAGTGATCATCATAAACCCATATGTCTTTGGCTATACCCAACTAAACGAACCACATCACCTCAATACAAGTGATAAACATAACCTCAATCCTCGAGTCTTCCATATCACATTACAAAAGAACACAAGAAATAAATATACACAATATGATTAATTTCAAACACATGCCCTATATATCGTTATAAGTTTTTACAAATCCCATTACCTAGAATAACAAATTTTGGTGAAGAAAGAGTATTCCCTAGGTATCTGATATCTTAAATGTAGTAATTTATAAGAAATCATTATTTAATTTGGGTCTCACTGAGATTGGAAACACGGGCATGTATATAATTCATCGCTAAGATGCCCATAATAGTTGAGGATAAATCATGGAACCACACGCCTTAGACTTTTATTTTCTCATTAATATGACATTAGGATATGAATCAAGTCCAAATGAGTGAAATAATGATTTTATCCAAAATAACTAAATACTGGGAAAATGATCTCATGTGTATTTTCCATTCTTTATATTAAGATAAACAAGAATGTGAATAAATATGATGAAATACCACAATGATTTTATTTGATCAAGACAAACGTATCTTGAATCAGATCATAGATGAAGAAGATATCCCAAAGTCTACTGATGAAAGAAAATAGAGGACCCCCAATTGAATTTGAGCAAAATAAAGGAAAATATGATTAAAACAAAAATATAAGGGAGGGAAATGGTAATTTTTCTCTTTTTAATGACCTACATGTTTTTTCATAATAGTTTGGATAACCTTAATCCAACCGTGTGGTGCTG
This sequence comes from Viscum album, assembly GCA_963277665.1. Lineage (NCBI taxonomy): Eukaryota > Viridiplantae > Streptophyta > Magnoliopsida > Santalales > Viscaceae > Viscum > Viscum album. The sequence goes on from OY728142.1 coordinate 440,765,966, forward strand.
ATTTTCAATGAACAACACGCGCACGTGCTAGGTGAACTATTTTCCAAACCATGTGCTTATTGTGCATGTGAACTATATTAAAAACAACTAATGTTTACCGATAACATTATAACCAACACATATATTTTTAAAAATTATTTCCAATGTTATAGGTGGATCACTCATTTACTCATGGGATTTACTAATCCAAATTGTGTGCCTCTATTTATAGTTTCTTAAAGATGAATTTATTATGACTTATACACCAAAAACATACTAGATACCCCAAGGAACTATTTAGAACATAACCCACATCTACAAATAATTCATTTGTTCAATAAAACTATGGTAATAAGGATCATGAATATAATATATAACTTTTTTTCAACCACCAGTCACAAAAATTCAAACATTCTATGGAATTTTGACCCACTCAAAAGCATGGGAGGTTAGTTTATAAATATGAATGTAATTAATATATATGATATTTATATCATGACTAACATTATTCAGATGATGTATCCATGATCTGTTTAAAATGACCATAACATGCAAACCAATACTTTTAGGAAAAATGAAATAGTTAAAACATGAAAATAATCATTTTAATAAAAAATTATTAAAAAATGAAATTTAAATGTAATAACTGAATCATATATGATTTTATAAAAAATTAAAATATTCATTTATTTTTTTTAAAAAAAATTTAAAAAATTATATATAAGGTTGTATTTCATATCATGTAATTAAAACATGAGGTAAGGGTTTTTATTACAATATCTGTTATATTGGTATAATTTATGATAATTTTAAATTGATTATATAATATGAACAATATATCGAAAAAATAATGATTTTTTTATATTATTATTATTTCTAAATATTCCATATTTTCCGTTCAAATTCCCCACATTAGTTAATGAAGATTCCCAATGATTTGTTTTAGAAAAAAATATTTTATTACACTTTTTATTCAAGAATATTTTTTTTAAATATCATTTTTCACATTAAATATTTTTCTAGATGGTTATATATATTATAATAGTATTTTTTGAAGTTATTTTAACTCAATATATTATTAATTAATAGTTTTATAAAGGAATACTCTTGTATTGCTCTGAATGACGTACTTTTGAATTTCGATATAAAAACTGAATTGAGTCTTTTTTTGTTAATCCCATCACTAATTGAATTTTCTACAATCATGAATACTCTAATAATTGAAGCTTCATTTTTTAGTTTCCTGTGTTCATTTCAGATAAAAAATTTATAATTTTTTTTTAAATTTTTTGATTTTTAAAATTAGATTTCAAAATAAATGGAGTATTTTCATCACAATATATTACAGAGATATTTTAAATGGATTTTATATCTTTGATAACTTTATTTAATTTTTATTTTGATTTAATGGAGCTATAATCTTGTGATAAATTTAGAATATTTTCAGTAGATGGTTTATTAATATATTGATCAGATTTTCACCAAACCTCTTTATAATCTATGGGTTATGAAATGATGATATTGTGAATAATTTATCATCTTCTAGAATACATTTGAAAGGATTTATGATTATGTGATAGTTAGGACAAGAATTATACCCCTCCAATGAATGAGGAACATATTAATGTTTTATGGTCTGAAATGCTACAATGATGTTTATCCCATTAAATAATGATGGTACACATAAATATATCTTATGCTCAAAATAAAATACATGGGAGTTTATCGAAAGTCTAAAATTGGAGAACTATGAGCTTATCCTAATGTTGAATCTGGTTCATTAGTAGTTATCCCAAGAATAACATGTGGCTAATGTCTTCATGGTCTAAGTTTACATAATATTTTCATTATTCGGATTATTCGACAAATTATACAACTCTTTTATGACATTATATCATTCCAAGGTTATGTTATCACGGATTATGTTCTTCAATTCAAAGAAAATTAATGTGTTATGTTTGGAAAAATTTTACTCCAATTAAAATTTTAATGATCTAGGAATATATGGGAATGATTTTCAAAGGATAATATCAATTTATCATACCCTTATCCTTATTTTATTGTTAAAAGATCAATGGATGGTCCCTTGTTTACCCTTACTACGTATATGATATCACGTTTTTATGTTTTATTATCCCTATTATATGATGAAATGTTTTAAGTTTGATATTACTAGGAACGTTTCTTATTAATGAAGAACATAATGAGTGATGTTGTATATTATTTGTATGAGCTGTTTAGGTATCCATGTATCTAAATACATTTACCCTTTATGGTTCATTTTTGGATCTTAGGATTATGTAATAAATATTAATCTAATAAGATGTAATATTTTAATATGGAATGTATAGGTCAAAATTGATAGTAACATAGAGTGTTTTAGTTTTTTTATACTAGAATTAGAAAACATTATTTAGAATCTTTAGTGTGATCCAATGTATTAGAGAGCTTCAGAAGTGAAGGTAAATAATGTAGTGATGTATAGTCTCTAATACATTAATTTTGAGATACTATAAGTTGGTATGGTTTTTTACATGTGAAAATATTTTTAATAACCCTTAAAATAGTTGTATGAGTATATCTGAACCATAATTTTGGTTTATTGTGAATGAGATATTACTACAAGCCTTTTTTATCATTAACTTTGATATTCTTCTGCTAATTTACATTCTCATTATTCACTATTAATAAGTATTTGAATAGATAAATATCATGAAAGACGAAGGGTAAAATTAAGGTGATATAAATAGAAAATATTGTGACATGATTTATAATTTTTATGAAAATTATAATGATTTCTAATATTGTAACTCAAATTATTCATTTTTAATCAATATGTGGATCAAGAAGGAAACAAGTTAACACTAAAAGAGAACAATAATGAAATGATTATCTTCTAGATAAATCTATTGTAATGGGGTCTAAAATGAAATATAATAATTCCACACATACAAAAAAATTTAAATAAATGAATCCTGTGGAGGTTCCAAATGAGCAGTGGAGGGAACCATGTTGTGTTTAGTCATTCATGTAAAAAATTATCCAATATTTTAGTTGATTTACTAAATAGACTAGGTACTGAGTAATGGTTCAGTGAAACTAAAAATTTATTTTCTATTCCCCCATGTTCATATCATCAATAATTAATTTTTCCTATTTATCATTTGGAAGAATAATTTGATCAATGGTGGAAAATTATTAAGGACATGAGAAAACATGATGTAATTGGCTCTATGAAGTGAGATAATCTTAGAAGGATATTTTTCAATATGATATTCCATGTATTATTTTTAATGAAAACTAATAACTAACATGAAGAGATAAATAATAGGGATGATGAATCCTTAAGTGAATTTTTGAACATTTAAACAAACATTTGAGGTAATGTATGGGCATTATCATTAAACCAAAAATAAATATTGATAACTTATTCTATTTCATAAAACTACTTAAATTAATTTTATTAGACATAAGGGAAATTACTAGATATAAATAATAATTCTATATGATATAATGGTATTAATATTGATTGTAGTAAGAAATAAATATCCCAATTTTGATATGAAACAAAAGGTGGAATTCAAAAGAAATTATAATTATAATAACCATTTAGAAAAAAAGATATTACTTTTTTGTTTTAAAACTTTAGAATGATATATGGTTGAAACTATCTTAAGGATTCTGGTAATTGATTTATCTGACAAATAAAAGGCCACCAGGAAATAAAATGTCTAAATGTTGTTAAGAATTTATCAAATGTTTCGATTGGAGAGAAAGAACCCTAAATACACCACCCACACTCTATTCATCTAAATGAAATGAGTATTGGAATTATTCTAATTGGTTATCTAATCCAATAGCTAATGAAAATTATAGATGTTAGAAACAACTTATGAATTTGGGCATTGGGAAATCACCTGCTATAAATATTTTCAAAGTGGGGTATAATGATGAAGTGGTGAATGGTATACATATCATCTTTTCATGAACTAGGAATGTCTTTTTTTATTGAAGATCTACCCATTCTTTTTATAAAATTAATTTAACAAGAGTGTCAAAATACCAACTCAATGATTATATATTTAATTATTTTTTAAGAAAACAAATAGTATGATCAACGTATGTCAATTCAATGATTCTTCTTTGATTAATGTTACTGGGAATGTGCTTCCTAAGAACCCTTTTATTAAATATCTAGTACAATTTGATGTCATTTTTTCAAAAATTGTTTTTATTTATATAATTTCATAAAATATGAGTTAATAGATCAAATTATGAAGGAAACAATAATTATCTATTAGAGAGAAGATAAATACGAGGTTCCAATGGAAATTGGATCCATTTATGGGTCATGATTACTATTTTTTTGGGATTTTTATCTCATATGGTTGACATGAAACACAAATTGATGGTATTCAAATTTTATGAGAGATTATTAATTTATTTATAGATGATCAACCTAGTATTCCTTTGAAATTTGAAGTTGATGTTTTAATAAAAGACATACCTACTATTAGATCTATTTAATTGAATACTTATAGAATGTCTTCGTTTGAATTATCATAATTAATGAAGCAACCACTGGAGAATCTTGATAAGTAGTTAATTTGACCATGTGAGTTAGAATAGGATACACCGATTATTTTTTAAAAGAATAACTATGGAATAATGTGAATTTTCAATAATTTTTGGAGCTGAAAAAGATCATAACATATAATAAATATCCTATACCTAATTTTGACCATTCATTCAATAAATTAAAAATATATCAATAGTTTTCACATATTGATCTTCTATTTCTTTAATGTCAATTGAAGTTAAAAGTAATTACATACCCAAAATATAATTTTTTATTAGGTATCGACACTATGAATTTATATTGATTCCATTTTTTCATTAAAATTCCATGGATATATTCATAGACTTAATTACAAGAGTTTTTTGAGATTATCTATATTATTTTTTGGTATTATTTATAAATGGTAATGTAATATATTACAAGGCCATGTAAGAGCATGAAAATCAAATTGAGAATAATTTCAAACACCCTTAAAAAGTATAAGATATATTTAAAATTTACCTATAGGGATTTATGGATACAAAGATTACATTTCTCATTATCATAATCTCAAATTGTGTATATCAATGGATCCATTGAATGGAAATAATATTATTATCCCAGACCAAACATATTTACTGATCTATAATTTTCATGGTTTGGGTAAATATTATTATTATTTTTAAATATTTTTTTATATTTACCTAATCCACCCAACATGTTCACTCAGAATGTATTCACATTCCATTTAATAGATGATTATGAATGAAATTTCAAGGAACCACGGAAAATGTAAGCATTTAACCGTTGGTTTGTGGTATGTAGTCTTTTTATGATTTTTTTGGGTTTAAAGTGCATAGTATGAGTTGGGAATAGTTTTAGAGAGTTTGGAATAATATTGAATATTATTGGAGGCTTTTCAAAGGGCGCACATTTTGAGCACAGGTAGGGGAAACCAAGCGGGTTCTCTTAAAAACAGTTTAGGGGGATTTCATAGGCTTTGAAATTCCATCGCACAGTTTTCCAAACCGTTTGAGGCAATCGTGAGGATAATTTATCTCGAGGTAGTGGCATGCGCATAGTTATCACACGATTTTCCGAACTATGCAGACTAAACATACAGCCACTTAAAAATATGGTTTTTAAATCTGAGATCTCTTGGGGGTGCATCATTTCACTCCAAACCCTCTCCCACTCGATCCTCACTCAGCATATTCAGTTATAAATGGTTGGAGGGGCTCTTCCACTCACATTGGAATACAATCGATGGGGTTTAATGATGTTTTGGAGGTTGTTTCTCCTAAGTATGTCTCTTCTCTTTTTTTTCAATTATGTTTCTTCTAGATCAACTATTCCCATATTCTTGATATTTTAGATTTACATCGGTTACATGTAGATCTAGTGTTGTGGTTTCCATGGTTGTTGATTTTATGGATTGTTGATGTTAGGGAAGGGGATTTTGAGCAGTTTCAATGGTGTGCTTTCCTAGATTGGCATGTGGTTTTTTGGGGGTTGATTTCCCCAGATCCCTAAAAGTAGGTGACATCACTCTTGACTCTACATGGTTAGAACAAGTGGTATTGTTTCAGCTAATTTTTTTGTCTTGAAATTAATTGTGATTTTGATTTACCAAAATGGTTATAGATCTCTTTGGTCATGTTTGTGGATTTTTTGGGAAAATGGACTTTATAATTGAATGTTCTTGTTGTTAAATTTTAAAACATTAATTTGAAATTTTTTTATTAGATTGGGTCAAGGAAATTATATATGAATTTTTTTCTATAAAGAGTTATATTTTTTGAATCATGGCATTGACATGGAAAATGATTTAAGGGTGGTTTCAATAAATTTGTGATTTATTGAATTGTTTTGGTGTGTTATGGAAATGGTTATTTGCATGTTATTGTGAACATTATGGTTTATATGTTTTTTTGTGGCTTGTTGAAATGAAATGTGATTGTGGGTGGGGAGTCTCACTATAAAATGTGATGGATAGTCATTGGAAGAACCACCATTAAGGGTAGTGGTCGGGAAGCACCACTAGTTGTGAATGGGGTGAATGGGATAGGGGGAAGCCCCACCATAATGGATTCTTTGTTGTTTGTTGTCTTGAAAAGACAAAATTTGTTGTAGTAATGGGGAATGGTGAATTGGAATGGGAATGGTTGTTTGGATTTCCAATGTGTTGTGGAAATTTTGGTGGAAATAGATTGAAATGATGTGTTTAGAATTTTGTAATATGTTACAGTATTGATTATTTAATGTAAATTGTTTATATAATGTTGCTAATAGTTTTGTCCAAGCGGTGTGTCATAGATACTCATTTGTGGAGAACCAACTGAGTATTAATACTCATCACCTACATTCTAACATTGGTGCTTTTTCAGATGTTGATTTTCAAGACACGGTTAAAGGGAATGAATCTCATTGCTAATGGAACATGGTGATGCATGAGAGTTATGGTTGTGCTTGGAGCATGGAGATTGGTGTGGAGTGGTGGAGTGTGTCTTGGTTTATTTTGGGTCTCTTGTTTATTCCTCTACATATTACTCTAATATTGTGTTTATTTGTTTTGTTATGAGGGTCGTTATAGATTAGTTGGTTGCCTTTTGTTAATGTATGAGTTCTGTTGTTCTCCTTACATGCATCAGATAGTTTGTGGATGGTTTGGTTGATTTTTTTAAGGAAAAAGCATTCCCAACTTTATTCTCAAAGCCCTTGGCATTTATTTTCAGCCTTTGGTGTCTTGGGAACATCACATAATGTGAAGTAACATTCCCCCGCCCTCTCCAGCCAATGATATGGGGTGGGATGTTACATGGGGTATTAGTTTTTTCAGTCCTTGGATTTCAATTGAGAACAGTTGTTAGATCATTTGACATTGATTGTTGGTCTTGGTATTGACATTTTTTCATGGTTTATTCCTTGAGTCGGGATGGTAGGAAGGCGTAGGACTGTCAGAACATGAATTTATAGCATAAAAACATGTTGCTAACCCTTTTATTTTGAACATCAACTTACTAGGAAGTTGGGTTCATAAGTGTTTGCAGACACTTTTAGGATTTGGATATCTCATTATCTTGGGTGTAGCCAATCAGATGAGCATGTCATGCATGGTAGAAATGACTTCTCACTAGGGTGAATATTTCATTAGGGTATAATTATCTATGGTGTGGTATTAATGTGAGGATATTAAAAATATATATTGGGTTTCAAAACAAAAGGGTTTGAAACATGGAATCTTGTGGTATTTTGATAATGTGTTGTTTTTAAAATAAATGCGGATTTCTAAAAATAGTGCAACATGGAAAATGTAAAATTGTATAAATCATTGTTGTGATAGTTGTAGTGTAATTAAACTAGAATTTGTGAATAATGTGTTTCTAAAATATAAGGATGTATGGTTGTTTTGGTATTGATAGAAATGGCACCAGGTAGGCACTGTAGAGACCGACCACAAGAAGCTGCTGAAAATGTGGTTGCGCCTTAGCCCTAGGTGTACCAGCAGCTAGTGAAAAGAAAAGTTCATGATTTACATGGAGTGGAAAGTGGGAATAAAGAAGATTAACCAAGGCATGTGGATCATGCTGTTCAGTTTCAAAGGTAGAATCTACCCATCTTTAGGGGTGATTCAGATACCAAGTTGGATGAACCATGGCTGAAATGATTGTATCATATATTTTAATTCATTGGACCACCAACACAGTTGAAATTAAAACTAGACACATATATGTTGGATGATATTTACCCTCAGTGGTGGGAGATGGCAGTCCAACCTGGGACAAAATAATGTGTGACATGGGAAGGGTTTGTTGAATTTTTTTAAAAAAAATCAACCCTCTTACATTAAGGATTCAGCGTATGATGGATTTATTCATTTTGAAGAAAGGGAACAAGGAAGTGATGGAATATGTGGCTATGTTTATGAAATTAGTGTAGTTTTCACCTGATATATAGGTAGTACATTGTTGAAGGTAGGAATTTGTGAAGTTGGGATGAATGAGGAAATTTGTTCCAAGACAGAGGTGTTTTATATAGATGATTACACAAAAACCATGAACTGATCTACAGTGGATAAGAAGTATCTATTAGGGGATATAGGTAGGGGAGGCATGTTGGTACCCACACAGACTATTGTGAAATGAACTTTGGTTTTAAGCAGTAGAGAGACACTTATTTCCAGGGTGAGAATATGGATCACAATCTAAATATAGGATCGATGTATCTTCCTCTGTAGTCTTAGAGAAATCCAAGATGTTTTCAATGTGGTTCTACATGCCACATCAAGAATTATTTAATTTCATAACCCCAAGAATGTCATAATTTTAAGCATGTGGGGCATCTGTAGCACTATTGTCAGAATGCACTCAGGATGGATGTATATGACACTCCTCAGGGGTCATAGCGGTATTTTGCATTGACGGGATGGGGGCATTAGTATACACCTCACTAGTATAGTAAAGTGGGTCATGGTGATTCTTGGAATACAATGATTCTTTAGTATGGTAATAAAGAGATGGGAGTGGCCAGCAAGTAGCTGTTTGGAGATGAGCAGGTTGGGGTGGATGATCAGTCGGGATCATCCACTATGCAAGGTACGATTATTTTAAATTCATCATTTATGTAATATTTGTTTGATATGTGTGATTTTCATTATTTTATTTCATCTCACATCATGTATTTTTTGGGTTCACATGTGGTAATATGCCTTCTATTTTGAAACTACAAACTCCTTCAAGACAAAGAGAGTGTTGAGCCTTTCAATGTTGACGATGTTCATTATTCGAATATGGCATTGAATTGTTGAGAGATTTCTCTCGGCTTGAGATGGATGCTTATGATATATTTCTGGGAATGTATTAGTTTACTATGTTCAAGGCCCACATTGATTGATATGTGTGAACAATTTGTTTTGTGAGGGCGGATGGCGTTAGACATCTTTTTATAGGGGAGTAGACTATAATGTTGGGTGAAATATATTTTTTGTCACCAACTATTGGCACAATCTCATATCAGTTAGAGGCCTTGTTATTGGCATCAGGGGAGGGTGTTGAGAAATGTGTTCTTCCAACATTTTGGGATCTGTGTATGGATGTCTTTCCCATGATTTCATAGGGTTTCCACCTGTGAGAGAAGTCGAGTTTACGATTGATCTTCTTCAGTGCACCAGTCTTATCTCACTTCCATCTTACTGAAGGCCACTATGAGAGTCACATGAATTAAAGGTGAAGTTATAAGTGTTATAAAACGAAGCTTTCATCTATCCTAGTATGTCCCAAAAAGAAGCACCATTCTTTTTGTCAAAAAGGTAGATAGAACCTTGTGTCTCTTTGTTTATTGTCGTAGAAAAAATCCAGTTATGATAAGGAACCAATATACACATCCACACTTTGATGCTTTTTTATTACCATTTGAGATGAGTTCAGTGGCTCTTTAATATTTAATTGAGGTCAGGGTATCACCAATTGTGAGTGAGGAATGAGGATATCCCAAAAACACCTTTTAGAAGTAGATATGGCCATTACGAATATTGGGTTATGACATTTGCTCTAACGAATGCACTAGAGGTGTTCATGGAATTGATGAAACAGATATTTTAAAAATATCTGGATTATTTTTTGTTGTATTTTTTGATGATATATAAGTGTACTCGAGGACATGGGTAGAACATGAGCAGCACCTGGCGATCATGTTAGGGATCTTAAGGGATCGTTGGTTTTATTCCAAATTGTCAAAGTGTAACTTTTGGATACAAGAGGATTGTTTCTATGGACATGTTATTTCTGAGGGTTTATTTTAGTTGATCTGAAAAATATAGTGGTTTTTATCTTATCGAAACCACTAAAAAGGATTTCAAGATATAGATATTACTTGGTCTATCTGGGTATTATCGATGTTTTTTTCATGATTTCTTGCAATAGGATTCTATGATGACAACTTTTACAAATAAGAATATCCCTTTTCAATGGGATGAGTTCTTCCAGAAATGATTTCTGATGAAAAAGGATGCACTAACATTAACACCAATCTCTGTTTTTTCAGAACCAGTGAAAGGGTATGTGGTGTATAATGACGCACCAGGAATAGGGATTGGTGTGTTCTCATGCAAGGAGTTCATTTACTATTTGTATGGCTCATGGTAGTCAGGGTTGTATGAGAATAACTACCCAACACATGATTTGTAGTTGGCGGTAGTGGTTCATATTATAAAGATGTGGTGTCATTGTCTCTTCGGTGAAAAATTTACATTGTTTAACAATCACAAGAACATAAAACAAATATTTTTATAAATAGAATTGAACATGAGGTGATGAAATGGATGGAATATAACCAATTGTTTGATTTATGCTTAATGTACACACTGGTTAAATGAAATTCGGTGGAGAATAAATTAGCCAAGAAATCATAAGCTCAAGTGTTGAAGAAGTCATGAGAACAATGACAGATGATGTTGGTTATAGCGGACATGCAGTAGTAATATAAGGATAGGGGTGAAAGAACAGTCAACTTCTAGGTTTTGTTGGGTCCGGGCGTGGCTGGTTTTCTTAAATATGTAAAAGAAACTTATTCTGAATTCATGGTGATGAGGTCAAAAATAAATTATGGAGAGACCATTGAGAACTGGAAACTGAATGGGAATTCATTCTTGTGTTTTTGGAATCAGAGGGTGGTACTAGTGTTTTTTTGGGAGGAACTCCTCATGTCTTATAATCATTATAGGGTTTTTGTCTATCCTGGACTTCAGAATATGTGTAAGGCATTGAAGGCGCAGTTTTGTTGTGCTGGTAGGAAAATATTTGTGGCTTGGTTTGTTTCGAGATGCTTTACTTGTCAGAAAGCCAAGGGAGAGCATTAGTGGCCAGCAAGAATGTTGCAGTCTTTACCTATCCATGTTTGGAAATGGGAGAAAATAATAAAGGATTTTGTGACGTGTCTCTCAACAATGGCCAGGAAACATGATGTCAAATGGGTGATTGTGGATCGGCTCACAAAGTCAGACCAATCCATCATGATTCGTTAATATCATATGGTGGTGGATCTGTCCTAAATCTATATCCAGGAGGTGGTAAAGAGGCATGGTGTTACAACTTCACTCATATCAGATAGAGATCCAATTTTCAAATATCATTTTTGTAAATCCTTACTGCAATCCCTTGGGACATAGTTGACGATGAGTATGATGTATCATCCTCAGAAGGACGGCCAATCTGAGAGAAGGAAACAAACCATGGAGCTTATGTTAAGGTTTTATGTGATGTATTTTTCCCGGTTCATGGAAGTATTACATACCTTTTTTGGAAATATCCTATAATAATTGTTATCAGGATTTGATAAATATTGCTCCATTTGAGGCTTCATATGGGAATCAGTGTCATTCTCTACAATGTTTTGTGGAAACATGAGAGACAGTGATTATAAGACCGAGCCTTGTCCAAGAGACTATAAAGAAAATAATGTTCATCTGGAGGAGGATAGGGATATCTCAAAGTCATCAGGAATCATATTCGGACCATTGTTGATGACTGTTGTCATTCAGGGTGGGTGATCTTGTGTTTTTAAGTATCACTCATAGTTTGGAACATTGTCGGTTTGGGATGTAGGGTATGTTATCTCCGAGGTATATTAGGACTTTTGAGATACATGAGAATATTAGAGAGGTGGCTTATTGGTTGTATTTTCCACCATGGTTTAGTGCTATAAACAATGTGTTTAATGTGTCACAGATCAAAAAGCATCAGTGGGATCATGACTATGTGATTCATTGGGATCATGTTGATCTAGAACCAGATGCTTCTTTGGTGCAAGTCCCAATGAGGATTATGGATATACAAGTTAATGTTTTTCATTGTAAAATCATTAGTTTAGTTCTTTTTTTGGGGAATAATGTTCATATCTAAGAAGAGACTTGGGAACGAGAAAATAGATGTCCATGCAATGGACTCAACACTTTCGACAACAAGATTGTTCTATACTTTCAAAGGTAGGAAATTTCAATGGTGGGGGGAATTCCGAACCCCCGGTTTGAGGAATGAAGCCTTTTTATCCCTTTTAATGTGTTTAATATTCATGGTATGAGTTTGGAATGGGTTAAGAGAGTGTGGAATTATTTTGAATAAGTTCATAGGAATTTATAAGGCTGGATTGTTTGAGCATGGTTAATGGAAACTATGTGTGTTCTCTAGGAAACCCTTCAGGGGACAGTAGGCTTCGTACAACCTACACATATATTTTCAAACCATGCGTGGAAACCATACAGATCCCTTCTCTTGAGAATGTGGATTGCAGATCAAGAGCGGTTTCGAGGGTGTATTTTCCCTGATTGGGGTGCAGTTTCTTGTGGGTTGATTTTGCTGGAACACTAAATGTATGTGGATTCCCATCCAACTCCACTTGGTTATAACTAGTGGTATTGGTACAATTAATTTGTTTTGGCCTGAAATTATTTGTGATTTTTATGTGAGAAATAGGTTAGAAATCCCATTAGTAATGTTTGAGAATTTTTTTGGGAAAATGGGTTTTACGGTTGAATGTTCATGTTGATAAATATTAAAATATAGATTTTAAAATCTGTTTCTTGGATTGGTTCAAGGAAATGGTTAATGAATATGGTTATTAATAAAGAGGTTGTTTTACAAAATGAGGGAATTGGTATGGAAATTGTTTTAAGGATTTTCATAAAAAATGGGTTATTTATTGTTGTGCTTTAGCATGTAATTGAAAATGGTTATTTGAATGTTTTTGTAGCTTTAATGGGTTATATGTTTTTGTGTGTCTTGATGAAATGGGATGTAAATGTTGGCTGGGAGTATCACTATAAACCATGATAGATATTGGTTTGAAAAACCACCATTAAGGGCAGTGGTCATGAATCCCCGATGGTTATGAATGGGGTGAACGAGATCGGCAGAAATCCCACTATAATGGTATCTTTTTGTGAGTTGTTTTGAAAATATGTATTTTGTTGCACTAATAGGGAATGGTAATTTGTCTTATTGCATTGTTGTTTTTATTTCCCATGTGTTGTGGTAATTTGGGTGGAAATGGATTGATAATAAGTGTTTTTCTTGTTGTATGTTCTTGCACTATTCATAATTTAATATAATCTACTTATATAAATGTTCTAATAGTTTTATCCTTGTGGCGTGTGTATAGAGGTCATTTTGGGACAACGTACTGAGTATTAGTACACACCCCCTGATTTGGAACTTTTGTTATTTTGCATATGTCGTGTTCCGGGACACAGGTAAAGGTAAATCATATCATTTCCAGTGGCATTTGTGATACTTGGGAGATGTGGTGGTGCTCAGAGCATGGAGCTTGATGTGGATATATGGAGTGTGTATTTTTTAATTTTGGGTCTCTTTTATAGTCTTATATATAGTACTATGATATTTTAATTGGTTTTTTTGGAATAGGGGATTTTTATGGATTAGTTGGTTATCTTTCGGTGTAGTATGAGTTTGGTTATTTTTAGTGACATGAAACATATAGTTTGTGGATGGTTTGGATGGTATTGTCTTAAGGGAAAATCACTCCCCACTTTATTCTTGAAGCCATCGACATTTATGTCTAGAATTTGGTGTCTTGGGAATGTCTCTTAAGTCAAAGAAACAATCCCCCACCCACTCAAGCCAATGAGATGGTGTGGGAAGTTACAATAAGCCAGTGCACATATTCTTGCACAACCATCCAGTGGAGAGGGTCCTATGATATATAATGATGAATCAATTAATTTTTTTCATGAATATATATATTGAATGATATTTTGATATCTTATGACTCCCTCCAATTTAATGTTCATGAGAAAATTATTATCCTCACTACCTAGATAAAACAACAGTAATATTCTCATTAATGATATAGAGGGATTATTTTTTAAAGAATGGTTTCACATATAGACCGATATATTTTTTAATTTATATATTCACTCAGAATGGGTTTAATATACACCATATAATATTTATCTCTTGAACAAATTTAAAGGATATATATTATTAAAGTGGTGTGGTTTTATAGTGTAATATTTTATTTCAAATCTAATCAAGATGGAAGGTTTTCAGCAATTTTTGATCAATTATTAAAAAAATATGGATATAGATTTTCATTTCAGTACTACATTTTTTCCTCGGAAATATGGTTAGTCATAGATTTCCATTCAAGACATAAAGGATATGTTGATATAATTTTCACCTGATATTATTGTTTTTTGGAACTAACATCGTTCTCTTATCAAATTTCTTTATAATAATATCATTTAAATGAATATTTAAATGGATCATGATGAATTGTTTTATGGAAATAAGTTTTAAATAAAATGATCCAAGATATAGTTGATGAATGACATCTTTTGAAAGATCCATTAGCTGGGGATATATCAGGGAAAGTCAGATATGTTTAGTATCATATAAATAAAATAATTGTGGACTAAAAATTCATTCTGAAAGTCATTCATGAAATCTATAATTAATTTTTTTAAAGTTATTCCGATGAATTTCTCTATAGGATATAGTTATGTGTTTTGGAAATAATGGAATGTTGATCGCTATGTATATTGTCTCTTTCATGTTTCTTGATCTTGTATATATAAGAACTTATTGATTCCCACATCAACAAATCCTCTCTCATGTTCATGATGTTTTTAATGTATCTATCATAAATATTTAGATTATATATCCTTAAAATTCCATAAACATAGATTTTATACCACTGGATAATTAGAATTACCCTGAAGAACAACTATTATAAATCAAATATCATAGAAATAATTTGTTATAGATCAAACCTACACACCATTTAATTTTTATTAGGATGAAACATAAATTTAAAGTGGATATATTATAACATTACGGTGTGATGATGTATATACATATCATATTTTTATTATATTATAGTAATAAAATATTTTGGTTTAAATCCATTTATAGAGGGGGTAGAATATTACTCCCCATGATTTTGTGTGTATTTCCTTTAAAATGATGTGTAGGTAATTGATATATTTTTTTATTTAATAACCTAAATATAAATTAACTATGAAATATTATACCTATATAAAATATCTATTTGGTTGGTGGGTATGAATAGGATTAACCACATTATAAAAAAAATATTTATAAAGGTTTTTTAATTAAAATAAAATGATTATTTAATAATAAATATGTACTCAATTTTCTGTAAATTCAATTCTATTATGGGTATTTTCATTTTTAATTTCAATATAATAAATAATTTATTTCAGATTTGATAATTTATTTTTAAAGTAATATTGTATCATTTATTAAATAAGAATAATAAATTTATCTTAATGTGATGTTTGGTTATTATTATGAAAATTATAATTTTACATTGAATTTCCAAAATGACCAATTTTATAAAACATTTTCTTTTCGGTTTTTATATTTAAATAGTCCTATTAAGTTTTCAATTGATTAAAACATTTCTGTAGTTACTTTTTATGAAACACAATCCAATATATTTCATTATAATATAAATTATTCTTCAATTTGGTACAAATAAATTTTTATTCACAAAAATTATTTTCCAAAGAGAATCATTTTGATGCATTTTTTTTTTTAAATTTAATCTACCAACTGTAGATATTTATTATTAATGAAAATATTCTTTATTTGGAATTAGAATAATTTGTATTTCATAAAAATGTGAACATATATTTTGGTAACTACGAATAGTTACCCATGGAAAAAAAGCAATATTACACTTATGGTCTACCCAGTTTTATCAGGGAATAAACTAAGTGATGAAATTGAGATTACAAATATAACTTCTATAAATATAATTTTATTGAAATAATTATCAAAAATATTATCCTAAATTTTAATTATTTTCTATTTGGAATCTTTTTAAATTTATTATGAAATTATTATATTTTAATATTTTTAAATATTCCATGTGTGTCCTCACATTCCCACATAAAATGATACCCATATTATCACTTATTTAGACCATTTTTAGAAAGATAAATCATCAAAAACCGTCCCAATAATCTTCCAAACATCTATATGTTATAATAAGTATTTCTGATATTCATTGAATACAATTCCAAGTGTCCATAATAAAGGATCTAAAAAACGTATACTTAGGAATATTCAAACATCCTACCCAAAATCCTTTAATTTATTCCTTCTTATTCAAACTATATATCCAATATAGTCATAATAAAATAAAAAATTAAGTGTAAAAATATAATAAAATTTTATTATTATAATAAATAACAATTATTCATCCTAATTTCCACTAAATGATAAGTGAATTTATCACTCATGCTTACACTAGAGTGCCACCTCAATTTAATGGTATAATTAATTTTACATCACTGCTATTAATGGTTGGTTGTTATGATTGATTAAATGATTATATATGAAATTTATGATATAATTACAATTCATTAATGATGAGATGTTTTCTTTCTATATTTTCTTTATTTTCGATCGAAATGATGATAACATTTATGCATATGAATAGACCACCGTCACCATAAATAGTGTAATACAATTTTCATTCTCTATCATCTATTTTTTTCTGGATTTTAATATAATGAATATATATTATATTTACATAATTATTAATTCTATGGAGATAATTTAATCATAATAAACATATAATTACCATAACTACATAATCGAAACATTCATGAAAAATGAAACACTTGACACCATAAAACGAATATTTTAACAAAACCTTATTAATAAATGGATGAAAAAAATTTATTAGTGGGTCATATAATATTATATATTTGTAAATGTTTCTCTAATATAGACATATTAACATTAAATTATTTATAAATTTTGTTTGAGATCTTATAAAGAATTTCTAACATGATGTAAATGTTTTATGTCATATTCTATTTTTTAATAATCTAGTTTGTTCTTAAATTTAGGATGATGAAAATATATGATATATCAAACCAAAATATGATAAATTTTATTCTAATTTATTTATTTTATATATTACATATTTTAATTTCATTATCCACTCTTTAATTTCTCAATATAATGAAAGAATGATTTTATGGATAACAAACTATATTTACCTCTTCCATCTAGAATCATTTTATTGGAAGACCATGTTTTCATTAAAATGTTTTAAATAATTTTTTCAATTTTATTATATTATTTTTTTAAATTCATTCCTCACATTATTATTATAATAATAATATTTCCAAGTAATATACCTATCTCTTTCTGAAAGAGATATTTTAAACATTTTATAAAAATGTCTATGAAATTATTACTTTTACATACTCAACATGAATATAATATGCTACTATCAGGGCTGATAAATGATTTTAAGATTCATTTACATTATCCCAAGGTTAATTTAATACTCAAATTTTTTTTTGGATTTTTTGTAAATAAGTTATTTAAAATTGAAAGGTTATTTTTGTGAAGAAATATTTTAATGATCTTTAAAATAGATTTTTCATCTATGATAAAATTCATCAATGTTTTTTATGCTTGACTAGTGATGTGATAAAATGTTACCATCCTTATTATATATCTAGATAATATATCATTACTATGAATTGATTATTACACATCTCATTTATTTTCAAAATTTTATATAGTGATGATATAGAAAATGTATCATGATCTTCTAGATTACATATTAATGAAATTAGGATTATATCATTGTTGGGGCCATATTGTTATATCCTTCCAATTAATTGGGTAAAGAATAATGTTTCATGTTGTAAAAGGGTACACATGAGGTTATCCCATGTCTAAAATAGGGTACAAAAGTGGTTATCTGAAGCCCAATATATATTATATAGGAGGTCATACCAACCCCAAAAAAGAGGTGACACTTGAGGTTATTTTAAGGCCAATGAAGGTACATATACTATCATATAAACCTAACATTTAATGAATGTCCCGATGGTTCTCCTTCACATAATATTTATATGATTATTATTTTTATACACATTATTCCAATATTTTGAGAAATTATACTATTCATATTTTCTTTCATAGGGATCATTTTATTTTAATCCATTATGATATATGTCTTCTAATTAGGAAAACATTACGCCACAATACATGTTTATGATATATAAAATTTTGGGTATGTTTTCTAATGGTTAATATCTAGTTTACATAATATTATTTTTATGTTGTTCTTAAATGATCATTAATATTTGTCTTCTTCATTCTAATTGGGAATTTGATCTCACCCTTTTTTATATTTTTTCATACACTAGTTATGAAGAATATTTTTATTAGGATATCACTATGAATAATTATAGTTCTGAATAAAATACAGAGAGATAATTATGACCATTTATATAGTATCTTTTTCAGTATCCATTATACCATATACACTAAAAAATTAATGGATCTGGATTGGATCATAATTTTATGTAATGAATATTTATATTATATGATGTAGTATTTATGAAAATAAACTATGGGTGTCTATATTCCATCACACTTTACTATTGTTTATCATCGATTATATGAGGACAGGTTATCTCAAATATGAATGAATGAGTTTGAGTGAAATGAGATGAAATTAAGATGCACAGTGCATAAACACAATGTCCATCTATGCCTAATAACATGTGAATTTGACAAAATATTTCATCTATTCCGGTGAATATAATTTTTATTATCTTATCTCATTCCATAAATCATGTAGATTATTTACTAAAATGTAGAATATTTCATGATTATAATGTATGGAGAGTGTAATAGGACAACCACTAATCCAATGTTTCTTAAGTAATATGTTTCACAACTTGAGGTTGAGTTCTTAATTTCCTCGCATCGAGATGTTAAATTTCATATTCAATGTTCATTCCACATGAAATTATGCTACATGGAAGTAATTATAGACACATGACATTAATCTATATGACATATGGTTTCTCATCACATTATGTTGTGATGAATGATAGAATGCATATCTAGTATGAAAATAAAATAGACTATAACAGTCTATTCCATATTTCCTAAATCACTTATGTGTGAGTAATATATTCATAATATTATTCTCCGTCTACAAATATATTATAAGACAAAAAAAACAACCTATATTTTTAAGTAACACAATTTTTATTGGTATTCCTTTATATCTACCATCACCAAAGGCTACATGGGAGGAATATTTCAATGGGCCCCATTGAACAAATTCCCCTCAGATACAAGAGCCTTATCAACATGGAAGGATCAAATTAGCATAATATTTCATGGATTTATTATTGATGATTTATGTTTTGTTGTGATTCTATAATCGATTAATGATGACTCATCTAATAATATATGTACAATTTATTACTATGATTCGCTTGATCAAGATGCATCCTCTACAAAAGGTATAGATAAACAACATTTTTATATGATTTTAAACATCATGAAATTGAGTCCATGATGTAAGACATTAAATTTATTTGAGGGGACTTGATCTTTTGGTGTCAAATTTTTTACATCATAGATTGATCCATCTTGTAATTGTATTGAATCTTTACTAATTTTCTTAACATAGATAGTGGAAAAATTCACATCCCAGAGAATATCTAAATGTCTGGGAATGTCATATATAATAAAACTATATATGGGTAGATTAGCATTCATTGAGATAATTTTTTATTCGTAGTTATAATTTACCAAGAAAACTATAGGTTTTATATACAGTAGTTATGTTTTGGTTGAGTGACCACCAAATTCATGTTCCATTTCATTTTCCCTTCCCATACCAGGGTGATCATTCATCTTCTTTAATTTCATTGATACATGATCTAAAACTATATAGGCCAAATATAGTTAAAAAATTGTGTTGGTTGATTCCATTATATTGGGATACACAATGATTCATAGATCTCATATCCCCGATATAGTACAAAATTCCCTCAATATATTGATTCTTACAAGTGTATAGTATATAAATTCACATTACGATTTCCTATATACATTCCTACTAAATAGTGAGATGTATCATTATCAATGAACTACTTGTGTATTGATTCTCATGTCAGGGTATAGGTAGGAATGCTATAAAAATTTATATTAGTATAAATAAGGAATCACAATCAACCCATAGTTCTTGTTGATGTTTACACCTTTACTAATTCCAGTCAGGTTTCCCTCCATAGGTCCTTAACATAGTGAAAATAATTTTATTTTTTTTGAATATTCAAATAAAAAACCTTAATACAAGTCTTTATCATTTGAAATTAAAAAATATAACATATGGATCCATATTTAATAACATTAAACACTAGAATATATTGGTACTCAACACATGATCCTAATCTATAGAATATATAAATCCTCATCATGTTAACATTAACGTCAAAACATTTGGGTCCTCATCATATGAATTAAAAATACATAGAATCTCTACCCTTATCACATGACCACACATAACAAAACCTCATTGTCCTCATCACATGGACATAAAAATTAAAATATCTAGGATTTCATCGTATAACCATAAACTAAAAAAATATTTTCAACATGTTGACTTTCTATTAAAAGGTAGAAAAACACAATTCTTTTGGTGGATAGAAATAGTGTAGACCAAGGGCTTCGCCCCTATAAAAATTACTTAAATATACAGGAAATGAACCAAAAAAAGAATATATAATGGTAGCCTCAATGGGTTCCCCTCTACTAGCTACGACATTCATGACAAAGTTTCTTTCACTCCATGTATGCACCACCATAACTGCTAGATCTAGCAGCTTCATACACTTGTGATAACTAAAAATACACACTACCCATGTCTTAATGAAGCATAATATGGTATACTGCAAAACATTATACATAAAATTAGTATTATAAATAGTAATAACAAGAAAATTAAAAAAAATACTATTTTTAGATAATAAAAATATATTTATATTAAAGTCACAAAATATATTTTCCTTATATAATGTTTTAATTTATTTTGAGGTCAAATAACAAAAATAATAATTTTCCTAATTAATAAAATGAATTTTTTAAAAATGAAATTAAATAGTTAAATCATAATTTCAATATTAATAAAGTGTTATAAATTATTATTTTATGAAAAAAATATTATTTTATCAATACTAAAAAGTATGTATTTTTATTAAAAATTATCTTTTAGTTTAAAGAATTTACAAAAAATGAATTTTTTAAAATGGTTTTAATATTAAAATTAGTCAAATATATTATTATTAAACTATTTTAGGTCATTTAAATTTATTTTATATTTATTTTTAATAAAAAAACATTTTATCCTTATGAATTGTTTTCATAAAATTAGCTTTTTATCATTTTGTCGAGTTTAGGTTTAAATTATGAATACTCACTTATGTAAAATTAATTAAATAAAATATATGTAATATTTTAGATAATAATAATTAATATTAGGTAATATATTATGAATAATTTTTTTCCATAATGAGCTGTGAGAATAATAGAAATTCTATTACTGTAGTAATGGTTAATACTTGTTTATTGGAGGTTAAAATTAATGATATAATGGTTAATATCTACCATAAATATCTCTGAATTATTTTTTATAGGAAATATTTTTCCATATATAGAATATTATTTTTTAATTTTCTATTTTATAATTATTATCTTTTTGAATTATTCAATAATATTTTTCATTTTTCTCTAAAATTCTAAGTGTGTCCTCCCCCACCTAAAAATGGACACCACATATTCTATTTTAGAAACACATAAATATAAATTTTGATTAGACACTATCAAACAAAATTAATTCCATACATACCTCACAATGACCCAAAATCCATATTTTAAATTTAAAACTATCTTATGATAGAATTATTTATAAACCTAAAGAGGTTTTATAGAAAATATCTTCAGTTCTTAACCTTGAATTTTTATTTTATTTCTTCTATACCACAATAAATTCATTATACAAAAATTCTAAAATAACAAAACAATTATATTACTTATTATTAGATGTTATTTTTTAATCTATTAACCTATAAACATCTCATATTCAATCAAATGGAGAGATAAACAATTGATCATGTGTTTGGAGGACTACCACCTCGCCAACTAATGTAATTAATTTTCCATCAAAACCTCTCAGGGTACAATATTAACATGCAATTAAAGTATATAATTGATATTTATGTTAGAATTATATTGTTTTATTCACAATTTTACATATATCTTCCTTGTTTCAATTCCTCTAAAAATGATAGTGGTTCTTATGTGTACATGTGAACGAACAGATCCCAGAAGTGATGTGGTTTTTTTTCTATTTTATGTTTTACAATGATATAAAATAATGATATATTTTAGGAATATATATTATTTATATAATATAATAATATTTCCATAAATTTTATTTATCAATTATTTTATTTCATTCCATCCATTGAATAATTAAAACAATATTCCTGCATACATACCACACGCCTCCATCAATGATTTGATTCATTTTCCAAACACTAAATTTTACGGATGACTATAAATATGTATATAAAGAATATATAAGATATTTATATAATTATTAAAATTATAATAATGATGAAACCTGGATCAAATAAAAATCACCACAACTATCGAACAATAACATATATTAAAATTGAAGAAGTTGTCACTTATAATAGCGATTTTAATAATGAATTATTAATATATGGTTGATAAAAGGATATAAACAAATATATGAGATTATATATATATATATTTAATAATGGTTTGATATTACATTTATAATAAATATATATAAATTAATATTATTGGATAACTAATATTTTATGAATGAAGTATCACCTGAGGTACGATTTTTTTGTTACATTCTCATTAATTATCATGATTTATTAGGATTACGATTCCTAGAAGGGAATTTAATTATATAGCATTATATAATGTTTTTAATTTTCTTATTACCTTGTTATTTATTTTCAATACATTATTTATTTCAATATATTATTTCGTATCTACACAAAAGGCTAGAAAATGATGTTAGGGAAAATCCACATTAATTTAATCATAATTAAAAAATATTTTATCATTCATGTACATGTTTTCTAAAAATGGTTTGGAAGAATGTTTTTACAATACTCTAAATATTTTTTATTGTCATTTTTTCATGTTTATTTACTATAAAAAAATAAAAGGACTAATAGTTTCATTATATGAGTGAGTTTCTTTATTAATTTTTAGAGAAAATTGGAGAGGAATATTTTTTTAACATATTCCACCTAAATAGAACTTCCCAACATAATTAATCCCCAATGATTTGAATAATATATTAAAATTTTCCATTGTTATTTTAAAATAAAATGTATTCCCTAATATTGGGGAAATTTTTATATTTTGAATATCTAATTTTAATTTAAAAAGAATATTTTCTAAATGAAATGTGCCAAGTGATATTTTAAAATCATTTTTCACCATATATAGAATCCTTTTACATATACTAATCATTAATGGTGATATGAGCCACTGGTAAAATTCATATTATCTATTTGGACTACTTATTTTTGTGATGAAAATGTGCTTATGATTATTCTTTCTTTTCCATGGGTTTGGGTTTGACGAAATCATGAACTATTTATGAAATCCATTTCTTTTCCATGGGTTATGATATGTTTACAAAACCCATTTCCTTTTCATGGTTTATAATATGATGACGGTTTTGTGACCTTATGAATAATATATATATAGTTTTAATTTTGTGATCGGTGTTCCAGGAATTATACTTCCCTCCAATTCAATGTGAAAAGAATGATATATCATGAGATACATATGATAGGAATAGGAACTTAATCTACATTCATACAAGAATCTATAAACTATGATAGTATTTTGAGTGAACCATGATTAATATGATGGTTTTCCAAGTAAAACCCACAAACTATGATCATCTGAGAAGATATAAATGACTACTAAGAATATTATTTATTATTATTATGTGGATGAAATACATTTATTCCTCTTGAAATTTCTATGATCTCATGAAACTAGTTTATTGATATAAGTATGATTCATGTCATCTGTACATCCATATATTAGAAAATGACCCAAAATTATTATTGATGATATAAAATTAATGGTTTGAAAATATTATACACATGTTCTCATTACATTATGATCATGTTATATTTATGTGATCCTTGATATCTTCCTTTCATAGCCATTCTATGCATTTGATCTCAACATTTCATATGTTTCAAATCCTTAGTTTTTGAAGAAGGATATTTTGTATGATATGTATAAGAAAGGTGTTTGTTATAAAAAATATAAACTGAGATAATGTTGTTTACCTATTAATTATATCTCATGTATATATGCTTTTAATGATACTATACCAATATGATTATGGCATGAATGGTTATATTTTTTAATTAATATTCATCAAATAAGGTGAAAAATATTTGAATTAAATGTACGGGACTCTATAGTTAGTATCCACAAAATTTTTAGTTATCTATTGAAAAATAGGTTGATAAAATATTTTAAATAACCAATACAATAATTAAAAATATATGATAGTATCATAAATTATGGTAAATAAAGATGTATAAATTTCATATAAAAACATCCATGTCTAGATAAAACTTATAGATGAGGTTTCAAAATTTATTAATATTGGGGAAATAACCCCAAAATAGTTAGTTATGTGTTTCTTCTCTATCATCCTAGTACTGGGTGAGTGTTCCCATACAACAATCCTTTTTTTGACACACTCAAGGGATATCATTAGTTTAATTCAAATTTTCTTTTAAATCCACTATAAAGGACTTGAATAGATAATGACCATGAACAACCTCAGTAAGACAAATTGTGTCATAGGTTTGGAATATTTGGTCCTGGTTTAGACATATAGTAAATTTTATTTCATGAATATGTATTTTTTTCACTATTATTACTATTTATCACACTGTGATTTTTGGTTTTATTTAATGGATAGAACCAAAAAGAGTCATGTTAATGTTGAATTTCCTAGAAAATACAATGATTTTCCTCATTTGAAACTAAATTTTATGGGATAAATAACGAAAAACCATTATTAATATAATTACAGAACTTTCTCAATCTAGGAATTATGAAGAAAATTAAAATGAGAAAAAGTGATAACAAGAATTTTTGATTCATTAATGTAGAAACAGCCACCAAATTTTATTCACTTTTATATTCCATTAGTTGCTGAGAAATGATTAATTATAGTTGGAAATATATTTTCCATTATCTAGAGGTTTTAGACTCAAATAGTCATTTTACATTTTTATCAATTGAAATTAAAATGATATAAATGGTAAAATCTTATCAATAATATGAAGTTACAAGTAGAAATTAACTCCCTAGATTATAGTTATATTATGATATTATATTTTAATAATTACCATTCTATTAATCATTTATTAAATTAAGAAGTAATTCCTTGATAAAAATTATGAGTATGATTAATATATAGGTACCTATGAATCATAATTTAAAATACATATCAGATACAATTTTAGTATTATCATAAAATCTGAATGTAAGAATTATCAATTTATCCATGGATTATAAGAATGTTTATGAGGTAGTTATCCATAAGGGAATTCAGTAGTTATGAATAAATTGTTTTATATGATATACAAAAGTAAATTGATAATGGATTGTACCCTAAAACCAATCATTTTTATATGAAATGAATTGTGGGATTGAATTAAAACTCCCAAAACAACAATTTGTTGTTGTTTTTTCTTCCATTGTGGTTAATGTGTGGAGGGAACATAGGGGAAATTTTCATAAGGTGATTTCTAAATGAATAGATTTTTTGAATGTTAATAACCAGTGCTCAAATGAAATGATAATAATGATTATAAATATTATAAATCTCTTATTCCCATAACAAAAGTTAAATATCATGTGATAACTATTTCTATATAGTCATATAAAAATGATGTAGTGAATGACACACATAAGATTTTTGTGACTCAACATTTTCCAACATATCTTATTAAATCATTTTAAAGAAAAATAATATAAAATCATTACACAATGAAAATACAATGGTTTAGTTTCTTGGGATAATTAAGACCATGCATAAAATTTAAAAAAAAATACAAACCTTTATTTATTTCATTCTTCTCAATGTTTTTATTTGTCCTTTAATCCACTTTAGTAAATGTAGTCACCTAAATATATACATCAAAAGGGGGCCTGATAAAATCCAAGTAAGATGATTAATAAGAACATGAAACAATAAAAAATGGTTTCAGAATAATCAATTCCATCATAACAAAGTAAAAGGATATTAATTATGAGTGCTATCCTTATATTAAGGCTTGAAATGTGTCAATTCATAAAATTTAAATATCATGTCTTAGTGGTTAACTGCCACACATAGTTGTGAAAAAATATAGCACATTGTTCATACATATTTCACTTTTCTCATGAAATATATTACAATACCTAATTAATTGGAGGGAAATATATTTTTAGTCACACCCATCACATCATAACATTCACATTGCACTATATAATTATGGGTGCACCTGTCACCCCACAAAAATTATATTATCAACCATTTCACATTGAATACATAACAATATTCAACCAAAAATAAACCATGGATAGTAATGGGTTTAATTTTATAAAAATAAATTATAAAAAATTTAGTTCACAAAGGAATTAAGGAATAACATACTTGAAATAAGAATCCTTATCCATAAGTGAAAAAAATATCATGAAGTAAAATGTGTGTTTTTTAAGAAGAGTTCTTCTAGTAAAATTATATATAACAAAAAAAGTCATGTAGAAAACATATAAGTTCCATATAAGGTAATATAATGATGAATAAAATAATTTTAAAGGAATAACCATATTATAAATGTGTAGGAATAGGGAAATCCCAATGAATGAGGGTTGGGTTAGAGAATTCTTCTTAACTTGTGTTTGAATGATTTCATCACATTGACATCCTATATAATCACATTAGATACATTAATTAAAAATTATTAAATATTTTATATATGAATATGGTTAATTATCATTTTATTATGTTCTTTAATGGGAATTTAGATGAGTTATAGAGTTTATTCTCAACCTTTATTGGTGTTTATTCTCTTAGTTTTCATGATCGATTCACTTACATATTTGAATGGAAGATTGTGTAAAATGGGAAAAAATCCAAAATTGTCATTATATGTTATTAATGATAATAAATAAATTTAAATGATATTATAAATAATTTTTGTTATATGAAATGAGTATTAATCATTAGATATATGTTAATGATGATCATTTTAGGTAAAATTGGGTGGTTTTTTGATCACAATGAACTCATTTTGTATTATCATGTAGTATTATATATAAACAATAGTTATGAAAAAATTAATATGGTTAAAACATAAAATTTAAAATATATTTTAATCTATGTAATATCTTTATTTATACCCAAGAATGAGAATAAGGGAAATGAATGTGCATCACCCATGATGTCGGAAAACTGGCACATCATTGATGACAATTTCAATTTTATAATAATATAGTGAGAGGGAGGGGCTTCATATTGTATATTCCATTAAAATGATAAAATTCTATTATATCATACATAATGGATTTATCATGCCATTTGGATATAATATGGCGAGGATAAGATAATAATATAAATTAAATTGAAACGAGGGTAAAAGAAAAAGGAAAGGATTTTACCTCATTGATTTATCCTCTATTGGAACCACATTCGAAAATGGTTTTATACTTTTGGTGAGAAAAATATCACCTAGACATTAGGGATGTATTAAGTAAGAGTATTGGATATAATTTAGGAATGTCTAAATTCTTGATTGGATTGAGGAGAAGAAGTGGGGAGGGGTGTTTTTTATAGTGGAGGAGAGGGTTGTTTTATCAATATTAAATTCATTAGTTTATTGTTTTTGCTGAAGAATATGAATGATCTGAGAAATATGCTTAAATACATTAAAATAATGATTTATTTTTCGAGATTATGTTGATTAAATTATACTTATGTCATAACTTTCTCAAAAATTTATGTATTTAGTATTTATAAAAAATTATCATATTTTACTATTCATAAAAAATTCATGTATTTTCAAAAAATCCCAAAAATTACCCCAAACCATTTTTCAAAATTTAGAATTAAAAAAATTTCACTTTTTAATTAGAATATTCACTTAATATAATTAATTTAATTTTTAATTAAAAGTATTATTTAAAAGAAAAATATAGATTTTAAAATTATAACTGATTTTGCAACACTTATAAAAATTACAGAAGGTTCGATAACTTTTTCCCAAAATCATAAGACATAAAACTTTTAAATTATGGATACATTATGTTTAATTAATGTTTCATTTATATGATTAAATTAATTATAAAAATGTAATTAAACACTTATGACATACCAAAATTCCAACACTTAATTAATATCTTTTAAAACATTTAATTACTTATTCTATGATAAAATTATACCATAATATATTTTATAATATGGTTAAACATTATTTATACATTTATGTGAGGGGTTACTATTCATTTGGTTAGATTAATATTCATAATGGTCATCATACTATTCTTATGTTCTATTTATTATTTCATCGGTATTGGTTCTATAACATCCAAAAATACATCTTATTTCATTAATTATTAATTTATAATGTTTTTTATAGTCTCAAAGTATTTTTTTAGATCCATACTATATTACATTAATATAATAATGGAGAAATAGAAATTATAAAATTTTGGGTATTCACATTTTCCCCCTTTTGAAATTTCTCCTTCAAAAGTTCTTTTTATATAAAAAGGTGGGTGTACTTCTCCATCATCGCTTCCTCTAGTTCACATGTTTCATCTTCATAGTTGTTCGTACTCTAAAACACTTTTACATGGTGGATTTTTATGTTGGTTACAACCTTATCTCTCGGGTCAATAATATTTACAAGATTCTCCTCACAAGATAGATCATATTCTCTTTGTACAACCTTTTAGTTCAGTACATGTGATTCATGTATTATGTACTTCCTCAAAAGTGATAAATGGAACACATCATGAACATGGGATATATTATATAAAATTTCAAAAAGATATGCCAAATCTTATATATGATCAAGGATCTCAAAGGGTCCAATGTTCCTTGGAAATAGCTTCCATTTTTTCAAAACTACGTGACTCTCTTTAATGGTGATATTCAAAGGAAGACTTTATTTCAAAAATTGAACTCGAAGACCCTTCACTGGTTGTCATTATAACTCTTTTTTCAAATCTGAGCATATTTTTTATGTTTCTGGATTGATTTAACATTATCTATAAACTATTTCACATTATTAGGTCATGTATCTTTTTTTCTCCAACTGCATCCCACTAGGATGGTGTATTACATCACTTTGGATACATATCTTTATATGGGGCCATCATCATAAATGATTTTAAGCTATTGTAGTATAAGACCTCATCCAATGGGGGATACTGATCCTATATAGCATTTAATTTAAAATTTTTGGCTCTTATAATTTATTCAAGCATCCAAATATTCCTTTTATATTGGCCATTAGTTTGAGGGTTTTAATCCGTGATGAAATTAAATTCAGTATAAAAAGAATATTATGGACTTCTATAGAATATAAATGTGAAACTCGGATCACAATCCATGAAAATTGAGAGTGAAAATCCTAGAAGACTCACCACATCCTTTACATATATCCTAAAACAATTTTCAAGAGAAAGATATTCTCGAATATGGATAATTTGGGAAGTCTTGTAAAGTCAATCCAACATATCTCAGATAACATTATTTCCTTCGAAAGTCTTCAGGAGACATGTGATAATGTCCACAGTGTCATTCTACCACTTACACATTGATATAGAAAATGATTTCAATATCCATTTTTTCTTATATTTCTCATTATTAACATTATTAAATATAAATAACCTTGGGATATACTCATATTTCTTCCCACCACATGTTTATTCAGAGATTATAGTAAATCTCGATTCTCTTGAGATAGATAGAGAAATTATAGATATGTTCACTATGCAATAAATCCTTCCATATCCCAGGTCATGAAGCCACAAAAATCCTCATTCCCAACCAAATCATACTATCATCATCGATATAAAACTAGTG
The DNA here is from genome assembly GCA_963277665.1 of Viscum album. Classification (NCBI taxonomy): domain Eukaryota; kingdom Viridiplantae; phylum Streptophyta; class Magnoliopsida; order Santalales; family Viscaceae; genus Viscum; species Viscum album. Next base: position 440,796,543 of record OY728142.1, read on the forward strand.
TTGCTTCTCTTCCTTTAATTCTTTCACCCAATTTTGTAACTCTGATCATACCTTTGTTCCTATAAAATTATATTCTATATATATTGTTGGGAAATCATTTGGTAATGGTAGGATTTATTTCATTGTGTTATTATTTCCAAATCCGTTCATTACATATCCCTGAAGATTTGGTCTTTCTCAATAAAAAACATAGATATATTAGTTCTTCTTATATAATCAACTACCATGGTTTCCTTTAAAGGATGATTGTCAATATTTAAATCATTGTTTTTTGTTATCTCTAACTGTCTACTTTTATACCTTTTTACATCATTTTGTGTGAGTATATAATTTATACTCTTGTGATTGGTATATATTTCACACTTATCACTATAGAGCTAGTGCCAGCTGCTTTTCATAGCCAAAATCATAGTTGATAACTATAGATCAAGTGCTAGGTTTTTTATCTTCGATCTTAGACTCTCGTGAGTTTTAGGCTATCACATTAACATTTTTCAAGAGTACACATCCAAATCCCTTCATTTAATCATAACTATATATATTTAAATAATATATTCTATTTGTTAATTTGAGTTCAAGTGTAGTAATCAGCATCTTCTTTATCTCATTGGTGATTTCATCACACTACTCCATCCAAAAATACATTATTCCATTCTGTTTTCACTTAGATATCATGATTTAAAATCGTGATAAAATTCTCACAAAAAAATCAATAGTACTCGCCTAATCCAAGAAAACTATGGTTTTTGTGACACTAGATAGTCTGGGTCATTCCTCAATAGAATATTTTTTAAGGATCTGCATAAATTCCACCAATTTTGATCACATGTCCCAATAATGTGACTTGAGAAATCCAAAATCATCATTTTCTAAACATAGATTACTACTTATATTTTCATAGTGTCACTAACACAAGTCATGCATGTTCTTATTATTCCTCCTTGATCTTGGAGTAGATAAATATATAATCAATATACATTGCCAGAAAAAATTGAGATCATGTCTAATGATACTAATCATTAAATCCATGAAAAATCTAAGGGAATTATAATGTCTAAAAGGAATCACCAAATACTGGTAGTGTTATTACCATGTATGGTCGTTAGTTTTTTGAATAACATATTTCATTATCTTTAGCTAATGATATCTAGAATAATGATCCACCTTTGTTATGTATTGAGCTCCATATTACTGAGAGAACTAGTAATTAATCCTTAGAAGATAATACTTTTTATTTATGGTGATCTTTTAGAGTTTTTGATAATCAATACAAAACCACATTGATCTATCCTTCTTTATTACAAACAACACTGTTGTATCCTACAGAGTGTATAAACCATTTTTTCAAATGATCTTAAAGATTCTTCTTTAACTCCAATAGTTCAATAGGATCAAACATATAGGTAAAATTTGATATAAGTTTATCTCTGAGGATCATATCTATTGATAACTCTACCTCACAATTCAGGGGATGTCTGGTCATCTTTTTAGATAATACTTGAATTTATTCCTTCACAATGGACTTTTCCCCTAGGTGGATACCTTACATTGGCTCAACCATTTGTGTGAGGCAATCCTCTTCATAGGAAATCAACACTGACACCATTGTAAGATTTTTCAATGGATATTCATGATCCTTCGTGAATTTTTTGATGTTCATGAAAATATGTGGAATATGAAAAGATATATCATCTTCCTAATTGTTGATATGTATCCTATATAATAAGAGAATATCCATCCCTAGTATAGAATTGAATTCCCCAATGGGAAGTATAATGATATTAATTGGAATAAAATTCACACATAAGCCAATAAGAGAAGATTCCTACACTTGGGATGCACAAATTTCACCTTTAAATGTTTTAATGGATATATCAACATTATGGTTTTTGGAATTTCATTCAGTAGTTCTAAACAACCTTACTAATATAAATAAATCCTTATAACAAATATTAAATATTACATTTTTAATTCAATAGTTAATTGGAAGTTTACCTAGCAGGACATCATTTGTTTCTCCACTGCCACCGAAGTGATGGCTCAATACCTCCCTTGAACTTTTGGAATTAGTGGATCATGGATTTGATTACCCTAGAGGCCTTGAGGTTTAGTTCACTAGAATTTATAGTTCCCTTACTCCCTATAGTTATAGCGTTGTACAGTGGGTGGTGCTCTCATTTCCTTCACCACATTCTCCCACATTCTCAATTCATTTCAACATTCGTGATCTCAGTGGCCTTCTCTCCCACAATTGAATAATTTAACCATCCCTTTGAGACATTTCCCAGGATGCTTCTTCAAAAAAAATTACATATGGGTCATTTATTTTTCTTTCCACCATTCATATTGGATCCTCCAACATGAAACACCGTTACTAATTTCATATAACCATAGACAAGATTACATTATACAAACATCATATCCACTTTGAAAGGACCTAAAATACCTTCTTAATAACTCCCAATGTCTCATGTTTTAAAATCCTTTTGAAGAAGTGGTCTTAAAAAAATAAATATTCTTTCAATTTTTCTTGCATTTTTTATAACCAAACTCAAATAATACCATACATGTCATGTACAATTTCCTTTGCCGGATGTGGCAGTATCACCTTACATTTTCTTAAATTATATGAATTGTATATACATATTTTTATTAATGGATTGAGGGAAATACTTATTATTAAATGTTATCTGAATTTCATCCCACTCCATCTCTTCATGTTTATCCATCATCTTGGTGTTCATAATCAAATCCCACTTTTTATCAGCCTCTCAATCTAAAGTATAAAAAACAATATTCACCTTACCTATCTCAAAAAAGTAAAGAACAGAAAATATATTTTACGCCTATTTGACCCGTTATTCTAAAATAAGTGGATTGGAAGATACACTTATTGTATATGGTAATTGGTGCATAAAACACATCACAGCCAGTTGTTCCCTCTATGGTGAAGGTGGGTGTTCCACATTATTCAGGTTATTGTTCATAGCTTGAGATAGTTAGGTTAGCATCGCCATGAAAATTTGAACTCCACCTCTAAATGCATTGGGGATGTCATTTGGTCAATCACTACATTGTCTCTTCCATGGGTTATAATCCTGATTTATCATAGTTCAAACTATTTTCTAAAATAGAAAAGGTTAAAACAAAAAATAATTCAATAATTCATGTTAAAATAATATATTACTTTCTAAATTTATGTATAATGGAATATCTTGTGGGATCCATATGTTTATATATTTGTAAATAAAATATTATTTGGTGATCACTTATACTTAATATCATACTAAGGGGTTTCAATAAGGTTCTGCAATCATAATTACCAAATTCACAGAGCATAGGGATCTTTTTGTATTCCATATAAATATTTTTCTGAATTATAAAAATGAAACGAAAAGTGACAGTTTTGAAATACAAGTGGTTGTAAGAAAAATGTCTTAACTATATAACAATTTATGATTTTACTCATTACATACATTTTAAATATGTAAAAATACAACATGTGTTTACTATTCAAGAAATAGTTAGATTCCATTAAGTCTAGATGCTGGTGAAAATATTTCCTTGTAGTAAATATATTCTAATTGATTATATACATGAGAAAACAATCTATATTTCATTCTAATTATTATTCCCAACTCATAAACATTTTTTATAGACACCAAGTTTGTTCCTATTTTAATGCTTCCCTTATGTCTTTCATCAAATTCCATGAATCTATTCCCTTCAAATGAATTTAACTATTATTTCATTTCTATCATGAAATATTCAAACTTAATTGAATCATTGGTGTTCTTAGGTTCAATTAGTTATAAGAAAATGTTACATTCAAATTGGTTTCATAGGGAAACTATAGTATGAGTTCCTTTATCATGGTTACCTACAACAACATCTATGGGGTGATATCTAAGAGTCGTATTAGGTTTCGGGAAAGACGAATTGGATTCTTTGTAATCATCTTGAGATTCAACATCCAATTTTTCATCAAAACTAGAATATTTTTATTCAGGTTTTAATAAACATTTAAAATGTTTAGCATTGATATATAAATATGAATTTCCGTCATTAAGAAATTATAATATTGTATTAATATCAAGTGGATCTATGTCTTTAATTTTTATATGTATATAATATTTTTCCAGTCATTGTCCTTATATTAAACACCCTGTATTATTTTATTATAGAAGAATATAAAAGGAATATTTATTCAGCAATTTTAAAAGAAACTTTTAATGAGTTTTTGTTTTTTTCATTATAATGAAATGACCTAAAAAATATAAAGTAATTAACAATTCAATTACAACCATTCTATAATTCATATAGGGACTGTTTAAAAAGTTTTATATTTAAACCTATGATTATTATATAAAAATAAGTGTTCAAAAAAATTTCACAAAAATAAATAGGTAAATAAAAAAACAATAATCATGTTATTGGAAATCTCTTGAAGTGTTTAATTAATTTTCACTATAAATCCATTCTACTATGGGGCCCCATAGAGTAGAATTTTTTTTAATTTATCTATATTTCGAACATAATGATTCAAAATCTAGATTTTAAAACTCACAGTCATGATCACATCTGAAATTATTATATTTAAGTACACTAGTATTCTATATAGATTTATAATATTAGGAAAAAAGGAAATAAATTCACATTTCTGGGAAAGGGAAACCCCTATTTATATATTGAATATCTATCCTCTATAACATAAATATAATGTTTTCTTACTAATATAGAAACTATTTATGTTACAATAAATCAATGTAAACTAACTATAAAGGTGATAAATTTAAACATATTTATTTGATTTTTAATATATTTTATATTTTTTCCATTTTTATAGGGATTTTAGACTTCATCTATTCGGAATTGTAGTTTAGGAATATCACTAACTAATCCTTTCCTATTTATCTTTATATTCGAATGAATATTCATATGGCCTTATATCATATTCAAAATCTAATATTCATTGTGAAATTTACTCAAAAAATAAAAAATATAAAAAATTTAATGAAATTATAAAAATAACATAAACATTTTCATTCATAATTTCAATAAAAACTAAAGCATTTAATCATGACGAAATATTTACACAATGGTTAACTGTTATATACAATGGAAAAAACGGTAGGTTTGTAAATATTTAAGATGGCCAGGGATCATTTATGACCCATTAAACCTTCGTATATACCATAAACCACTTATGACTCTATTATGATTCCTTGTGGGTGTGATGGTAGATTATAAATATAGGGATAAAGGGGATGAAAATGGATCGATTGGTGGAGTAATATTTTCATGATGATCTTATTCCTCATTGTCTAGCCACATTTATTTCTTTTAATTTCATTATTTCTTATGATGTAACACCTCTCCTAAATCAACCAAGATTCTCCATAAATTGCGGGTTAGTTTTCTATGACTGGCTATGAATGTGGGAGGTTTTAAATTTCTACTTTTTGAGTGAATTTTCTTCAATTATATTAAATTATTTCTTCGTCCTATATAGACTTTCAATTCACACTTTAAATTTTTAAATCTGAATGCAGTTTTGTTAGGTTTTGATACTTTTTATTTTAATTACCTTGGTAAATAATTTTTTATACCACCAACCACTTTTGTTTTATATATTTTCTAACAGATTAGGGTTGTATTTAGGGTTCCCAATGAACGTTATCCTGTGTGTTGAATGTTATGTTATAATTTTTTTATTATTATGAAATAACAATTATTCATCAAGGATTTCACTAATTATTCAAGATAAACCACTACTATCACAAAAACATAAGAAGGATGGTATACCATAATGAGGTTTTAGATAGTCTTAGTCACATCATAACCATCTGGAAAAGTGAGAGAGTGGTCTATGTAGATGAATCTAACTCTTACCTTCTATATTAAGTAAAATGGGTAAAATTAAAAAAATGTGTTAACACAACACTAGTTCTAGCCAAGCCCACTATAGGCACCTCAATTTTCAATTTTTATAAACAATAATAATTAATATTCTGTATTATATCAGTATATCTACATTAATTAAAATAAAATTTTCAGAAAACCAAAAAATTGACAGCCTTGTATTGTGATCCATCCTCTTTCATAGACAACCAAAGGGATACTCCTCATACTACAAATTGGTAATATAAAAAAAATTACACAAAACATGATATATTTACATAAGTAACCATCATAAAAAAACTTAGATATACTAATAATGTTACACATCAATCCATCTGGAAATAAAATTCTTCAAATTAAAAATGTATTAAAGTTTTCAATTTGACTGAGACTAACTAACTTCCAATTTGAATTATCATCGAAGGTGACATGTCAACCATAAACATTGATCATAGTTTTAATTCTTTATTAGAACCAACTCATATGTATAGAACATCCCATATCTAATTCAATAGGTTCTTACTCGTACATTTTGATTAGCTTTCCAACAAAAACTTTTTATACCAAACAAGAAGTTTTTCCCCTTATTTTATTACATCCAAAAATGTGTCTAATAAGATATTTATGAATAAATAATTTCAAAAATTGTTTCCTATAAAGAGAACCTACACTTTTATAAATAATTACACTATTAGGTATAGATGAAAAATAATTATTTATATATTTAAAAGAATGAGAACTAGGAATGTATTTATTTTTAATTAATTATTTTTTTCCATGATATTATCCAATTAAAATTTTATATTTAAGTTCTCATTATTTTACAAGAATCTAGGTTACTATTTTATTTCTATTAATGAACTTCTATAATCATTCATCAATTAATCATTTGATAATTTCATAAAATTATTTTCGTTAAGAAGTGGAACAATATTATTGATGAAGCTAGAATTTTCACATATTTCATACTATATTTTATAGTTCTAATACCCACCATAGTGTTATTTTCTGGGAAATTGTCACATTTTTATGTTTAAGTGGGATTTTGAGCTGAAATGCAAAAATGGCTTAATTTTGTTGTTTCATTATTTTATTTTTCTTCTTTATTTTGGAAATATCATTTTCTATACTAAAAAAAATTGTGAAATTCCTTTTTCATAGGTTTTTTTACATCATCGGCCAAATTTCATCCTTCTGGATCATTAGATTAATAAATCATTAGAAGGCCCAAACTAAGCTCACCATCTAGACCACAAAAACAATGCGCAGATGTAGAATGTTTAAAATCTGAGATTTTATCTCGAAGTATACCAGTAATTTGAAGATGAAATTTAACAATGATCTATGAAAAATTAATTAACATATTTCATTAATGTGTCCTTGTCTGAATCTAATTTTTATAAGGCTAATGTCATAGGAAGTTGGGGTTGTGGAAGACGAAGAGTCACTTTGGCAAATCAAATTTTCTGCACTAAAACAACCATACCTCCTTCATGGGTGAACCAATGAGGCTAAAATTGTGTAAAGGAATGAGTAATAAATAAATTAACAACATTAAATAAGAGACCAATCTCCAATTAATGAATTTAATGGTCCAAAAAGTCATGAACTTTTGGAGGACAGAATTGTGAGAGATTTATTCAACACATTTTCTCTATAAATTTATACCTCATATCCCTTTACAATGGATAGAAATTTCAAGGGGGAAAGGTTGCGTTTTGTTTCTTTAATTTATCATCATATTTATAAAATATATTATTGTAGCTTTATACTTCTTCTGTTCATTTATTATTATTTTTATTTCTTTTATTTTATGTGTTTATACCATCGTGCTTCTTTCTAACTCCATGTTTGTGGAGAGCTAACCCTCACTGTTGTTCGATGTGTGAGAGGTGGTATTTGAGTTTTTGGAATTTTTTGTTTTATCATGTTTTTTCTAAGAATTTAGTGGTGGTTAAATGATTTTGGTGAGCACTCACCCCACTTTCACTATTATTGTCTTCTTCCTCCCCATTTTATAATTTTCCTCCTCATCAGTTTCTAATTCATTAAAATAGTGGAGTATGGATTGGGTATTGATTTGAAAGAGATTAATACTACTTGGTGAGGTCTTAGTGTAGGGTAATACATTTCAAACGAGAGGGTGTGGAGTGACAGGTCTAGTTCTCTACATTGAATATCTCATTGATGAATATTTTGAATAACAATGATAATTCCACCATGAAACCCCATGAAAAAGGGTTTTCTTTTACTAACTTCTTTGTGTCTATTCTTTCTTTTCTTTGTATTTTTTATTTTTATATATTTATTTATTTATATGACATTATATCTACTAAATTTCAGTTATTCCCTCCTATTTTCACAAGTGTTATCTTTTTATATTAGTTAGATTTTAAATAGTAACAACAGAAAGATAGTTCCTGTTAGAGTCCTCCCTGTTATCAACCCTATGGTGTTTCAATATAGTACATTATTAGGTTAATAAGAATTTAATTGAATTTTTTCTCATGAAAAAACCACTCTCATTAATTATCCTTATCTGTGGTAAGATATTTTTGAAATTGAGCAGATAAAGCTTGTCACTTCATTAAAAAAAATCTGTTTATCTTTTATTTTATTACATGTTCTCTCAAGAATGTTAAAATCATAAAATAATTAATCACTAGATATATTTTTATGAGAAAATTATTTCGTATATGGTTTTTTAAGATTAATAGAATATTTATACAAAATTTTGATACATCATATGAGTTTTTTATCAAACACATATAGTCTCTACCATTATCCTCTTCCTTACTGGATCCTGAATAAAATTAAATATTCTCTAAGGAAATTCTGGTTGATTTCATATTATATTTATATATATTTTCAATGTCTTCATACATTATGTTATACATTATCATAGGGAATTCTTCCTTAATCTTTCCTTTCCTCTTACACTAATTTGAGATTAGGTCATTGGTTATATCTTCTATTCCTAAATATTTTTCCCATTATATTTGCATTCATACCTTCCTCTATAATTTTATTTCTTGATGAAATTATTGTTCTTATGGAAGTTCATAAATTTTAGCGGTAAATGTTCCATTTTATTCTCATTGTCTAATAATGATTCACAATAAGACATTTCATCCATGGTATATTTTTTTCATTGAATCAGATGTTGTAAACGTTTAAGACATTTCATTAGTTCATCTTCGTATTAATTGTTACCTTTGAGTTACTCCACATATATCTTGTTATTTCAAATAATCTATTTTACTTGTAACATAGTTTTGTCTCATGATTCACATATAGAAACTTATGTTCCTCTCCACCACTCAATAATCATTTGGTAAGTTTCATTAATTTACCTTTATTAATAATGGTTTTCCAAAGTAAATTCATTTTAAATATAATCTTTATGAATATAGGATACATATCATTAGTTTTTTCATCTATTTTAATATTAATGGAATCATATTTAATAGTATATTTTTGTAAAAATATTTTTATAACATTTAATGTTACATCCTTGGAAATTGCAAGGGTATCGAAAATTTTGAATGTAATATTGCAAGGATATATTATATTAATTTATTCATATCATATGGATCAATATAATTAATTCATAACATTACATCTAAATTAATAGTAATCCTTTGTTCCTTAACTTCAATTTATTCTAGGAGATTTTGGTAACTCATAGTCATCCTCAATAATAGTACAAATATCATCTCTCATACCTTATAAATGGATTTTCATTTTAATCATCCATTGAGGAAAACTATTTACATTTAAATGAAGAGTATGATAAGAGAATATTAATTCTTTTCTATTATTTTTCATAAATAATTATAAATTATATAAAATATATTTTTAAATTTCTTTATGAAAAACAAGATCATAGTGAACATATTTTGAAAAAAATACTATAATACCAAATGTTCGTCTGGTGGGAAACACAAAATATGGGGTGAATTTTTATTCCAATATGTTATATATTTAATATAATTTGAAAACCAATTGTACCTATTATATAATAACTTATGATTAATAATTAGTATTGATATTGGGAATTCCTTTTTTCGAATATCTTTCTAATAGTGGGCTCAAGGATTAGTTAAAATAACATTAAATGTATGTCGTATTTGAAAAATAACTCAGTTTTAGAATCACAGTATATTAAACCAAAATTTAAATTTAAATTTATATTATAGTTTTTTTTAAAAGGTACCATTATAATTAAATTAAAGAAATAAACAAATAAGACACACAATGGAACATAAAAAAGTAGATCTGTCTCAATCTAAGATATAATCCCCACCAATTGGATGTCACCATATTCCAACCTATTTATTATTAAATAAATCTATCCACAACATGGTACATGTTATAAAAGAAAATTAAACCCAATTTTATCTAGACATATAGACACATCCAAAGTAATGTGTTGGAGAAAAAAATATGAGGATACAGAATACCACTTCTATAGTTGTTCTTGGGAATAAAAATGAAATTATTTTGAGACAGTATAATGTACTCTCCTTTTTAAAATTTGATATTATGATTTTACAAATAAATAGGGTAGAATAATAAATTCTTTAAATGATAAGAATACACAAATATATCAAGAGATTAATAATTAATAAATGATAGTCTTATTTATCTGAACATATTTCATTTTCAAGAGTCCTAAAAAATGTTATTGAGTGTACTCTCGGTCATGTTTTTTAACAAATAATAAAAAACAATAACTTTTGTTGAATATTTAATATGGTAAAGGTGCCTTTGTATATGATCTTATGTTATTCATTGTGTTTGAGAATATGTTTTCTTTGATAAAATTCGATTTCCCATTATTATATTTTTTTTCATAAAACCATCTTTATCTAGAAGTAGCTACTGAATAATAATCAATGCAAATTTGAATACAAAAACAAAAAATTCAATTATTTAGAAACTAGTTTTTATTGACTTCACATTAGATAATGTTATGATAGACCAAAAATTTCCTCTTTAAATGAAACACTATTATTTTATATCATATTAATATGGAACAACCAATTTATTCGGCACATTTTTTATGGTTGGTTCCTCACATAATGTTGTAATTTTATTTCCTTATGAGACTTGTTTAAAAACTCATGTTGTAAGATATTTCCACATGAGGTCATGGTAAAGAACAAGGTGTTTATAGAATAATAATTTTGATTTATATTAATAATTATAAATAAGATATTAATTTTACATTAAAGGGGATGCTATGATCAATGACGTACCTAATACACAACAATGGGTTTCTCCAAAATATCAAGTTGCAAATAAGGCAGAGTCATATTGATAAATAATGACATAATAGTATTATTTTAAAGGGAAGTTATTTCCTAGAATTTTTATTGGAAAGAATGAACAAAACTAAATATATTATGATTAAACTTGTTTGTTATGTTTTTTTTACATTTATCCAATAAATTTTAGAGGCATAAAATAATAATGTATCCAATTTTAAGAAAAAACAATCTAATATTTTTTTAAACTATTTTTACCATCATTTGATGTAGAACCTCTTTTAAATACATTTTGTCACATTTAAATGATCCATTTGACAAAATAAACATTTTTATAATAATATGGACATAAAAATTTACATTGGTTATATTTTTGGTATATTTCTGATAATGTTCATTTTTTAATGAATAATTAAAAATATTGAATTTTAAGTAAAAAATGTCTTTTCATATGAAATATTTATATTTTTATATTATCTTTTAAATAGGTTTTTATAAGGGCTTGGAATTTCCATGTAATATTATTTCGTAAATACATGGGAATTTTACTAGTCCGTGAGAACTGACGGCACGTGATTCTGGGGCCCGGTGTTCCCTATATCAATTTATGAAGTATTATTCGGGTACGTTCATTAAAAGTGTGACTGGGATTTTATAAATTTTGAACTCGAGCTCGGAATTTAAATCATAGGGCTCCTTTAAACTCACAGCGCCAGTATTCACTTAAGAATACTTTCAGCTCGATAGTAGATAGTCGGGATTAAAAGATAGTTTTGGGGTTTTACATGGAATAATAAAATAAAATAAGTTTATTACTTATTTAAGATTTTTTAACCACCCTGTAGAGGTTGGAGGTGGGGACCGCCACACCATAAACTTCCATGAGAGGTTATAGTGGTGGGGCCCACCCGAACTCAACGTCCTTTGTGAGGATTTATTTGGTGGGGACCACCTGAGTTGGAAACCTCTATAACCCCCCTCATTAATGAGGGGGGACTCTTGACATCCTCTACACTTAATCGTCCCAACCCACCCAATTTATTTAATTAATCCACATCAATAAATTAAATGCCTATTTTTTAATTTAGTCCAACTAACATAATATACCACATAATCTATTATTGGGGGGGTATTCATTTGTTGGAATGGAGGTTGAGGAGAAGAAGAGCTCTTAGAGATAGAACCCCAACGAGGAAAGGTTCTCCAATGAAGAATGCCGACCTTCTTCACCCTTTTTCCTCAGGATTTCCTCCCAAACTGGGACATCATCACATACGATGGATGACTCCCATTCTTCCTCCTCGTCACTGCCAATGAACGATACAAGGTTGATGTTCAAATGCTCATTTTGTTTCTTGTTCTTCTTTTTCCGTTATGGTTTAGAATTCGAAGTCACATGATATCACCCTAACACAGAAGGGTGCGAGATGAAAAACAAGGCCCAACCCCTCCGCCTTCTTTGTGGAAATTGATGCTAAATGCATCTTGAGACTGGAATGAGTGACTCTTGTCAATGATGTTTGCAGATCGAAGGCAATATCTCAAGGAGTGTGAAACTTCTACTGGAATGAGTAACAGGCCACCAGAAACCGTCTGGTGCGCCATGAAAAATCTTCGGTGGATGGAACCGACGAGCATCATCACGTGGGGGTGGCGGCGCAATCGTGCAGCCAGGAGAGTAGTCGAGGTCCCATGCCATAGCGGTGCAGCGGCGGTCGGTGTAAGCCCGACCATGAAGGAGACCGATAGATCGAACCGTCGGGTTGCCGAGGAGGGAATGGCGCAACCGTGCCGCATGGTGGACCGAAAGGGGTGCTGCGGCCACTCACCATGGTTGATCAGCGGTGGCTGGCACAACACCGGTTGCATGTAAGACCAGTGGCCTGAGCCACCAGGCCGCCAGAAGAGGGGTGACACAAAGAGCTTCGTGCGATGAGTCGGCTCGCCGCTTGGCCAGCCAAAGATAGAAGGACCCCACAGGGTCCCACATGACACACCAGAGCTAGGATGGCGCTGATTCCTCCCACCCGAATGGCTAAGCCTTTCAGGAACTAGGGGGTGCAACGTCCCCCCTGGACATGATTAGGGCGCACCCCCGCGGGGCACCGGGCCTGACCTAGCGCAGGTTGGGTCGGACACGCGGGCATGCCACCTCCTCAGGCCGGGTCAGACCCATAGACCGTATCAGACCCGTGGACCAGGTCGGACCCCTGTCCAGACCCCTGTCGGGCCATGTTGGTCTGACGTGGCCGGACCGGACCCAGACCCGTTTTGGCCTATTTTCACCTTTTCACCCATAACTTGGGCAACGTGTCTGATTGACAAATCGTCTACAGAAACAGAAAGGATGGAGCGAGATGGTTCTTTTGGAATACCCCACGTGATGTTTAGATTATTTTTGGGTGCATTCAGATTGGATTGAACCTAAATTCAACTAGGCCTTTGGAATAGAAATGCCAATAACTCTCAGACCGGTCTTTCAATTGATGAAACGTCTGTCGTGTTGTGTACCTTTTCATGAGAAGGAAATTTGGGACACATCAAATTGGGACTATGAGGCAGTTGATGTGTTGAATATTACCTTGAGGAGCACACCCTCCCTGAATCAAGCTTTCTTGTGGAAACCCTGTGGCTGGTTGAGTTCTGACTGCTGTTCCTAGATCATGTGTGGGACCGACAGTTCTAACTACTGATCCTGGATCCTGTGTGGCTTTGACAACACTGATTTCTATTCCTGGATCCTCTGTGAGTTCGACAGAATAGCTAGTCAAGGATCCTATGTGGGTCTGACAACTTAGCCGATCCTTGATTCTGTGTGAGTCCGACAGCTACGACTACTGTTCCTGGATCCTGTGTGGGTCTGATAGTTCCAACTGCTACTCTTGGATCCTATGTGGGTCTGATAACTTAAATGATTCAGTGGATACATATGATCATATCTATATCCCATCATAAGTTGTATACATGTGTGAGCTAAGTCAGTAACTCTTGTGTTTCCTCATGATTGAGATGGATTACTTCATCACTTAGGTATACGTATGGGCATATTCCTAAGTGGGTTTATCTATTGATTTCATACTTTTTGGTTTATCCTTGTTGTATTTTTTGAGACCTTGGGGGTCTTTCGGTCCCTACAGTGTATTATTATACTCACCCCTGCACGGGCTATGCCCACACCTCATTGTGTTGGATACAGATGATGAGCATTGCTGACTGAGGCTGAGTAGCAGGACTGAATGGTACTTGGAGGTGGACCTTATGAAGTGTCAGTACATTGAGGAAACTGACGAACGTGGAGTGTTGAGGAATCCATCTGTACCTGCGATTCAGGTAGGATCTCCAGAGAAAGACCCTATGGTTGGTTTACTTTTCTTCTGTTCTACTTGATTTTCAGGTGTACTTGTACTTTCTTCTTGGCCTTGTATTTTCGGCACCTTTAAATTTTCGGAACTCTTTTGTATATAGATTTACATAGATTTTTTCTTTTAGATCGTACTCTATTACGTGAGGTTAGTATATATAAAGGCAATGCCTTCCCATTTTTAGGGAATTATGCATTTGGTGCTAGTCGCCATCCCCTAGCCTATGGAAGGCAGGCTAGGGGTAGTCACAGCACAAGCCCCGAGGGACGGGTCATAAATAATTGGTATCAAAGGAGTCGGTTCTATTCTAGAACATATGACTCTGATCATTCTTTTTGTGAAGCAATAGTGTTAAGGGTATTAAGTGTGGTTTTTAGTTCACGGAGTCTATTATTGGTGCGGCAGCCGATGTATCCATATACCAGTACCCTGACTACTAATTTCAGACTCAGTGCATGAAATTACTAATTGTGTGAGTGTTTTCTAGAGTTTTATTTGTTATCTCATTAAGTCAGCTCACAAGGTATAACTTATTAACCATGGCGCACCGGCTTCTTTTCAAGATGCGTCCACACAAACAATTATCCAGGGTTCTGAGAGTTTTATGTACGGTTATCCCACCGAGTGATGAGGCCTCAGTGCAGGGACCTTTTCCATCAGAGTTACCAGTGGTACCACTACCCATTGGGCCACAAATTCGACCAGCCCCAGCAACAAAGATTGCACGCCGCCTGAGCGCGTTGCATGATTTCTAGTGCCAGAGGGTACCCATGTTCAGGGGTGAGATAGACCCGCATGCAGTTGAGGATTGGATGGAGGCTATAGTGAGAGTCTTCAAACTGGTAGGGACACCAGCAGTCTTCATGGTGATTCTTGATTCCAGTCTTCTACAGGCATCAACAGGAAGATGGTGGATCCTGATGCTCCAGGTTCATGATGAGGCGACACTTCTCTAGGAAGACATCGTTAGCCTATTCCGAGTGGTGTATTTCCCAGTCACCCTGTGTGTGGTGTGGATATATGAGCTACATCATCTGTAGTAAGGCAGTAAGATTGTAGCTCAGTACTCAGTGATGTTCATCGACGTCTCATGCTACTCTACAGATACGTGTGAGACCTTTTCTTCAGGGCTTGAACCTTCGAGTAGGGGATCAGGAAAAATATTAGAGCATCGATGATCTCCCTCAACAGCCTGACGTAGGCCAGGGTGTTAGAAAGATCCCTTCTAGTAGAGAGTTTCCTTGCTGAACAATCACCAGCACCGAGACCCATTACTAGTCGACATGCAGCGGAGTCTTTTGCAACTGGAAGTGGACAGATGTCGTAGAGGTTCAAGAGGACCAGGCCATCTGGCGGATGAACACATGATACAGGTTCAGTTGTGTGGGCCACATGAGACCGAGCCAATCATTCTAGGAGTGGGAAATGCTAATTTTGCGGTGGGTAGGGTCACATGGCTCGTGGCTGTCCGACCCACCGTACTGACGATTATCAGACAGTCGAAGGGACACCCAGGCAAAGACAGAGATTCAATTGAGGTGGTCTGCATGGAGCAGGTGGACGTGATAGAGGAGAAGGTAGAGAAGGTGGCGGTGGGAAAAGTTTTGAGTTGTTACCACCACCACCAGGCGGTCTACCCTGACAGCAGGGAGCATGAGGACATGTCAGAGCTCAGCTCCAGGCAGCTGAGGCTTACGATCACGGTGCTCCGGAGATGATTCGAGGTACAATATGTGTCTACTCCACCTTAGTTGTAGTTTTTATAGACACATTTTCCAGTCACTCTTTCATTATTATTACCTTTTTTGGAGATTGGAGATTCTGACGGAGTTGTTGGCTCGATCCTTACAGCTAGATACTTCTATGGGAGCAAAATCAATGATTATGCACTGTTGTCGGCAATTTGAGCTTACTCTAGGAGGAGAGATCTTTAGCTGGGATATCCTCGTAGCGACGTCAAGGCATCATGCCGACATTTTGGGTATGGACTGGTTATCTACATTCAATGCTTAGATCGAATGTATTAGGCGCAATGTGTGGTGTGTCGGCACGGATGGGAGCAGGTTAACCTTCACCGATGAGAAAGGAGCCTTTGCAGTGCAATACAGACTTACTCGGAGGCCGGTGAAGCCAATCACTCATCAGTTGGCCTACCTTACCATCAGAGCAGTTGATGTGGAGAGTCCCAGCTACCCTTTAGTGGTGGACTAATACATGAATGTTTTCCCTGAATCACTTCCAAGTTTATCTCCTCGCAGAGAGGTGGACTTCTACATTGACCTTTACCATCAGAAGACACATATATCTATTCCACCGTATCGGATTGCTTGTACTGATATTCGAGAGCAGCGAGTACAGGTGGAGGACTTCTAGGGGTAGGGATTCATCTGACCCATTGTTTCTCCCTAGGCACCCCCGATTTTGTTCTACAAGGAGGCGGATTAGAGCTTAAGACTTTTTTTCGACTACCGTAGCCTGAACCAGGTGACCGTGAAGAACAAGCACCCACTACCAAGGATTGATGACCTCTTTGAATAGCTGAACGGATCACAGTGGTTCTCGAAGATAGATCTCAGATCAGGCTATCACCATCTCAGAGTTCGAGATGAGGATGCATAGAAGACAGACTTCAGATGTCAGTATGGCCACAATGAGTTCTTAGTTTTTCCTTTCAGCATAACCAATGCTCCGACAGTGTTTATGGGACTCATGAACATGATCTTCCATCCATACATCGATCGCTTTGTCATAGTCTTCATCGAGGACATTCTGATCTACTCAACTACTAAAGAGGAGCATGCCTACCATTTGCGGGTAGTACTGGACACACTCTGAGAGCACCAGCTTTATGGTATGCTCTTGAAGTTAAAGTTCTGGATCCGATGGGTTCACATCTTGGGAAATTTAATCTCGGAGGCTGGAGTTGCACTATATCCAGCAAATATTGAAGTAGTACTTCCTTGGGATCCACGAAAGAGTGTGATGGAGGTACACAATTTCCTGGGATTGGCTATTTACTACTAGAGGTTTCTACAAGACTTCTCTAGAATTGAAACACCACTATCAGCCTTGATGAAGAAGGGAAAACCGTTCATCTAGTGGGAGAGATGCCAGTAGAGCTTTTAGGGGATGAGGTAGAGGCTTACTAGTGCCCCCCATATTGAGACTTCCAGATGAAGGTGTAGGGTACATAGTTTACTACGATGCATCAGGGACCGTACTACGGTGTGTCTTGATGCAATGGAGAGCAGTGATCGCTTATGGTTCTCGACGGTAGAGATATCACGAGCAGAACTATGCTACCCATGACCTAGAGTAAGCGGTAGTGGTCTTCACCTTGAATATGTGGCGATGCTATCTTATGGGAGAATTTTTTACCATGTACTCTAATAACAAGAGTCACATGTTTATCTTCTCTCGGAAGGACCTGAACATTAGATAATAGTGATCTCTTGAGTTCCTCCCAGAATATGACTTTGAGGTAGTCTATAATCCTGGAAAGGGGAACGTTGTAGCAGATGAACTCAGCAGAAGATCTGGTATACAACTACTTGGAGAGGCGACAGAGAAACTTGGTGCCTTAAAAATATCCTTTTTGGATGGAGATGGTGTAGCCTTTCTACAGTCTCTTACTATCACACCCCCACTCCTTCAGTGAGTCAGGGAAGCACAGCATGTGTAACAGCCCGAAATTTTGAATAAATCTTGTTTCCTAATTTCATGTGTTATTTTATTTTATTTTTATACTCAACAAAAATGTTTTATGTGATAAACATGATTATAATTAAAATGAGACCAGTGGGTTTTGACTGTTATATGACCATCGGTCAATATGACTGTTGTGAACAAAATGTTTTGATTATTGTCTCTAAATATAAGTAATCTTGGTTAATTATTATAGAAAGAAGATTCGATGGCGTCACCTAGTAGTCTTGGACC
Organism: Viscum album; assembly: GCA_963277665.1. Lineage (NCBI taxonomy): Eukaryota > Viridiplantae > Streptophyta > Magnoliopsida > Santalales > Viscaceae > Viscum > Viscum album. The sequence goes on from OY728142.1 coordinate 440,815,015, forward strand.
GATCGAAGCCCATCTAACAGAGCTTGGGAAGGAGGTAGCACCATTGGGCTTTGCTCTGGACCAAATCCAAGCCGAACTTCATCATGTGAAGCTAGAACGGAATCGCCTTCGCGAGAAGTTCAAACTGATAGAAATTACTACTCGGGAAATGTTGACTGAGCCACCCCAAGATTCTATCACCCTAGCACACCTTACTCTTAGGTCCTATTCTGGTATTATAAGAGGCTATGTATCGAGACCGTAACTGCCTTGTGTAATCCTTGTTTTAAATAAAAATTGGGATTTCTTCTTATGATGAAGTTTATGAATTTTCAAATGACCAGATAAAAATAGTATGCATATTTTGATGAATTTTCAAAAGGATATTTTAAAAAAAATGTTTATGTAAACCTTAAATAATTTAAAATGTGTAATGATTTTCAAAAAATGGTCTTCTACAATTATGTCCAGTACGAAATTTAGAGTCTAATAAGATCAACTTGATTTTTGATGAATAGTAAATTGTGAATAGTGATTTTACGCTTAGGATTAGTAATGTGACCAAATGGATTAGTAATCTCACTTAAAGAAAGTTTTAAAATTATCTAGGCACCTTGATTAAGTAATGTGATTCAATAAAATGGTTAAATAACGGTTTCATAAATTATTATTCAAGTATTAATTTTTTCAGGTGAATAGTGTTTTTTAATTAAATTAAAAATATTTAGAAAATTATTTTTATAAAATGGACTTTATTTTTGAACTCAGAGCATCGATATTATGTTAAGGTAATTTCTGGGGTTTTTTCTGAAAAAAATGAATTTTCTGTGAATAGTGTATATATTTAAATATAAAATTAAAAATATTTAGAAAATTATTTTTTTAAAATGGAGTTTATTTTCGAAATCATATCATTGATATTTGGTTAATGTGAAATTTTGGGATTTTTCTGAGATAGTTGAATTTTCAGTGAATAGTAAAAATACAGTTTTAGGGTTTCGGTATGTTTAATGACATCATAACTATGTAATGATGATGTCATGAAATCTTTTAAGGGATAGCCGTCCAAGGGTGATGAATTATTCTTTTGGGGGCCCCATGTGGCCTAACTCCATGATAAATTCCAAGGGAGAGCACATGGGTTTGAGAAAAGCACATGTGAGGTGTCCCTTGGCCATTAATGCCTTGTCCCCTCACTTTCCCTATAAATACCAAGCCATCCTCTCATCTATTTCGACTAATCACTCTCCCCCAATGAAGTTCTGGTCTCATTACCTCCCAAGGAGTCCTCCCAAGGTGCCCTCAAGCCCTCAAGGTCCCAACCTTTGAGTTTTAAGAGTTACGTTTTAAGGTAAGGGATCCGACCTCTCTCTTTCATTTCAAGTAATCTCTTTTATGTCATTCCTTTTATGCTACATGTTATTATGTTGGAGGATGTTATTTTATACTCCTCTTACTGCCCTTTTTATGTTCATATAATGGGAGATCCCCTCTTACTCTCATTATTTCGTTTTATGAAATTTTAAGTGGTGCCGTTAGGCTGCCGAAATTTTTGTAACAGATTCTTTCTCCCTTCTCGTTTTTCACGATCTATTTTCATGTAAAGTATATCAAGTTTCTTTTTATTATGTTAGGGTATGATCTATAAATTTATCATACTGATATTTTATGATCATATGATGAGAGACCCCATTTGATCTCTTCAATTCAGTATTTTGATGTTTTATGTGGCGCCGCTAGGCTGCCGAATTTTTAAGTGGTTCTTCACCCTTCTCATTTTGAAGTTCTACTTTCATGACAATTCTTTAAAGTTACTTTTTGTTATGTTGGGGTATGATCTCTATATCTATCATACTGGACTCTTTTTTCATATTATGAGAGACCCCATTTGATCTCTTCAATTCAGTATTTTGAAGTTTTATATGGCGCAGCTAGGCTGCCGAATTTTTAAGTGGTTCTTCACCCTTCTCGTTTTGAAGTTCTACTTTCATGTCAATTCCTTCAAGTTCATTTTTGTTATGTTGGGGTATGATCTCTATATCTACAATACTGGAGTATTAAGTTCATATGATTAGAGACCCCATTTGATCTCTTCAATTCAGTATTTTGAAGTTTTAAGTGGCGCCGTTAGGCTGCCGAATTTTTAGGGGATTCTTTCACCCTTCTCATTCTTTTCAAAGTTCTACTTTCATGTCAAGTCTTTCAAGTTACTTTTTAATTATGTTGGGGAATTATCTCTATAAATATCATACTTAACTCTTATGTTCACATGATGAGAGACCCTATTTTATCTTTTCAAATCATTTTTGTTGAAGTTTAAGTAACGCCGTTAGGCTGCTGAACTTTCATAAGAGAAATCTAATTTTTGTCTTCCTTCCATGTTTTTCATTTCAAATGGTATGTCCTTGAAATTTCATTACCATGATCATGTATCCTTCTTATTCTGTCCATATACTGTTTTATGGGTGATTTATGAATGTTTGACCCATATTCCCTCTCTTTTTAATGTCTTCTAAAACCTCGTAACATAGCCGTTATGCTGCAGAATTTCCGTCTCAAAATGTTTCTCTCTTTTTCTAAAGTTCTTTTATATTATTAAGTGAATACTCAAAGCTCTTTATTCTAAAGGGGTATTCACATATATACCAAAATTTACTATTTTAAATTCTGGGATTTACATACATGAGACCCACCTTCCTTTTCTGTGGTTTTTAAAGTGACGTAAATATCATGTCTTTAAAGCTGTTTTTAAAACGTTGTGATTATGAAATGAAACCCATTTATTTTATGCTATATGGGTTATTTATGAAATGTTTGATGATGATATATGTGGCTCACATTATAATAAAGGAAAATTTAAGGGTGCGCCCTGATAGCGCTCCAATGCATTGGGTAAAGACTTAATCTCTAGAGATGACCATTTTTAACGACGCCATGGTGAATAACCTTGGTAATTTTTAACGACACCTTGGGGATGGACCTTGGTGAAACGAAATGATTGTCAATATTAAATGTTGTAGCCACATCTTCAAGTTATGAAAAATGTTATTTTTATTATGATGTATCTCATGATTTATTCTCATGCCTTAAAGTTCTTTTCATTTCCTTATTGAACTATCTCAAGTTCACAAGTAAAATGTTTCTCTTGTTTCCCTTACTGGGCTTTCTGCTCACCCTTTCTTTTTATGTATGTCCCCAGGTTATGAGATGCAGTAATGAACCTAAGATGAACTTAAGGAGAAGCCTTTCAAGTTTTTAAGAAAGGTGTTTTTTTTGTTCTTTTCATGTATTATGTTCCTGGTTTCCAAGACACTAAACTTTAAAGATCCTCAGTTTTGTAAAATGTAATGAAAGTTTATGTGATAAAAAGACAGGATGCTATATTTGGTATCAAAGGATGGTTTAGTTATTTGTGGAAATTAGGATATGAAAACACTAGTAAGAACCCTATAGAAAAGTTTAAATATAGGAAATATTCCTGGTATTTTGGTGAGTATTGAGTAAGGGGTTTCCAAGAAAATACATCCCAATCTGGGTACGAGCAGGTAGAGGTGGCTCTGGCACAGATGTACATAGGGGTAAAACATGAAAACACCGCTTTGAGCTAGACTCGAACGGGAACTGGTACACGACAACGGGCCTTGCTGCACTCTTGGTTATGACACTCCCGGGGGATATGCTTTGGTAAATTCATAAGCTTAGTATGAACCATTGTTAAAGGAACAAAGATTCACATAATAATATATGATCATGGATAACCTATATTGGAACCTTGGGGATCACAAGTTAGGGTATACTTTTCTTCTACAAGTTATCCTTATATACTTCAAGATCCTTTTCATGATTATTGGTTTAGTATTTAAGCCTCTAATTATAATTTCTCTTCTTAGTTAATGGTGGGAGATGGAAGAACATGTCCCAATAACCAATGTGATATGAAATGCAACGATTTCCATATTAATATGAAAGAGATGATTAGGGGATTAAAAGCTGATTATTATTTTGGAAGACGTTCATTATTTTAGGGAACCATATTTGATCGAGGTAAATAGATTACTACGGTATTTTCATTGAGGAGTAAGGTTGACTTATATTTTGAAGAATCGATGAACTTAAGGTGGACTTATAGTAATTTAGGTTACTTACAGGAATGATTAACCTATCTTGGGTAAAATAAGTTTAGGTTAGCTACTTTTGTTATAAGATGTTAGGAGAGGTTGATGTTGTTTGGAGATGAACAATGAAGTTTATTTTGGAAGACTATGTTATCAAATCTTTCTTGTATTTGGGTTTCAATCTTAGTTTGGTTTATTTTGAGGAATCTTAAGGACCATTATTTACGGAATGGTCTATGATGAGCTTTGGGTAGTACCATGGAACTTTGAAGATTTAAAAGTAGTTCCATTCCTTTGGGATTCTTTTTGAAGAGTTGTTTTACCTTACCCTTTCTATTTTTGGGATAATGTTTAATGATAGAAGAAATAGATAGTTGATCTTTTGTGGATTATGTGATTCTCTAGAAGATGATTCTTGTGTTTTGATGAGACCAAGTAGTTTTGAATGCTCATCATTTGGAGAAAAGATTAGTTTTGGTAGAAACTTTTTAAAGTATGAAACTCTACATGAAGATAGATATATTTCCTTATGTTTTTGGTTCTATGTTGTAAATGAATTCCTCAAAGTTATGAAAAGGAACGTAAAACAAAAACGTTGTTGGTTTACGTTTCCTACTGGGTAATCAATGACCGCTTACACACATCATAATTTTGGGATTTTCTAGTGGTTAAATTCCTCCTAATCATGTTTTCTATCACTCTCCTTTAGAACGTGACCCTTTTTTTCTCCTCCATGTCCATGTTTTCTACATTGAATCCTAGTATGAGTAAACTCGGGTGGCCATTGTACTTCATTTTCTTTCTTTTAAAGTAATGGTGTTACTGAATCTTTTTCCGATGTGGGACTTTCAATGAAATTTCAAAACCCAATTTTAAAAATTGTGAGGACGCAATTTCTTAAGGGGGGAAGATTGTAACGGCCCGAAATTTTGAATAAATCTTGTTTCCTAATTTCATGTGTTATTTTATTTTATTTTTATACTCAACCAAAATGTTTTATGTGATAAACATGATTATAATTAAAATGAGACCAGTGGGTTTTGACTGTGATATGACCATCGGTCAATATGACTGCTGTGAACAAAATGTTTTGATTATTGTCTCTAAATATAAGTAATCTTGGTTAATTATTATAGAAAGAAGATTCGATGGTGTCACCTAGTAGTCTTGGACAGATCGAAGCCCATCTAACAGAGCTTGGGAAGGAGGTAGCACCATTGGGCTTTTCTCTGGACCAAATCCAAGCCGAACTTCATCATGTGAAGCTAGAACGGAATCGCCTTCGCGAGAAGTTCAAACTGATAGAAATTACTACTCGGGCAATGTTGACTGAGCCGCCCCAAGATTCTATCACCCTAGCACACCTTACTCTTAGGTCCTATGCTGGTATTATAAGAGGCTATGTAACGAGACCGTAACTGCCTTGTGTAATCCTTGTTTTAAATAAAAATTGGGATTTCTTCTTATGATGAAGTTTATGAATTTTCAAATGACCAGATAAAAATAGTATGGATATTTTGATGAATTTTCAAAAGGATATTTTAAAAAAATGATTATGTAAACCTTAAATAATTTAAAATGTGTAATGATTTTCGAAAAATGGTCTTCTACAATTATGTCCAGTACGAAATTTAGAGTCTAAAAAGATCAACTTGATTTTTGACGAATAGTAAATTGTGAATAGTGATTTTACGCTTAGGATTAGTAATGTGACCAAATGGATTAGTAATCTCACTTAAAGAAAGTTTTAAAATTATCTAGGCACCTTGATTAAGTAATGTGATTCAATAAAATGGTTAAATAACGGTTTCATAAATTATTATTCAAGTATTAATTTTTTCGGGTGAATAGTGTTTTTTAATTCAATTAAAAATATTTAGAAAATTATTTTTATAAAATGGACTTTATTTTTTAACACAGAGCATCGATATTATGTTAAGGTAATTTCTGGGGTTTTTTCTGAAAAAAATGAATTTTCGGTGAATAGTGTATTTATTTAAAAATAAAATTAAAAATATTTAGAAAATTATTTTTATAAAATGGAGTTTATTTTTGAAATCATAGCATTGATATTTGGTTAATGTGAAATTTTGGGATTTTTCTTAGAAAGTTGAATTTTCAGTGAATAGTAAAAATACAGTTTTAGGGTTTCGGTATGTTTAATGACATCATAACTGTGTCATGATGATGTCATGAGATCTTTTAAGGGTTGGCCAGCCAAGGGTGATGAATTATTGTTTTGGGGGCCCCATGTGGCCTAACTCCATGATAAATGCCAAGGGAGAGCACATGGGTTTGAGAAAAGCACATTTGAGGTGTCCCTTGGCCATTAATGCCTTATCCCCTCACATTCCCTATAAATACCAAGCCATCCTCTCATCTATTTCGACTCCTCACTCTCCCCCAACGAAGTTCTGGTCTCATTACCTCCCAAGGAGTCCTCCCAAGGTGCCCTCATTCCCTCAAGGTCCCAACCTTTGAGTTTTAAGAGTTACGTTTTAAGGTAAGGGATCCGACCTCTCTCTTTCATTTCATGTAATATCTTTTATGTCATTCCTTTTATGCTACATGTTATTATATTGTAGGATGTTCTTTTATACTCCTCTTACAGCAATTTTTATGTTCATATAATGGGAGATCCCCTCTTACTCTCATTATTTCGTTTTATGAAGTTTTAAGTGGTGTCGTTAGGCTGCCGAAATTTTTGTAACAGATTCTTTCTCCCTTCTCGTTTTTCAAGATCTATTTTCATGTAAATTATTTCAAGTTCATTTTTATTATGTTGGGGTATGATCTCTAAATTTATCATAGTGATCTTTTATGATCATATGATGAGAGACCCCATTTGATCTCTTCAATTCAGTATTTTGATGTTTTAAGTGGCGTCGCTAGGCTGCCGAATTTTTAAGTGGTTCTTCACCCTTCTCGTTTTGAAGTTCTACTTTCATGTCAATTTTTTAAAGTTACTTTTTGTTATATTGGGGTATGATATCTATATCTATCATACTGGACTCTTATGTTCATATGATGAGAGACCCCATTTGATCTCTTCAATTCAGTATTTTGAAGTTTTAAGTGGCGCAGCTAGGCTGCCGAATTTTTAAGTGGTTCTTCACCCTTCTCGTTTTGAAGTTCTACTTTCATGTCAATTCCTTCAAGTTCCTTTTTGTTATGTTGGGGTATGATATCTATATCTACAATACTGGACTATTATGTTCATATGATTAGAGACCCCATTTAATCTCTTCAATTCAGTATTTTGAAGTTTTAAGTGGCGCCGTTAGGCTGCCGAATTTTTAGGGGATTCTTTCACCCTTCTCATTCTTTTCAAAGTTCTACTTTCATGTCAAGCCTTTCAAGTTACTTTTTAATTATGTTGGGGAATTATCTCTATATCTATCATACTGCACTATTATGTTCACATGATGAGAGACCCTATTTGATCTTTTCAAATCATTTTTGTTGAAGTTTAAGTAACGCCGTTAGGCTGCTGAACTTTCATAAGAGAAATCTAATTTTTTTCTTCCTTCCATGTTTTTCATTTCAAATGGTATGTCCTTGAAATTTCATTACCATGATCATGTATCCTTCTTATTCTGTCCATCTACTATTTTATGGGTGATTTATGAATGTTTGACCCATATTCCCTCTCTTTTTAATGTCTTCTAAAACCTCGTAACATAGCCGTTATGCTGCAGAATTTCCGTCTCAAAATGACTCTCTCTTTTTCTGAAGTACTTTTATATTATTAAGTGAATACTCAAATCTCTTTATTATAAATGGGTATTCACATATATACCAAAATGTTCTATTTTAAATTCTGGGATTTACATACATGAGACCCACCTTCCTTTTCTGTGGGTTTTAAAGTGACCTAAAGATCATGTCTTTAAAGTAGTTTTTAAAACGTTGTGATTATGAAATGAAACCCATTTATTTTATGCTATATGGGTTATTTATGAAATGTTTGATGATGATATATGTGGCTCACATTATAATAAAGGCAAATTTAAGGGTGCGCCCTGATAGCGCTCCAATGCATTGGGTAAAGACTTAATCTCTAGAGATGACCATTTTTAACGACGCCATGGTGAATAACCTTGGTAAGTTTTAACGACACCTTGGGGATGGACCTTGGTGAAATGAAAAGATTGTCAATATTAAATTTTGTAGCCACATCTTCAAGTTATGAAAAATTTTATTTTTATTATGATGTATCTCATGATTTCTTTCTCATGCCTTAAAGTTCTTTTCATGTCCTTATTGAACTATCTCAAGTTCACAAGTAAAATGTTTCTCTTGTTTCCCTTACTGGGATTTCTGCTCACCCTTTCTTTTGATGTATGTCCCCAGGTTATGAGATGCAGTAATGAACCTAAGATGAACTTAAGGAGAATCCTTTCAAGTTTTTAAGAAGGGTATTTGTTTTTGTTCTTTTCATGTATTATGTTCCTGGTTTCCAAGACACTAATCTTTAAAGATCCTCGGTTTTGTAAAATGTAATGAAAGTTTCTGTGATAAAAAGACTGGATGCTATAGCATGGGGGCACTAACTGCAAGACACGACATGCTCAAATATCTACTAGGCAGGCACCATATGGATTTTCTGAAGTTGGGGAGCACGTCATCCTCTTCAGAGAGATGTACCATGGTACCAATGTCACTTAAAGAGAAAGTGTTGTGGGAGATCCACACATCCCCCTTTGCAGTACATCCAGGAGTAGTTAAGATGTACCAGGACCTTAGACAATAGCACTGGTGGCCAGGTATGAAGAAGGCTATAACAATGTTTGTCTCCTGATGCCTCACTTGTTAGCAAGTGAAGGCCGAGCACTAGGTACCAGTATGATTTGTTCTACCTTTAGAGGTCCCAGAGAGGATTTGGGATGGAATGTCCATGGACTTTGTGATGGGTCTTCCACGTACATCCAGGGGTCACAACTCGATTTGGGTGATTGTTGACCGACTCACCATGTCGGACTACTTCCTACCGATCAAAGAGAAGGGGTCATTAGAGAGATTGGGACGCCTCTATGTGTAGTAGATTGTGTGTATACAAGGAGTATCTTCTTCTATTGTCTCCGACCTTGATTGATGGTTTACTTCCTGGCTATGGAAGGGGTTTCATAAGGCTTTCGGGATACAACTACATCCGGGAACTACCTTCTATCCTCAGACAGATGGCTAGATTGAGAGGACCACTCAAACCCTTGAGGATATACTATGTTCTTGTGTTCTTGACTTCGGTCAAAGATAGGTGAATCAATTACCCTTGTTGGAGTTTTCCTACAACAAAAGTTATCACTCCACCATAAGGATGACACCTTTTAAAGCATAGTACGGGTGACATTGTAGATCACCCTTATCATGGACTGACCCAGGGGGTCTACACTAGTGGGTCCTAAGATGGTATGAGCATCCACAGAGAAGGTGCAGATCATCCATGAGCAGATGAAGACTGCAAATAGCAGACAGAAGTCGTATTCTGATAGGAGACGGAGACCTCTGGAGTTCGAGAATGGCGACCACGTCTTTATACGGGTCTCACCTCGATGAAGTCTACAGAGATTTGGTTGAGGAGACATGTTATCTCCGAGGTTCATTAGACCATTCCTGGTCCCTAACAGAGTTGACGAGTTAGCATACCTCTCAGCCCTTCAACCTCAATTGCACTGCGCACACGACATCTTCCAAGTATCTCCTCTGATGAGATTCTTGCACGACCCTTCTAACATATTCGACCATGGAGGAATAGACTTAAATGATGGGGAGACATTTATGGAGGTTGAAATTGAGATTGAGTGTCTAAAAGAGTGGTTCCAACGTGGACGGTCAATACCTCTGGTGTGCGTACGCTGGCAGCACTGGAACATTCCGAAGAGCACATGGGAGGAGGAGGTTCATATGTGTGATCATTACCCCCACATTTTCACTTAGTTTGAGTTGTAGATTACGGGGATTTAATGCCCTGAGGTCAGGAGAATGAGAAGACCCAAAATTTCTATTGAAATATTTTTCTTATATACATGGGAATTTTACGAGTCCATAAGAACTGACGGCGCAAGATTCCGAGGCCCGAGGTTCCCGGAATCAATTACTGATGTTTTGTTTGGGTACATTCAGTAAACGTAGGAGCGGGATTTTATAACTGTTGAACCATTGCTCAGAATTAAAATCTAAGGGCACTGTTGACCTCACAACCCCAGTATTCGCTCAAGTGGACATTCACCTCGATGACAGATGGTCGAGAATAAATGAGAGTTTTTGGGTTTTATGTGGAATAATAAAATAAAATAAGTGCATGACTTATTTTATTTTTTTTATTATAAATACCATGTAGGGGATGAATGTGTGGACCGCCACACCGAAACCCCAATGATAGGTTATGGTGGTGGGGCCCAACTGAACTCAACCTCCCTTGTGATGATTAATTTTCTAGGGACTACCCGAGTTGGAAGACTCTAGAACTCCCCTCATTAATGAGGGGGAGCCTCTTGATCTCCTCTACACATAATGGTGCCAAACCACCCCATTTAATTAATTAATACATATCAATTCATTAAATTACTCAATTTTATTTTATACCAATGAACATAAAATAACACATACTCTAATATTTCGGGGGGGGGGGGGGGGGCTATTCATTTGTTGGAAAGGTGGATTGAAGAGATGAGGAGCTATTGGAGATAGAACGCCAATGAGGAAAGGCTCTCCGATGAAGAATGCCAACAAAGAACGCCGACGATATTCTCCCTTTTTCCTCGGGACTTCCTCCCAATGTGGGATATCGTCACCTACAACGACCAAAGTTCATACTTCCTCCTCATCAAAGCCAACGAACGATACGAGGTAGGGGTTCAAACTTTTTTTTGTTCCTCGTTCTTCTTTTTCCATCATGGATTAGAATTCAGAGATGCATGATATCAAACAAATGCGGAAGGGCGCGAACCGAACAAACATCGTCCTACCCCTCTGCCTACATTTTGGAAATTGAAGCTAAATAAATCTTGAGACTGTAATTATAAACTCCTGTCAATGATGTATGCGGATTGAAGGCAACGTCCAATGGAGTGCGCAACTTCTACTGGAATGAGAAACGATCCACCAGAACTCATACGGTGACCCGTGGAAAAAGCCCTGGTGGATGGAACCGACGAGCGTCATCACGTGGTGGCGGCGGCGCAACAGTGTCACCAGAATAGTAGTTCCGGTCCCTGGCCGCGGTGGTGGAGAGGCGGCCGGCGCATGCCCAACCGCGAAGGAGATCGGTGGCTCAAGACACCAGGTTACCGAGGAGGGCGCGGCGCTACCCCGCTGTGTGGTGGACCGAAAAGGGGGTGGGGGCGTGGCCCCTGGCTGCTGTGGAGCATCGGTGGCCGGAAAAAGGCTGCCCACAAGGAAGACCTCCAGGCCAAGTTTCTGGGCTGTTGGATGAGGCACGGCGTAACCGGCGCCACACGAGGAGTCGGCTGGCTGCTCGTCCAGCCGGAAACAACGGGACCCCACTGGGTACCATGTGACACACTAGCGCCAGCCTGGTTCCTGTTCCACCCACCTGAATGACTACTCCGTTTTGGAACCAATGGGCATGGCCTAACTCCTGGATGTGGCTAGGTTAGACCCCCATGGGCTACTTGGTCGGACCCAGCACGGGCTCGACCTAGCGCCGGCTGGGCTTCCAGCAAGGGTCGGGCCGCCCCATGGGGCCAGGTCAGACCCACGGACCGGATCAGTCCCCCATACCGGGTCAGAACCGAGGATGGGGTCGGACCCCAGTCTGGACCCAGGTTGGGCCGGGTCTGTTCGACGATGCCGGACCGGACCCGGACCAGTTTTGGATTGTTTTTACCTTTTTGCCCATTACTTGGGCTACAGGTGTCTGATTGATGAGACATCTGCAGCGATGGAAAGCTTGGAACGAGGCGGTTATTTTGGAATAACCAAAATGAGGTTTATACATAGTCGATGTATGGTTGTGTTGGATTGAACCTAAATCCAACTGGGCCCTCAGAACGGAAATGCCAATAACTCTCAGATAGGGCGTCCGATTGACGCACCTTCTGTCACGTTGTTTTTGTTTTGACTAGATGGAAATTCAGAACACATCAACTTGCGACTAATAGAAACTTGATGTATCTACTCTTATCTTGAGGATAATACCTGCTCAAAATCACGTATTCTTGTGGAAACCGTGTTACTGCCTGCATTCTGACTACTGTTCTTGGATCCTCTGTGGGTTTGACAGTTCTAACTACACATCCTGGATCCTGTGTGGGTCCAAAATCACTAACATATGTTCCTGGATCCTATGTGGGTTCAACAAAATAGGTGGTACTTGATTTTATGTGGGTTCGATAGCTTAGCTGGTCATGGGGCATGTGTGGGTCTGACAGCTCTTATTACTGTTCCTGGATCCTATGTGTGTCTGACAGTTCTAACCGTTGGTCTAGAATCCTGTGTGGGTCTGACAGAACAGGTAATTCAATGGCTATATCTGATCATCTATATCTCTCAACATATGTTTTACACCTATGTGAGATGAGTTAGAATCTCTTGTGTTTCCTTGTGATTGAGATGAATTACTTGATATCTTAGGTATATGTATGGACATATACCTAAGTGTGGTTATCTGTTGATTTCATACATTGTTGTTTATCCTTGTTGGATTTTGTGAGACCTTTAGTGTCTCGGGGTCTCTACTGAGTATTGTTATACTCACCCCTACACGGGTCATGCCCGCACCTCGTTGTGTTGGAGGCAGATGACGTACATCGCTGAGTGAGGCTGAGTAGCAGGACTGGACGGTACCCGGAGGTGGACCTTACGTAGAGTCGGTCCACGGAGGAGACAAACGGACATGGAGTGCTGAGGAGGCCATCTTTACCAACCCTTCAGGTAGGAACCCTGGAGGATGACCCTGTGGCTGCTTTACGTTTCTTCAGTTGTACATTCTTTTTAGTTTTACTAGTACTTTCCTGTTGGGCTTGTATTTCTGACCCCCTTTAATTTTTTAGCACTCTTTTGTATACAACTTTACTTAGTGTTTTTATTTCAGCTCGTACAATGTTGTGTGTGGTTACTCTATATAATGGCAATGCCTTCTCAGTGTTAGGGAATTACGCCTTTGGTGTTGGTTGACCGCCCCTAGCCTAGGGAAGGTGGGCTTGGTGTAGTCACGGCACGGGCCCCGGGGGACGGGTCATGACAATTTTAATGTTTAATTATAATTATTTAACATTTAATACAATTATAGTAATTAGAAGTAATTTCACTTTTTAATTGGACACTAATAAATGCCAATCTTTTGAAATTTCTTATTTATGAAAAACACGCTTTTTGGTTTTGATAAAATGAATTAATTTTTAATTAATTTATGACTATTTTGTGTGTTGAATTATGAAAAATAGATTCTATATTTGGAATTATAAGGTTCAAATTGTGTAAATTTGTAACTTTAATTTTTAGACATTATAAATAGTAACATTATTAAATATTTTATATACCATGGTTAAAGGGTAAATCTGGTAAATAATTATTAAAATAATATTATAATAATATTAAATTACCCTAACATGTGTCCTAATCATATAAGATGAGATATATCTGACTGTGGTCATCTTTGTGATGATTTGAGGATCCCATGGAGCCACTTGTGTGTGAAAATGAAATTTAATTACTTTTAATTTAATGTTAAGAAAAATATAACCTAAACATGTATCTTTTGGTTAACAAAAATTTATATGGGGATATATAAGTTATGTTTTTATCTATAAATTCTCAATAGAAATATAAAAATAATTCTTAAGTCATGGTATTTTATTTATAATTTTTAGAGATTAAATAATAAAATCTAATTACGACACAATGATGAGGCAATGATTTCTTCGTTAATAACAGATTCAAATAAATGATATTATAATTGATAAAACAAAGTTTATTTTGTTATTTTGATGTTATATGGGAATGTTATGGATTATAGTAAAATTTTATCTTTGTATTCATTATTTTTTTCAAATCAATCATGTTTTTATTATTTTTTTAAATGTAATGATATGAATATTCTCAAAATTTGAATAATTCATATTTTAAAATAAAAAATATTTTATTAAATGTCACAAAATTTTGATAAAAATTATGATTGGGAAAATTAGTTTTCATACATTGAAAATTTGGTAATTTACTCTTTAATAGGTTATTTTTCATCTTTTTGTAACTATTGTTTTTCTCAAAGTGTTTAATGCTTTATAAAATAATAAGAGTAAAAATGGGATAAATAAAAAATATAATGATTAAATATATCAAAAAAATTTCTAATTATTATTGCATGATTTTAGTTCTACTTATATTTATATTATCTTATGAAAAACTGAATTTGAACTCATTTATAGTTGAAATATAATTTGAAATAAAATAACAATTCAAGATATTCTTTATGTGACCCTCCTCCCTCTTATAAAAAGGATCCACCTCTATCTCACTACAAAAACCTCTAAATCCCCTTGGATCATCCAAAAACTACCCAAATAATATCCAAATATCAATATATTCTTCCATGAAGCCTTCCCCTAGTCATAATGAATTTCAATAGAGCCCTTTTCTCAAATCAAAAGATGTTACCTGATTTGTGGTAATGTCTTCTCTCAAGTTTCTTTCCATTTTTTTTGTGATACACTCCCTTATCTCTTCTTATTATTTGTTTATATAAAAAATTATCCTTAATTTACTAGGTTGCTTTTATTATATGTATTTTACCTACACTTAAACACGCATCAACTTAATGGATATAAACAAATTGTTTCTCTGTACAGTGAATTGATGCCTCACGAAACGATTAATGTTCAATTTTACCCTACCACCTATCATGATGGCCATTATGATAGAATATTAATTATATAAGATAATTATTTTATCTATAAAATTATTTTATTATCGTTTAGAACATACGTCTTTTCTTTATTGTTGTATAAATACGATAATTTCATTTGAGGACGTGCAGACTACAACCCCCTCAAAGGGATATGACTTGTTCATGCTACACATGAAATGTATATAAGATAGAATGAAGGAAATTATGTGACATATATAACATATATATTATACTGTAATTATAATACACCATTTTATCATTTAGTTTTGATTCTTTTAAATATGAAAATGAAATCAATGTAGCATTCATGCGTGGATACAATTTATCATCTCCATGAATGGTGAATCTAATTGCATATATCCAAATGATAAGGACTATTTCAAAATGAATATATTATAGATATATATGATATATATAATATCTAAATCATGAATATATTTCTAGAGATTTTGGAATTTGACCACATTGTCAATTTATAATTATAATAAGTTCTTTTTTTCAATCATGTTCCAAACATCAGAAAAATGTATGATATGAACTCCAAAATTTACATTATTTTTATAGAAATTTAATAATTAAATTAAGGTGTGATATACTAGAAAGAGGTTATGAATCAAGTCGAAATTAACATATGTTTTTTATTCATGAAATTCAAGAACGAACTGGTGAAGTCAAACAAGAGGTAAGGGACATTTTCTCAATATCCTTTCTCTGAGAAATATTTTTATTTATACACCACATTATTTAATATGGTGTATAAACCCATTTGAAATTTTATTTCAATAAATGTGTATCTTTTTCAATGAATCTTTTTAGTAAACTACCAAAAGATTGTATTTAAAGTATGCAGTGACAACGACCTTTCCGTCTCCATGATCATTATTTGATATTTGTATTCCTTAACTAGTCGCGATGTTTTCAAATAGAAAATAAATACCATATAACATATTTATATATTTTTGTATTGAAAATGTTTTTTTACTGGATTTACTATTTCAATATCCGAAAATTATTTTTTGTTATTGCAAATGAAATTTTATGATTGAAAAGATTTTATTTTCATTATTTTATGTTTGATGATTTTATAATGGTACATTGATATTTGATGGGTGGTTCAATGATAAACCAAGTGGTAGGGGGTTCTATGATAAACCAAGGACGGTTGGTTATGTTATAACCTCCAATGCATTGGGTATAGATGTCAGCTTCATGGTTATTCCATTTGTAAGAATGATTTATAGAAGTCGACCATATGGTCATTATTTTTAAGTACGATTTTTTCTCTTCTTACCTTTAAATGTTATACATTGTTTTCAATGGGATTTCTTTCAGTCTTTTGGTTACAAAATGGGTATGCAATGAGCTTATATTTAGTGAATTTTTTTTGCTAATTTATTTAGGTGAAAGTATTACTTATGATATAGTATTCATGGTTTTCATGTTGTTGTGAAAAAGTTAAAAGTCATCTTCTTTGTGTATCCCTTACTGATATTTTTATAATCATACCATGTTTTAGGATTTTTTTCCTTGTAGGTAAGTTCGAATATGGTCAAGGATGGGATCAAGGAAAAATCATACTATTTAAAACATGGAAGAAATCATGTTTCTTTTCTTTTAATAGTTTTTTATAAAAAATGGAAACTAAGTTGATGTGTCTACATGTATTATTCACGATGTTTTGAATAATTTATTACCTAATTCTATTAATCTCTAAATCTAAAAAGATCCTTAATATAAATTTTTAACTTATTTCAATATTATGTAATGTTTATGTATGGGGCCTTATTGTTTGTATCATAGGTGGATTTAGATAACATTTAGAGTTATAACTTTCCTATTAAAATATCCAAAAATTATTTTAACATTATGATAAAATTACAGTGATATATTATTTTATGGTTACCTTGTTTTTTTCACCTAAGATATTTTTGTGTTCAAAATGGTTTTCCATATATTAAACATGGTATCTATTATGGAATGGCTTCGGGAGGAAAACCACCTTCTATATCAGCAACATAATATGGTTGGAATCATAACTAAACAATTTGTGGAAGTGATGGAATAGTTGAATCCAGCTATAAATGGTGGGGGAATCCCGGAATGAGATCAACCAGATCAATCATATATGAACTTTTCAATTGTGTATCATTTCATGAGTCAACATCCCCCATCATTCTAAGTTGTATCTGACCCTGTTCAAGTAGAAGGGCGGATCAATGTACTAGAAAAGATTTTTGATCTCATGGCTTGTACATAAAATCAAAATGTAAGTCTCGATATTTATTGTTTTGAAGGAAAGTAGATCAGTGGTGGTCGATGGTTAAAAATATCTAGATAGTGAGGATATTGAGGCTCCTTTTGGGAATAATTAAATGGTGTAATTCTGGGGAAATGATTTTCTAATGAGTTTCGACATATATGGAATAAAATTATTAGAATTAAGGCAGGAGGATGACTCAGTGGATGCTTATGAATAAAATATCACATGACTGGCAAGGTATGCTCTGAATTTCATTCGAGATCTTGATAGTATGATAAATCAATTTTACTTAAGACTAAATCTACGATATCAAAAATAATTACCCTCTCATTAATTCAAAATCTATGACAAACACTTCAAATATCCTGAGAAGGTAGAAATAGGGTTTACTTTTTGAACATGTGTTCCAATATAGTAAACAACAGATGAGGTCAAGTTGGATGGAAATGGGAAAGAATTCATCAATGAAGCCTAGCAATAAGAAAATTAAATTTCTATCTTATGAGAATTGTGGTAAAAATCATCCTAGAGAATTTCTCTCAAAAGTATGAATGTGATTCCAGTTTGGTAAGAATGGTCATATTTCTCATAACTATAAGGTAGATGATCAAGAAGGTATTGAAAATCGATTTGTAAAATGCTTTATTTGGAATGAGTTTTGACATTATGACAATGTGTTTCCAAAGTTGATTAACCATGGTGGATCCCAGACTGATCAAAATAAGAATGGTGGGGAAAAAATTCAACTAATATGGTTGATATGGGACCATCAAATGAGGTGGTATCAGGTATATAGTTTATTTTTTTAATGTTATTCCAACTTGTTATTTGATTCAAGATATACACATTCTTTTTTTTCTGATAAAATATCTAGTATATTGGGAAATCCATCTAATGATATGAATCCAAAACTTGTGGTAAAAACAGTTGGGGGAAATGTTGAGGAAAAATTAAATTATAAGAATCTTTCTATTCATATTAATAAAAAATTAAACCTGAAAACTCTACTGTTTTTTCACTAGTAGAATTTGATATTATTTTGGGAATGTATTGGCTTTCTGTTTACCATGCTAAGATTGAATGTATTTCTAAAGAGGTTTTTTTTAAGAAATACTTTTAGTTTGTCTACAATTTTGAACCCTTATCTCTAATAACATATCAGGAGGATGAGAAACTAGTGAAAGAGGGAAATGAATGTTACATTTCACATATTGTTGAAACCAATGGAATTATTCAGATTAATTATGTTTTGGTAGTAATTTACTATCTTGATTTTTTTTCTTAATGACATATCTAGTATTATAACCGATCAAGATGTTGAATTTACTGCTGACTTAGTTACTGATTCTAAGACAATTTCAAAACATCCTTGTCAAATGTAAAAATTTGAACTTTCCGAGTTAAGAAAGAATTGCTTGGGTTGTTAGATAAAGGACTCATTAGACCTAGAACATCACCATGGGGTTCTCCAATATTTTTTGTTAAAATGAATTATGGTTCGATTTGACTCTACATTGATTGTAGTTCCATGTATAATATCACTGTTAAGAACATGTATCCTTTGCCTCCTATTCATGATTTGTTTGATCAGGTCTAGGGAGTTCAGTAATTTTCGAAGATTGATATGAGGTCATGGTACCGTAAGTTGAATGTAAAGGAAGCGTACATTCTGAAGTTCATGTTTCATACTATATATTACCATTATAAACATGTAGTTATAACTTTTGGGTTAACCAATGCACTTGTTGTATACATGGATCATAGGAATAGAATAATTCTTGAGTTCATGGATAATTTTTTTGGTAGTGTTTATTGATGACATATTTCTATATTCAAAATTTATTTCTGAATATGAAATTCATTTAAGGATTTTCGTACAAACCATAAAAGATAAGAAGTTGATTGGATAACTCATTAAGTGAGAGTTTTTGTTACAAAAAAATTAATTCCTTGGTCACTTTGTATCAAGAAAATGGTATAAATGTTGATCCTATTAAAAACATTGTTGAATATTGTACAAGACCTATAAATACAACTGAGATTCAAAGTTTTCATGGGTTTTCAGGTTATTAAGGAAGGATTTGTGAGAATTTGGATTGGTTATCAATCCTACTGAATAAGTTATCTGAAAAGGTGTTATGTTTATCTTGAAAAAAGAATATTGATGATTGTTTTGAAGAATTTAAACGAAATAAGGTGATTGATCTAATATATGAATTACCTTCCAAAAATATTGTGTGAGTTATCTACCAAGATAATTCATTGAAAGGAAATGGTTTTTTCCTAATACAGATTGATCAGGAATCTTTTTATTCTTCACAACAGTTGAAACCCCATGAGTTAAATTATCCTACATGTGATTTTAAATTATATTCTGTTGTTTCTCCATTAAAAAATTTGGAGGTATCATTTGTATGGTTTAAAGTTTTAAAAATATACTAACCCAAAAATTTTGAAGAATATATTCACTCAGAAAGAATTTAACATGAGACAATGGAGATGGTTAGAATTAATCAAGGATTATTATTTCATAATACATTACCATCTATGAAAGGAAAATAAAGTGGCTGACTCTTTGAGACTAAAGATTAATGCAACCTTATCCTTTCTATTTTTGGAACAAGTTCCATTGATTATCACTTTTGATGCACTTTTTCATATACATTTTTGGTGAAACAAATTCATATGTTTTGGTTTATGTGTCAATGAAATTTTCTATAGTAAAAAGAATAAAAAAAGTGCAGAAAGAAGATAGTGAGTTGCATAAAAAGGTAGATTTGGTTCAAAAGGGAAAGTTACATGAATTTAACATTGATAAATATTGTATTATTTCATTTAGAAAGAAATTATGTGTTTATAATGTTTCAAAGATAATGAATGAGTTTCTATGTAATGATCAACTTTCTCCATTTTCTGTTTATCCTAGATGTAATAAGATGTACAAATATCTTATAGATTATTTATGGCAACCCTGATTTTATTACAAACTTAAACATGATTTATTACATGAAACGTCCCTTGATAAAACAAAGAATATGGAGTGGTTTAGTGTCTTTGGGGCTTAGTATCATTACATAAAAACATAAAACATTAAATACAACATCTTTATTGAAAACATCCTTAACATGACAACTACATTCCTTCGTACTTAGCATTGCATGGGATAACCTGAGGACATGCATAAGAAAAGGGTGAGCCATAAAGCCCAGTAATGGAATACACATGGAATATCATGAGAAGTGAAATAAATGTTAAAAATTAGGAATATAGATAGAGCACAAGAGAAACATGAACATTAAAGAATGATAAAGCATGATAATCATAACATGGAAATGTAGCAACAACACTTAACATGGAATTAGCATGAGCCAAGGCTCATTGCACATGGAGAATGAGAAAACCCTCATTGCACATGAACCATGAGTAAATCCTCATTGCACTTGAATTATCATGAGTCAACACTCATTTCACATGACATATCATGATACTATACTTATCCAATCCATTGGAGTGCTATAATGGTGCACCCTTCTTAAACATTTCATTTCATGCATAAGTGTTCCACATGGATCACAAAACATGGATTCATAAAAACTAATCATTTATTCCATGATAAAGGAATGTGGAATTCATACATGAAACTTTATAAAGAATAAGTAAATGTGAATAAAGGTGAATATCCTTGAAAGAGTAATGGGCATGCTATTCACTACACAATGGCATGGGCTTAGAAAATTGGTGCGATGTCAGCAGCGTAACGACGTGACATAAGAATTCATAAAAATAGCTGATGAGGGAGAAAGGGGTTCCTCATCATATTTAAATGTAATGGACAGTAAGGAGTTCATATAGATACATGTCCCAACAGTTGTAATGGAATTTAGATTCATGAAACAAAAGTATTTGCTTGAATGTAAATAAGTAGAGAGAGAAGTTCCTTTCGGAATTTGGGCATAGTAACAGGTGTACATGGGAGGCATTTAATGAGAGAGAAAGGGGTCTCCAATCATTCAAACATAAATAGAGAAGTATGAGGGAGGTTTGAAACCATACCCCAACATTCATAATTGAAATTAAATAGGCAAAACAACTTAAGGAAAATTGGACAAAATGAGAATGGAATAAAAAACACTTACATGGAACTGTGCTTCCAATGGCTGAAGAGAGGCTTGAGAGAGGCTTCTTGGGAGCTTGGCGAACCTTGGGAGGATTCTAGAGAGATTTGGGCAGAGTTTGGACGAACTCCAAAGGTTTTTACCTAGGAGGAAGTGGGAGATTGGGTGGGTTTATATAGGAAAGGTGAGGGAATTCGTTATTATTTAGGTTTGGGACCCCTTATATTAAATTAATCCTAACCACAAACCATACCATGGTCATTTCTCATGGTTTTTGGCGAAGGGAAGAGGAAAAAAATATTTTATAATCCCAAAGTTCTAACTTCTTAAAATAATAGGGTTGCTTATGTGGTGGTGAGTCACACTCCCATGGAAAAAAATTTAAAAAGGCAAGGTGTTTAATAAGTCTTCAGGGGTCCATTAATGCTTTGAAAACTAAGTCAAACAAACCCAAAATCACATTATTTTAATGGTAAAACATATATTTTCCGAACATAAATATTATAGTATTTAATTACATCAGTATTGGGTCATTATGTTGTCATAAAACACATTATATATTTATATGGTATTTAATTTTTACCCAAAAATTTGACTATCTTAGAAAATTATGAAAAATTCACCATTGGATAATTTCAACATCCTGATTCCCGAAAAAAAAATTTATTTTATATAAATAATTTTCTACATATGTTACTTTTCACTTTTAAAATAGAAACCGACATTTATCGAAAATTCACGGGTTTTGACAAAAATGGCTTTCAAACCTTAATAAAAATTATAATTGCATTCATAAAATTATAAGATCGTTTATATTTATTAATAATTACATTAATAATAATAATATTTTATTAAAATATTATTTAATTAAAAAATCCATTAATTTAATAAAATATATTTCTAAATTAAATAATAACATAAAACACTAATTATACTTTAAAAACTATTTACAATGTAACAATAATGCAAGAAATTTTTAATCATTATTATATACAAAAATAATTTACATGAATAGAGTAATATATATTTGTTACATAACCCCTTAAAATAGCCGCATAAGACCTATGGGTATGGTGTGCAATGGTGACAGACTCTTGGGGTGGCTCAGATAAATCGCTCGAGTGGTAATTTCTATCAACTTCCACTTCTCCAGTAGACGGTCTCGTTCGAGCTTGGCATGATGAAGCTAATCTTGGTCTTGGTCAAGAGAGAAGCCCAAAGATGCCACCTCTTTTCCTAGCTATAAAAATGGGCTTCGTATGGGGCAATTCTACTGGATGAGTTCATCGCTTCCTTTGTCCGAGTAAATTTGGATTTGTTAAAGCCCTATATTTATACTAATCATGTGATCACAGTTCAACGGCTATATTAGCAATGGTCAAAATTCTTAACATAAAACCAGTGATGTTGACATTTTGTATAAACATAAAGAGACATTTCATTAGATCATGAGGGATTTCCATTAATGAAACCTTGGTTCGTTATAATATTCCCCCCTTAAGAAATTTCACCCTCGAAATTTTCCTTTTCCCACACTAAAACAGATGTGGGTAACTCAGCTTCATCATTTCCTCTGATTCCCAAGTCGCTTCTTCAAACATGTGGTTTCTGCACAACACCTTGACGTGGGGAATTGTCTTGTTTCTTAGGAATTTTTCCCTACGATCTAAGATCATCACTGGTTGCCTCTCATAAGAAAGATCATACTCCAACTGTACCACCTCAGAAGAGAGTACATGTGAAAGGTCTAGTATGTACTTCCTTAAGAGGGATACATGAAAGGCATCATGTACTTTGGCCATGGTTGGTGGATGTGCTAGTCTATAGGCCACATCCCCAACATGATAAAGAATCTAGAAGGGGATGATGTACCTTGGACTTAACATCCCTTTCTTTCCAAACCTCATGACCATATTCCACAGAGATATACATAGAAACACCATGTATCCAACTTTAAACTAATGTTCTCATTGATGGTTATCTGCTTAACTCTTCTGTCAACTCCGGGCTGCCTTGACATGCTGTTGAATGGTTTTCACCTTCTCCACCATTTCTTCGAAAATTTCTGGTCTAAGTAGTTTACGTTCACCGACCTCATCCCAACATGCTGGTGTTCTGCACCTTTTCCCATACAAGGCTTCATATGGTTCCATTTGGATCCTTGAGTGGAAACTGTTATTATAAGAGAACTCAACCAGAGGAAGATGTTGATCCCATCCTCCTTTAAAGTCCATTGAGCATGCTCTCAACATGTCCTCAATTTTTTGGATAGTCTGCTCGGATCGGTCATCAGTTTGAGGATTATAGGTCGTACTGAAGTTCATTTCAGTATTCAGATCATGTTGAAGACTCTTCCAAAACATAGAGTTGAATCTTGGATCTCGGTCAGAACCAATAGATAGTGGTACTCTATGCAACCTTACTACTTCCCTGATATATATCTATGTCAGTTGATCCAATGAGAAATCCTCCCAAATAGTAATGAAGTGTGCAGTATTTGTAAGATGATCCACAATAACCTAGATTGCATTGTCTCCTTTGGATGTCCTTGGAAGACCGGTGAAAAAGTCCATGGTGATGTTCTCCCATTTCCATTCTGGTGTTGGAAATGGTTACATCATCCCCTTATACTTCTGCCTCTCTACCTTCACTTGTTGACACACTAGGCACTTTGATGTATATTCAGCGATCTCCTTCTTTATATTATCCCACCAAAAGTTTTCTCGGAGAACTCGATACATCTTTGTGCTCCATGGGTGAATAGAGAAATTTGAACTATGTGCATCGTCCAAAAGTTCTTTCTTCAGCTCCGGACTTGATGGAACACATAGTTTTTTCCCAGAATGCAAAATTTCATCTTCATTAACATTAAACTCCGAGTATTTATCTTTTTTGATAGCTTTCACTTTTTCCTTAATTCCCACATCATCCTTTTGAGCATCCTTTAACCTTTCCAAAAGAGGCGGTTTAACAATCATTTGTGAAAGGATTGATGATGTTCCCTTATTTATGATTCCTATGTCCATCTTCATCAAGTCTAAGAAGATTGGATCCTTCTCAATTCTCATCAATGATAGAATCGCTGGGTCCTTTCTACTTAGGGCATCTTCCATCTTGTTCTCTTTCCCATGGTGGTAATGTATTGAACAGTCATAATCATTGATGAGATATTTCCATCTTCTCTATTGCATATTAAGGTCTTTCTGTGTTAATATATATTTAAGACTCTTGTGGTCATTATATATCTCACATTTCTCCCCATATAGATAATTCCTATAGATGGGTAGTCAGAATGAACAATTCAGACTTTGGATCTCATTGAGTATGGAATTAAATTTCCGTACTACTTTTCATCCTCAATCAGATTGGTAGTCAGAATGAACAATTCAGACTTTGGATGATATGCTACATGCTTCTTGAATGGATTACTAGGGTTGTTGGAACATACAACATTAATTGGTTGAGTTTTCTTATAATAATAGTTTTAATTACAGTATATATATGTCTAAATTTGAGACATTATATGTAAGTTGGTGAAGAACTCCAAATTTTTGGGATGATGTTGGTGAAATATGGTTGATGGGATTAGAATTGAAGAAGAGATGATAGAGAAAGTTCAATTATTCAAAATCACATGTGGATATAATAGAGGAAGAAGAAAATTTATGAGGATAACTATATTAAGTATCATTCTTTTTAGGTTGGTGATCATTCCTTTCTCAATGTTTCTCCATGGAAAAGTGGGATGTGTTTTTGTAAGAAGGGAAATATGTGTCCAAGAATCATTGGACCCTATGAAATCATGGATAATGATGAATCATTTTCCTACAAAGTGGAATTACATCCAATTTTATCCTAGTTAGACAATGGTTTTCATATTTCAATGTTGAAAAATTATATTCTATATCCATGTCATGTTTTGAGTCTATAAGTAGTTCAGTTGAAGAAAATCTTTCTTATGAGGAACAGGTAGTCTAGATTCTTGATGGTTGAGAGAAAGTGTTGCAGAATAAGGTGATTCTTTGGGTAAATGTTTTAGGGAAAAACAAAATGGTTGTCGAGGAATCATGGGAATATTAAAATGCTTTGAGGGATCAATACCCCCACTAAATTGATATGTGAATAGAATTAAAGGGATGTAATTTCCAAAAGGGGAAAGGATTTAAAACCTATGTATCAATAGAATAATACTTTTTATTTCTATTAATAATTTTTAATAATATATTAATTTGACATTAAATGGGATGCTATGTTCAATGGCGTACCTGACATGAAACATTGTGTTTATCAAAAAACTCATGTTGCACACAATGCTATATCATAATAAAAAATAATAACATAATATTATTAGATTAATTAGTAGTTAACCCCAAGATGTTTCATTTAAAGTAATAAAAAAACAATCCATATTATGATTGAATATGTTTTTTTCCTGTTTTCACATTTATCCATTAAAATTTAGAGGCTTAAAATTAGAATAAATCCAATTTTAACCATAAATACTCTAATATTTTTAAAATGTAGTTTTAATACATTTTGATGGAGATACCCCTTTAAATATATTTTTTCACTAATATATGTTAAATTTTAGAAAATTAACATATTATTCAGAAGTGGGTCATCAAAATTTAATTTGGGTAATTTTTTTGTTATTTTTGTGATAAAGTTCATTTTTTAAATGAATAGTGAGATATACTGCATTTTAAGTCAAAATTATTTTTTCATCTGATTTATTTATATGGTTATATATTAATTTCAATTGGTTTTAAAGTGTAATTAGATTTTATTTTTACCGTTTAATCCAATTTTGGTTATTAGAAGTAATTTCAATTTTTAATTAGACATAAACCCTTGTCTCTAAAAATTACATTTAATTACTTTTTATTTAAAGAAAATGAAAATTTAATCTAAAAATGTATATTTTCTTAAAAAAATATTATATTATGTTATGGAAGTTATTTTTTTTATTATAAATATTAAATAAAAATTTAAAAATATTTAATAAATCATGGTATTTTGTTTATAATTGTTAGATATTTAATAATTAAATATAATTATGACCCAATAATGATGTAGTGATTTCTTCATTAATAAAGTATTCAAATAAATGATATTATAAATGTTAAAATAAATCTAATTTGGGGATTCTAATGTCATATAATAATTTTTTGGGTAATTGATACATGTTATATTTTTATTAATGTTGTTTTTCAAATCAATCATGTCTTTATGGATTTTTAAAAAAATCATGATACGAATAGTGTCAAAATTGACATACTTCTTATTTTAAAATTATAAATATTTATTAAATATTATTGAATTCCAAAAAATCTATGATTAGGACAAATACTTTTAATAAGTCTAAATTTTTTTTATTGAATCTTTAATTTTATATTTTTCATGTTTCGGTAAAAAAATTTATTATTAATGTGTATAAAGATTGATAAAATGGTAAGAGTAAAAAAGTTCTAAATAAGACATATAATGATTAAAAAATATCTAAAACCGGTCTAATTTTAATTGGATGATTTTATTTTGAATTATATTCATATTATCCTAGAACTATCTGAATTTGTAATCATTTATACTCAAAATAAAATTAGAATAAAATAATCATTCAAGATATTCCTTAAGTTCCCCACCACTCTCTTATAAAAGGGAAACACCTCTAACCCATTACTCACACAACTAAAGCCATTTGGTTCATCCAAGCTATTCCAAAATAATCTCCCAACATCCCTATCTTCCTCTTAGAAGTCTTCCCATAGTCATAACGTATTTCGAGAGGGCCCTTTGACTTAAATAAACAAAAAGTAACCCGATTTTAGGAAACGCCTTCTCTTAGGTTTATTCCCATTGTTATTCCTTCTCCAATCCATATGATCTTATTATTATATATATATATAATAACACTAGTATCCTCAATATACTCGGTTTTATTTATGATAATGACTCGAACTACACTTATGCACACCTTCATCTAATTGATACTATCATCTTTTTTCTGTGTACGGTGAATTGTGGACTCATAAAAGGATGAATGTTCAATTTTCCCTTACCACCTCTCATGGTGGCCATTATGTTGGAAATATAATTATATATGAAATTTATGAAATTTATTTTATCTCTACGGTTCTATAATTCTCATTTAAAAAAATACTGTGATGCTTTTCATGTTGTATATATATGCTAATTTCATTTACGGAAGTGCGGACTACCGCTCCCTCAAAGTGATATGACTTGTTCATTATATACGTGAAACATATAAATGAAGGAATTAATGAACCAATATAACATATAAATCATTGATATTATAGTTTAATAATTACATTCCTATGTTTCACTTAGTTTTAATTTCATTAAATATGAAAAATAAATTAATATAGCGTTCATGCGTATGTACAACTTACCATCTCCTCGAACAGTGCATTTCATTTTCTTATATCCAAATTATATAGACTATTATTAATAAATTTATATTGTATATATATGATATATATGATATCTAAATCATTAATAACTTTCTATATATATTTGAATTTTGACCACATGAACAATTTATAATTATAACATGTTCATTTTTTACTCAAGTTCCGAACATCTAAAAAATGTCTTATATAAACTAAAATAATTAACTAATTATAATATCAAGGTAATAAGTTATAAAAATGGATTAATAAACTTGAAAGAGGTTATGAAGAAAGTATAAATTATCATAAGTTTTTTATTTAGTACATTAATGAACAAACGAGTGAAGTCGGACACGATGTAAGGGAAATTTTCTCAGTCTCTTTTATTTGAGGAATATTTTGATTTATACATGACTTGCTTTTATAAGGTGCATAAACACCTTTTAATTTTAGTTTAATAATATGGGAATATTTTTCTATGATTTGTTTTACTAAATGACAAAAGGAATTTTCTAATGTATGCGATGATGATGACCTTTCTGCTACCTCGAGTATTATCTGATATTTGGATTTCATAACAAGTTGTGATGTTTACAAATAAAAATTAAATACAATATACAATTTAAAACTTTTATTGTAATGAAAATGGTTTTGAAATTAGATTTAATATTTCAATATCTTGAAATCATTTCATTTGATTTGCAATGAAATTTTATGATTGAAATGTTGATATTTTTGATCTTTTATGGGTGATGATAATATAATGGTACTTGGAAATTTAACGTGTGGATACATGATAAAGGAAATGACGGGTGGTTCCATGATAAACCAAGGATGAGTGGTTATGTTATAAATTTCAATGAATTGGGTATGGATGTTGGTTGAATGAGTATTCCATTTTTATGAATTATTTGTGGAAGCCGAACATATTGTCATTCCATTAAAGTATTATAATGTCCCATGTTACATTTATATGTTATACGTTGTTTTCTATTGGCGTTATGGTAAAAAAAATTATAAAATGAAATGGAAACGATCTTATATTTAGTGAATTGTTTTTTCTACATCATTACAGTGAAAAGTAATACATATGATAAAATATTCATGGTTTACATGTTGTTTTGAAAATCTAACGGTTTCCCTTCTTTGTGCATCCCTTATTGAAATTTTTATGCTCATCCTAGGTTTTTGAATATTTTTCCATAGGACATTAGGTAGAATATGGTCAAGTATGGTATCATAGAATAGTCATGCTTTTTAATAACTCCACAAAACGTGTTTCAATTAATTTAATAGTTCTCTTTTAAAAATGGATATTGAGTATAAGTGTCTACATGTAATATTCAAGATGTTTTGTATAAGTTATGACCTAATTCTAAAAATCTCTAAACCTGAAAATATCATCAATATGAATTATTAACATAATTCAAGATTGTGTAATTTTTAAGGCAGATTCCTTATAGTCACTATTATAATTGGCTAATGAGTTTTATTAAATCATGAAAAATTATATAAACCATGACATGATGACATTATTTCATCATTCCATTGGTAGATTCCTTAAATTGATAACATCAATAATTTTTACAGTTATTGAAACAATTAGTATATATCCATTTAATGGTAGGCTATATAACACCATAATATTTTAAAAAATAAAATATTTTGTATCATATGTGAAACACAATGCTAATCATAAACAGCCCATGAAATATATTTCATTAAATTAAATCTGGTCCACATCTTGTGGAACACACAACCCTAAGTCAAAATGAACCATTATGTAGTATACCATTGAAATATAGTTATTAAATTCAAGCCTACGAATTGTACAAGAATAGTACTATATTTTTAAATGTTCAAAATTAAAAAATGGCCATCTATTTGTTATAGATAAAATTTGAACTATTTTAACAAAAATGAAATGTTTTCTGAGAAAAAAGATATTTTTTCAAGACAGAAATTTTGTTATTATTTTTTTAACAATTTTGTTAAATTTAATTGAATAAATAAGCTTTATTTTTAATATATACATGAGAAAATTATCTTGGGTTTTATTTTTTGATAATTCTGAGTTTTGTTTTAATGAATAGTGAAAATGAATGAATTATAATTGAAAATTTTAAAATATTTTATAATTATAAATTATATTATAGAATTTTTTAAAGTTAAATTAGTTCAATTAAATATAAATTGAACTGATTTTTCTATTTCAGTAATTTTCATATTGTTTTTGTATAATAAATTTGAAAAAAATTTAGCATTTTTTCTTTGAAAACGCATATTCTAAACATGTTTATGAATGTAATTTAAAATTAAATTTCCATATTATTTGAATGGAATTTGTAAATAAATGATTACATTTTTTCAAAATGAAAATTTTGTATTATATAATAATGTGAACATAATATTTGACCAATGTGAATTGTAAAAATACATAATATTATTTAACATATTTGTGCTAAATATTTCATTTCCAAGTGTTAAACTAAAACTAATATTGTTAGAATAACTCAAAACATTTTCTAAATTACGTTTTATATACAAATTAGGATAATAAATGTTTAATTTTTGTTAATACTCTGTTATAGACCATCATATATTGGGATAAATGTGGGTAAAAGAAATTTACTTTAAAAAATTAAAAGTATCCCCCTCAAATTTCTTATAAAAAGAATAACACACTCCTCTCATCTCCATACATTAAAACCCTATTGGTTTTTAAAATACCTAAAAATATAAATTCCCATTATTCCATCCTTTAATTCATTAATCGTTATTTTGAGATGAAATTTATCTTCAGATGGATTTTGGTGAAAACCTAAGGTGGTTTCCTATAGAATATGTAACTTTCTTCAAATAGTGTTTTTATTTTATTTATTCCAACACCTCATTAAAATCTTATTAATCCATTGTTATATAATAAAAATTATCATCTATAATATTATATATTTTTATTTTTAAGGAATTTCCTATGATCATCAGATCTTCCATATATTTAGTTATGAAATCGTAATATGATGTGTACAAAGATCTACCACCTCACGAACCGATGTCATTTATTTTTTCGTTACAATCTCTCATGGTTGATTATTATGACAGTAATATAGTAAATATATGGTATTTATAAAATAATTATACCTATGGAGTTATTATATCACACACATACACACTCACACACACACACACATATATATATATATATTCTTTTGTTACATTCAATACATTTGGCGGCATGATAGAATCAATAATGTGTACGACGAAATGCGACCTCACAATACAACTTGATTCATGATTTACTAACTATTTTCAAGTATCGTTATAATGAATGTTTAATTTAATGTATGTGATATAAATGACATATTTTTTATATTCATGACCTATTTATCATTATAAAGAGTTGATATGTCATTTTCTTTCTTACCTTTTCACTCATAGAAAGATGATAACAACAATCTTGTATTTTTTGATTACTGCCTCCATGAAATGATGCAACTGTCTTTCCATGAACACAAAACATGGATGAAATATATATAATTATATTTAAATTTTGGATATGTTTTATATTATATTATTGAAAATACTTAAATATAAAATATTACTTTCATCATTACAAAATAATAATTTAAAAATAATAACGTTACTCAGGCGTTTGTATGGTGTACCATCTCTATGATTGTAAAAAAGTTCATTATTCATATTTGTATTTCCGTATTAGTTTTTAAATTACAATTTATGTATAAATATTATAATTATTTGTTGATTATTATTGTTTATATTTTTAAATAATGATTTAATTGACCATTTCAACATTTTAAAGATATTGTTTCTACATGTTCCATATATCCCTGAAACATCCAATGTAAAAATAATTGATTTGGTAATAATATATAATATGGTTGTATATGAAATAAAGGGAATAATAAATTGTAAAAAGTTTTTTAAATAATTAAATAATTAACATGAGTTTATTAGTCAATATGATAAATAATGCTTGTGATGAGTTAGCCTTAGTGTAAGTGTTTATCATCTCACATTTACATCAGTGAGAAATACGCCCTATTCAAAAATTATTTCGTTTGAGTAGTATACATGAAAGAAAACTAATTTATTATATCATATTTATAATTATATTCATGGTATTTAATTTTTCATTGGATGAAATTTATTTTATGGGTCTTAAGATTCAGAATTTACCATAGTGGTATTGGGTTATTTCAGAATTTCAACATTATTTGAGATTGTTTATGTTTACGTATCCTTCGGGGGAATTATTTATATTTAAATCATATAATAAATATATATTATTCACCTATTTTTATTAATTTTATATTTCTTGTAATAGTATCATTAAATTACTATTTGTATCATATATTTATTGACAAAATGTTTTTAAGAAAATCATAAACTGTTTTTGTCTTCGGTAAGAAATACTTCTTCATAAAAAACAAATTTTTTCTAATTTTTTGAATAATATTTATATAAATTTTAAAATTATTTATTAAAGACATTTACACTCATTTTTTCTTTATAAAAAATTCCCGAAATAAAATCTTCTTGTCATTTTGAAAAAACTCCATTTGTTATTTTATCAAAAGTGTTAAAGGAATGTTTATTTTTACATATATGTAATGAGTATAATTTTACCCCATAATTACCAATAATTGTTTTAAATATTTTATTAAATATATCAATTTTTTTATATAAATTTTTCCCAAATTTATTTTGAACACTTCATAAATGGTGATTTTCAAAATGAAAAAGTTATTTTCATCAAGGTTGATTTTAAGAATATTTTTTTATTTGTATATTCATAAACATGAACAATAAGTAAAAATAATTATAGTAATTTATGGATATTTGGCATTGAAATCATATTTTTATTTAATTGGATGGTTTGCGGTCTATTTGAAGGAAGATATACATGTTTATTATCAATCACATTACTCAAGATAGTTTATTATTATTTTTAATGATGGGTAATATACTTACATTTAATATTATATTTAACATATATATTTATTTTCATTATGTTTCAACTATTTTTTATTAGGAATGCATTTGAATTAGTTAGTGATGGGTGGGGCCCTTTATACCCCCTCGACAAATTGTTATTTCTCATTAGACAAACATAATTATTTTTTTGGACGATTTACACATTTTTATAAATGTCATGGATAAAGGAATTGAAGGAATTATGATTTAATAGAATAAGTCTTTGATTGAATTTTTTGGTTTTATATAATTACAAATTTCATTATTATTATTTAATTTAATGATATTTCATATGATTATTTAATTAGTTAGTATATCTATTTTCATGTTTTCAGGATCATGTGATTATTTATACGGAATTATTTGGTCACCATTTATTCCATGAATATTATAATCATTTTATTGATTAAATGGAATTCATTTTAGATAATTATATTTCCATATTTATTATTACTTATTTATTCAAATATTTTACTTTATGTCCACCCTTACTAAGAATCAAATCTCATATCATTATTTATTTTTATTTTTTAATGATATCTGAAAGTGTTTTATGGTTTAATTTTTGGGATATTCTAATGGAAATAATATTTTTCTTAAATAAACTAATTTTTTTGTTTTATGATTTTAATTAAAATAAAATATTCATCTATGTGTCCTATCTACCATGGAAAATATACTATTCGGTCATTCGGGGGTTTATTTCTTATATCTTATTCCATTGTAATGAAGTGTACATAAATTATGGGATACTGGTTTATGGGTCACTATAGTTCTTATCATGGGAAGTTTAGTAGAATTCATGGTAACTATATTTAAGAAAACACTGATTTGGTATCATTTCCATGTGATTTAATTTTTTGATAAGGATTTATTTAAATCCTAATATTTTTGTAAAAAAAATATTGTTTCAATTTTCAAGAGAAAATAAATCCATTTCTCGATATTAAATGTGGAAATGTTTCTAGAACAGATTTACCTTCCCATAATAAATATGAAAATATATTATCAATCCAAAATAGATCGTCACTTGGTGTAATAAAAAATGACTTACTGAGAATGTGTAATGAAAATCCCATGGGATACAGCTAATATGGATTTCATATTCATTAAAAATCAATATTAAGGAGATAAAAATATAGATGTCCTAATGGAAACCTTTTGTTTTATTATGAGATTATCAATGTGTAAATTTTTCATTTTATGTTATTTATTTCAATTGTATTGGAATTATACAATATGGTTTATATTAATATAATTTAATCTAGAGAATTCCATCATTCCATAATGGTTTCCTAAAAAGGAAATTATTAACTATAACAATGAACATTATCCATCTGGGGATTTAACTCCTAGACAAGATAAAAAATCCAGAGATGATCCTATAGTTGGAATTGGTCAAATTATGACCATATTAGGGCTTAATACAAAGGTTATGATTAATAATAATTACCTTATAAATAATCTTATAGACCCACCATGTGATGTATTGATGATAAAAATACTTCTTTGGTCAACAACGACCATTAGTTAATTCGAAAACATATCAATTTTTAGTTGAAAAAGAGATAAGTTATATAGATATGATATATCTATCAACCAGAATTTGTTCCATGGAAAATGTTTTTATGGTAGTTTATCAACTCTTATAAGATGTAGATCTATAGTAGTTTTTAATTAGAGAAACAATGGAAGATCTAGAAATAAAAATAATGTAGTGGAAGTACTTCATTGAAATATATGTGGAAAAATATATTCCTCATGAGAATGTAGTAGATCTAAAAATACTATTCTTAATTATAAGATAGATATAATAGGAAAATGTTTCTATTTATGAATCCAGCATTACAAGGATAGAAACATATGTTGTGGACTACATACATAATCCAATGATGAATATTTACTGTTTTATTTATGGGATTGAGACAATACTTCTTAGTGAACTAGTATACAAAAAAAATATCTTTATTTGACAAAATAATGTCACATGGTATCAAGGTAAAGAAATATTTCCACATTTATTATGGATATTAAGTGTTGCATGAGAAAAATTTAAATGTAAAATGATATTTTTGCATGTGTAAGGTGAAATTCCACTATTTAGTTGATTACAGGGGAAATAAAAAAAGATTTCATTATTTAGTGATTCAACTTTCATCTGATGGGGATCTACATAAATGATGGCCCAATGTTCCATGGGAATATACCACAATAGTAGAAAATTGATCAGGTTAATATTATGGTATTTCTGTATATGATGTGGAATGATTTATGTTATTTTTATCGATTTAAGAATTATGTTATATATGTTTTTTCAATATTATTCAAGTTATAAAATTCATTAATGTTTTAAGGATTGTAATACCTTACCATTTCAAAAAGGAATGGAGAGAATAAGTTAAATGGCCCAAATAAAGGCAAATAGTGATTCAGTGAAAAGGTGATCCTTTAGGAAAGCTCATGATGGATGGAGTATAACACATAAGATGTGGCTATTCTTTCGATAATAATGATAAAAAAAATTCATAAAGGTGTAGGTGTCCATTAATATTTTTATAAACTTTTATTTTGATGTAATTATGATATTTTATAATTTCATAACATTATATGAATTCTATTAAATTGTTTTTAGAAAAAAAAAATTGAACAAACTACATGTTTAGTGTAATCCCCTCTCATTTGGATAGGTCATGATGCTTGAACTAATAACAAAATGATGTAATGAGTTTAGTCCATACCACTAAACTATGAGATATCATGGTTAATAGGTCATTATTATTAGGTAAATTACTTCACTTTCAAATATTAATTTTGAACATGTGTGGTACTATTGACATTTTGATATTAATATATAATATTGGATAACTACCAATAAACAAAATGGATTTTAAAAATATTTATATGATGAAATAAATAATTTTCACACATTTTCAGATCTTATAATACATTAAAAGTTAATTATTTTTCATTAATAATAATAAAATATTTATTGGTTATTCATTTATTATCGTAAGAGAAGATTTAGGAATCAGTAAAAACACAACCAAATAATGATATGCTTCTAATAGATGTTTATCATGTCATTTTATTTTCTTATGTTCTCAGCCAATACCATAATGGAATTCCTCAACATTTGGGAAAGGAGATTGAATTTTATTTTCACATGGTACCTTCATTTCCAAAAAACAAAATCGTCCCTTAAATCTTTGTAGATATTTGGTTTTATGGTAATTAACATTCTATGGATCACCATTTTTCTTGTGATTAATGATATCTAGCAGTCCATATTTACCCACGAGCGTTACTAATCTCCTCTAGGTCTATGTATTAATTTTCTACCATTTTTCTCCTGTGTACATACCTAGTTATATGTTATTCTAAGTGACATTCATATTTTAGTATCTCTCTTATCAATCTAATCTTTTATTAAATATTTCTTAATGTGCGGTTTTCAAAAATGGTATTTATAAATAACAACCCATGATTACAAATATACTATAACATTATTGATAGTGAATGTTACAGGAAATAGCTTTAATATCCTATTAAATATGTTTTCTAAAATTTAAATTCATTAATAGCTTGCAGAACACGAAACCCTGAGTTGTAATGAACTATAATATAATGTACCATTAAAACCTTTCCATTAAACCGAAGTTTATGAATAATAATAAATACATTATGGAAACTATATGGTTATGTATCTGTAATAAAAAATTGGATTAAAATTTGTTATAGATAAAATTAAAACCATTTGAAGGAAAATTAAATGGTTTCTGAAAAAATGTATTGTTCTAAAAGGGTGTTTAATCCCTCCTTGTGCATACAATTTTTAATTAAAATATTTTATGTTAATAAAAATTATTTCAAAAATAAACATAATTTTACAAATATTCTTGTAAATAATATATTAATGTCAATTTTTTGGAATTTTCCACAATGTATCATTTTTATATGAAAATATGATATAAATATAATATAAAATTTTCAACATTTTATTTTTGAAAAACACTTTTCTCATCATGTATACGAGATTAATTTTAAATCAAATATCAATTTGTTTGAACAGAATTTTGAATATTGGATTCCATTTTTTTAATAATAATAATTTATATTATATAATATGTTCAATATAACTTTTTAAAAAAATCAATATGGAATAAAGTATTAATTTTTTGTTTTGATGAAGATAAAATTGAGATTATCTGGTGTTAAAATAAATTGGTAAGCGTTACAAAGACCTAAAAACATTCAAAAAATCTATTTATTAGACATATGGAGGACCTATTATATTCTAATGATAATACTCCATTTTCCCATTTTTTTTCTTTTTATAAATGAAGGGACATCATTTTATTTTAAAAAATTACATGTATCCCACTAACCTAGAGTATAAAAGGCCACTCATCTATAGTCTACCTAAATGTTATAAAATCCCTTTTTTATTAGTGAAGTTCATACCATATAACATCCTATAATCCATACATCATCCTATAATCCTTATTTTTTTAAAATCCTAACCAAGTATGGATTTTGGTGCAATCCTATAGAAGATACTATAAAAATAAGTTATCATCTTCAATAGGAGTTTCAATTTTATTTTTTCCTCCACCTCATTAAAATATTATTAAACCAGGACGATACCTTAAAATAAAATTATTAAAAACATTATGTATATTTATGTTAATTTAATGACCATAAAAAACCTTACTTCAATCAAATTTGTTCCAAACTAATTATTCCTATGTATGGAGGACTACCACATCACATACCGATGTCATTTGTTTTTCTATTACCACATCTCATAGACTTCTATGATTGTATATATATTGTATATATATGGTATTAATAAAATAATTTTGCTTATATTATCATTATTTCATATATAACACTTTTAGTTATCATTCTGTAGGGGATACTATAATATTGATCATGTGTACGACAGACTACCTCCTCGCAAACTGATGTGTTTCGTATTTAAATGGGTATTAAAATGGGTGGAAATAATTAAAATTTAAATTAATATATGTTATAAAAGTGTAAAAATAATTATATTCATGAAAAATTTGTAATTTATAATTGATGATAAATATTTTACTTGTTAAATTTTCATACACTGAAAGGTGATAATGTCATTCGTGTACATGTGGACTTCCACCTTCTTGAAGAGATGTGACTCTATGTTCATCACCAAACCACCTTTATTATATATATAAATATATATATTAATTTATCATATGATATATATGATAATATTATCATTTTTTATTTATAAAATATTACTTATCGTCTTTCCACGGTGTTCATTGAAAAACTAAAATCTTACTCATTAGTACGTATGACCTACCATCTCTGTGATTATAACGTAGTTAATTTTTCATATCCATATATCTTGATCAGATAAAAATTTATTATAGATGCATGAATATTATTTTAATTCCTTGAATTTTATTCAATATAAGTAAAATAATGGCTTATGTGACTTTATTCAACCTACCAAAGTCATTTTTGATGCTTAATCTAACTATCATTGAAACATTGGATGTAAAAATACTTTTTTAGTTAATAATATAAAACATGCAAATAATTGAAAAAAGGTAAAAAAAACAGATAAAATGTTATTAATAATGTAAATAATTAACATATGTTTATTATTCCAGATAAATAATGTATGTGATGAGTCATTCTCAACATAAGTGTTTCCAATCTCACATTTACATCAAGTAGGAATACACCCTATTCACCCCTTATTTACATTACATGGTATATATAAGGGCATTTTATATCAACATTATTATTATATTTTTCATCATGGTATTTATAGTTTCATTTGGTTTCATTTATTTTACGTGGCATATGATTCAAAAGTTACCAATAGTGTATGTGTTTATTTTACAACCACATCATTATTGCAGACTATTTTTATTTACCTCTTCCTTGGGTTAATTATCTGAAATTACTATCTAAAAATAAATATATTTATTTCACCTATGGTTATTAATGAAATTTTTCTAGTAAAAATACTATTTCACAATCATTTTTAATTAAAAAATTGGAATATTTTACCAATATATTAAATTATTTTCCCCTTCGATCAAAAATAATTTTAATTCCAAACCCATGTTTTCTAAAAATATATTTAAAAAATGTTTTATATTTAAAAAAATAATTTATTAATGATATTTTTACTCATTTTTTTCTTTTTATAAATTTTCTTGTAAAATATAATTATGTTGTTTCCAAAACAACGCTCATTTAGGTTTTACCTTAAATGTGTTTGGAATATGTGTTTTATGGTGTATGGAATTATAAAAAAATTCTACTATCATGACCAATCAATTTATTTTATATTATTTTAAAAACGTATGTGGTTATATTTAAATATAATTATTTTCCAAAATGTTTCATGAAATTTTAGTTTTTAAAGGTGAATTTATTAATAAAAAATAAATTTTCCCTCAAGATTTAATTTAATGATCTTTAAATTTTGTTTCTAGTGATAAATATCATTAAAATTTAATTGAATTTATGATTCGTTGGGGTTATGTCGTATTTATATTATCTTATGTCATTCATTGGATGGTTTATGACTAGTTTGACAGAGTATGTATGATTAGTCGACCACTAACATTAATATTGATGGTTTGTGATTATGTTTATTGATTGTGGAATGTATTTATATTTCATAAGATAGTTTAAATATGAATGTTTTTTTGCATTATGTTTCAAAACAGTCATATTAATAAATCATTGAAATTTTCGAGTGATCGGTGGGTCCATCCATAACCCCTCTATGCATGATCGTGTATTATTGGGAAAACATGAGTTGGTTTTGGATATGGCCTTACAAATTTATATAAATGTATTTTCATAATGCATCAATGGTATTCAAGTGTATTGGAACCATGCATTGATAATATATTTCAGATTTTCACATTATGTATTCCATCACTATAAAATATTTTATTGATATTCCTTATGTACATTCAACAGTTTAATGTATTCATGGTTAATTTTTTAAGATCAGTTGATTCTATATATCAAATTATTTGGTCAAACAATTTTCCATCCATATTACACACATATCAATGATTAAATAGAATATGATTAAATTATTTACATTTTTATATTGATTATGAGTTATATATTAATATTTTTTAATGTATATAAAACCATATTGAGCATCTATGATCACCCATTTATTTTTTTATATTTTCCATGGGATACCGTGATGTGTTTTATGATTAATTTGAAGAGATATGGTATGTGTACTAATGATTTTCTCAATGAAAATAATTTTTATATTTTATATTTTCAACATTAATAGGAATTTCATGTATTTATATAGTTTACAAGGGATAATAACATATTCAGTCCATCAGGATGAAATTTATTGAATATTATAGAAATGTAATGAAGTAATTTCAAACCTCAGGATATTGGTTTTGGGGTCACTATGCATTGACTGATCAGGATGTAAATTTATTATTAACACAAGGAAATCTCAAATTTAATGTAGGTTAATTTTGGAACATAGATAAATCATTTTCATCTAGCTCATGGTAAATGGTTTTTTCATGTTTTTCAGCGAAATACATCATTTGTCAAATTGACGTGGTCACCTAACCTTCACGTGTTAGCGTGCACAATATGCAACATAATTATCCATTTTCTATGTTTTGTATAGAAACATATAAAATAAAAAAAATTGACATTATTTTTGAAAATCATAATCATGATTTGAGATCATTAAAATAAAGTGGTGATGGTTGAATCTCATAATATATTCCATTAATATTTTATTTTCATTATTAATGATTTTATTATGTGTCTTTTTAGGTAAATAATCATAACAATCATATTATGTGTCAATCATACATAGTTGATTGGACAACATTCGACCTGATTCCATCACAAGGGTTTTTACAACTTCATTCAACATGGGACTTATTCATATTAAGGTCACACATATATTTGAAACATATATAATATATTTTATTAATGGATAAAATCCCTTTATATTAATTTATATTCATTTTAGCTTACAAGTAGTAAAATATCAGAACTCATCTTTTACTTGACCATTCCATTTGGATGATCATTTTGCTCACAAGAGTTTAATTTTTTATTTAATATAAAACATAATATTTTTAATATATCTTGATCATCCAACGATCTTATCTTATATATTTTATTATATAATGTGTTCTTTTAATGATTTATTATTATATCCTATACATTCAAGATAATTAATATACTCAAAATATGAAAATATATTAAACTTCATGTAATTAATGATTATCCATCAAGTAAAAATATAAAAACATTTTATATAAATATATATCAAATAAACAGCTCATTCGTAATGATCATGAAACCATATCATGTAATGGTTAGGTATCAAATTAAATGGAAATTCCAATAATAGTATGTATATTATTATATGGAGATAGAGCCATTTTTTACGTAGAGATCATGAGAATCAAGGCCACTAAGAAGTTTTATATAATATCTAACATTCCAAAGAGGAATTATCTATAGATATCATATCTATAAGATAATCATGATACCAAATATATATAAATCATAACAAAAAATTAATATTCAGATCATATCATAGAAAAAATCATAGTACATTATTGAAAAAAAATCTTATAACATACATACAATATTACTATTTGTAAAAAATGTGGGAAACCTATAAGAATCCGTTCAATCAATTTTTGATATATTATCGGTCTATAACTAATATGAAAGCATAATGTTCAGGAATTATGTAAAACATTGGGATAAAAAATATTAAATTGTTAATTTAAATAATTTTAAATGATTTATAACATTATAGATATCTTATAAATAAATAAGTATTAATATCATATAAGTTTGATATGATTTTAAGAATATTAAATAGAATATAAATAGGGGTACATTATATTTATATCATATATATAAACTAATAGTCTTTTATTCATTACAAGTATTAAATTTTTTTATTAAATGGAAAAAATATATAATTATCTACGGAATTTAAACACATTATATCCGATCATGTATGAAAAATACCCAAAAATAATGTTAATCCAAGGATGGATTGTAATGACCCATAATTTCCATGAAAATGTTTTTTAATTAAATATAAATTTTACGAGTCTGCCAAAATTTACTGCACATGTTTCCAAGGCCCAAAGTGCTCAAAATCATTTTATGATGTTTTCATCAGGTACGTTCAGTGAAATTTCGAGCGGGTTTTTATAACTTTTGTACCGGTGCTCCGAAATGAAATCTGATGGCAATGATCCACTCACTGCACCGGTATTCTCTTAATGAT
The DNA here is from genome assembly GCA_963277665.1 of Viscum album. Lineage (NCBI taxonomy): Eukaryota > Viridiplantae > Streptophyta > Magnoliopsida > Santalales > Viscaceae > Viscum > Viscum album. The sequence goes on from OY728142.1 coordinate 440,857,084, forward strand.
ATTTTCACCTCGACAATAGTGGGTCGACAATAAAAGATTGTTTTTGGGTTTTTTGTGGAAAATAATAAAATAAAAAGAACTACACTTTATTTTATTTTTCAGCCACCTTGTAGAAGTTATAGGTGGGGTCCACCAGAACTAAACTTCCTTGTGGGAGTTTAACTCTAGGGAAAACCTGACCATAACCTCCCCTGAGAGATTATGGTGGTGGGGCCCACCCGAACCTAACCTCCCGCGAGAGGTTACGGTGGTGGGGACCACCTGGGACTAAACCCTCATTTTTAATTGTGGAAAACCCAAAAACTCCCCTAATTAATGAGGGGGAGTCTCTTGAACTCCTCTACCCAATTAATTCTGCCAATGCACTTTCCATTAATGTGTCAAATCCTCCACACTAATTAATTCTGTATATAAATTTATTATTTTTAAACCTTTATAAATTTTTTTCCAACAATTAAATAATAGAAAAACTTAATCTATTATTTTGGGTTGGCATATTAATCATTGTGGATCTTGGGAGAGGAGGACATAGAGAGAAATCTCTCAAACCAAGAACATCCTCCCCGAAGAATGCCTATGAGGAGAATCTTCGACTTCTTCCTAGGAAGCACCTTGCAGAGGCAATCGACGTGGGACGTCTTCGATGACCGACCTTACCTCCTCATTGTTGTCAATAAACCGACACACGATCATGGAACAGAACTGTGTGGTAGACATGATGAATGATGAAAACCCCACATTCTTCCACACGACTCCATTGACGAACAACGATCAATGTAGGGAAGTTTATTTTAATATGATATTATTCCATTAATTCATCCCTTCTAATTCAAAGAATCGTTTTGGATGTTTTTCCATAAGTTTGGGAATTGTTTTTGAAGAAAGATATGGGGTGTTGGATTGATTTTTCTTACATCTTTTTCCTTGTTAATTAATTGAAATTCAAGAAAGAATTAATCCACTTTCTACCACCCTAAACGTGGAGGGAGTGGGCCAAACCAATATGGACTGACCACTCTTCCGTTCTTGATTATCATGTTCTTCAAAATGATGATGAAGTGATGAGATGAGGAATGTGACAAAGGAAAAAAGTTGCGCTACCTGCGGTCTCCATGACATGCGCCATCCACCAGCCACACCACCCACTGGACGAACTGGCTCGAGCCATGCCCCGCCCCGGCTTAATCGGCTCGGCTACCCCGCACCCTAGTCGTGCCTCCCTGGCCCCACCCTCCGCCCGAATGAACTAGAAGAACCATTCACAGCCACCCCTTCTACTGGCCGAACTGGCTCTCCCTCCCTGGGCTACACCACGACACCCTCCCACCAGTCAGCGTCTCCCGGCAGTGCCAGCCTCCATGTGCACCGCGTGCACTACGTCGCCGCTGCTTGAACCAGCCCCTGCCTCTCGGGCTGAGCCACCCTAGCTATGCCCCATGTGCCCCCCTACCGAGCCGGCCTCCCAAGACCCAGGCCAAACCGTGCCCTCGTGGCCCCCCAGCCATGCCGTCCTCCCATGCCCCTCACAGTCCTCCGGCCGAATCGGCCCGCACCCTCGCAGCACCCTCCGAGCCGAACCATTGTTGCATTGAACCGTGGCCGGTCCGCTCCCTCTCGGCCATTCGTAGCACCTCGTGTCCTGCTAAGCAGGGCCCAATAGGTCGGGCCGAACCAACGGGCCCGGCTGGGCGGACCCGACAGGGACGGCCAAGACCAGGTCGTGCCCGGTCATTCAGACCGGGTCTGACCAGACGCAGGCCCTCTATGACCCCTTTACATTCTCTTGCCCATATCATTGGCATTGTGAATCCGTTTGATTAATCTTCAGTGAACCTGGTAATCAGGGACCATTATTGTCCCTTTGTGTATGCCCCACAAGAGTTTGGGGAATATTTGAGATATGGTCAGGTTGGATCACTCACGAATCCAACCGGGCCCCCAAGATTAAAAGGCTAATAAATCACAGACCAGGTGTCCAATTGACATGACGTATGTTGCGTTGAGGCCTCTATGATGTGGAATACTATTGATATACTTCTATTTGGAACTTCGTGAATGTTGAAGTATCGAACAGTAGCTCATAGAGAGGATCCTTCCATAGATGAGAAGATAGAGTGCAAAGACCTATTAGCTAGCTGAGACTTGAAGACTATTGAACGATTGACTCGGAGTGACTCAACTAGCCCAGTGGGGAGCACCTGGTTGTGGCAGCAGAACCAGGGTAGAGGAGCGACTGGTTGTGGCAGCAGACCTGAAGTACTCAACTGGAGAAGTACCTCTCCAGGATATTTGGGGGAGTGCCTCGTTGTGGTTGCAGAACCACAGTGGGGAGTGCCTTGGTGACACAAAAGACCCACGGTACTCGACAAGAGTAGTACCTAAGTAGTCCAAGGTTAGTGGGAAGTTACTTGGTGTCATGGCATGCCCATTGTACTCAACTAAGGATGAGTTCTCAGCAGTTGTGGTTTCTATAATGTGAATAGAAATCTTTATTGAGCCGAGTCTGCATGTTTTGTGTTTTCCTCATGATTGAGATGGATTACATGATAACTTAGATACATGTATTGGGCATATACCCATGTGGGGTTATCTATTAATTAAATTCTTTGTGGTTTATCCTTGTTGTATTTTTTGAGACCTTGAGGGTCTCAGGGTCCCTAATGAGTATCTTTATACTCACCCCTACACTGGTTATGCCCAAACCTCGCTGTGTTGGATATAGACGACGGACATCACTGGCCAATGCTGAGAGTACCAGGACTGGATGCTACCCAGATGAGGACCTTACGGCGTGTTGGTACATGGAGGAGATGGATGGACATGGAGTGGTGAGGAGGCGATCGGTACCTACCCTTTAGGTGGGAACATCAAAGGATGACCCAATGGAAATTTTTCTTTTCTTCATTTGTAATTTCAATTTCTTGTACTTTATTTTTGGGCTTGTATTTCTGGCCCCTTTTACTTTTAGCACACCTCTGTTATACAGTTTAACTAAGTTTTTTGTTTCCATCATATGCTTTTTTGTGTGTTTTAACAGTTTATTAAAGTAATGCTTTCCCAGTTTTTGGGAATTACGACTTTGGTGATATTCATCAGCACCTGGCCAATGGAAGGCAGGGTTGGGGTAGTCACGAAATGGGTCCCGTGGGGCAGGTTGTGAAATTTTTTTATGAAAGGAGTCAGTTCTACCATAGAACATAGTACTCTGATCTTTCTTCTCTATGAAGCAATAGTGTTACAATTAGTTAGTGTGGTTCTCGGTTTAGGTAGTCTAGTATTGGTGCGGTGACAAATTTATCCATACACAAAAACCTTTACTTCTGATTTCCGAATCAGTGCTTGAAAACAGTGATTGCATGTGTGTTTTCAAAAGTTTTCTTTATGTCATTTCAACCACATCAGTTCACCAGGTATAATATTTTGACCATGTCACATCTATTTCATTCAGGATGCCTCCACACGGATGACCAGTTAGAGTCCCAAGAGTTGTATGCAAAGATAGCCCACCGAGCGACGAGGATTTGGTGCAGGGCTCTTTTCCTGCAAAGGCACCAATGGTACCACTTCCTGTTGGGAAACTGCTGCCACTAGCCCTAGCAGAAGACGATGCACACCGCTTGAGCGCATTGTACGAGTTCCAATGAAAAAGGACACCCTGGATCAGGAGAGCGATGGACCCCATGCGGCTGAGGATTGGCAAGAGGTTGTGGTGATAGTTTTCCGACTGGATGGGACACCAGCCGACCTTAAGGTGATTTTTACTGCCAGCCTTCTAGATGCAGTAGCGGACAGATGGTGGAGCTTGATTCTCCAAGTTCACGATGAGATGACGCTTCTCTGGGAAGACTTCAAGAGCCTATTTTTTCTAGAGTTTTACCTATTGACTCTTCACGTTGTGTGTATAATGGAGCTACATCATCTACAGCAGGGAAACATGACTGTAGCTCCGTACTCAGCGAGGTATATGAACATGTCACGCTACTCCACCTATCTGATATGAGACTCATTCTTTAGGGACCAGACCTTCGATCAGGGACACAAGAGGGAGATTAGGGATTCAGTGATGTCACTCAGTATCTCGATGCTGGCATGGGGGTTAGAGAGAGCCCTTATAGTGGAGAGTTCCCTTTATGAGCAGTCTCCAGCACCGAGATCCACCACCGGTCGACACAAAGTAGATTCATCTGCAGCTAGTAACAGACATATGTCGCAGAGGTCCAAGAGGACCATATCTATAGGTGTACAACCACATGACTCATGATCAGTTGTGTGGATCACCCAAGGTGGAGATAGAAATGCCAGGAGGGGGCAGTGTTACTCATGAGGCTGGCAGGGTGACATGGCTCGTGACCGTATGAAATGTTTTTCGGATGATTAGTAGACGATCGAAGGACCACCTAGGCAGTGAAAAAGATTCGATTGAGGCAGTCCACAAGGAGAAGGTGGCTGTGGTAGAGGATGTAGCCATGTATCTGGTGGTGGATGACGTGTTGAGGTGTTACCACTACCACGACCAGGAGGTCCACCCCGACCACAGGGATCATGTAGAGAAAGGAGAGCTCAGCTCCAGGCAGCTGAGGTGTACGGTCATGGCCCTCTAGAGATGATTCGAGGTATGATATGTGTCTACTCCAACATATCTTCAGTACATATAGACATAGGTTCCAGTCACTATTTCATTTCCACTACCCTCGTTCAGAGCTCAGAAATTCCAACAAACCCGTTGGCTCGATCCTAATGGCTAGAGTCTCATATAGGAGCAGATTCGACGATTACACACTAGTGCTGGAAGTGTGAGTTTACTCTAACATGCTAGAGTTTCGGCTGGGATCTCCTAGTAGCAGCGTCGAGGGATTATAAAGTCATCTTGGGTATGAACTAGTTATCTTCATTCAATGATCAGATAGACCGTATTAAGCAAAATGTGTGGTGTGTTCTCATGGATGGAACCAGGTTAACCTTCACTGGTGGGAAGGGAGCATTTCCAGCACATTATAGACATTCATGGAGGAGAGTGTGGCCGATAACTGATCTGTTGGATGCCCATACCCTCAAAGCTATTAATGTGGAGAGTCTGAGCTATCCTAAGCAGTGGACCAGTTTTTCCTAATGATTTCCCATGTCTACCTCTTCGTAGATAGGTGGACATTAGCATTGAATTGTACCCTAGGATGACACCGATATCTACAATACCATATCGGATTGCTCCTGCAGAGCTTCGTAAGCTGCTGGTATAGTAGGAGGACTTGTAGGGGAAGGCATTCATCCGGCCCAGTGTTTCTCCCTGGGCAGCCCAAATTTTGTTCGCCAAAAAGGAGGATGGAAGCTTGAGGCTTTCTGTTGACTATCGGAACCTGAATAAGGTGACTGTGAAAAAAGGTACCCACTCCCGAAGATTGACGACCTCATTGATCTGTTGAAGGGAGCACGACTGTTCTCGAAGGTAGACCCCAGATCAGGCTATCACCAGCTCAGTGTTCGAGACGAGTATGTTCAGAAGACAACCTTCAAATGTCTGTATGACAACTACAAGTTATTAGTTATGACTTTAGAAGTAACCAATGTTCCACCAGTGTTCATGGGACTGATGATCAAGTTTTTCCAGCCATACCTCGATCACTTCGTCGTAATCTTCATTGAAAAAATTCTGATCTACTCGACTACATAGGAGGACCATGCCTACCATTTTTTGGGTAGTACTGGACACACTATGAGAGCACCAGGTTTATGGTAAGCTCTCGAAGTGCTAGTTATGGATCAGAGATGTTCACATTTTATGTCATGTCATCTCAGAGGCTGCAGTTGCAGTGGATCTAGAGAATATTGAGGTGGTACTTTCTTGGGAGCCACCTAGGAGTGTTACGGAAGTACGTAGTTTCCTGGGTTTGGCCAGATAGTACCAGAGATTTGTGCTAGACTTTTCCAGAGTTGTAGCACCACTATCATCCTTGACGAAGAAGGTGAAACCGTTTGTGTGGTCTAAGAGATTCCAATAGAGATTTTAGGAGTTGAGGTAGAGGTTGACTAGTGCCCCCATATTGAGGCTTCTAGAGGAAGGTGTTGGGTACGCTGTCTACTGCGACGCATTAATGACTAGACTCATATGTGTCTTGATACAAGAGAATGTGGTGATCGCTTATGGTTCAGGAAAGCTGAGACAACATGAGCAGAACTACACTACCCATGACCTAGAGTTAGCAGTTGTGGTCTTAACATTAAAGATGTTGAAACACTGTCTGATGGAAGAGCATTTTACCATGCACTATGATCACAGGAGTCTCTGGCATATCTTATCTTACAAGGACATGAACCCGAGACAACGACGTAGGCTTGAGTTCCTCCACGACTATGAATTAGAGATAGTCTATACTCTTGGGGAGGGGAAGGTTGTTGATGATGCACTCAGTAGAGGAACTAGTATACCATTGCTAAACGAGGCATCAGAGCAGTTGGGTACATTGAAGATATAATTTTGTGGATATAGATGGAGGAGTCTTCTTTCATTCTCTTTCAGTCACTCCCCCATTTCTTCAGTGAGTCAGGGAGGTGCATCATGGGGATGCTAACTACGAGACACGACATGTTCAGATATGCATAGGGCAGGCACCTGAGGAATTTTATGAAGGTGGCGAACATGTCATCCTATTCAGAGGACATACCATGGTACTAGTTTCACTTTAGGGGGATGTGTTGAGGTCGTTCCACACATCCCCTCTAGTAGTACATCCGGGAGTGGTGAATATGTACCAGGATCATCGATGACAACAATGGTGGTCAGGATTTAAGAAAGCAGTTGTTGAGTTTGTCTCTTATGCCTCACTTGTCAACAAGTGAAGGTAGAGCATCAGGTACCCATAGGCTTGGTTTAGCCTTCGAAGGTACCATAGTAGAAGTGGGAAGGGATATCCTTGGTCTTCATGACAGGCCTTCCACGTATATCTAGAGGACTTCACTCAATCTGGGTGATCTTCGAACAAATCACCATGTTGACCCACTTCCTACCGATCAGAGAGTAGGGTTCCATAGAGTGATTTGAATGCCTCTATGTGCATGAGATTGTGTGGCTACATGGAGTACACATGAAGATTTTCTCCGATCACGACACATGTTTTATTTCCTGGCTATGGAAGGGGTTGTAGGAGGTTTTCCAGACGTAGCATTGTTTGAGTACCACCTTCCTTCTTCAAACTGATGACCATACTAAGCATACCATTCAGACCCTCGAGGACATGCTCCAGGCATGTGTCCTCGACTACAGTCGCAGTTGGGAGGATCACTTACCTTTGGTAGAGCTTTCATACAACAACTTCTATCACTCCACCATTGTGATGGCACCTTTCGAGGCATTTTATGGGCGACCTTGCAGATCACGTTTGTGCTAGACTGGACCAGGGGAGTTAGCACTAGTGAGATCAGATATGGTACAAGCTACCACGGAGAAGGTTTAGATCATCTAGGTGTGGATGAAGACAGCACAGATCAGGCAGAAGTCGTATGCTGAGAGGAGACAGAGACCTCTGGAGTTCGAGGACAGCGACCACATCTTTCTACGAGTCTCACCTTGACGAGGTCTATTAAGATTTGGCCTAGGTGACAAGTTATCTTTGAGATTCATCGGACATTTTCAGGTCCTCAACAGAGATAGCGAGGTGGAATACTGCTTATGTCTTCCACCTTAGTTTCACCGAGTGCATGACATCTTCAATGTACCCTAGTGGAGGAGATACGTGCACGAACCTTCTCACATTATCGACCATGGCGAGATGGACGTCGGCAATGGGGTGACTCTTACAGAGGTTCCATTAGTGATTGAGTATCGACTGGAGTGGGTCATTCATGAATGTTCGGTACCTCTGGTGCATGTTTGCTGGCAGCACGAGAACCTCGAGGAGAACACATGGAAATGGGAGGCCCTGATGCCTGCTCAGTACCCCCACTTGTTCCCATTGAATGAGTTCTTGATTATGGGGATGTAGAGTGCTGATGTGGGGAGAACATAAAGACCCAAGAATTTCCATGTAATTCTTTTTAAATAAATGGGAATTTTACTGGTCCGTAAAATTTAACGGCGTAGTATTCCAAGGCCCGGAGTGGCCAGAATCATTTTATGAAGTTTTGTTTGTGTACGTTCAGTGAATGTTCAAGCGGGTTTTCAAAACTTTTGAACCGGTGCTCAGAACTAAAATCCAAAGCCACCATTGAAATCGAAGCGCAGGTATTCACTTAAGGATATTTTCACATTGACCATAGTGGGTCGATAATAAAAGACAGTTTTTGGGTTTTTCATGGAAAATATTAAAATAAAATGAACTAAACATTATTTTATTTTGGAGCCACCATATGGAAGTTGGAGGTGGGTTCAACCTAAACTAAACCTCCTTGTGGGAGTATATGTGTGGGTACCACCCAACCATAACCTACCATGAGAGGTTATGGTGGTGGAGTCCACCCGAACCTAGCCTCCCGTGAGAGGTTACGGTGGTGGGGACCATCCAAGACTAAACCCAATTTTATAATTGTGGAAAACCCCTTTACTCCTCTCATTAATGAGGGGGTGCATCTTGACATCATCTACCCAATTAATTCTACCAACACACTTTCCATTAATGTGCCAAATCATCCCAACTAATTAATTAATCACATCAATTGATTATTTTTAAACATTTTTTAATTTTGTTCCAACCATTAAAAAATATATAAACATAATCTATTATTTGGGCCTAGCGTGTTCATCTTGGTGGAACTTGGGAGTGGAGGACATAGGGAGGAAGCGCTCCAACGAAGAACTTCCACCATCAAGATCACTGATGAAGAGCGTCTTCGACTTCTTCTTCAGAGGCACCTTGCGAAGGAAACCGACGTGGGACGTCTTCGACGACCAACCTCCCCTCCTCATCATCGTCAACGGACCAACGTACGAGCTTGGATTGGATGTGTGTGGTGGATACAATGAACGACAACAACTCCATCTTCTCCCCCACGACTTATTCGATCAAAAGTGATCAAGGTAGGGAATTTTATTTGAATATAATATTATTCCTTTAATTAATCCCTTCTAAGGAAAAGAATCATTGTATATGTTTTTCCTTGTGGTTGGGGAATGTTTTTGTGGGATGATGTGGTGTTTTGGATTGATTTTTCTTCTATATTATTTTCTTGTTAATTAATTGAAATTCAAGAAAGAATTGATCCACTTGCTACCACCATAAACGCGGAGAGTGAAGGCCAAACCAAACATGGCCCGACCCCTCCACTGTTCTTGTTTATGATGTTCTTCAGAATGGTGATGAGGCGAAGAGATGACGAATGCGACAAAGGCAACAACCACACTACCCACTGTATCCGCGACCCGCACCACCAACCAAATGAACCACCTACCGAACAAACTAGATCGATCCGTGCCACACCCCGATCGAACAGGCCAATGTTGTGTCGCACCCCGGTAGTGCCGCACAGGCCGCACCTTCCGCCTGAACGAACTGGAAAAACCCTTCTCGGACACCTCGTCAACCGGCCGAACTAGATCCACGGCCTCTGGCCGAACCATGACGCCCACCTGGCCACCTGCGTCTCCAGGTCAAGCTGGCCTTCGCACACCCCTTGCACCCTACGCTACCGCTGGCTGAACCGACCCTGACCTCTCGAGACGAGGCGCCTGAGCCGCACCCCTCGCGGTGCCCTGGTGGAACCGGCCTCCCGAGCCCCTGATTGAATTGTTCCCTCACAACAACCTAGCCAAGATGGCCTCCCACGCCCCTCGTGGCACTCCGACTGATCCATCATGTGCCCTCGCAGCGCCCTTAGGGATGAACCGCCCTCACACAGAACCATGGCCGGTCTGCGCCCTCGTGGCCAGTCTGCGCCCTCTTGGCCATCCGCGGCCCCTCACAGCCTGCTGGGCTGGACCCACCAGGTCGAGCCGAACCTATGGGCTAGAAGGCCTAATGGGATGGGCCCGACCCAACGGGTCAGGCCACGTCAGACCGGATCCGGGTCCACTACGACCCTTTACATTCTTTTGGCCATATCTTTGGCACCGGGCGCCCGTTTGACGAACGATCATCAGCCCTAGTATTATTGGAGAATAATGGTCCATTTTATTATACCCCACTTGAGTTTGGGGTATATTTGAGATACTGTTATGTTGGATTGTGCACGAATCCAACCGAGGCCACGAGACTAAAAGGCTAAAAACTCACAAGCCAGGTGTCTGATTGACACCATGTCTATTGCATTGAGACCTCATTGACATGGCAGATCTTAGAGATACTTTTATGTTGAAATTCGTGATAGTATAAGTACCAACCAGTAGCTCATGGAGTGGATCCTTCCAGAGATGAGAAAACAGATTGGGGAGACCAAGTAGCTGGCCAAGACTTGATGATTGCTGACCGATTGACTCGGAGTGACTCAACTGAATTAGTGGGTAGCACTTGGTGGTGACAGTAGACCCTTTACAGAGGAGCACCTGGTTGTGGCGGGAGACCTGCGGAACTTGACAGGAGGAGTACCTCTCCAGCCTATTAGGGGGAGCGACTGGTTGTGGCAGAAGACCCATAGTGGGGTGCGTCTTGGAGATGAAGCAGACCCATGGTACTCGACAGGATAAGTACCTCAATATTCCGAAGTTAGTGGGAAGCACCTTGGTGTCACGGCAGGACCACTGTACTTGAAAGAGGAGAAGTTCTCTAGCAACCATGGTTTTGATAATGTGAATAAAAATCCTGGTTGATCTGTGTCAATAACTTTTGTGTTTTCCTCATGATTGAGATGAAATACTAGATAACATAGGTATTTGTATGAGAATATACCTATGTGGGGTTATCTGTCAATTTCATATTTTAAGGTTTATCCTTATTGGATTTTGTGAGACCTTCAAGGTCTCGGGGTCCCTATTGTGTATCATTATACTCACCCATGCACAGGCTATGCCCGCACCATGTTGTGATGGATGCAGATGACAGACAACGCTGACCGTGGCTGAGAGTACCAGGACTAGACTGTACCTGGAGGTGGAACTTATGGCATGTCAGTAAACAGAGGAGACAGGTGGACATGGAGTGCTGAGGAGACGATCTGTACCTACCCTTCAGATAGGATCTTCGAAGGATGACCCAACGACAGTTTTTCTTCTATTTAGTTGTACATTTAGTTTCTTGTACTTTACTGTTGGGCTTCTATATCTGGCCCCTTTTACATTCAGCACACCTTTGTTATACACTTTTACTAATTGTTTTGTTTCCATCTTGTGCTCTATTGTGTGTGTTTACAGGTTATAAAGGATATGTCGTCCCAGTTTAAGGAAATTATGCCTTTGGTGCTAGTCACTAGCCCCTGGACTATAGATGGCGGTCCTGGGTTAGTCACAACACGAGCCCTGGGGGATTAGTCGTGACATGGATTTTATTCGGGATAAAAAAATTTAAAACAAGTTATAATTAAACACAAAATATATTTCATAAAAAGATAAAAACTTTCCCTAAAATTGAAATATTATAAAAATAGTATACTTTTTTTATATAATATCAATTATACATGATCTTCTACATTAGCCTAATGAATATCACATATAAAGAATCAATAATGTCCTTCTGTAGATTTTGTTATATTTATTGTATGAATTACCTAATTATTAGGAATTATTTCCTATTTATCAAAAACCTAAAATTTTATTATTGTTAAAGATACATGAGGATGAGTGTTAGGACATGTAGATTCATGATTTAATAAATTTATGAATCTAATTTTAAATTTATGAAGAATGATTATATATGAATCTTTAAATTTTCTTAGAGAATATAACATTTTCTAACTTTTTATCCATAATTTAAATCTATTTAAAATAGTTCATAATGTTAGAAAAAGTTAATAATATTTTGTTTAATATTTTATATTTGTTTAATTTCCAAAAATATTGATATTTATTAAAAGAAAATCATAATAAAATGACGTTATAACTACTCATGAGAGCTATCTCTAAATAAAAGAAATAATACCCTTAAATTATTGTATAACACATACACTTCCATGTTCTAAAATATGACATAGTGAACTTCACTGCTATGTGGTTTTCTTCAACCCAACCCATGAAGTGATTACTGTAATCTCTCTATGGTTTTCTTTAAAAAAATATTCCTTTATTATTTAAGGGGTTATAAAATATCTTAAAATTTTACCATTTTTATTTCCCTGTGAATGTATACATAAAAATATATTTCACTTATTGAATATAATTTAAACCATAATAACAAATATCAAATGTATTTATTTTAAAAAATTATAAAATATATTATTTTTTAAAAAAAAATTACTAAATTAAAATATATAAAAAATATTTAACATTCAAAGTGAAAATGAAATCCTTTTAGGTAACGATTTTTAATAAAATAATTGTAGTTCTATCTTAGCTAGGATAATGGTCTAAATAATATTAATCATATAAAGGATGGATTTTTATAGATATAATATAACAAACACTTTTAAATTTAACCTAGAATTTTAAAATACTAATCAAATCCCCTCGACCTAAAACCCAAATTGGAAAATATCTTTGTTATGAAATTACCCACTATGATTTTTTCAGGCACCATAAGTTGATTTGCATACAGTAAAAAAAGAAATCATCCTATTAAGTAATTAGATTCCGTGAGGGACTGAACAAAAATGAGCTACATGAAATGTAATATAAATATCTAATCTAAGCCATACCATATTTTTTTCATAATTATTAAAATAGTGAATCATTAGTTCCATGATCTCTCCCCCCATCACGACCTCATAATAAATCTTCATTCCACATTCCTTGAAGAATCATTATATAGTTCCTCTTTAGGAATCACTAAGGATCCGTCCACATACTATAGGAGCAAAATTTACTTTTAAGGATCCATCCATGTTTAATTGTATCAAAACAATAACAGTAGGTATCCAAATGATTGTGGGAAATCCATTATAATTATAAAAAATTATTCAATTACCCAACCAGTTAAATCTTGAAAACTCCAAGATTAAATTCTAAATTTACAGAGTCCTCTTTTTAGAAATTTTTTTTATAGAAAATAATATGTTCCCATAACTATATTTATATAAATATTATTCCCATAGTGTTAATTTACATTTATATTCTACCAGATGATGTCACATAACTTATAAAAAACTAATTGAAGTAGCTTTTTAAATTATGTAGATCCTTCTTCGAAATTTTATCTTTAAATGAAAGGGTTGATACCATTGTTATTGATACCCTCATTCATGATTACTTTTGTTAAGACACTATAAATGGACATTGTAAAGGAGTGGGGATATAAAATATACATGAGGAATTGTTCCACAGCTTTTCACACACAGTATCTAGAACTCATATTATGACTAGCCTCATAATCATGAGATATATAAGGATATTTTTCATGTAATCCTTACATAAGAGAGTGTATTTTATTCTAGTAATATATTTTTTTGTATAATGGGTTAGGGAATGTATAAATATTTATTGGACATCCTATGCTAGATCCACAGAATTGATCCCATGTAAGTATCCTATTACTATATACCATTAATAATAGAGTATCATTTTTAGGCATAAAAGATATGTTAATAATATCCTCCCTAATAGATATTGGTAACTACAATATAAGTAGACATTTTTCCCTTGATTGTTACAGTAGTTCTATGATAATGGTCATGAGGCTAATCCAATAGTAGAGGGACCACCCACATGATATTCTATTATTTAATTTAATAATTAATATGTGGATTCCATCTAATGTGATCCAAAATAGAAGGATATATCTTCATGTTTCTTGTATAAATGGAGGTGTATTGATAAGAAACTCACATAGAGTCAATACTATTGATGAACCTGGAATTGAGAAATTTTTTACTGTTAAGGCCTGTTATGTTTCCTCATATGAATATAATGTGAACTTAATCAATTTCAATGGAAAATCATTCCCATTATAGATTCATCCACCTTATGGGACATTATTAATAAATTGGTTCATGTTATTAATTAGATAGGTATGAAATAAATTTACCATAAATGAGTATACATGTTTAGAAATGGCTAGGCCTTTACCAAGGGGGATCGTACTAGATATTGAGAGATATTTTACATTATATTCATTAAGATTAACTGTTATGCACTCAGGAATAGATTTTAATTGGTTTAACCTTGGACTTATTTTGAATATGGTTATTCCAAATAAATAAGGAAATGTAATATCACATCCCCTTAATAAGAATATTTATATGAGAGTTAAAATTATAGCTGAATATAGTTTGTGACTTGTATTGGAAAACATATTTATTTAAAATGAAATCAAATCTCTCTATCACCAAATTAATTACAATAAAATATTTGGATTCACCCATAGTGAAAAAAAATGTAAATGGAATCATACAATATTTTCAATGTAAACTAGCCCCTATTCCTATTTCAATGGCCTTTGTGGAGGAATTTTACACTATATCCAGAATGAATCACCAAATACTATCCTCTACAAAGATAAAAAGATTTGAAAACATAGGTACTCCCTACCTTATACTAGAAGAGTGGGATAAATATCCCGCAAGTATTTTATTGATCATTATGGAGAATCTCAACATATAGAAAAATGTAAAAGATCATATTAGTGAACAATGTGATAAATAAAATTTTATGAAAAAACAATAATCCTGATATATAAAAAAATTACACCAATGTCCTTATTGACATAATTTTTATGAGAAATACCCCCCCACTTTTCCCATGTTTCTACATTAAATTAATGCTTCCAGTTATATTTATAAGATGTGCTTGGATTTTACTTGCATTGAAAGAAAAAAATTTGTTGGAAGAAACTAACTTGACAATAATGGTAGATAGAATAATACCTAGTATATTACTCATAATATGATAGATCCTGCTACATATAAAAAAGGATTTATAGTCAAGGGGATTGTTAGGAAAATTATTTATTAGAATAAGTTCAATTAAATGGGAGTTTAACAAAATAATAAATACTCCATTCCTAGAATATAGATTTTTGATCATTCTATGATGTGCATTTTTAGTCTCTCGGTGTTCCTAAGAGAAAGGTTTTTTGAATCCTTATTAGCTATAAGCTTTTTATCTATTTTAGGAAAATTTATCATCCTTTATATACACCAATTTATGAAATATATTGAGTATAAAATTATATATTTGATCATTCTTACATGGAATAACATCACTATGAAATACATTATTACTAGTGTCATCACTATTAATGATATTCTAAATGTACAGAAAAAAATGATCTTAAATTTCCATCCCACAAGATATGATTTATTAATATTAATAATGTAGTTTACTAGATTTGAACCCTTCCTTTCTCTCTAATTTTTTATTAAGAGTGATTCATTTTATCCTCATAGTTAATTATTTTACTAAAAAATTATCATTGAGGATGACCTCCTTCTTAGAGATCATTTTAATCATCTTAGATGATAACTATCCCCCCTTGTTAAATTATTTTAAATAAAATTTATCATCATTATTCATTTTATGTCATTAAAATTAATTTCTCAGTGACAGAATATCATCATCTGTATTAGAGAATAATTCCTTTATCGATATTATCAATTTAATTTTAAGGTTCTTGAGTTGGATAACACAAGAATACAGACCATTTATGAATTTATTACCAATCCATACCTATTTTAAAATGATCATACAAATATTCCCACTATCCATTGATTAATAATCAAGGGGGACCTTAATTCCTGTATAATTATCAAACTTAATATGTACAAATCATAACAAACATTCAATATTGTGTTTATAACCTAAAATATTATATCCATGGTTAAAAAAATATTAATTGGTCAAAGCATGTGGGTATTTTTTATGTGAATGGTATGAAATTTATAAGATGTAATTATAAAAAAATCATATATATTATTAATCAATTTTTAATATAAAATCATAATTATCTTGATAATATTAATGTCGGGAATAAATAAATTATTTTATTTATAATTATAATTACAATAAAAATTTATAAAAAATACCTTAGTAAAATGATTATTAAAAATTTGTACTTTATATATGATTTTAGAGACATTAAATAAATTTTAAATAAGAAAAAATTATATTTATACAAAAATAATGAACAAATCATATATCATCATTTTGATGGAATACATATGAAGAATTTTAAATTTAAATATCAGAATATTTATATGAAATATAAACCCTTCATATTCTATCTTATATGAACACTATATATAAATAATGAAATAACAATTTATGGATTTATTTTGGTAAATATTTTCCCAAAATTCATATAAATGATATTAAACTATTATTTAACTATATGAACCAACCATTCCACAACATTTAATAAAACTAGAAGGGAGAAAATGAGAATTTTTAATCTAATTTTAGTTATCCCAAAATATTATACTCAGTCATGTTAGAAATCCCATAGAAGCTTTCAATTGAATCCTTCGACCCAAAATAGTCCATGAATTGTAATAATTATGTAATATTTAGGAAATATTCTTCGTTTATTTAAGGAATGTTTTAACATTAGTTTAATGAATATAAGACATGAGAAATTATAAAAGAGAATAATAATATTTTCATTACAATGTAAAACTATAACATAAAGGGAAATATAATTGAGAACTATGAAATTACAATTTTAAATAGATTTAAATCTAGTAACATGAAATAAGTTACAATATAGTTATATCCTTTAATCTTGTACTCTATAGAATCATACTAAAAAAACTAATTACAATTATACAAGAAAATTCCTACTATAATGAAAACAATAAACAATAGAATAGAAATGAAGGTTAAGAGAATTATTTTCTTGATATTATTATTTTATTATTTAATATATAAATATATATATATACAATTTGTTATATATATATTTTATTCTAACTATTGGAATTTGAGAATTTGAATCTGACCATTAGAATTTGACTATTGGAAATATTACCTCTATATTAGTAATGGAAAACTGATTCATACAAGTGCCTAGTAAAATGAATTAAATAATATTCAATTAATATAATCAATAATTGATGAAATTTTTTGTATTAAATTAATATAAATATTGTAAATCTAATTTACATAAAAAAATTTTAGATTTAATAAAATAATGAATTTTCATTTTTTGGGTGCCAAACAAACAATTATGAAATAAAAATTATTTTTTTTAAAAGTAAAATAACCATATAAACCTAAACATCTAAATAATCATGAAATAAAATTTTTAACTTTCATGTTAAAATTATGCAATAGTGGTTTTTTCATAATTTTCATTGATTGTCAATTTTTTTATAAAATATAAATATAAATTATGTATTTTTGGTAAGAACATTAAAATTATTATGAATTAAAAAAAAATTATAATTAATGTAAGAGAATTAAAATCCAAAAAATAAGTTGTTCAAAAAATATAATGTATTTTTATGAACAAAATTATTTTCTTGAAAAGATATAAATATGTTTTCAAAATATGAAAATATATATTATAATTAAAAAAATATTCTCATGAAAAACGATATTACCATGAATAATTTAATAAATAATAACTTTGTTTAGGTCTAAAAAAATATAACATAAATAATTCTTTAAATATTTAAATCATTATGCAAAACCATGGGTTCACTAGTGAGTTTTCATTTTCCTCAACGTCTATTTTCATGGAAAGTGATTAAAAATTTATAAACTATCATACCTCATTTAATATAAAGACCCATATATTTTCCCATTAATCCTTGATCAAAATTCATTAAGTAAGATGTTCCCCTAATTTTATCTTGAAATAGTCTTCCAAAGGAGAATCATCGACTCTAAGGTAATCATATTAATATTAATGAATTTGTGATTAATGTTAAGGGTCACTGACTTCCTCTATTTATTTAATTAGTTTATTATTTTTCTTCCTTTTAATTTCAATGTGAAATGTAAATTTATTTCATTTATATAAATTAATTATTATATTTCAAAATGAGATCACTATTTCCTCTCATTGTTCTATATTTATTTTCTTTTATAATAATCAAAAATTATCTTCATAATAAAAAAAATCTAAACATTTTGTAAATAAAATAGATTATTATTTTTTCATGGAAAAACAAAATTATGGACACAAAAAAGAATATGTGACTCTACAAAAAATTCAACTTGCAGCAACAACCAAAAAATAGAGTTTTCAGATATTATACCAGTCTTCACTCAATGCTTAATATGCATTGCCTACAACAATCTTTTTTTGAAACATTTGAGGGATATATCATAGGAGATTCATATACTCTTTACTAATCATAATGTAGGATTATATTAAATTTCAATGGGGATTTATCCTTAATTGTTTTGGTCTCACATAATTTATAATAAATTCATTCAAATTGCAAACCCCATTGATAATATTAATTTCCAAAAGTACCTTATAACTACAAATTCACAACCATCAATTGATATGGGTATTGATTTGGACAAATGAATACCTACTAAATCTGACATTAGTTAAGGGTATCCACCTATTTATACTTATTAATTCATTGCTTAGAGGGAAAATATTTTCATTAACATATAAAAATATATTATATATCAAAAAATCATGCAATATAATCCACATTATGAATTCTATATATGTATTCTTATATATTTCAATACTGAAAATTATTATATTTCCATGTGGTGGAATGAACTGGGAATTTATGTTATAGGGTGTGGAATTATATAACACCTCAGTGTAATGCTGGATATCATGATATAAATAAAATAAAAAATGGGTGCATCCATAACCTTAATGTAATATTTTTTTTGAAAAATATCTTATTTTAAATTTTATAATGTATTATATTATGCATTCCTAACAATTCCATCAGTATGTATTTTTTTACTCAATTGTTCACTTTTCCATACATAGATTATGTTATACTTTTGTAGTTATTTATATGTTATCATTATAATAATGAATCTAGGTTATCTTTTATTTTATTGTATACCAAGCTAAAAATTTCGATTCACCCTTTAATTTATTTTCCCATTATACCATCCTGGGTTTTTATTCGGTCAAAACCCCAACCCCATTTGAATTTTAATGTTTTTTGGTGATCCCAACATATTTCCCGATCATAGAAACTAAATTTAGAGATTTCATATGACCTATGTAATTGGTTTTAGATTTGTTTTCAGACTTGTTAATTCCTTTGGGGTTTCATTGATGATTTAGGTGCATCAAATGCCTAACACTCAACAGTATGTGGTGTGTAGAGTGAAGTGGAAGGTTTAGGAAAACCATGTAGCCTCTTAGGTGTAACAGTGTATCCTCCCCAGTGTAATATTTTAACCATCCAGGTGTACGGATCATGGATTATAAAACAATTCTTTTGGTGGAACACGGTTGTGTGACACCTCTAAAATTAATTATAGTGGGAATTCACATGGATGGTGCGTAGTTTAGTATACAGTGTTCCATGGCCACGTGGGGTGGTTCTATTAAAAGGGTCCACCACGAGAGATACATAAGGTTATCCAAAATCTGTGAGCAAACCATGTGGTCCAGTTAAGTTTGGGAAGTTACATATCTTCCTTCTCCCCCTATTTATTATTTTCAACTCTTTTCAACACCATTAATAATGATAAGAAGTAGATGGTTCCTCCCTTCCCCTCTTTAGATAAATTGAGCACTTTTATACATCCAATCATCGATCTTCGATCTATATGTCTCATTTGAACAGTATTAGATGTCCTTGAGACCTCTTGCATTATATTTCATGTTCTCCCTCCATAGAGTATACTAAATCATTAAGATCCAAATTTACCCTTTTTTTGTACATTCATCTAAAACATTAATTTCATATAGAAAAACAATATTTATATGAAAATATAGTAAGTGAGAGAATATACTAACTCTTGGTTAGTGGTTCTTATATTTTTATATGTTTTCACGAGTTATTTGGCAATATATTTTTACTGTTTTGTTGGTTTATCCGAGTGAGACCCTATAAATTTAACAACAATAGTTTAATTAATTAATTTTAACCAAGAGATACCTATATGAATGATCATTCTGGACTACAAAATTTATGATCATAGAGAAAGGCTTCATTCCATAGGAAGAGATTCCCAAGTTGTTTCTTTATTTATGTTAACAAAAAACCTATGTTTTTTATTGTTACATGGGAACATTATAGGTGCAGCTCGAGGATTGATTTGATGATAACCATATTGATTTAGGTGACATTGGTCATTATGTTGGTCTTGCCTTGTATGCTCTTGGATATTTTGATCACCAGATGTTAAACATGTTCACCCAGATTTGGTGATCATTTCATTAGGCTACTGTCAAGGACCGTAGGATTTTGGATGGTTTGGGCCATAAGATTGAGTGACATGTTGTCAAGGGAACAAGGGGGTCATGATGATGTGATTTTAGTACATGGTCCATGATTTCCGCTCACCGTGATGGGCTGAGACGCTGTTAGAGTTATGTGAACAAAATTAGAACTAACATGATGGGTTAGTATTGACCAGTCATTTAGAAAAATGCATCAATAAGATGCGGATTACAGTGATTTTTTGAGTTAAATCTGATAGAAATCCATGTTTATGGTGATGTTTTATTATATGATGATGTTTTCAGCTTCGGTAGAGGGATGATGCTCATATTATATAAAGGCTCCTCAGATGGGATTTTTTTGGAGGAAAAATATCATTCTACCTTAGACATCATCCATTGGGCTGGAAATGATTCTTCCACGCTAATGTCTAAGGATCATGTGTCTCATGGTAATTCATTTAGGGTATCTAATACATGATTATGAAATTTTTTGTTGTTTGGCTTTTGTATCCAAGGATACTTTTACAAGAGGTTCAAAAGGGATCCCAACCTTTTTCTACATTTGGGGATGCCTTATGTTATATTATACTGATCTGCCACTAAATTTATAGAATCATTATCCAAAGAATATGATTTATACATTGGGGAATATCTAGAAATTATGTATTTTTGTTACTGTAATGATTCTAGGTAATAAGTTGTATCATAATTATTGAAATGAATATTTGTTTCATAAGATATAAGTAAAGGGACCTTAGGTTCCTTCATTAGCTAATGTTAAATTTTTAATCACCCTATTGTATTAAAATATTATTATTTGTATGTATTGAGTTCAACCATGGGTGAAACATTTCATATTATTGTCTATATGATCTTCTCTATATTCTTGTTTCTAAAAATAGTATTTTGAGATTTATTGTTCTGAATGTGGTTTGTTTGAGAATATTTATTATACTGATGTTGTATTTGTGCTTCAACCGTGCACTTGTTACTAGTCATGTGTTTCCTATATCCTTTCCACTATAATATTAATATATTCAATTATTAATATTATCACCTCAAATGGTTATAGTATCCCTACAATCACATATTTATAGCCTCACACTTTGTTTATAGCCTTTGGCATATGGGGACTGTGCCTATGTCCTAGTTCCCAACTGATGTAATGAACTATTTGGGTGGAAAATTAGGTAGGAATGCTAAAAAGGAATAATATGTGTTTTTAATATTTATTTTTTGTCTTTATAAATGGGATATCATATACCAGAGATTATGATGTTGTAGGAACTAGGATTAATGATCATTTTTTGGTGTATATTTCCCTGTACATGGGGAAAACCCATGTTTCATAAGATTGGATATTGTTGTTATACTTTTATATTTTATATTTCATATTTTTTTCAACCTAAAGTTGTGCACTTGGATGTGAATCATTATATGTTATGTAATGTGACCCCTAACCTGGTATGAGAAATGTATGATTTTTTGATCCTTTGACTAGTAGCGAAAGAGAGGTTTGTTTATTATTTTTTATGAGGCCCGTATATTTTTTATATATACATATGTTTCATTGATGAAAAAGAAAGAAAGAAAGAAATAAATTTAATTTGATTATCATTGTGGACATAAATTTTTATAATAGGGCTTGGGTAGTTTATTGAAGAAAAAATGAAACAAATTACTGTTTTCTGGCCCAGACTATTTTTTAAGGCATTTTTCTCAACAAACCCAAGAAAGTATACCAAAATAAATATGGGTGTGGTTTGTATGTGATTTGTGATATATTTTTATTGTCTTGGATCTTATAGGGGTAGTAATAGATGATTATATATGGTGATTTTGATAGCAAGGTTGGTAAATGTGGTCATCATATTGAGGAGTCATGGTTCATTAGGACGGGCATGGATCAGGGAATTTGGCGGGGTTATCTCTTCGAAATATAAACAAATGAAGCTATTCCATCTTTCACTACATGGATTTTTTGGGGACATCTTAATCAAATACCTATAATTATCTTCTGACACCTGAATCGAATGTGATTAGGAGACATTCCAAGATGATCTATTTATATGTGATAATGGGCTAGGATATAAGTGGTATGGTGCTAATAGGTTGGGTATCATGGGACTTGGTAGTAATGGGAAGAGTAATGGTAGTGAGATATTTCTTCTTCATAATACTTTACATATATGTTATATGTATATATAATTATGCTTTTATGAACATTTTGTTATATTCAATAATATTCCACCTAGATGGGCTTTGGTAGAGCATAAGGAGGGAAATGATACGGTGTCACATGAGAATACACTAGTTGAAACCCTTGATCATTTAGATGAGGCCTCATATGGTTTGGATTGACATGATCCACAACTATAGGCTATGTTGAAATTGTGGAAGTCATAAAATTTTACATCTTTTGGTTGTGTATTGATGATAATCTTAGAGAGAGACGTGTAAATGAAATCTAATAGACTGACAGATGAGCTCAGTGAGCTAGTCCATCCATGGAATACTTGATAGAAGAGTTACAGTTGTATTATTCACCACTAATTTAATGATTTTTTGGACCACATGTGGATAAAAATTGGTTCAAGTCTATGTAGGTGATATTTGAGTATCTTGATACCTAGCTTGGGTGAAGGTTAAAGCTGGAGACATAAAATCATAGAGGATCATCTAATCAATAGTGGGATGTGTCAGTCCAGGATATAAGACATGAAGGACATTCCTGAAAGGAAATTAAGGTGAGGTTCATTGAGAACATATTTTCAGAGACAATGATGGTTAAATATCATTGGAGTTATTAAACCTACATCTCGGGGACATTTCTTTCATTGACTATCCAGTTATACTCACATTGTTTTCTAGTATGGGATGTCATGTCATGGGTGAACACAAGGTGATTGGGAACAAAAGGAGTTGTGATTATGTTCTTATTTCAATAATCTTGAGAGGTTTGGAATGAATCCATCTAATACATATAACAGTTAGGGATCAGGATAGGCTCATGGTTGTGAGTTCGGACTCGGAGTGGTACAAGGAGGTGGTAGGCATGATTCAGCTACACACTTAGGACATGATAGAGAAAGTGGGACCCAATAGTTTGTTCAATAGCTGTTGGATGCAATAGCACTACAAGGATAAGAGACCTGAGTCAGTCTAGGTTCAGTATAGATGAATTATACTAAACTTACATGATTAAATAAAGATAATGATTTGGTTTCCATTATAGGTACATCATGTTTGTGAACATGCTTAGTTTGTTTTGTAACATCTGTTTTTGCATGTCTGTTTTGGGTGCATGTAGAGTATAACATGTACTTTTGAAATAACCAGGTAGAGGTCAACAAGTTAGAATCGACTCATTTATGTTATATATATATATATGTGTATGGTTTGTGTAATCTTGATTATCTATGGGAATCAGTTTGATTTATGTTTTTTTGAGGTGCATTGGAATTTAGAAATCGTTATGATAAATTCTCAACGTGTGGTTTGAGGCAGCATGACATCTTATAGGCATATCATTAGATGTGGGATCTCAGATGTTCAATGTGATGATTAGGAACGAGGTAGGAACTTATAGGTTTGTGGTTCTTAATGGGTTTTAACTATGAAATAGGTATGATGTGATTACATGATGAGATCCAAGAGTGGCAATGCATCATGGGAGGGCTTCCTTGTAACTCCCCAACTTGAGAAGCCTGGAGTATATTTATTATTTTATTATTGTGGCATGATTTCATGAAATAAAATCTTGAAGCATAGAATGTTTAGAAGTTTTGTAAAACCAAATTTTATATATAATAACAATTTTACATTTTTAAATTAATAATTAAAAACAAATCATAACAAAAGATAATAAACATCATCATTGAAAACTCATTAAAAGAACACGTCTTCAAAATTTAGGAAAGGGAAAAAAAGGGTTATGTAAAATGGATTCCACAATGAATTAATAAAGATGAATCAATATGTAATGGTAAATAACTACAGACACATTTCATTTAATGAATAATTGGATAATTAAAAGGAATCCATAAATTTTATAACAGTGAAATCATCAAGAATAATAATAATGAGATAATGAGTAAAGAAAATTAATAATTATCAGATTTCGTGTATATAGAATATGAACCACTATACCCTCAAGAACTATACTCATTATAATTTATATTTTTGGGTATAATATTATTTTATTCATCTCAGACACAAACCCAAATGGTTTATCTTTAAATGAAAAAGTATCATGTGACTATTGATGCATCATGGGGCCTGCATTAATTGGTCCCCAACCTATATGACTCTCATTAATCAGTCTCCAACCCATTTTTTCATGAATTATACAGTCCCCAACTCATTTATTAATTCATGAAAACATTTAACTTATATTAAATATTTGATTTACATTCATTAACAACATTCCATTAAAATATCCACATTGAGTGAAGGATATAGATTAAAAAAATTTCCCTAGTAAATCAAATATCATTCAAAGTAATAAAACATATGAAAAAATAATATATAGTTTAAAATATAATAATAAAATCATATAAGAATATGGATATCTTTAATAATTATAATTTATAAGGAAAAATTATTAAGAGAAAATCATTGTCTTATGTGAATATTATCAATCACAAAGGAAATTTAGATTGTAAGATAACCTTTACCAATTGTAAATTTTAAAGTTAAAAAGCCTTAGATGAGATAACTCAAGGTAAAACAATAAATAACATGACAAAACGATAATTCAAGATATGATATTTTATATTGTGATGTTGATACACCACAAAATAGAAATATGTGATGAATATGACAATTATCTAACATATTTAAAATGTTACATGAAAATA
Source organism: Viscum album (assembly GCA_963277665.1). NCBI lineage: Eukaryota > Viridiplantae > Streptophyta > Magnoliopsida > Santalales > Viscaceae > Viscum > Viscum album. The sequence goes on from OY728142.1 coordinate 440,882,270, forward strand.
CCTTACCTTATACTACCTTTTTGTTGAATAAACATTAACCTTATTTATAATTGTTTGAGATATTTTATTTACATATATAATGATTATATTCTTATTTATTACATAATATGTCATCCTTTTATTACACATCATAACACTTTCGATAATAATCATTCATCATTTTCATTGTTTTGAGTGATAATTGTCTTGTTTTTCATGTATATTAGGACTTTTTTTATTCATAATACATAGATCATTATTTATCCATAAAAAATGTATTAAATGATGTAAGAATTGTATATATTCAGTATAAATTTATATATTGAAATGTATAATGTTTTGAGAGAGTAAATGAAATTCACTATTTCGTGAGACGGTTGGTCGTAACTACCCACGATTATCGTTTCCATATTCTTGTCATATTTAAAAAATGAAAAATAAACAATATATATATATATTATCAAATTACTAGATGTATGAAATATGAATAATATATTTTTATTTAAACCATTTTTAATTCCTTCCATGTAATGAATGAACACATCACATTGTTTTGAGGAGGCGGTTGTTCATATGTATACAGATGTTGTCCTCATAATCCAAAAAAATGTTAGGCATGTAGGAATGTTATATATAATAATTAAATAATAATATAAATAATATAAATATCATATATTTAATATATATACAATCAATACACCTTAATTTTAAACATAGATTAGTGGCAATGGAACAATAAATTACATTGGTTCTTGAAGAGGTAGTCAATTATACACATGAACTTTGATTGTGAATCCCATTTGATAGATGTTTTTAAACATTAATATAATAAGGTTAATATAAAAACATAATAGTATATTCATGACAGTTATTTTATCAAATAATCATAATATATGAATAATTTTAGTGGTGGAGAATGAATAAAAAACAAAAGAGTGCATTAAAGATCAATACCTCTTCTTCGAGGAACTCCATTTTGTTTATAAAAAAAGACATCAATTGTTTTACTCTATCGAAATTTATGAATATTTTATTAGGATTAGGATATTTGGAGATAATTTGGTTAGGTGTTTGATGCGATATATTGTTATGATAAGTGTGATGATGGGGAATAATGGTTGCCTTGTTATAATGGAGGAGGATTATCATTATTGTAAATAACAAAAGGTAAACACTATTGGGACATCTGATGTTCCTAATGATGTTAATAAATTGAAAAAATTATTTAAAGGGTAAATATGTTCTATCAAAACTCACAAAAAAATCATTTTTATCAATTTGTTCTTTATTACTTAATATTTATTTTTTTTACATTTTGGGATTTTATTTAGGTAACTACTTTTATAACCTTTTTAAATCATACATTAATACTAAATTTAAATGATAAATATAATAAAATTTATACTCACATATTATAAAATAATATATCTAGTATATAATATAAAAATAATATATTTGTTGGAAATTAATTCAATAGAAACATACATAATGCGCAGAAAAAATAGTTTAACCCAAACTGTGAAAACAATGTTTTTAATATTTATGAGTAAATATGATCATTATAAACGAATAAATTTTAAATAAATTTACCATATTTAATATTTATTTAATTTTTAAAATCATTTTATTGAATGTAGTAATTTGAATAATTTTAAATAATTTTAAAAAATATGATTTATTATAAAACAACAAGAATATCAATTATGACATTTTTTATTTAATTAGATTTTAAAATTTATAATTTAATTATTGAATTAACATATATTATATAAAACCATTTTTAACAGGTAAAATTATTCTAAAAAATAATTTAAATTAATAATTAATTAAGTTCACATCACCATTAATGTTATAGAGTCATTTATTTTATGTAAATAATAACCAAGTAATTAATATATTATCTTTGGTTATGAATTTTAAAAAACTAATTCATCTATAATAATTAATGATAAATTTTTTTGATGATAATAACTCTTTCTTTCAAAATTTAATGTATAACCTAATATATGATGCTTCTTCCATTTCTAGAGTTTTTATAAATATTAATGGCAATTAATGTTGATTTATTTACTTTTTCCTTACATAGCATCAAATACAAGTTGCTTTCCTAGAATACTTTCACTATAACTCATAAAATTAGATCTAATCTGGGAAATTGTATAATATTGTAATCCATTGGATTATGGATAAGTTTCTATGTAATTTTCTCCCTTAATATTAATGTTTAATCAGTATGTAATCTAATTTTTACATTAATTATTGAAATTGAGTTTCATTAATTTCAGTTATTTTTTCATAAAAACTAAATTTCTATTATTATAATATAAATATTATACAGATTTTAATAATTTATATTATTTTTTCCAAATTAATTTTATAGAATCGGAAAAATTAAATTTAACAATAATAATATAGATGTGGATAGAATGTGAGTATTTAAGGTGAAAATCATCAAAAATTCATTATGTATATATATATAATTTCAATATAAATATTATTCAAATGAAATAAACTGTATAATAAGATTTAAAATTTATATATTGGGTCATTATAACCAATTAAAATATAATTTACATGAAAAAAAATACTTAAACAAAAAATGGTTTTCCACTAAAATATAGTATTTTTTTAATATTCATCATAAAATGAAACTTCTCATAAAATAACAATAAAATTACCCTATGATTATTTTAACAATTATATTTGAAAATAAATTTTATTTGGTAAAATAAAATTTATAAAATGGCCAAATTTTAGTTTTAATATTGGTATTCCATTAATAGGGACACGACTGGCTTTAGAAAAATCAAAAAAATTTCCATAAATAAGACTTCATAATATCATATATCTATCAAACATATTTTATAAATCTAAAATAAATAAATGGAATATATAATATAATAATAAATAGTTTATAATTTCCGGAGATTTAACATACAATGTAATGCTAGGTCATGTGTTTGTTATACACTATCAAATGAACTTGATATTGTGTGTTACACTAAACAGGTGAGTATTCCATATAAAGATAGGTTGAAAAAATAATTAAAATAATTATAAATTGAAAATATTTTAAACACATGGTTTATTATATTCATAGACCTTGGATGTACATTGGACTAATGGTTTATTTTCATTTTGGTTTGGGAAGTGAGCGGGGAAGGTAACTCTAAAATTGCCGAGTGCCTTGAGAGATTTCCATTATGGCGTAATGATTAGGGTATGAAGGGTTGATTTTTAAAATATATTGGTTTGTTAGGTACCATATATTTATTAGTATTAATATCATAGGGATGATCTATGATAATGTGGTAACCTTTAATGTCCCATGTTTTTGGATCGGGTTGAAGTCATCTACATGTTGAAATTTTAGATTTTGCTCGTCCGAAAATATTATTTCTCAAACAAAATTACTAAATTATAAAAGTTATTCTGAGATAGGTATTTTTTATTTGAATTTAAAGGCTCAAAAATTACCTCAAGGTTTTGGTTACATTTTGGCTACATCGAAGGCCGAACTCCTAATTTTCTGGGGTTCCTATACTCAATAATACTTTTTGGGAAAACCGGGAATCCTCCCAAATGTAACTGTGTGGCTCTAAAAATATTCTATAAGTGGATTATCTAACCATGATGGAGGATAATAATGTCCACGTGGATGTTCTATAAATTTTAGTAGACATGATTTTCCAGGACGACACATGTTTTTGTAAACTGTGTTCCATTTTCTTGTGACATGGAGCCTTTGGAAACAGATACCGCATAGGTTGTGCATAGTTAGCCCAACCAACTGAGCTAACTTTGTGTCCCACTTAAATGTGTGAAATTTATTGTATTCCCTTACCAATATTTTTTCTTCTATATTATCCTCAATTTTTCATGCATAACAATGAGAGGTTTGTTCTTTTCCATATTTGGAGAAATTGAGCCATGATCATTATCTTGACTCAAATTATCGATCTGACAGTATTGTTGGAACCAAATCAATAAGTCCTCTTGTATGATTCATTATCCTGTCCTTTTATCACAATATATTGTATTCTAAATACATTTGAGATGATTTACCATATTTTTTGGTCATTAATCTAAATCATTGAATTCTTCTAAAACAACTTGTGATAAATAATAAGAGCAGTTGTGTAAGCATCCACCTAAATGAGGTAGGTGGTTATTATATTTTTCCATGTTTTTAATGTTTTTTGAGGTGATTAATTTGTGTTTTCATTTTTATAATTCATGATAGAACATATACATATAATTGGTTGTCTTTAATAAGTGAATTGGACCTATGAGATGCCTATAATCATACTCAATCTAGGCTATTGATCGTATGAGCCTAGAGAGAGGCTTTTGAACATGGGTAGGGAATTTTGGAGTGTTATTTTATTTAAATTAAATTAATATTTATGATTTTAATGGTTTATGATACCATAAATAGAATGACATGGGGATTGGTATAGTGATGACCATCTTGCATGAGGCGATCTAGCTCATAAGGTTGGGATTGGCCTGGATATGCTCAGAAATGTTGATCACCATTTGTAAAAATTGGTCATTGGGATGTTGCAATGATTCATTCATGCTATTTGGAAGACCGATGGGAGGTTTTATGGGGTTGAGTATTATATTTAGTGATGTTTTTATAGGAGAATGACGTGTAGGGAATATGTTCCTTAGGTACTCAGTGTGGGATTATCACTCACTGTGATTTACTTTCATGTCATTCACTACAAATTACAATCAATATAAGGTGAGTTTTTTTTATTTAGGGTGGTTTATAACCCCTCAATGTTATATAGTGGATATTATGATGAACCACTGCTAATGTGGCTGCAATATAGGGATTGTAGTTATTTTCACGAACAACTTTTATATTTATAAAATGTTTAGTGGCAGTTGATTACTAGGGGTTTAACCCCTTTTATACCCCCATTAAATATATAAGAAATTGATTATTTATATGGGTTTTAAATCCCTTAAAAATAATTTATAAATTTATGGATGGTTAAAACAGCATCTAAATTATTGTAAATTTTTTCTAGAAATAGTTGACAAGCCACCACAAATATATCTCAACATCAACGGTAGTTACAACTGTCCCTCATGTTTAATTTATTTTAATTTCCATGTTCTGTGGACCCCTTCCCCTATACCATTCACCCCCTCTACTTCCCATTCCAATTGCACCCCAATTTTCTTTCGTTTATTTCATCACACTTCCTCTTATCCCCCAACACTTCCCATAGTCCCAACAAATATGGCCTTGCATTCTAAGCACCCAATATCTTCCCACATCTACTTCGCACCAAACCTATTGGCCCGCTAGCACCCCTTCCCCCCCCCCCCACACCATTCTACAACAGGGGTAAAATTCATCAATTAGGGGGAATCAAACCCCTGATCTCCATAAAATTTACCACTTTCTATCCCTTATAATCTAAAAATATGCTATTTAAACTTAATAGAAATGTTCACACATCAATCTATTTATATCTATTTGACTCTTTAATCTAATAATTATTATTTTTATTAAATATTTAAATACATGTAAATATATAAACTATATGTAAATTTATATAAAATATATATTAATATGTATATGAACACATGTTTATATATTTATAAATATATTCATATAAATTATTTATTTTCTAAAATATATATTTAAATATTTTATAAATGTTTATTTATATAATATCTATAGATATCTAAATTTAAATATAAAATTATATATTTACAAGTGCATTTATATTTGTGTTACTGTGTTTGTATATTTTTAAAATATTTAAATATATAATATAGTCATAATATAGGTTTTTTAATTATTTTATAGACATATAATTTTGTGTGTATGATAACAATAATATTATTTATTATTTTTATTATTGTTATTAAACATTTTTGTTATTCAATAAAAATTATATTTTAGTTTTATAAATATGATACAATTATTTACTAATTTATATCATTCATATATTATGTGTAATGAATTTATAATATAAATTTATGTAAAATAATTATATACTTAAATGCATATTTATATATCATTTAGATGTTTATTTAAACAATATATATATATAAGTATTTTCATGATATATTCATATAATTTCCATAAAAATATATTTATATATTGTTTTCCACTATATATATTTATTATTATATACATTAATATATATTTATATATTTTTATAAATTGTATAGTATTATATATACCTTTTATTACATGAAATAAAATTTTTACAAAAATTAATATTATTTATAATTAAGATTATATGATGTAAAATTAACGAAAAATCTATATTTTGTTTCATGAAATAAAATTTTATATTATATATAATATGAAATATTTAATATATTATTAAAAATATATATTTATTATTATAATAATATAAATTATAATGTATATATGATATATTATTTAAAAAATTTCTATTTATGTATATATATATTAAATAAGATAATGCTTTTGTATTATAAATAATAAATATTATATGATATAAAATGTATGAAAATAAATAAATAATAATATACATAATTTTATAAATATATATATATATATACATATAAATACAATTATATAAAATTATATAAATATTGTATGTAAAATATTCATTTAATTTACTTGTAATGACCCAACACTCTATAAATGAAAATTCCCTTCTTATGATTATTTCATATTGTATAGTTCACATAGAATCACTTATTGAACACCATAAAAGAACATTATAAATGATTAATGAATGAAATAAGAAGCATTTCTTGAAGATTTGCAAACCATACTGACGAAATTGTAACATTAGTTAAGGAATTGTAATGCAACCCTTAGGAATTGTAATCCAGTAGATAAAATTATAATCTCCACAATGAAAGTATAAATAAAATTTTCCAATTCTATATATGAAAATATGATATACTTTTATCCTAGTATATGTAAATATATACTTTAAAAATTACTAATTAGGTGTAGGTATTTTTGTGAGTCAAAAATATTTTATTACAATTTTATAATTAAAAATTTACTTGAAAGAAAAATAATTTTCATAAAATGTATTCATAAATCAATAATTCATTGTTTCATTATTTTAGGATTATTTAATATGACCCGAGTCAATCCTTTATAGTGTTATAAAATCATTTATAATTTATGAACAATATGTTTCGAGTAAATAAAGATTTAAATTAGAAATTAATTTCTTCAAATTTAGGAATGTTTTTTAATAAAATGGAGGTAATTTTTTTATTATACACATTGAAAGAATTTAAGGTTCTTTTTTTCTAATTTTCATAAAATACATGAATGTTTGGGGAATAGTAAAAATAGATAATTTACAGTATAGATTTATTATAAGTACAATTTTCCTTGATTCATTGATGATGTATGAAGAATTATCTAGAAAAAAATTCATTTTTTAATATATTTTATGATAATTATTGTACTATTTATAGTCGTGAGGAAAAATAATAAAAAAATGTATAAAATATTTAAAAATCACCCCTCTCCTCCACTATAAATACCACCTCTCAACCCCCCTTCACCTCACACCATCTATACTTTGAGCCATGTCATATTTCAACCCAATATTTATCCCAATGATCTTATCCACCTCTTGGTGTTCTAAGTCTCATCAAAACCCAAAAATAAACTTCCAAAAGAAGTTATCAAGGAAGAGAATTCAAGATGTAATATCCTCTTCTTTTTACTTTTAGTTTTTTGAAGTTCATATCTCATATTATTGTATCTCAAACTCCCCTCACCCAAATAGTATCATAACTCCAGTACCATACATATAATGTAATTTTTTATGCTAATGGAATAATCCATCACTAAAACCCATTCTCACTATCCATTATTTTAAAAACAAAATTGATGTCCTAGAGGTTCCAATTTTCAACATTCGTAGATGAAGGATTTTCATTCCGAAAATTTTCCATTAATTATATAAGTGAAACAATTATTATTTTTATTATATAATAAAAATATAATTATTACACTCTTTCTTATCTTGTGGAATTGACACATTTACACAATACTAAAATAGAAATCAAAATGATTTCATTAGGGTCAATAAAAGTTGTAATAATGTAAATGATTGTCTCTAAATTTATTATCTAATGATACATCCTAATACCATATAAAAAATTATATATATTACCATTTTAACATATAAATGTTCATTTAAATCATATAAATTCAATTCTGGTGGATTATACCCATTCTACAAGAACATTCATACTCATATACAAGTATACAGATAGGAAGACCAATGAAATGAACCCTCCCAAGAATTATAATTTTACCATATGACTCATAAAAAGACCACAAATGATCATAATAATATTATAATAAATACAATAAATTTAATTGGGGTATGAATTAATTAATTAATGTATTTCATTTTAAAATATATTTTGTTAAGGTCAAGTGCAGAACACATTCAAAGATATAGAAATAGATTTATTCTCAAACCACTATTTTCATTCGGGTTGTGTGTTATTACTCTATATACCAATGTTTTTCATAACTATTTTTATTAAATGTTTTTAAATAATATATATTTTGTTCAAAAATCATATATATATATAGACTATTTTATCATTCTTTGAAGGAATAATATTTGTGTTAATGGGTTTCCTTATCATTTTTCCTAATATGTATGCACGATTAAAGATAATGTCTCGATTTCTAACCCATTATCTTGTAATATAAATAATATATTTTTTGACACCATTATTTTTATAAAATCACTACTTTTTTCATGAAATTTTAAAATTATTTATTTTGAGTTTTACAGAAGCAATCAAAAAAAGGATTTTTCCAAAAAAACTATTCTTTGCAATGTAAAAGTGTATTTATCTCATAAATTCCCCCATGATTTTATTAGATTATTTTAATCTATTTCAACCCCTATATTGAATTTTATGCTTTATTGATATTAATATCATATTATCCTCATCTACCATATGTTATTAAATGGTTCATGAAGGGCTTGACTGTGGATGTGTTGTCTTGATACCATTAACAATGCTACTCATATTGGTTAGGGATTATGATTACATATTAGAAAAGGCTAATTAAATTTAACATTTTTATGTTGTTTATGTTTAGACCCATTAATATGAGGAATTAATTGGACATATCAAGTTATTGGTGGGACAATTATAACACCTCTATTCAACGGTAGGTCTCAAGAGACATAACTAAATTAGGTTTTGACCAAGGCCTTACCCTAGTATTTTCTGATGTCTTAGATGAGGCTATGATGATATGTTTCATATGTCTGAAATTAAGCATTGTTTAATTATTATATTATTAATTTATATTCCCTATGATATTTCACTAGTATTATTTTCATGGTTATGTTTATATCCCTTATGATGAATAATATGGATTTATTTACTCAGTATTAAATCCTTCCATATTATGATCCATTTATTTTTAAAGGCACGTGTTTTTAGTTTTTCATTATGCCTAAGGATTTTGTTTCTGATTACTACTTCTATATTAATTATCATTACTAATCATCTAAGTTAAATCATTTATTATATTTTAAATTTTTTCCCAGGATATAAAGATGAATATTATGAAATACTTGTAGAAATAATCTAGTAAATTTTGATGTTTCCAATGGAATGGCTATATTGTATTTCATTTCAAGATGTAATGAAAATATAATGAATTTATCTAATTTTCCAAAAACAAATAAATAATTTGGTCATTTGGGATATGAATTAATTTTAATCAAACCAATGTAATAATGTATGGCACTAGCTCTGAGCTACTGGGGTTGGGGTCATTATAGTTGGTATCTGAGTAAATTTATTAGAAACCTCAAAAAGTAGATTTATAAAACATATACATGGGAACATAAACCAAAATATACATTGAGGTTAAGAATATAAAAATACCCTTGAATCACGGTAAAGATGAGATTTTCTGAAACTATCTAGTTATAAATCCTTCTCTAGAAACTACAAGTTGATGTGGTTCTAGAACAGATTTACCTAGGGGTAACAACTCTTAAAAGGTGTCTAGGATAGACTTGAGGTAACCTAGTACAAGACAGCGGGCCTTACTACACACCTAGTTTGACACTTATAAGGGATATCATTAGGATAAGAATAATTTAATTTACCATCAATTATAAAGGATTTATAAAATAGATAGGTCTCCAAATAAAAAATGGTTATGATTATGATATTTGATATTCATGAAACATCAATTTATATTAAGTGTTTGGCTAGTTTGAGGTTATATATTACAACTGATTACCTAATCTACTACATTCCATTATTTATTAATGGAACTTATTGGATTAAATAGACACTATTTTAACCCATGTATCTCATATAGTAAATCCCCCCCATATGAATGATACTTATGTCGATATTGGAGTGGGGACTCATGGTGGATAATAGATCACTAAAATAGGATAAATAACATAGTATATGAATAATAAACTCACCCATATAGAGAATATTATTCCAAAATGTAGAGGATAAATGATAGACCTCATTAGGAAATGACAACATTCATCATTAAATAGGACTATAAACCCATTTGTAGCTGAGGAATGGATATGTTCCTTAGAAAAAATGTTTCACACTTTGTGAAGTAAAAATATGGAAAAGGATGTCACAGAATTTTATCATATATTAAATTATGAAGATAAATGGGGTTCACTACTTCAAAACTCATAGGAGTTGGAGAAAATTACAAATTTGGAATAGATGTATTTTAAAAAAAAGCAATGATAAATATTTTACTTACAAACAATGAGGGATATGGAATGAAATATGTGCATCTGAGGAAAAATAATGATAATAATACATCCATGTAGGAATCCAAAATTACATTTTTATGAAGGCATGTTAAAAAACACATACGTAATACAAAGAGGGAGATTGATAGATTCATTGATCGTTTAATACCATTCCTATGAAGGGTAGTAGTCTCCCAAATTTTCTCATTATATGAATATATAGTCTCATATAACATCAAGACAGAAAAATAATTATCTATTTCTTATGTATTTAAGGGAGGAAAAAGTTGAATAGTGTGGCAAAGGAAATAATGGATAAATGGAATGGGAAAAATGGTATTTTTGTAAAATGTTACACTTATGCAAGGAAGAAAACTAGAGCCTAATTAAAATGAAAAGGATCATGTTACACATAAAGAGAAAAATTCCACCAACCATGGGTTTGTAAGGTAATGAATGAAGAAAAAAATGTTTCATGATGCAATTGTTAAATGATCGTCCATTATAAAAATTATTGACCTATGGGTAAAAGAAAATTTCCCATGAAATTTCCAATGGGGAAAGGCCAATCTTATATGATCACATCTATGGTTGTTGAAATTCATAATGATGTGGTGTAAGGGGAAATAATCATTTCCTCATCCTTATCTAATGATCTATTTTTTATGGATCATCTCATTCTTTTATAACCTCCATGTTTTCCTAAAAAATTTGATACAATTTATTTTGATTTAATAAATGAGTTTTTCAGTAAAAAATTTTAAAGGATGTATCATATTAAAAAATTTCAATATGTACCCTATAATATACGTAAGTATGCTTCAATTTCTGACCTTATCATCATATCCAGGATTTATTTGGATATAATACTCAATATGAATAGGATTTCAAATTATGATTCATTAATATATAGCATGAATAATAATGTTAATTTTTTTTGATAATGATGTATTTTACCTTATCTATAGAGAAGAACCATCATCATCTGATTCTTATCAAGACCCCTCCTAGTAGCTCTACATAATTCTATTCTTGGGAAGGAAGAGAATGCAATATCTATGGGATTTCAATGAAATCAACAAATTTAGGATGTTCCTATTGTGAAAGAATATAATAATTTATTTTTAGATTATTAACTTGGACATTCTCAAGGTTGGGTAATTGAATTCCACATTCATTTAATTTTGGTAAATGTCCTATACTAAAGACTCTTTATATAATGTACCCACTGGAATTAGTAGATCTAACGAAAAAATAGGAGCAGTTGAGTATTAAGAGGTATATTTTAAAAAGTGTTTCTTTATGGAGAACTCTTAGTTTTTGTTAATAGAAAAGATTGATCAATGATACCGTGCAGTTACGACATGGAGATCATTGTTATTATTATAAAGAATAGGTATTAGCTACCTTATATTGATGATTTATTGATCCAATCTATAGACACACATATTTTTTAAATATTTACCTCAGTATAGATATAATTAGTTGCATGTGAGTAGAGAAGATATTCCAAACACAACTTTTTAAACTAGGTATGGAAACAGCTTGTTTACAATAATTCAATTTGGAAGGAGTAATTCTCATTCCATTTTCATTTATATAATGATCATGATTTTCAAGAAATTTTTTGATGATTTTTTTGTGGTATTTATTAATGATATCATGGTATACTAAAAAATCTTTGAGGATAATGAGTTATAAATGTGTATTATTATGAACACCCATAGAATGAAAGAATTAAATGGGATGTTTAGAAAGTGTGAATTTTGGATTCAATCAGATTATTTTCATGGCCATATTTCTATAATGGATGTAATATTAGTTGATCCTTCAATGAAAATGTAAGTACTAGAATGGCCTACACTAACGAAGATAACTGTGGTACATATTTTCATTGGTTTATTGGGGTTTTATCGATATTTCATTTAGAAATTCACCTGATTAGATAACTCATTATACAAGATTACATGAAAATGTGTTAATATCATATTCACAAATTAATGTGAAGAATGTTTTGAATAATTGATGTGGAGATTAGTGAATTCTCTGATCTTGACTCTACCATTGGGAATTGGTGGATTTATTATTAATAGTGATGTGTCAAATAAATGGTTGCGGGTATCCTTATGTCGAATGATATATTTATGTCATAAAATTCAAGGAAGTTAAAAATTCAGGATTTTAACTATAAAACTCATTATATGGAGTTAAAAACAATAATATTTACTCTAAAAATATGGAGATAATATCTCCATGGTGAAATATGTGGGATATATACAGACCACTAGTGCTTAAAATATATCTTCTCATAGAAATAACTCAACATGAGAGGAATGATCTAGATGATTATGTATTATGATTTCTTGATACACTACCACATTGGGAAAGTGTATAATGTAGCATATACATTTAGGAGGTAGGTTTATGGAGTTGTGAACAAAATGAAGATTTACAAAGACCCTATGTACAAGGATTAAAAATTAATGGACATTGGAATTATAATGGTAGGTGAAACATCATTAATTTTTCAACTAGTTTCCAAAAAATCCTTATTAGATATAATTAAATGTTCTCTATGTGATGATAAGAATATTCAAAAGAAAATTTAGCCTCCGAATGATTAGACATTTCCAGACATCACGTATGAGGATGTAATTCTAAAATTTGGGAAGAGGCTTTGTTTACCCTCTATACCTCAGCTTGAAGATGGATTTATTGAATTATTACCGTAGTTTTAATTTATCTATACACCTTAATAGCACTATTATATATATTTATTTGAATGAACATTTCTGTTGGCACTACATGATGCTAGAAATTGTACGTTAAGTATCATAATGTTTAGTCTCCCAATAAGTTACAGCTGAAAGACAACGTCCTAGTAAATTTATTCATCCTATTCCTATTCCTACATGAACATGGGATTATATCACCATGAATTTTGTTAATTTATTACAATAAATTCCAAGAAATAATTTTAAAATATGGATGATTTTTTATCAACATACATAATCTATACATTTCTTCACTACAAGGGATTATTTTCCACTAGAACACCATGAATGAATTTATATTAATTATGTTGTAAGACTTCATGGTGGACCACTCTTAACTGAGTCTAATTAGGATCCATATTTTACATAAAATATCAAAAATTGTCTCCAAAAATATTTGGATACTAAACATGATTTGAGTACTACTTATCACCGTCAAACTAATGGGAATCCATAAATGATTATCCAAACATAATTAGACATGTTAAGATCATGCTCACATGATTTCCAAGTAATTTTGGATTATTATTTCCCTTTGGTAGAGTTATCTACAATTAATAGTTTCCATTCTAGTATTCAAATTTCACTAACTAAAGCATTGTGTGGAAAGAGATTTTTTACACTAATTTTTTGGAACGAAGATTGTGAACGGAAGATTGTGGGTCCAAGTATTACAGAGGAAATAATAGAAAAGGTAAATGTTTTGAAAACCCATATAAATGCAAATCCAATTTGGGAAAAAAATATGTTGATAAAAGAAAGAAGTTTTTTTTAATTAAGAGACCATGTTTTCCTGAAAGTATACCTAGGAATGGTGTTAGATTATTTGGAAAGAAAGGGAAGTTGAGCCTTATGTACATTGGCACTTTTGATATTCTATAGATAGTTAGAGTTGTGTCTAATGATTTTAAAATTCCACCTATCCTTTCAAGGAAATATAACGTGTTCCATATATCCTATAAAATATGTACATTCTAGACCTAGAAAAATTAATCTATTATAAAGGAATGGAATTGGATCCTTTCTTAGCTTACTATGAAGATCTTGTGCAGATACTGAACTCGAAATACTAGGTTTTTTTGAATCAGATTACTCTTCTGGTAATGGTTCCATGAAAAAACATAAAATTGTAGAGGTGATGTTGGAGCCTTAGGATATTATGATTATGTACTCGCCAATCTGTTTGTGGGGTGACAATCTGTAAATTAGGAGGACGAAATTTTTGTATGAAGGTAAAAATAAACGAACTGGAACTATATCAATGAAATTTACTTTATTATGTTTATTTCATATAGTATATGTCATATAAAATCATTTAAATAACACAATACAAACACCACATATGATTATTTAATGATATAAGTAGTATTTCTAGATGTTAAAAATCTTATACTGATAAAATATTAACATGACCTTTGGAGTTGTAATATAACAATTATGAATAGTAAAATAACTAATAGAATAGTAACTTCACTAATGAAAGTATAAATAAAATTTTTCTATAATATAAGTGAAAGAATGATATAATTATGTCATAGTATAGGTGACAAATATTTTAAAAAATACTGACAAAGTGTTCGTATTTTTGGTAAATCATATATATTTAGTAATAATTTTATAATTAATATAATTATTTAAAATTTAAATTATTTTAATAAAATGTATTTATAAATAAATATTTTGTTTTCATAATATTTTTTTATTATTTAATTAGACCGTAGCTAATTTTCCATTGTTTTATAAAATCAGTTATAATTTTCAGAAATTTATTTTTTTTGGTAAATATTGGTTTTAATTTAAAATTAAAAACTTTCATATTTTTAAATTTATTTTCATATAATATAGTTAATTTTTAAATTTTATATGTCAAAAAATTGATAGTGTTAATTTTTTTTATTTTTCTAATGTACTTGGATCATTGCTGGATAGTTAAATATGGTAATTTATGGTATAAATACATTATAATTAAAATAAACTCTTCTTTGAGTAATTTTTGATGTAAGAACAAATATCTATAAAACACCTTCACTATTTAATGATATTGTATGATAATTCTCAAACTATATATAGTCTTGGGAAAAATTTATAAAACAATGAATAAACTATTAAAAATTCACCCTCTCCCCACTATATATACTGCACCTCACCACCCCTTTTCCTCACACCTTCCAAGCATTGATCCTTGAAAAATTTCTATCAAATCACTTCCCAAGACTCTTTCCCTCTTATTAAATCTCTTGGTATCACAAAAATAAAAAATTAAATTCCATAAAGAAGTTCTTATAATGGAAAATTATGGAGGTAAAATAAACCCCATTTTACTTTTAGTTTATTTTCCAGTACTATTCTGTTATTATTCTCTCCTCAGCTCAGCTCACCCAAATAGAATGATTAATCTTGTAAAATAAATATATATGAATTTTGTTATGATAATGTAATAATAGATCACATAACTCTTTTATCAAACAATTTTATTTTAAAAATGAAATCATCATCCATGATGTGCTGATTTACAATCTTCTTGCACGACAGATTTTTGTTCATCAATTTCTCCATCAAGATAGGTATTGAAAAAATATGGGTAAATAATTAGTAAAATATATATGAAAAAAATTTATATGTTCTGGAAGTATCTTGTTTATATAATACTAAACTATAAAAAAATTACTACGTTATGACCAATTGTCACTATAATAAGTTAAATATTTATCAATAAATGTATAATCCAATGACTAATGTTCATGCCAAAAAACCAAATTATATATATAAACATCAAATGTTTTAGATGATAATTATTATCAAATAAATTATATTCTATTGAATTATACCCATTCCACATGATCCTCTATACTCATATATAGGTATATCGATCATGAAGACCAAGGAAACAAACGCTCCTGAATAATAACATTGTGTCATATATGTAATACAAATGCTATAAATGAACTAAATATAATTATACTAGGATAACAAAATATTAAAAGGTTATTAATTAATTAATAGATTTATTTTAATTTTCAAATATTTTATTGTCAACTGATGATCACATTTATACATATAGATAGAGTTTTCTTCTTGAACCACCATTATAATTCTGGTTATGCTTTATTCCTCTACAGCACAGGGTTATTCTTCATTGTTTTTATATAACTTTTATAAATTTAATATATATATATATACATTATTAAATCATATATCCATTTCAATTAATCATTTTTAATGGGATAATAAATGTTTTACAAGGTTCCCTTCTCATTTCATCCCGATATGCATTCATGATTTGATGGAATGTATCAATTTATTCCCCATTTTCAAGGACCATACTCAATCAAATTTAACAAACCATTATTTTTCTAAAATTTCTAATTTTCTAATGAAATAATATAATTTTTCATTTCTTCTTTTAAACCAAAAATAATTGATAATAAGAATTATTTTTCGAAAATAATACTTCTTTTCCAAGTAAATAGGGCATTTCTCTCAAGAATTCCTTGATGATTTTATTATATATTTTCATCAATTTAAACACCTATGATGAATGTATTTCTTTATTGAGATTGATATATTTTTATTTTTATCTACCATATGTTAATAAATGGTTTATGAATGGTTTAACTATGGATGTTTTATCTTGATTCCATTCACTATGCTACTCAGATTGGTTTGTCATTATGATTACATAGTGGGGATAGTTATTTACATTAGATATGTTCATGTTGTTTATATTTATCCCCATTCATATGAATAATTCATTGTAAATATAAAATTTTGAGTGTGGACCACAATATCACCTCAATAAATTAGTAGGTCTTATGAGAAAAAACAAAATTTGATTTTAGCCGAGGCCTTACCCTAGTATTTTTAGACATCTTTTCCAAAGGCTTGAAGATATGTTTTAGATGTACATAATTATGAATTCTCTAATTATGTTTTTATTAATAGGTAAAAATGTCATGTTTTTCTATAAGAATATCGATGATTAGGGTTCATTATTTTATGATCAGTTATATGGATTTGTTTGTTAATACTTCATTCCTATCATATTATTTTCAAGTTTATATTTAGGGAATGTTTTTTAGTTAATCACCATGACATGTGTTTATGTTTATGATTACTTCCACTGTATTTCATACCCTTTCTGAGTGTCTTAGGTCACTACTTTATTATTATTTTTCCCAGGATGCAAAGATGAATATTCTGAATGACTTGGAGGGATTATATAAGTGTTATGGATGTTTCTAATTAAATTTATATATTTTATTTCTTTTCATGTTGTAATGAAAATCTTATATTTTTATCTAGTTTTCCAAAACATGTTAATTATTCAGTCCTTCCGGATACGAATTCCATTTATTCACACCAATGTAAAAAGTAAAGGGACTGAATCTAGGCTATAGGTTTCGATGTCTTTATAGAATATAAATAAATTTATATATTGTGTTTGATTATATATATATTATGGATTTTTTAGAAAATTACATTGTCCAAAACGCCTTTTAATTTCATAAATTTTTTTGTGATTTTAATATCATATAATATAAAGAAATTATATTGGGTTGTGAACCCCATCAAATAAGAGATAATAGACGGAGTTTTAAACCCACCTCTAATTTAATACATTTGACGGTGGTTTGAATCCCAGGTAATTTTAGTTATCATAGTTGTTTTGAATCCCCTCTAAAATCAAACCATATATTTAAAAAATAATGCAAAAAATTTTAGTGGTGATTCAAAACCACCACAAATTTATTAAATATGGAGGGGGTCCATAGCCCCATCAAAATTCAATGAATAATTTTGATTATACGTAACACACTCTAATTTTTATACAAAATGAATTTATAGGTGTTTTATATCACACTATAAATTCTATGATTATAGTGGTGTGTATAACACCCTCTAATTATAGAGAAAATGAATTTAGAGGTGTTTTTTCATACCCCCCTCTAATATTTGTTGTCTCTGTTGTTATTTTTGTCTTATACACACAGATATGACTCAGATGAGGAGGTTGTTTTGAACCCTATTGTGGTTATAGGCCTCCCTATAGGTGGATTAGATTTATTTTTGGACATGATCTTTATAGAATGAAATGATTTTGGTGAGAAGCCATCGGTTAGTGGTGTTGTGACTGACAGTTGGGGGCTGAGCCTCACTATGCACTAAGGCCCTTAGGATATGAATTATTTATAGGATATTTATCATTGTTCCTTATATTTTGGGCTTTGATATATTCTGGATTATTCTAGGATAAAATCTCAGGACAAGGAACATCTTTGGGAATTATTTCAATATGACAATTACTTCCTTATAACACAAGGTTTTGGTTGGCAAGAGGTGTTTGTGATACATTTATAGGATGTGATTTAGGGCTCTATAGCTTACCCTATATTTGGAAATTACTTGTAACACCCTGAGATTTTTTGAAAAATATTATTTAAATTTGATTGATGTCTTGTGTTGTATGCTACAACAAGATTAGATTGTACTATACACAAAATTGTATGATCTTTCAGTATACACAACACTATTCTTGGCTTGTGTTACACACAATTTCAAGTTCGTTTTGTGGAAATTATTTTACGCAACATTAAATATATATTTTTTTAATGTATAAATGAAGTATGTTTTGATTATGTTATACGAAACACCAAGCAGAGTTTCTAATACACGCAACCCTGACTTGGATTTCTTTACACGCAATCGCAACCTTCCACGATAGTGTGTGTTGTACGTAATACTGAGTTTCACTAAAAACGAAATGTTATTAAAATATTATATAAACTACCCGTTATCATTATTAATACCCACTTTTTTAAATTTTATAAATTTTATCATTCAAAATGGACTTCATTTTTGGATTTGGAATGTCAAAATTAGCCTAGGGTTAATTTTTGGTATTTTTATGAAAACTTTCAATTTTTGATGAATAGTGAAAACACTAGGTTACTATTTAAAAACCGACTTTTTATTTAAATAATTATTTATTTTATTTAAATTTATTTTATGTAATAATTGATACATAATACCTATATAAGTTTAATGAAATTCATTGGATTCATTTTATAATAATTTTAGATATATAAAAATTTTATTGAACTTTTCACCATCTTTTACCCACCTCCTAAGAGAATTTGAAAATTTAAATAAATCATAATTTTACCACTTATGTGAGGGAAATTTCAAAAATCAGAGAGACACGGTTAATATCAAAGAGTAAAATGTTGTTCAATAAGATAAAAATAATTTTTGGGGAATAGTAACTTTTTACTTATTTTACCACGGTTAAAAGTAAATAGGGTAATTGAGGGTAAAAATGATATTATTATTGCCCTAAAACATGTCCTAATTCTATTTTATAAGTTTAATTCGACCAAAAACAACCTTATGAAGAAATTATGACTATTTAGGTCCACTTGGATTATATTAGGACATTTATTATTATTTTATTTAAAGAATAGTAAAAACAGTAAAAATCAATGTTTAATAAATAAATCATTTTTAATATAGGGTTATGAATATGATAAATTAGACTATAAATATTAATTAAAAAGATAAAAATATATCCTACATAGAGGTATTTTATTTATAATTTCTAGATATTAAATAATTCAATTTATTTATGACACAATGATGATGCAATAATTACATTATTAATGAAATATTAACATAATAGATTTTATAACTACCTAAATAAATGTAATTTGAGAGTTTTTATGAATTAAACTAAATTTATAGGTTCATATTACATGTTATTATATATTAAATTAACTTTTTTAGAATTAATCATGCTGTTATGATTTTTACAAAAATCAATTACCAAATAGTGTCAAAATTGACATAAAATTGTTTTTTAAAAATATTATATTATTAGTTGTTATTTTATTCAAAAAAATATAAGGTTCGTCCAAATGACTTATATATGGTTATATATATTAATAATGAACAACTTGGGGTTCTTTTGTCTTGTTATAGTATGTTTATTAACCATATTGTGTAAGAAAACAAGAATACACGATTAAATTAAAATTATTTAACTTAAAGTCAAATCTAAATGATAAGGTTAAAATAGTAATCTAAACTTGTGTAAACTCTATTGGTTGATAGGATTTGGACCCATCCCCACTTTAGCTTCGAAATAAATTAATTTAGAGCTATTATAAACTGAATATGAATTTATTATAAAATAATATTTTATGTTTTTCCAAAGGTACCCCTCTCCTCCATTATAAAAAGGGAACCCCTTCCCCCTTCTCTTCACATCCTTTTGAGCCTTGAAGCTCGGCCAAACCCTGACCATTTATCTTCTACACATCCCTAGAAATATTATGTAGGTTCTGGTCTACTCAAAAGACCAACTCTACTTTCTTAAGTGGAAGTTTGAAGGAGGTGCGTCGAAGAAGAGGTAATCTTTTCTTCCGATTCTCTCAAGTTTCTATCTTCTTCAACTTCATCTTCTTTATTTGTTTCATTATAAATTAATAACAAAAATATCAATAATATAATGATATTTTATTATAAACATTAAACAACCCATTTTCACCTTCTATCCATCCTGCGGAAAACGAAATCACCGCGCGTGCATATGTACAGAATACCGTCTCCACGTCGTGGTGTAATCTGTTTTTCCACCACCACTTTACTTGGATGGGTATAATGGTGTAAAGAATAACTATAAATAGTTATTAGAACATCATTTTGATTCTGATATATTGTATCATCCACTCCAATTCAATTCAATAATTATTGGAACGATATCATCGCTCGTGCGTACATACGGATTACCGTCTCCCCGACGCGATGAGATTCATTCTCCATGTTAACTACACAAGAATGATTATAAATTATATATAATGAATAATAATGAAATGTAGGACATGATAAAGCTACTGGATTTATGTATTTTTATATATATATCATCTACTTTCTTCCATTCATGTCAATAAAGAAAAGAATACAGCGTTCATGCATATGTACGGCCTACGGTCTCCATTAATGGTGTATTTCATTTCATTTATCTATCTATTATATATATATATATATATATATACTGAATATATATGATTTATAAATCATGATTTACATTCTTGAAGTAATTAAATCATCATATAAGTAATAATAATATCAAGAAAAACAAGTCCAAACATGCACGATAAATAAAACAATTTTACCCAAAACGCAGCTTTAACATGGAATTTACAAAAAAAAGGGGTAATAAAATATCATAAGTGAACCATATATTATATCATAACAATGATTGTGATTCTGTAATAAGTCAATGACATTATTTAAATCATTATACATGGTGTTTGGAAACGTATGAAGCATATCAGACCAAAGGTAAGGGATAACTTTTCCAATCTCGTTCTTATCTGAGATTGTTTATTCATATGTATTTTCTGGGGTTATATTTATTATTCATGTAAAAGTTTTATAAAAATGGTATCATGTATATTTAAATTATTTTTGACCCATTTTTTACTTTTATGACATGGTATGTAAGGAATCTTTCTTTTGATTACCATACAGGGTACTTTTTGACTTTTTCGACAAAAGTATGAGAAGAATGTTATTTTTAACTTATACAGCACGAATGGAATTTTACAGTTTCAAAATGACTTATTTCAATGAATTTTCCTCTATAAAATTTTATAAAAATTTTCAAAAAAATACCTTTCATTTAAAATTTCATGGAATTTTGTAAAATAAAATTTATTTTGAAGAAGAAAGAATATTTTTTTCAAGAATTCATTTCAAGTGTTTTATCAAAAACAGTTTCCATCAAAGATGGAATTATTTTATATGTGTATGTTTCAAGTATAATTTGTCAATTATTTACATGGTTTAACTTCTCTTATGATGAAATTATATACATTTGTTTTATATGGATTATGTTATGATGGGATGATGTTTATGAAACCCATTTTATTTGTTGGGTTATGATGAATGTTTTAAGTTTATTTTGTGGCACAAGTAAGAATGATTTTATTATGAGATGGGTGGGACTTATATCTCCCTCAAATGAATTGGGTAAAGATTTATATCTCATGAGATATACATGGTTGGAAAGATAAGTTAACCAGGTTCAGTGTTGCAGGACTGGAACGAAGAGTGAACTCGATTCAGAAAGGGACTTTGTACACTAAGATGGTCTTGGTAGTAATTTCTTTGCTACTATGGAAATCATATTATGTTCATAATGGTTTTACACAATTACATGATTTTGCCCATTCTAGTTTATCATGATTATTGTTTTTTATGATCTATGCCTTACTTACTGCCATGTTTTATGTCATTTCCCAAGATTTTGATGTTTAAACATTACGTTCTTGTTTTTTTAAGTTAAAATGTATATGATTTGTTTTTCTCCATGCAAACCCTTACTGATCATTTGAGCTCAACCTTTATATTTTTTATTTTTCCCCGGATTTAATGAAAGGTTTTAGGTAAGAAATCAAAAGGGTAAGATCCTTATGGGAGATTTTGAAGATCTTTCACCACGATTAGAAGATCATATTCCGAGTTTCCAAAGCCACTAAAATATTACGGTACATGTGTGTCTTTTTTTGTTATGTATTAAGTATTATGATAAAAGTAATTTAATGTACGTGTACATCAAACATTGGATTCTACACTTGGTATCAGAGGAAAGCTTTAGTAAACCTTTGAAACCAGGATGCGAAAACTTCAGTGAAATACCTTGAGATATTTCTATGGTATGTCTAGGGATGTTCCTAAGGATAAGTATACTTATAGGTAATAGTCCAATAATTATGGTAACAATCATATAATTTAACCTAAGATGTTATATATTGAAGTTACTCCCCCATTATTATGTTTTTTCCCTAGAATGATTTTTTACTATCACAATATTCTTTTTGGGTTCTAGATAATGGATGGAAACAAGAAGATTCACGATAATAGAGGATATGATGGACAATGGAATGATATTATTCATGAGCAACCTAATGAAATGGGATTTAAAATTCCAAACATCGTTATTATTCCCAATCAAAAATCTCATAATATGATCAATAATCTCAACTTTGGTAAGTTTTCCGACTCAGCTAATAAGAGAAAGATGGAGTTTCATGATGATCATAGAGGGAATAAAGTTCCATTTCTCTCATGTAAATCATGTGGGAAGAGGCTTCAATGAGAATGTTTCAAAGGAACTATGAAGATGCATTGGGTGCGGAAAAGAAGGAGACAAATCTAGTAAGTGCAAAGTAAACAGTTTAGTTGACACCATGGAGAAGGATATTAGTATTACTACGACATCAACAATGATTAGATGTTTTAAATTTGGAATTTATGGGCATTATGCAAACCAATTCCCTAAGGGAAAATCTGATTAAGTGAATCATCATGGTCATATGGGTAGTATTTATGTGGATGACGATGAGGAGACTACAAATGATATATGAGATGAAAGAAGTGTTGAATCTTGGTTAATGGTTTATGAAGGTAGTGGAATGATTTATGTATATCTAGAGATTAGGTTGTATAGATAATGGTAGTATGGAATAAAGACACATCTAAGGATTGTTACACTATTATTTTTCCTAATGTATTTGATAGTATATGTTGAATGGTACCGGTAACCATGAAAGTGTAATTCATATTTTTTTGGAAAGTAGATGATATGCGCATAATGGATGGATAAGGAGATAATGAGATGTTTTATAGTATTGATGAGCTCATGGCTGATATAAGGACAATGTGATATCAGGGTTTGAGTATATAGAAATTTTGGGATTTTTGTATGTGGAAAGAGTTAACTTTGGACAGCATTCATGTGTTCACTAAGTTTCAATGGGTATTTATTTATCAAGGGAATACATGATTAAGGTATTCACATGATTGGAATGTGAGCAACATGATATATCTTATATGGGGGATAAATGATGGTATTTACATGCTTGATTGACAACATTTCAAGTAATCGTTTTATTTATACTATAAGATTGGATGGAAGTATTTTCGATAAGCTTAAAGGTTGGAATGGATTAAGTTAGACATCAGATAGAATTGTTTAAGGCTAGAACTTTTTTCGATACTATTTCTGGAATGTTATTAAAGTGTAGTTTTAGAAAAACGACAACCCATAGAACGAGTGACAACCCGTCGCGTCGGACAAGGCTGTGGGAATCAATCCCACAACCGAAGTGCGACAGGCCTTTATCGCCTACCACTGGCCTACAAGAAGTCCTTGGTTAGTATAAAGTAGTTTTATTAAGCAGGATGATAGATTAAGTACAAGTCCATTTTGAAACCATATCCAATTAATCTCACCATAGATGGACTTATGTATATAATTTTTGCTAACCCTATTTTTGAGATAGATGGAATGACCTATCATTCTATTGCATGATCTTCTAACACATAGTGAAAGACAAATTCAACATCATTTCTTTAAGAGATGAAGTGGAAATTGTTCAAGGCATGAGCAACGTTGAGATTGTACCAAAATAAAGCAAGTATTTCTTTTAATTCAAAAATTCTTAAACTTTAGGGAAATGGTCTTTAAATCCAAAAATGTTGTCCTAGTTCTCTCAGATCTAATGAATCTGATGGTACCTTAGATCATCACAATTTTATGGCTTTGTGACTGTTGGATTTTTCAAAGCCCTGTTCTCTACCACTCTCCATCAGAACATGACGGTTAGATTCTCTTCCATATTTTCACCTATGATCTCTTATGTGGGAACCCAAGTGATGAGTAACTTTGGGTATCCATTTTCTTTCTAACATTAATTTTTAAAAGTATGTTTTAGTATTCCTTCTTATGATTTGGGTTTCTATGAGAGAAACTCTCAAGTAATAAACCATTTATAACCCCCGAAGAATTTCGAGGGAGAAATTCATTTTAAGGGGGGTAGAATGTAACACCCCGAGATTTTATGAAAAAAAATTCTTTTAATTTCTTTGATGTTAGGTGTTTTATGCTACAAAAATATTATCTTGTACTATAGGCAACACCGTATTAGCTTGAAGTATACACAACACTATTCTAAGCTCGTGTTACACACAATTTCAAGTTCATTTTGTGGAAATTATTTTATGCAACATTATGTATAGATTTTTTTTAAATGTATAAATGAAATAAGTTTTGATTATGTTATATGCAACACCAAATGGAGCATTCACTACACGCAACCCTTACATGGCTTGTTTTACACGCAATCACGACCTTCCACGATAGCGTGTGTTGTATGCAGTACCGAGTTTCACTAAATAACGATATGTTATTAAAATATTATATAAACTAGCTATTATGAATAGTAATACCAACTTTTTGAAATTTAATAAATTTTATATTTTAAAATTGACATCATTTTTGGATTTGGAATATCAAAATTAGCCTAGGGTGAATTTTTGGTATTTTTCGGAAAACATTCAATTTTTGATGAATAGTGAAATCACTAGGTTACTATTTAAAAACTGACTTTTTTTTAAATAAATATTTATTTTATTTAAATTTATTTAGGTAAAAATTGATACATAATACCTATATAAGTTCAATTTAATTCATTAGAGTCATTTTATAATAATTTTAGATATATAAAAATTTTATTGAACTTTTCACCGTCTTTTACCCACCTCCTAGGAGCATTTGAAAATTTACATAAAACGTGAATTTAGAAAATCTGAGAGACATGGTTAATATCAAGGAGTGAAATGTGGTTCAATTAGATAAAAATAATTTTTGGTGAATATTATCTTTTTACTTTTTTTTACCACGGTTAAAAGTTAATAAGGTAATTAAGGGTAAAAATGATATTATTATTACCCTAACACATGTCCAAATTCTATTGCATAAGTTTTATTCGACCAAAAACAACCGTAGGAATAAAATATGACCATTTAGGTCCACACGGATTGGATTAGGACATTTATTATTATTTTATTTAAAGAAGTGTTAAAAAGGTAAAATCAATGTTTAATAAATAAAACATTTTTAATATAGGGTTATTCATAAGATAAATTCTACTATAAATATTAATTAGAAAGATAAAATGATTTCCTACATAATGGTATTTTATTTATAATTTTTATAGATAATAAAATGTAATTTATTTATGACACAATGACGATGTAGTAATTACCATATTAATGAAATATTAACATAATTGATATTATAAATACCCAAATAAATGAAATTTTAGACTTTTTAGGAATTACACTAATTTAATAGGTTAATATGACATGTTAGTATTGATTTAATTAATGGTTTTCGAATTGATCATGCTGTTTTGATTTTCTCAAAAATCAATTACCAAATAGTTTTAAAATTGACATAAAATAGTTTTTAAAACAAATATTATATTATTAATTGTTATTTTATTCCTAAAAATATATGGTTCGGCCAAATGACTTAGAAAAAGTTATATATTTTAATAATGAAAAACTTGGAGTTAGTTTGGCTTGTTATAGTAAATTTATTTACCATATAGTGTAAGAAAACAAGAAGATAAGGTAAAAGGAAAATTATTTAACTTAAAGATAAATCTAAATGATAAGGTTAAAATAGTACCCTAAACTTGCCTAAATTCTATTTTATGAAAGTATTTTTACCATTCCCCACTTTTTATTCGAAATTAATCAATTTGGAGCTATTATAAACCGAATATGACTTTATTATAAAGTAATATGTTAAGTTTTTCCAAAGGTTCCCCTCTCCTCCCTTATAAAAAGGCCACCCCTTCCCTCTTATCTTCACACCCTTTTGAGCCTTGAAGCTCGGCCAAACCATTCTAATTTCTCTTCTAAAATTCCCTAGTAATATTCTGGAGGTTATGTCCTTCTCAAAAGACCAACTCTACTTCCATAAGAGGAAGCATAAAGGTGGTGCGTTGAAGAAGAGGTAATATTTTCTTCCGATTCTCTCAAGTTTCTTTCTTCTTCAACGTATTCTAATTTAGTTGTTTCATTATAAAGTAACAAAATCTGTATCAATAATATACTGATATGTTATTATAAATATTAAACAACCCCATTTCACCTTCTATCCATACTATGGAAAACAAAATCACCACGTGTGCGTACGTACGGAACACCATCTCCACACTGTGGTGTAATCTGTTTTTCCACCACCACCTTACATGGATGGGTATAATGGTGTAATTAATAAGAATATATGGTTTTTATAACACCATACTTATTATTAGATATTATATCATCCACTCCAATTCAATTCAATAATTATGGGAACGATATAATCGCTCGTGCGTACGTACGGATAACCGTCTCCAAGACGCGATTAGATTCATTCTCAATGTCAACCACCCAAGAATGATTATAAGGTATATATAATGAATAATAATGAAATATATTACATTATAAAGCTACTGTAGTTATGTTTATATATATATATATATATTTCATCTACTTACTTCCATTCAAGTCAATAAAGAAAAGAAAACAGCGCCCATGCGTACGTACGGCCTACCATCTCTATGAACGGTGTATTTCATTTCATTTATCTATCTATTATATATATAGATACTGAATATATATGATATATAAATCTTGATTTACATTCTGGAAGTTATTAAATCATTATATAAGTAATAATAATATCAAGAACAACAATTCCAATCATGTACGATAAATAAAACGATTTTACCCAAAACGCTGCTTTAACATGGAATTTACAAAAGACTAGGTAATATAAAGTCATAAGTGAACCATTTATGATATCATAAAAATTAATATGATTCTATAATATTTCAATGAAATTATTTAAATCATTATACAGGGGGTTCAGATACATACAAAGTATATCAAACCAAAGGTAAGGGATCACTTTTCTAATCTCGTTCTTATCCGAGACTGTTTATTCGTAAGTATTTACTGGGGTTATATTTAATATCCATGTACCAGTTTTCTAAAAATGGTTTCATGTATGTTTAAAGTCTTTTTTACCGATTTTGTACTTTTACTATATGGTATTTAAGGAATCTTCCCTTTGATTACCATACGAGGTATGTTTTGACTTTTCCCACAAAAGTACGAGATTAATGTTATTTTTAACTTATACAGCGTGAATGGATTTTTACAATTTCATAACGAATTATTTTAATGAAATTTACAATAAAAAAAATTATAAATATTTTCAACAAAATACTTTTTTAAAAAAATTGCATTTCATTTTGTGAAATGAAATTGATTTTGAAGAAGAAAAGATATTTTCCTCAAGAATTCATTTCAAGTGTTTTCTCAAAACCATTTTCAATCTATGATGAAATTATTTAATATGAGTATGTTTCAAGTATAATGCCACTATATTTTACATGGTTTCACTTCTATTATGATAAAATTATATCCATTTGTTTTATATGGATTATTTTATAAAGGGATGATGTTTATGAAACCCATTTTATTCCTTGGGTTATGATGAATGTTTTAAGTTTATTTTGTGGCACAAGTAAGAATGATTTCATTATGCGATTAATGGGACCTATATCTCCCTCCAATGCATTGGTTAAAGATTTATATCTCATGAGATAGACATGGCTGGAATGGTAAGTTAATCTGGTTCTGTGTTATAGGAACGGAATGAGGAGTGAACTCGATTCAGAAAGGGACTTTGTCCACTAAGACGGTCTTGGTAGAAATGCCTTGGCTACTATGGAAATTATATCATATTATTAATGGTTTTCCAAAATTACATGTTTTATTCTTATGATATTTTATCATGATTAATGTTTATTTATGATCTATGCCTTACGTACTACCATGTTTTATGTCTTTACCCATGATTTTGATGATTAAACATTACATTCATGTTTTTTAAGTTCAAATGTATATGATTTTTTTTTCTCCATGCTTACCCTTACTGAGCATTTGAGAGCACCCTTTATATGTTTTCTTTTCCCCCAGATTAAAAAAAAGTTTTTAGGTAAGAAAACAAAAGGGGAAGATCTGTATGGGATATTTTGAAGATATTTCACCACGATTAGATGATCATATTCTGAGTTTCAAAAGACACTAAACTATTATGGTCCTTGTGTGTCTGTTTTTGTAATGTATTAAGTATTCTGAAAATATTAATGTAATTTCCATGTACATCATTCTTTGGTTCTCAACATTCCTTGACCAATATACTAAGGATCCTCCGAATACATTTATATTGGTGTCGTACGGAGTAGTTTATTTCTACATCGTGGCTATTGATACAAGGGATGTAAGTTATATGTGATGTGATGAGATAATTTGTTTCTTCTTAGTATAAAATAGCATAATCACACATGTAATATGGGAAGACGTTGATGGTGGCCTACTAAGTCCTTCTTTAGCACCATACATGGGCCATTCAGGATGCATGTAGACTTTATTGATTTGCAATTGAGTAAAAGTTCAAGATTGGGAGTTGGATCTGAATCATTGCATTTGATTTTATGCATGGGATGGATTGAAAGGGACATTGGGTTTCTACATCAGCAATAGTAAACTTTGTAATAATTATTTTTTATCAACATGGTCTTATATTTATTTAAATTGGTCATCCATGGGAGACCCTTTTCATTATATTGTTTTTATGAATTTACATATAAGCACATTTTTCTAAAGGATATGTTTTGATGAATCGTTCTACAGGTGGTTTATTTTATATTGTTATTTATTATTAGTGTTATTCTAATGTTGTTGACAAGTTATTGGTCATGTATTTGGTATTTCATTTCAATAATAATATTTATGTAGACCTTCAATATTATTATTACCACCATAGAGTATTTTCATTGCAACATTAATTTTTACACCCTATCTTATAGTCTAGTGCCTATGAAATACAAGGTGGTGCATCTAAGGCCCTATGGAAAACTAGATTTAAGAACTATTTGGGTGTGAAAATTGGTCAGGACACCACACCCATTTCCCTAGGTAACTAAATAGAATTCTATGCATGATCATCCCTACGGAAAATAGCAAGGAATAATGATTTGAACTCAAATATTTTAATTTTTTATGACATAAGATAATATTTTTATATATAGTCACTTGATGATAACCAAACATTGATATAAGTAATGTAATATCATGTATTATAATTACCACATAATAAGTAACCAATGATCTCTAAGTGACTGGGGTTGGGGATGTTGAAAATAAAATAATAGAATATGATATTTGACATAGAGTTTCATGAAACAAATTTCACACAATCATGTATATAATCATAAAACAATTTAACATGCACATATATTAATCTATAAATTATACATGAAATAAAGAGATTTCATAAATTCATATCTATTAATAAAAAATTTCATATATGGTTTATAATTCAAAAAATAATGGAAACATTTAGTCCAATTGTTCTTGGAATATTATTGTTAATAAAATATAGATGGATAATCAAACACCGTAAATCATCACTCATCTTATTTTATAACAAATCAGGATATCTTTCCATTAATTAATTAAATATTGGTCATGAATTATCATCTAATTTATACACTATCATGAAATAAACCATTATGTATTGTCCTTCACCACTACATTGTTTTCGTTATCTCAAACAATAAAATAATGACCTTCATCACATTGTTTTTCCTTAATAGCTATATATTGATCTTTTTAATGGGTTATTTAATATCTCAATAACCTATATCATGTTACCATCATTAATAAATTATTAAAATAATTTAATTTTTTTACAATAAAATCTAAACCATCTAAATTAAATTTTAAACAAGTTCATATCTTCCAAAAACTTAATTTTGATCTAAATAACTGATAAAAAATAATGTAGGACATATTTAACCAAACTAATGAAGGATTATTATTATATAAAAAATGAAAATGTGCTTAATAAATGAAGAAAACATTTCATATTTCATCATTATCAACAATATTTTTATTCTCATTTAACAATCTATTTCTAAAAGTCATCAATATTTTTCACATAGGGATTCTAATTTAGTTAGGTAATTTAGAAGTCCTAAATTTGAAACATTATGTTTTTCCATAATTTTCATTTTTTTAATATTTCACATTAAAATATGATCTTTTATTAAAAAACATGTTGTAAAAATTTTTGATTTTTGAATGTTCATTTTTTTAAATGATTTTAAAGAACACCTTTTTGAAAAATAACCTGGGATTTTATATTCTTTCATAAACCAACAGTATTATATATATTAAAATATTTTGGTCATAAAATGACAAAAATTAAAAAAAATTCATCAATACAACATATATTGATAAAAAATTATTATTTATTATTTTTAATTTTTTAAAAGTTAAATGTAAAAAAGTAATGGATGTGATTCAACTTTTGTGGTTTAGAGGAGAATAATTTTATATTGAGAGCCACAAAAAACTCAAAAATATTATAAAATAATTCTCATTAATTAAATGAAATAAGTAAATGAAGAAATTTCTTTATGTACTGTCTATCTTCACGAATATAAGGATTTTCAATATGATTGTTATGGAAATATACATGAATAAAGTGATTGAATACTTCCTACTATGATTTTCCATATTTTTGTATGAATTCCCTAATTTTTACATAATAATCCCTGATAATACAAAATTATCAAAACCCTATGGAATCATCCCTTCCCATGGATGAGGGGTTGATTTTTTGAATTTTTATTTTGATATAACTGTGTTATAACTACTAAAATTCAGTCTTTATAAAATATCTAAGGATGAACGGTCTATTATATCATACCATAAATAGAATTTTTTAAAAAAATAATTCAAAATTATTTACTCGTTATATTTTAAAAATCATATGAAATTTAATTTAAGATAATATATTAAAATTATGAGTAAATTTTCTTTTGAAAATATAAAATAAGAAAATAATTTAAAATATTTTTTTAAATCATGAAACACATTATTAATGAAAACAATTTAATTGATTAGTTATGAGATCCCATTGTAATAAAATTAAATAAGATAAATTTATATTAATACTATATTAAAACTAAAGTATCTTATTAATAATGACAAGTATTAATATTACCATCATAACCAAATTAATTTTCTATATCATTGGTTTCCACAATAAATTAATTTCATTTCATAATGAAATACACTAAAAAAATAATTAATTATAATATAATACTAAATGAAAACAATTCATCTATAATAAAAAAATCATTAAAAATTAATAACAATCCTTCTACTCAAAATTAAACTCCCCTTAATATAATAATCATGAATAACTATCAATTATTAATTCAAAACTAAATACTCTATTTCATAAAACATATAAGACATTAAATTATAAGGGTGAACCAAATAAAGCATACATGAAAAGAAAATAAATTCAAATAGTGTAAAAACATAGTTCAATGATTCCAAATTCATGTTACGTGTATACCATATCTCTTAAATACATCTAAATTATATTATTAATTCCATGGTTCTACCACTTGTAGTTAAAATTTTGAAATATAAAATATTTATTAAATTATGAAATTCATGGTTACCATGTAAACATTTTATCATATAAAATCCCCCTTATATTTGTTCAATAACATATTTTTTCATTCTATGAAAATTAAAAATCTTCTGATTTTATAGAATTTTGTTATCCATGACAATATAATCCTTATACCATTAATATTATATTACCAAATCTCTATATATCCGAATGTAACAAAATGACTATTTCATCCTTGATTAGATCTTTATAAAAAAAATATATAGCTTGGGATGGTTATTGTAACATCCCAGGTAAATAACGAAAAATTAATTTTAATTTTTAAATAATATTTTATGAATTAAATATTAGATTTACCACAAATTGGTTTCTATGTTCGATGGCCTACCCGATACGCAAAAAGGCGTTTCTTTGAAGTCTTATGTTGTACAATAATAAAATAATTTTATTAATTTAATTGGTTGTTAACTCCTAGTTTTTGTATTGGAGGGAATGAATAGAACTATCTACAATATGATTATACATGTTTTTAAATGTTTTTACAATTATACAATAAATTTTAGAGACTTAAAATGTAAATGAATCCAATTTTTAGCACAAATACTCTAATATCCTTTAAAATGTCAATTTACTGCCTTTTAAGGGCGAACCCTTCTTAAATCTAGTTTTTTCCTTTTATATGTTATATTTGAAAACAAAATATTACTCTTTATAATCGGGACATCAACATATAATTTAGATGAAATTTTGGTATTTTTATGATAAATATCATTTTTAACGTATATAGAAAATACAATATTTTAATTCAAAACAACTTTTTAATGTAATATGTTTATATTGTTATATTATATTTTTAATTGTTTTTACAGTTTCATTATATTATATTTTTACCATTCAATCCAATATTGTCCATTTTAATTAATTTTAGATGGAAATTGGACATAAATAAGTGTCAATCTTTTGATAGTTATAATTTTTTAAAAACACACCTTTTGTTTTGACAGCGGGAATTAATTTTACATTAACTTATGCCACTTCTATGTCTTGAATTTTGAAAAATGGTTTCCATATTTTGAATCAGGATGTCAAAATTGTGTAAATAAGTATATTTTATATTGAGACATTAGGAATATTTATTTCGGAAAATATTTTATTTACCAAAGTTAAAAGGTGAATCTGGTAAATAATGGTAAACAAATATTTCAATAATAATATAAAATAACCCCAACATGCATACTAATACTATTGGTTGATACACTTAAGAACATTTGAATCCTCGGGATTATTCTGGGACCCCATGGGGCCACTTGTGAGTGATAATTACACTTTAATTTAATTAACTTAAAGTAAAGACAAAAATGACATAAACATATATTTTTTAGTAAATTAGTTTTTACATATGGTTATATAAATTATAATTTTTTATATTAATATTATTTAGAAATATAAATAGATTCCCTACATCATGTTATATTTTTATAATTTATAGACGTTCAATGAATTAAAATAATTTTGACACAATAATGATTTAGTGTTTCCCTCCTTAATAATTGATTTAAATAAAAAAAGTTATAATTATTAAAATAATATCCAAAAGCTATCCAATTATTATTATATGATTTTATTTTTACTATGAGTCATCTTATATTCGACCTTAATATGTTTTGGACCATTTGAAACCGAAAATCATTATGTAATAAAATAATATTTTCACACATTCCTTAAGAGCCCTTCCTACCCCTTATAAAAATCCCCCACCTATAACATATTTTTCACAACTCTAAAGACCCTTGGATCATCCAAAATCCTCCCAATTAATCTCCATATATCCTTCTCCTTCTATTTTAATCCTTAACATAGCCAGAAGGCACCTGAACAATCCCTTTTTGTTCAAACCAAAGGGAGTTACCCGAATTAAAGATAACATCTTCTATTATGTTCTATTGTTTTATTTTAGTTATCCAACCCCCTAAACTCTTTTTATTCCTTTATATTATAAAAAGAGTATCCAGAATATAATAGTATGTGTTTATGAGAAGGATTCGAACTACACTTACACACACCCCCATCTAATGGGTAAAGAACATACTATTTCTGTGGATGGAAAACAAACGCCTCACAAAATGATGATGGTTCAATTATCTCCTACCCCCTCTCATGGTGGATATGATGATGGAGATGTATTTATATAAAATATATATTATTTTTATGTTTTGTATGCTTCTTTATTGTCCATTTATAGCATACCATTATGGTTTCCATTATGGGTAAACATGATAATTTCATTTGAGAAAGTGCGGACTACCGCCTCCTCAAAGTGATATGACTTGTTAATGCCGTATGTGGGATGTATAAAAGATAGGGTTAATGATATTATATATGATGTTATACTGTAATTATAAAATACATATGTATCATTATGTTTTAATTCCATTAAACTAAAAACTAAAAATGAAAGTAGCATACATGCGAACGTACAACTTACCGTCTCCAAGAACGGTGCATTTCATTTCTTATATATAAATGTTATGTACTATAATAAATACATAAATATACTGAATATGATATATATATGATATCTAAATCATGAATATCCTTCTTTATATAATGGATATTTTACCACATGAACAAATTGTAATTGTAAGATGTTCATTTTTGACTCAATTATCAAATATCAAAAAAAATGACCATTATTAACATAAATGATTACATAATGTTTATAACATTGTAATAAGTGATATAAAAGGAAATATAAACATGAAAACGGATCATAAGAGAGTAGAAACTATCATTAGTTTATTATTCAAGAGATTATAGAACGAACGGGTCAAATCAGACACGAGGTAAGGGACTTCATCTCAATCTCCTTTCATTGAGGCATATTTTGTTTTAATACATGAATTTATTCTATACGCTATATAAACACCTTTTAATTTTCATTTCATTCAAAGGGAATCTGTTTCTATGAGGGATTTTACTAAATGAAAAAAATATTTTTTTTAACATAAGCGATGACAATGACCATTTTCCACCGTTGTGAGTATTATTTAATATTTTAGATTCCTTGAAAAGACATAATGTTCTTAAAATAAAAATAAATACCATATACAATGTTTCATATTTTGGTATTGAAAATGGTTGTGATAATGGATTTGTTTTGTCAAAATATTTAAATGATATATTTTGACTGAAATGAGGAAATTTTTTTCTTTCATTATATTTTTTATGTGTTAAAATAAGGGAATGGTTCTTGGGAATTATTATGTATATTGGTGGTTCTGTGATAATCCTATTGCGGGTGAGCCTGAGATATCTCTCTAGTAAATTATGTAACGTGACAGAGGTAAACGTGAATGTTTGTCCTAATATATTTAAGGAATATACTTTGATGGGTATTCCAAATGTAACTCCCTACGTAGTTCTGAAATCTTCAATGTAAGTATGATATGGATGCCACATGATACCTTTTTGATTTATGATTTCTATGTGTTATTTATAAATATTATGATTTCATGAGGTATGTTAAAGGGCTTATGTTATGTATGTAAGTATGAACTAATGTTTTCTTTCTTTATTTAATAACCCTTACCGAGTTTTTTGTTCTCATCCCATGTTTTTAAATGTTTTCATATGACTTAAAGATGAATATGGTCTAGGATGGGAACAAGGAAAAGTCATGTTGTCTAAAAAATGGTACTAGACATGACTCTTTTTTTTAATAGAATCTATTTTTGTGAAAAAAATAGAAACTGAGAAGAATTGTCTACTTTGTAATACTTGAGATGTAATGTAATAGTCATGGACTAATTCTCTAAAACTCTAAACCTGAAAAGATCCTCAATTTGAAATATTCATTTAATTCAAGATTATGTAATGTTTTAAGTTTTAGTCCTTATATTTGGTATTATAGAGAGGTATAGACAACTTTAGGTGTTAGCGTATTGTTGAATTAATATCCATAAATTAATTTATGTTAATATTGCAGTGATATAACATTTATAGATTACCATGTTGCTTCACCTAAAATATTTCTGTGCTCAGAATGTTTTTCCAAAGAGGAAACATGGTGACTATGTTGGGACGACATCAAGAGGAAGGAAACCTTCAAAATCAGAGACCTGTGATGTTTAGAATCGGAACTGAACAATTTTTTGCAGTGATGGAATAGTTTAATCAAGCTATAAATGGGGGTGGTATCCATGCATGAGATTAGCCAGATCTACCATAGAAGGTTATGTCAGTAGTGGAGAATTTCATGAGGCAACACACCCATCATTCAATGGATCATCTAACCCAGTTCTTGTAGAAGGTTGGATTAAAGCACTGGAGATGAATTTCAATGTTATGGGGTGTTCAGAACAACAAAATTTTATTATCACTGTTTACTGTTTTTAAGGTTAAGCCGATCAGTGGTGGTCGATGGTTAAAAATATCAAGGATAGTGTGGTGATTGATGCGCTATATTGGGATGAATTCAGTTGTATGTTTCTTGAAAATATTTTCCTATTGTGGTTCGTCTTAGGATGGAAAAGCAATTACTTGAATTAATGCCGGAGGATGACTCAGTTGCTACTTATGAATCAAAATTCACTCGATTGGAAAGGTATTCTCCAAATTTCATACGAAATCATGATAGTAAAAACAACCATTTTTACTCAGGATTAAAGCCAAAGTATTGAAGGGATTTAGCTTCTGTTGAGTTTGAAAGTTATGAAAAACCTTTTCAACGTGTGAAGAAGGTGAAAATTGATTTTTAGATGATTAGGTGTTGTTTGACAGACAATATAATAAGAGTTCAGGGTAGAAGGCGAACTGGAAAAACTCTTCAAAATAGTCTGATGGTTAGAAAATAATGTTTATTGTTTGTAAACATTTTCATAAAAAGAATGTTGGGGAATGACTTTTGAATTCTGGTAAGTGCTACCAGTATGGTAAAATTGGACATAAAGCTCGTAATTGTAATTAAAAAGATTAGGGTAATTGTAATACAAAATCTTATTTTCAATCAGTAAAATGTTTTATGTGTAATGAAGTGGGTCATTATGAAAATAAGTGTCCAACAAAGAACTCAACTAAGGGAAAGAAACCAGACTACATGCAGAAAGGGGTGGTGAAGTCCTTTGCAACTAGTTCAGCAGTTATTGGTCCATCAAATGAAGTAGTATCAGGTACACTCTTTGTTTGTTCATATTACACTACTAGAAATGTATCATTTCCCAACGGTTTAGAACCGTTGGGAAAGGCTGCAGAACCATTGGTATATGTTATACCAACGGTTCTGCAAACCATGGGGATGTAAGCTGTTGGGAAAGGCTTTTCCCAACAGTTTACAGAGAACCATTGGGATAGGTTAGAAAAAATCAACCTATCTCAACGGTTTGGCCCGTTCGGAAATCAAGAGAGAACTTTCTTTCCCAACAGTTTGTAAACCATTGGGAAAGTTTTTCACCAATGGTTCTATGAACCGTTGGTAAAAACAACCATTCACAGGATATCCCAACGGTTTCAAACCGTTGGGATAGGGTGTTTTTACCAACGGTTCCTTGAACCGTTGGTAAAAATAGCTACATAGATCCTATGCAAACGGTTTTCAAACCGTTGGCATAGGCTTTGCTGTGAAAATTGCACAGCAGCCTGCAATTTGCACAGCAGGTCTGGTTTTTGGGCATTCACCCTCGGTTTCAATTCAATTTTCAATCCAATTATGCCCTAATTTTCAATTCATTTTTCAATCCAATTATTGTACCTGAAACACATATAATGCATACATATAGAGAACAAACCAACACATAAAAATAATGCAAACCAACCAACACATATAATGCATCCGGAAAATATACACATCCATAATTAAAGTAGAATTCATAAAATAATTATAAACATACATAATTCATTTAGAATTCATTTTAAAATTTAGATGACAATCATATGTGGAATCCGGAATTCAATTCATAATTTGATTGGTTTTTCATATACCATATATTTTTAATAGAAATGATATCCATTTTAAACAAAATACATACATCTAGAATGATACCGGTCACACCGTGCCTTGGATTGAGGCGATGTTAACTCGTACACGTCAAAAATGACTCATTGATCGTTGTCCTAAATTATCAACATATTCCGAAATCGTTTGGTTGGTTTTCCGTATGTCAGTTGTTGTTTTCACTTAAAATGAAGTGTTTTTTAAATAAAAGAGAGACACTTTGAATGGTTTCGGCCACACCGCGCCTCGTATTGAGGAGGGGTTAACTCGTACACATCACAAATGACCCATGGATTGTTGTTCTAAAATATAAAAACAATCAGAATGCATTTGGATGGTTTTCCGTATGAATTTAAAATTTAGTCCATTTTAAAGAAAATAAATACACTTAGAGTGGTCTCGGCCAAACCGCGACTCGGATTGAGGCATGGTTGACTCGTACACATAACATATGACCCATGAATCGTTGTCCTAAATTTTCAACAGATTCCGAATGCGTTTGGTCAGCTTTTCATATGTCAGTTGTTTATTTCACTTATAATCTTGTCCATTTTAAACAAAAGAGACACAGTCAGAGTGGTACCGGCCACACCGCATCTCGGATTTAGACGGGGTTGACTCTTACACATCTCAAATGACCCATGGATCATTTTCCTAAAGTATCAACACAATCCGAATGCGTTTGGCTGGTTTTCTGTATGTTAGTTGATGTTTTTCACTTAAAATGATGTCCTTTTGAAACAAAAGACATACATTTGACTTGTGCCGGCCACACCACGCCTCGTATTGAGGTGGCGTTGACTCGTACACATGACATATAACCCATGGACCGTTCTCCTAAAGTTTCAATGGAAACCGAATGCGTTTGGTCAGTTCTCCGTATGTACATAAAATGTTGTCCATTTTAAACAACAGAATGTCACTGAGAGTGGTCCCGAGCACACTTAGATGACAATTAAATTAGAATTCATAACGTAATTATAAACGTACATAATTCATATAGAATTCAATTTAATATTAAGATGACAATTATATGTGGAATCCGAAATTCAATTTAAAATTTGATCGGTTTTTTCTATACCATATATTTTTACCTCAAATGATGTCCATTTTAAACAAAATACATACACCTGAAGTGAATCCGGCCACACCGAACCTCAGATTGAGGCGGGGTTGACTCATACATGTCACATTTGACCCATGGATCATTGTGATAAAGTATCGACACAATCCGAATGCGTTTGGTCGGTTTTCCGTATGCCAGTTGATGTTTTTCACTTAAAATGACGTACTTTTGAAACAAAAGACCGTCACTATGAGTGGTTCTGACCACACCGCGTCTCCAATTGAGGTGGGGTTGATTCGTACATGTCACATATGACCCATGGATCGTTCTCCTAAAGTTTAAATGGAATCCAAATGCATTTGGTCTGTTTTCCGTATGTACTTAAAATGTTGTCCATTTTAAACAAAAGAGAGACACTTAGAATAATCCTAACCACACCGCGACTCAGATTCATCCCGGGTTGGCTCGTACATTTCACATATAACCCATGGATCGTTGTGATAAATTATCAAATGATTACGAATGCATTTGGTTGGTTTTGCATATGCCAGTTGTTCTTTTCATTTATAATCATGTCCATTTTAAACAAAAGAGACAGAGTTATAGCGGTGTCGGCCACACCGCATCTCGGATTAAGACGGGGTTGACTTTTACACGTCACATATGACTCATGGATCGTTGTTCTAAAGTATAGATAGAATCCGAATGCGTTTGGTCATTCTTCTGTATGTCAGTTGATGCCTTTCACTTAAAATGACGTCCTTTTGAAACAAAAGACGGACACTTTGAGTGGTGTCAGCCTCACCGCATGTCTTATTGAGGCGGGAATGACTCGTACACGTCACATATGACCCATGGATCGTTCTCCTAAAGTTTCAACGGAAACCAAATCCGTTTGGTCGTTTTTCCGTATGTACTTAAAATGGTGTCCATTTTAAACAAAAGAGAGTCACTTAGACTTATCCTGGCCACACCGCGACTCAGATTCATCCTGGGTTGGCTCGTACACGTCACATATGACCCATGGATTGTTGGGATAAATTATCAACAGATTCGGAATGCGTTTGGTCGGTTTTCCGTATGTCAGTTGATGCCTTTCACTTAAAATGACGTCCTTTTGAAACAAAAGACGGACACATTGAGTGGTTCCGGCCACACCATGTCTCCATATTGAGCTGAAACCACCGTGATACATTCTAATTATTATTCGTGACGTGTACGCGCAGACGGCACGTCAATCGGACGTGCGGTTTGCGCGGTACGTCTCAATATTCGTGTTTTAAGTGATGTGCGCGCTTCGTAAACGCACGTGAGGGGGGTCCAAACGGGCCGAACGAAGTCGGAATGGCCTGAAATCAGACGAAAAATACGGGAGAGTGATTTAGGAAGTGGTCGAGCAGAAATCACGTCAATCGGACGTGCCGTGTGCCCGCGGTGACCGACAACGCAGTTTTGGTGTCATAAACGGCCAAAACGGGCGTCAAACGGTCAAATTTATAGCGGACGACCTCAGATTGAGCTGAAACCACCGTGAAACATTCTAATTATTATTCTTGACATGTACGCGCATACGGAACGTCAATCGGACGTGCGGTTTGCGCGGTACGACTCAATATTCGTATTTTAAGTGATGCGTGCGCTTCGTAAACGCGCGTGAGGGGGGTCCAAACGGGGCGAACGAAGTCGGAATGGCCTGAAATCAGACAAAAAATATGGGTGAGTGATTTCTGAAGTGTTCGAGTAGACGACACGTCAATTGGACGTGCCATGTACCCGCGGTGACCGACAACGCAGTTCTGGTGTCATAAACGGCCAAAACGGGCGTCAAACGGTCAAATTCATAGCGGACGACCTCGGATTGAGCTGAAACCACCGTGAAACATTCTAATTATTATTCATGATGTGTATGCGTAGACGTCACATCAATCGGACGTGCGGTTTGCGCGGTACGGCTCAATATTCATGTTTTAAGTGATGTGTGCGCTTCGTAAACGCGTGTGAGGGTGGTCCAAACGGTCCGATCGATTTCTGAATGTCCTGAAATCAGAAGACAAATACGGGTGAGTGATTTATGAAGTGGTCGAGTAGACGGAACGTCAATTGGACATGCCCTGTGCCCGCGGTGACCGACAACGCAGTTCGGGTGTCATAAACGGCCAAAACGGGCGTCAAACGGTCAAATTCATAGCGGACGACCTCGGATTGAGCTGAAACTACCTTGAAACATTATAATTATTATTCGTGACATGTACGCGCAGACGACACGTCAATCGGACATGCGGTTTGCGCGGTACGGCTCAATATTCGTGTTTTAAGTGATTCGCGTGCTTCGTAAACGCGCGTGAGGGTGTTCCAAATGGTCCGAACGATTTCGGAATGGCCTGAAATCAGACGACAAACACGGGTGAGTTATTTATGAAGTGGTCGAGCAGACGGCACATCAATCGGACGTGCCGTGTAACCGTGGAGACCGACAACGCAGTTCTGGTGTCATAAACGGCCAAAACAGGCATCCAACGGTCAAATTTATAGAGGATGACCTCGGATTGACCTGAAACCACCGTGCAACATTCTAATTATTATTCGTGACATGTACGTGTAGACGGAACGTCAATCGGACGTGCAGTTTGCGCGGTACGGCTCAATATTCGTGTTTTAAGTGATGTGCGCGCTTCGTAAACGCGCGTGAGAGGGGTCCAAAAATGCCGAACGATTTTG
This sequence comes from Viscum album, assembly GCA_963277665.1. Classification (NCBI taxonomy): domain Eukaryota; kingdom Viridiplantae; phylum Streptophyta; class Magnoliopsida; order Santalales; family Viscaceae; genus Viscum; species Viscum album. The sequence continues at coordinate 440,924,961 of OY728142.1, forward strand.
GAATGGCCTGAAATCAGATGACAAATACTGGTGAGTGATTTATGAAGTGGTCGAGCAGACGGCACGTCAATCGGATATGTCGTGTGCCCGCGGTGACCGACAACGCAGTTCTGGTGTCATAAACGGCCAAAACGGGCGTCCAACGGTCAAATTCATAGCGGACGACCTCAGATTGACCTGAAACCACTGTGAAACATTCTAATTATTATTTGTGATGTGTACGAGCAGAAGGCACGTCAATCGGATGTGCGGTTTGTGCGGTACAACTAAATATTCATATTTTAAGTGATGCGCGTGCTTCGTAAACGCGCGTGAGGGGGGTCCAAACGGGCCGACCAAAGTCGGAATGGCCTGAAATCAGACGACAAAAACAGGAGAGTGATTTATGAAGTGTTCAAGTAGACGGAACGTCATTCGGACGTGCCGTGTGCCCGCGGGGACCGACAACGCAGTTCTGATGTCATAAACGGCCAAAACGGGCGTCCAACGGTCAAATTCATAGCGGACGACCTCGGATTGACCTGAAACCACCGTGCAACATTATAATTATTATTCGCGACGTGTACGCGCAGACGGAACGTCAATCGGACATGCGGTTTGCGCGGTACGGCTCAATATTCATGTTTTAAGTGATGTGCGCGCTTCGTAAACGCGCGTGAGGGGGGTCCAAATGGGACGAACGATTTCAGAATGGCCTGAAATCAGACGACAAATACGAGTGAGTGATTTATGATGTGGTCGAGTAGACGACACGTCAATCGGATGTGTCATGTGCCCGCGGTGACCGACAACGCAGTTCTGGTGTCATAAACGGCCAAAACGGGCATCCAACGGTCAAATTCATAGCGGACGACCTCGTATTGAGCTGAAACCACCGTGAAACATTATAATTATTATTCGTGACGTGTACGCGCATACGGAACGTCAATCGGACGTGCGGTTTGCGTGGTACGGCTCAATATTCGTGTTTTAAGTGATGCACGCGCTTCGTAAACGCGCGTGAGGGTGGTCCAAACGGGCCGAACGATTTCGGAATGGCCAGAAATCAGACGAGAAATACGGGTGAGTGATTTATGAAGTGATCGAGCAGACGACACGTCAATGGGACGTGCCCTGTGCCCGCAGTGACCGACAACGCAGTTCAAGTGTCATAAACGGCCAAAACGGGCGTCAAACGGTCAAATTCATAGCGGACGACCTCGGATTGAGCTAAAACCACCGTGAAACATTCTAATTATTATTCGTGACATGTACGCGTAGACGGCACGTCAATCGAACGTGCGGTGTGCGCGGTACGGCTCAATATTCGTGTTTTAAGTGATGCGCGCGCTTCGTAAACGCGCGTGAGGGTGGTCCAAACGGGCCAAACGATTTCGGAATGGCCTGAAATCAGACGACAAATACGAGTGAGTGATTTATGAAGTGGTCGAGCAGACGGCACATCAATCGGACATGCCGTGTGCCCGCGGTGACCGACAACGCAGTTCTGGTGTCAAAAACGGCCAAAACGGGCGTCCAACTGTCATATTCATAGAGGACGACCTCAGATTGACCTAAAACCACCGTACAACATTCTAATTATTATTCGTGACGTGTACGCGTAGACGGCACGTCAATCGGACGTGCGTTTTGCACAGTACGCCTCAATATTCGTGTTTTAAGTGATGTGCGCGCTTCGTAAACGCGCGTGAGGGGGTCCAAACGGGCCGAACGAAGTCGGAATGGCCTGAAATTAGACAACAAATACGGGAGATTGATTTATGAAGTGGTTGAGTAGACGTCACGTCAATCGGACGTGTCATGTGCCCGCGGTGACCGACAACACAGTTTTGGTGTCATAAACGGCCAAAACGGGCGTCCAACGGTCAAATTCATAGAAGACGACCTCGAATTGACCTGAAACAACCGTGCATCATTCTAATTATTACTCGTGATGTGTACGCGCAGACGGCACGCCAATCGGACATGCGGTTTGCGTGGTACGGCTCAATATTCATGTATTAAGTGATGTGTGCGCTTCGTAAACGCGCGTGAGGGTGGTCCAAACGGGACCGAACGATTTCGGAATGGTCTGAAATCAGACGACAATGACGGGAGAGTGATTTATGAAGTGGTCGAGCAGACGGCACATCAACCAGACGTGCCGTGTGCCCGTCGTGACCGACAACGCAGTTCTGGTGTCATAAACGGCCAAAACGGGCGTCCAACGGTCAAATTCATAGCGGACGACCTCAGATTGACCTGAAACCACCGTGAAACATTCTAATTATTATTCGTGACGTGTATGCGCAGACGGAACGTCCATCGGACGTGTGGTTTGCGTGGTACGACTAAATATTCGTGTTTTAAGTGATGCGCGCGCTTCGTAAACGCGCGTGAGGGGGGTCCATACGGGACGAACGAAGTCGGAATGGCCTGAAATCTAACGACAAATACGGGAGAGTGATTTATGAAGTGGTCGAGCAGACAGAACGTCAATCGGATGTGCCGTGTGCCCGCGGTGACCGACAACGCAGTTCTGGTGTCATAAACGGCCAAAACGGGCGTCCAATGGTCAAATTCATAGAGGACGGCCTCGGATTGACCTGAAACCACCGTGAAAAATTCTAATTATTATTCGTGACGTGTACGCGCAGACGGCACGTCAATAGGACGTGCGGTACGGCTCAATATTCGTGCTTTAAGTGATGTTCGTGCTTCGTAAACGCGCGTGTGGGGGGGTCCAAACGGGCCGAACGAAGTCAGAATGGCCTGAAATCCGATGACAAATACGGGTTAGTGATTTATGAAGTGGTCGAGTAGACGGCACATCAATCGGACGTGTTGTGTGCCCGCGGTGACCGACAACGCAGTTCTGGTGTCATAAACGGCCAAAACGGGCATCCAACGGTCAAATTCATAGCGGACGACCTCAGATTGACTTGAAACCACCGTGAAAATTATTATTCGTGACGTGTACGCGTAGACGGCTTGTCAATCGGTTTTCCGTATGTCATTTTTTGTTTTCACTAAAAATGAAGTCCATTTTAAACAAAATAGAGACACTTTGAGTGGTGTCGGCCACACCGCGCCTCGGATTGAGGTGGCGTTGACTCGTACACATCACATATGTCCCATGGATCGTTCTCCTAATGTTTCAACAGAAACTGAATGCGTTTGGTCGGTTTTCATTATGTCATTTTTTGTTTTCACTAAAAATGAAGTCCATTTTAAACAAAATAGAGACACTTTGAGTGGTGTCGGCCACACCACGCCTCGGATTGAAGTGGCGTTGACTCGTACACATCACATATGACCCATGGATCGTTCTCCTAATGTTTCAACAGAAACCGAATGCGTTTTGTCGGTTTTCCGTATGTACTTAAAATACTGTCCATTTTAAACAAAAGAAAGTCACTTAGAGTGGTCCCGACCACACCGCATCTCGGATTTAGGCGGGGTTGACTCGTACACGTCTCAAATGACCCATGGATCGTTGTATTAATGTATCAACACAATCCGAATGCGTTTGGCTGGTTTCTGTATGCCAGTTGATGTTTTTCACTTAAAATGATGTCCTTTTGAAACAAAAGACATACAATTTGAGTTGTTCCGACCACACCGCGCCTCTGATTGAGGCGGGGTTGATTCGTACACGTCACATATGACCCATGGATCGTTTTCCTAAAGCATCAACACATTTCGAATGCGTTTGGTCAGTTTTTTGTATGTCACTTTTTGTTTTCACTTAAAATCTTAGGGAAATTCATATAGAATATTTTTATATCATATTTAGTATGGATTAGATTTTAGTTGATCGTGCTATGAAACATTTCAGAGCTAATGAAATTAAGGTGGAGGGGCTGTCCGGGGGGCTGTCCGGGGGGGGGGGGGGGGTTGTCCGGTGGGTGTCCGGGGGGCTGTCCGGGGACCAAGGAGGAGGCTGGGGGGGCTGTGCGGGGTCTGTCCGGGGGGTGTTTGGGGGTTGTTCAGGGGTTGTTCAGGGGTTGTTCAGGGGTTGTTCAGGGGGTTGTCCAGGGTTGATCAGGGGGTTGTCAGGGGGTGTTTGGGGGGTTGTCCGGGGTCCAAGTGGGAGGGTGGGGGGGTTGTCCGGGGGGCTGTCCGGGGGGCTATCTGGGGTCCGGGGTGGAGGGTTGGGGGCTGTATGGGGGGCTGTCTAGGGGGCTGTCCGCGGGGGCTGTCCGGGGGGGCTGTCCGATGGGTGTCCGGGGGCTGTTCGGGGACCAAGGAGGAGGGTGGGGGGGTTGTGCGGGGTCTGTCCGGGGGGTGTTTGGGGGTTGTTCAGGGGGTTGTCCGGGGTTGTTCAGGGGGCTGTCCGGGGGTTGTTCAGGGGGTTGTTCAGGGGTTGTTCAGGGGTTGTTCAGGTGTTGTTCAAGGGGTTGTCCGGGGTTGTTCAGGGGGCTATCCGAGGGTGTTTGGGGGGGTTGTCCGGGGACCAAGGGGGAGGGTGGGGGGGGGGCTGTTTGGGGGGCTATCTGGGGTCCAGGGTGGAGGGTTGGGTGCTGTACGGGGGGCTTTCCAGGGGGCTGTCCGCGGGGCTGTCCGGGGGGTGTTTGGGGGGTGTTCGGGGTCCAAGGGGGAGGGGGGGTTGTCCAGGGTCCAAGAATGAGGGGGGTTGTCCAGGGAGTTCTCAAACACACAACCACTAAAAGACAACAACATCCATAAAAACAGACAATATATAAAAATAACTCAACCCCAATACTATACTACGAGTCTATATAAAACCAACAACTAGAATAGATTAAACAACAAATCTCAGTAATATATGTCAAAAATGTAACGGATCTATATGTCCCACATCAGCATCATCATCACCATCATCATCATCATCATCACCCTCGTCATCGTCCTCGTCATCGTCCTCACCGTCCACAGTGCCTTCCTCCTCGCCTTCGCCCTCCTCCTCGCCCTCCTCATCTCCCTCCTATTCCGCATCAGACTCCTCGCCATCATCATCTTCAAGCTGGACATTGGCCTGACCACCACTGGAACTGCCACCTGGTGCACCATATATAGAATGTATCGACGACATGTATTCATCAATCGCTGGGCTGGCCTCTGCTGGAAGTGTTGGACGTAGAACTTCAATAAATTTCATAAATGCACTGTTTGCCCTAGCAGACTGTTCTGCTGTCTCTGTGGCCCTTTTTTCAGCCTGTTCTGCCTGTGCCCTAATTTTCTGCATCTCGGTGGCACTACAACTCGCACCTGAGGCAGGCCAATACCTCGTCGGGGCTATCCTAGGTTGGCAGCGTACTCTGCCAGAATGATTCTCTCCCAACACCTGATGTAAGTGATCAGATGGCCCAAAATTGTCTGCTTCTTGGGCATCGAGGGCCTCTAAAGCATCCTGTAACAAATATAAATATATTATTACGTTATGTAATAGATATTAAAATATAAAATCAACAGAATAAAACTTACAATCTGCTGCTGAGTCGCTTCGTTGACAGCACTTCCATCCTTTTTTCGTCTACTCGAGAAAAACAGTTTTGCTCGAGGCACACGTCCATCAATATTTTGTACTTGCCTCTACAATGACATTGAAAACAAAAGTTATATAAAAACTTTGGCAAATGATTAAATAATTGTGGAAACAAATGAAAATGTAAGTCGTAAAGAAAACTTATAAACAATTGTCATACCTGCTGCCTCTCATGATCCGGCATCGTCGTGCGTCCTAGTGTATGGAGGTATTTTTTTGCATCAATGTTTTTTTTTATTTTTTCCAGATGATTCCTAAATAAAATTCAATAATTCAAAGGATAATATTAATACAAAACTTGAAAGTTATTATTTAAATACCTCAAATGTAATTCATACCTTAAACTGGGTACTCGTCCAATGAGTAATCATCCGACGATACTGCTCTATAGGACAAACATCCACGAATGGTACCGCCTCTAACTCAGTGCCAACTCTAGCACGCCAGCCAATATACAGCTCATGCTTGTAGGCTCTCCAAAGCTCGCCTAAATCCTTTAGATGTTACAGTCATGCACCCTCACCATCAGGAAAATTTAATCGAAGCTGAAATCAAAATATTAATTCATATAAATACAAAAATAATTCATGGCATTAAATACAAAAGATTTTTTTACCCATATCTCTGCCCAAGCTCTATCTTTGACCTCATGGGGAAAATGTCTCCATGACAGCGGGCTGACGGGAATGATGTCAGAGTATTTAGAAAGCGTCGCCATAAAACTCCGACATTGCTGCCATGTTTTCTCAACCATCTGATTGTCTTCATTATATTCCACCATAACCTGTGTGCGACGGTTCCACAGCGAACGCATGTGTGTACAACCCCGCCCCCGCCTCCTATCAGTAGATGTATCTGTAATGAAATAAAAACAAATATTTTATCAAAACATGTTATAATGAAAATAAATATTGGTATAAAAATTTGTTAGGGTTTTATAAATATACCTGCTCTAGTATGATCAATGAGTGGCGCCGGATCCACAGAACCTGATGGAACACCCTCTGGTGGAACAGGAGTCGAAGACGATGGAATATAAAAGCTCAGAGAGACAGAAGTAGAAGGAAAAAAAAGATGGAACAGCTGTATGACCTGATGCTGACTGGGGAGTGGGAATCATCATGGGATGTGAAAATGATGGGGCAGAAGATGTATAAGGTAGAAAAAACATGGGAGGCATAAATACCCCGTGTGTCCCTAACGACACACCGAGATCAGAATGTGGGAAGGCTGAAATTTCAGTGGGAGGGGTAGGGTCTAGTCGGGCACGCGCAGCTCTACGTCCACCTCTGGTACGAACCCTCCTCGTAGCACCGGCCTGAGTACTAGGACCAGTACTAGGATCCTCATCGAATAACTGTCGACGTAATGGTGGATCCTACAAAAAAGTTTACAAAAAAAATGAATCACATGACATTATATATTCTGTAAATATATATATATATTTGAAATAAAGAACTCATTGTAGGCACTAATGGTGGAATGCCCATCTCCTCCATCCGACGATTGTTCTCCGCCATTTTTTTTCTTCGTCTCTCTTCAATTGGCTGCATTTCCTGCATTTGAAAACAAATATTTAATTAATTAGAAAAAGAAAATTAATGTGTAAACCAAAAAAACTAAATATATGAGGGAATGAGGGGATTCATTGGTAATTTAGCTATCAATTGTTTTAGAAGAGCTTGAATGAATTTAATAAAACATACAAGTTGTAATGATCACCAAGTTAGAAATATTGTTTGATTTTGTTTGAATACAGTTCAATTCCAAATTAGAAAATGCAATTCAAATAAAACAGCAACCAATAAACATTGAAAATTCATATAACGGTCATGTCAGCTAAAACATATTTCTGATCAATACTAAATAAATATGAATATTACCAACCTTAACAACCCAACTTGAGGTAAACCAAAAGAATTGAGAACATGGATGAATGATTCTATATATTTCCAACCACAACTTCAGGTTCAAAATCAACTCTGACAATTGAGCTATTAGAGTCATCAAAAGAAATAAATGGATTGGTTCCAATGGCAATAGGGACAGTGTCAATTCCATCATCAGCATCATCAAAAATATGTCTTGTAATTACTTCAACTATGACACCAAATTCAGGTTGAAGTTGATCTTTGACATAAAAAACTTGTTTAGCCATTGATGCCAACACATATGGTTCTTCGGTAGCAAGATTACGGGTCATATTAATTACTCGAAATCCACAACCATCAATAAATGTGCCATGACTCGTCATCGAATCAAACCAATGGCATTTCATCATTGTGACTCGTCCATGAGAGTAATAATCCAATATTATTATTTTCTCAACGACTCCATAATAACCCACATTTTCAAGTCGCGATCTACTATCTGATGCACTGGCATACCAATCTGTTGTGGCAGTAAACATAATACCATCATGTTGTGTTCTCATGTTTTTGGCTCGTTCAGTGACAATAAATCTGTACCCATTGATAACAATTGATTTACAGTCACGAACCACGGTATTAGGACCAAAATCCAAAGCTATTATTTCCTCAGAGACAGAGTCAGTAGAAAAACTCAATACCTGCAATATAAATGACAGTTAAACTTAATTAAATATTGAAATAATTAATTTAAACAGTAATATTTTTACCTTCAATTTTAACCAAGATGAAAACTCTTTGCTATGAAAAGTCTCTCTCCTTCTCAGAGATAAATAATGATGCTTCCTATTTATCATTGTTTTATGTTCCCTGTAGATAAAAAAATATGAATAGTTTAACAGATATATATGTAAGATATACATATTCAATTTTGTTACCTGATATAGTCATCGAACAAATCACAGTTGAACAAAACTGTGCGATGTGCCATCTCCCGCTCTTCATGGCTTAATGTCTTCAATGTATATGATCCAGGAATTCCTCCTGTTTAAGGAAGTGATGGAAAACTGGTTTCAATTTTCTCATATTGTTCTTCTTCATTTCTCATTGGTCTGTTCATTCTTGTAGTAATATCAGACAAATACATTGAACAGAAATCCATACATTCTTGAGCTAAGTAACCGGTCACGATAGAACCTTCGAGGTGATTCTTGTTTCGAACATAAGACTTTAATGTGAACATATTTCTTTCAGTTGGATACATCCAACAAAAAGAAACAGGTCCTCCGAGAAGTATTTCAGTTGGAATATTGACAGTCAGATGCAGCATGCATGTGAAAAATGATGGGGGGAAATATTTTCTCCAACTCACAAAAAATTAATGGGGCATCTGTCAACATTTTTTGCAATAAAGACTTGGACAACTTCTTAGCACAAATATCTCTAAACAAATGGCACAACCGAATAACACCCACCCTTACATTATTGGACAAAAGATGACGGATTGCTATTGGAAGCAACTCATGTAGTAGAACGTGATAATCATGAGTCTTCAATGATTTTAGCTTCAACTCTCTTCTGTTGACCCGTTTAGATATGTTGCTTGAATAGCCATCAGGAACTCTAATATTATCTGATACTTCCAAAAAATTGTTTTTTTTTTCAGTAGGTGTCATCACATAAGAAGCACATGGAAGTTTCCATTTATTTTCACTGATACGCACAAGATGCAATTCTGGTCTGATGCCCCAATCCACCAAGTCACATCGAGATCATAAATCATCTTTTGTCTTCCCCATGACATTTAGAAGAACTGAAATCAGCATTTCACATATATTATTTTCAATATGCATTACGTCTAAGCAATGACATAGCAAATTGGTTGACCAATAAGGCAAATCAAAAAAGATACTCCTCTTCCTCCAATTGTAACAGGTTTCTGTGGAAACATTTTTTCTCTTTCCAGATTTCATTTGACCCTTCCTGAATGAAAAACTGAAATCTTTCAATTCATTAAGCACATCACTTCCAGACATACGCTGAGGTGGATCATCGGTCTCTATAGTATTATCAAATCTTCGACGATTCATTCTATATGGATGATCCTTTGACAAAAATCGTCGATGTCCCATAAAACTGAAACTACAACGATGTTTCAGTCTTCTGGATCGTGTGTTCTTCATACAAATTGGACATGACATTTTTCCCTTCGTGCTCCATCCAGACATCATTGCATAATCCGGAAAATCATTGATCGTCCACATAAGCGCAGCACGCATCTGAAATATGTCTTTCGAACATGCATCGTATGTGCGCACACCCACATCCCAAAGTTGTTTCAACTCTTTTATTAAAGGTTGCATGTATACATCAATATCAATGCCGAGATCAGAAGGACCAGATATGAGTATACTCATGAAAGTGAATGATTTTTTCATACACAACCATGGGGGAAGATGATAAATGTGTATAAAAACTGGCCATGTGTTGTGCGAAGTAAGAATCTTCCCAAATGGATTAAAACCATCGCATGAAAGACCTAGCCTCACATTACGCACATCAGCTGAAAAATGAAGATTTCGAGCATCAAATCTCTGCCATGCAAATCCATCTGCAGGATGAACCAACTCATCATTAGTCTTCTTTCTCTCGGTATCATGCTATCTCATTTTTATTGATATGTCATCAGACATAAAAAGATTCTGGAGTCTGGGGATCAATGGAAAGTGCCACATTACTTTCTGTGGAACGCGGGATGGTGTTCCATCAGATTTTGACTTCCAGCGGGATGTGCCACATTTTATACATTCATTTCGTTCAGCGGTTTCATCCTAGAATAAACTACAATCTTTCAGGCAAGCATGAATTTTGTTTCTGGAAAATACATGTTCTTCAACTAAATACCATGCCATATAGTGGTTTGAGGGAATATCTACATCATCTGGAAGTAAATCCTTCAAGAGGGTAAGAATGTAATCGATTGCTGTATTAGAAATCCCATACATAGTTTTTCCATGAAACAATCAGATTAAAAATTCCAGCTTTTTCATTTTATCGCATTGTCGACATACTGGAGTCGTGGCAGCATCATTCATTTTTTTCACCCTATCAATATCATCATTTTCACTAGATGCATCAGCTGTCCTCATATCGACGTCTTCTTGAGTCGAAGTCCTTTCTTTTTCATGATGACGAATAAACGGAAACCGATCATCTAACAAATTCTCCATTCCAGTCCTTTCATTTCGATCATCACCAATTTGAGATTTCATTTTCTCCCCAATGTGATACCAAACAAAGTAGTTTGCTTGAAAACCATTTTTGGTTATGTGGTAGTTGAATTCTTCACGACTCAACCAAGGTCTACCAACACAATTGGAACATGGGTAGTGTATGCGACCACTATCTGAAGCATTGTGAAATGCAAAATCTATAAAGCACTCCAAATGTTTTGAAAATCGCTTGAGATACAATCGGTTTCATACATCCAACATCAGTCCATTCTGTAAAAACAATTCATATAAGTCATTTTTTCAAAAAAAATTCAATAGGATTGAACTTTAATAGAAAATACATTTAAGTAAACAATAAAGGAAGAAAATAATCATGGTATCAACTACACATGTGAAAAAAACATACTATTGTGTTATTGAAAAAATGTAAAACCAACAAGAACTTAATGTGTTATCACATCAGAGCATGCCTCATCCAATAACCATATTAGTAGGGTATCCTCATATGTGATTTACCTTTTTGAATTAATATGCACTTCCTCACCAGGTACCTGAGTATATTTCATAGATATAATCATTTAACATCCTGTAAGGCTTCGATTATGTATGATCTGCATCATTATTTGAGTGATCATGAATCATGCATGGGATCTTCCCATGATCACTATAGATTATGAGAAGGAATTATTATAGGTCACGTGAAGAACATCAAACACATATTTTAGATAATTTGAGACATAATATAATAAAATAATGTATAAATCTATGGAATTTGGGATAAAAGGATGGATGAAATACTAAAATATGGGAGACTAAGGTGAAGGAAATATATGTTGACCCTAATGTTCATAACATGCATCAACTATGAAATTTTATTGCACTAGGAAATTTCATCATGTTCACAATAAATTCCATTGGAAACCTATTTTGATCATTTGATGTCCCCTTGTCAGGTCAAATAAAATCAGATGGCACCCATGAATATGCCACGCTTGTAATGAAAAGCCTTTATTCTCACCATACAGACTACATGTCTTCCAATAGATATGTATCTCCTTCTATATAGGGGAATCAATACATATTATCTCAGTCTCATATTAAATGTCAGGAATGTTAGATGGCTCCCTTAACACCCTCCAGGCACACCAACTAGGTCATGTGATGTCCTCAAATCATGTCACTATGGACATAAATCACCCTTCAAGACATGTCACACTGACTCTAGAGTTTCCCTCCAAGTGTGTCAAACATGTCTTCTGAAGAAAATGGAGAAGATCACAAAAATCAAGAGATTCCATATAGGCATTACATCCATGATCATGAAATTGCTTCTAGGGTCAACCTATGAGGACTTGTGATGTCCTCCAAACATTCAGTCCTTGATCATTAGAGAAACATCAGACAATCCACCGTACCCCCCTGGACACCACGTACCCCCCTGGGATAGCCCCGCCAACCCTCCTAAACAGCCTACACCCCCTCCCCTACAACCCCACCACCACCACCTAGACATACCACCCCCCTGGACACCCCACACACCCCTCCCCCACCTGGACACCCCATCCAGACCCCCAGGACAGCCCACACCCCCTGGACAGCCCCACCCACCCCCGTGGACAGCCTTTCCCACCCCCGTGGACAGCCCCGCCCACCCCCGTGGACAACCCACCCACCCCCGTGGACACCACCTACCCCCTAGACAGCCCAACCACCCCCGTGGATAGCCCACCCACCCCCCTCGACACCCCTTCTCCCTATGGACAGCCCCCCACCCCCTTGGATAGCCCACCCACCCCCCAGGATACCCCTACCCCCCGTGGCCAGCCCACCCACCCCCCCTGGACAGCCCGCCCACCCCATCTTTGACAGCCCGACCACCCCCGTGGACAGCCTGTCCACCCTTGTGGACAGCCCACCCACCACCGTACCCCCCTGGACACCCCGTACCCCCCTGGACAGCCCCGCCCACCCTCCCAAACAGCCCACACCCCCCTCCCCTGCAACCCCACCACCACCACCTAGACATACCACACCCTGGAATATGTAGAAATAACATAAAAATACATGATATATAGATATCACAAAATACTCAACCTATGGGTTCACATTAACTACATAATCACACACTTCACTACTACCATAAAACACATAAACCACACCACCACCACACAAGATGCATAGAATTTCTCACATTCATTTATAAGCCACTTCATTCACACTTACATTGTCCGTTCATTTAATGTTAAATTATTTAAATCCATTTACCACACATCCATTTCTATTCCATCTCATTTATTTAATATCTTGTTTTTTTGTTTTAACAGCATATTTTATTCCATAGATAACCAGGAAACTAATAAAACCACCACACAACAACTCACCATCTCAC